>PVHT020000886.1:9146548-9246618 GCA_004024745.2 Catagonus wagneri | reverse complement strand
ACGCGGCTCGGATCCTGCGTTGCTGTGGCTGCGGCGAAGGCCGGTGGCCACAGCTCCGATTAGACCCCTAGCCTGGGAACCTCCACATGCCGCGGGTGCGGCCATAAACCCGCGGCCATAAAATGACAAAAGGCAAAAAAAAAAAAAAAAAAAAAAAAAAAAAAAAAAAAAAAAAAAAAAAAAAAAAAAAAAAGAAAAAAAAAAAAAAAAAAAAAAAAAAAAAAGATGTCACACAAATATGAATAAAAGTAGAAGGCCAAATAAATAGAGCCTCAGTGTAAGTCAAGACTAAGCCTGTCTTACCATAAATTATATAGACCTGACATGTAAACTATAAGGTCTGAGTTCATTAAAATTTCATATTTCAAATACATTAAACTAAGTATTGAAAAAAATCAATAAGCTGGCAATTTCTTATCAAGGTAAATATATTTATTACACACCTGGCAATCCTGTTCTTAGACATTTACCATAGAACAGGGGTTAGGAAATTAAGGCCATCTAGTTCTTCACAGAGAAAGTTTGCTGATGTGTATACTACAGAAATGATAGCTTTGATCACATAAAACCTACACATACAATTTAAAGCAACTCTATTCATTATGGCCAGAGACCGGAAATAACCCAAATATCTCACAATGAGTTGATGGATATACAAACTGGCATACATATAACAACAGTAAAAGTAAGCAAACACTTGATACATACAATAGCTTGGATGATTCTAAAAGCATTTTGCTGAATGAAAGAAAACAGTCTCAAAAGGTTACACATTGGATGTTCCCATTTATAAGGCATTCTTTTTTGTTTGTTTTCAGCCATGTCCATGGCATGTGGAAGTGTCTGTGTCACAGCAAAGACAATGCCAGATCCTTATTAACCTGCTGAGCCACCATGGAACTCCCTGAGGACATTCACAAAAAGAAAAAACTATACCGATGGAAGACAGATTAGTGGTTTCAGGGACTAGAGGTGGAGATAAAGCGGATAGACAATGAAGTTTTAGATGTGATGAAACTGTTCTACGTCCATATTGTGGTAGAGGTTACGGTAAATCTATTTAAGTTCGTAGAATGGTACACCAAAGAAAGATAAATTTTATTGTGTGATAATTAGAAAAAATAAAATTTTATAAAACAATATGGTAGGTTAAAGATAAACAATAAATTAATAAGAAAGCAGTCTCCAAAAAGTCAAGCCAAAGAATGAGCATTTGCCAAAGAAGATCAGATCAGAAGTGTGGTCTAGGTGACTATACTTTTGGGAGTGGTTTTGTTTTGTTTTGTTTTGTTTTTGCCACCCTGCAGCATATGGAGTTCCCAGGCCAGGGATCAGATCTGAGCCACAGTTGTGAACAAAGCTGCGGTGACACCAGATCCTTTAACCCACTGTGCCCGACTAGGGATTGGAACCTCCACCCTGGTGCTGCAGACACACCACCAATCCCGTTGCACCACAGTGGTAACTCTTACTCTTGTTTTTTATCACTGATTATTCACTATAAGGCGTTCAATCACAGCATTTCTCTGTGATTTTTGTGCACAGTTTGACAGATGACATCCAAGGGTGAACATAAAACCCTCAATGCAATATTCTTCCTGTCAAATATGACATACCACCTGAAGAATACTGCAATTCAAGTTATCTCAGAATACCCCCATTCTGCTCCCCAGATTAGCCATATATATATACACATACAGGTATGGTTTCTATTGTAGTTGTCAGCCACTTTTTTTTTGTCTTTCTGCCTTTTCTAGGGCCGCACTCGCAACATATGGAGGTTCCCAGGCTAGGGGTCTAATCGGATCTGTAGCCGCCAGCCTTCACCAGAGCCACAGCAACGCGGGATCCGAGCCGCATCTGCAACCTACACCACAGCTCACGGCAACGCCGGATCCTTAACGCACTGAGCAAAGCCTGGGATCAAACCTGCAACCTCATGGTTCCTAGTCGGATTCGTTAACCACTGAGCCACGATGGCAACTCCCATGTTTTTAGTTCTGTATAAGTTCTCTAATTTTCTTTTCCATAGTCAGACCTGCAGACTGCAATCTGAGAGCAGCATGGTGTAAAAACTGTCACCTAGATTTAATCAACTGTCACCTAGATTAAATCAAAGGATTAACTTGGCAAATACAAAATACTTTTCAGGGGAAAGAGGGAAGTACGGTAATTAGTTCTTTAACAGGCTCAACAATTAAAAACAACTTATAATTTAGTGATATATTTTATAAATCCAATAAAACAGGTTAAAAAAATCAAACACAAAGCTCCCTGGACACTCAGTGGGTTCAGGATCTGGGGTTGTCATGCTGTGGTTCAGGTTCAATCCCTGGCCCAGGAACTTCCACTTGCAGCAGGCACAGCAAAAAAAATTAATAAATAAATAAAATCAAACACGAAAAACTGAAGATTTTGATCCCTGTACCAGTAAGAACATTCAGACTAACTGCTTCCATTGTGCATAACAAATCAACCATGTCTCAAGTTAAAATCCTGAAGACATCAAAAAGAAATTTTTAAAGGGCAAAATAAATTTTTCATCGTAACAGAAAACCTCCAGAAGTCTCGAGCTCTCTGTTATGACTTTAAAACGTCAACAAATTCTTAAATACTTTCAAAAAGAGGAGTTTATCTCCCTTCCATTTGAATGGGGACTCACTTCCAACAAATAGGATGCTGGGAGTAACACTGTGTGACTCCCAAGACTAGGTCATTAGAAATAATTCAAATCATAGCACTGCCACTTTTATTAATTTCTCCTTCCAGGTCTATTGTTGGGATGAGAGATAACATATGTAAAGCCTTTTACGTGGTGCCAGAACATGAAAAGCTTAACAAACAGCTTTTATCCAACCACTTACAGTTCTCAAAGGCTCCTGGAAGATGTGCCTTAACAACATTTAAAGGTGAAAAAGTGTATTATGTTGTTAAGTGAATGAAAGTCACAAATTGCTGAAATCAAATGAAACCAGGCCAGGGATCGAACCCACATCCTCATGGATGCTAGTCGGGTTAGTTAACTGCTGAGCCACAAGTGGAACTCTGGAAGAGACATTTTCTTATTACTAAAAACTGAAATAAATGTATATCTCACAAATTACAGCATGATAAGAAAAACTGAAGCCAAGATCGACATACAATGTACTAGTCAGTTTCTTTTCACAGCCATTTTAATGTCAGTTATTAACCCAGCCTATTTTGATATCAAACAAAAGTTAAATATATTTGTATACAGTTATAGCAATCTCTTTGAGAAATATCACTAGGAAGCATAAAAACTGAGGTCAATAATGGCTGACAAAAATGCCTTAAGACCAATTCACAGATTATTTTAGTTTATAGTGAAATATAAAATGTTTTTCAGTGAGCAATAGATTACTTTCTCCAAATCAGGCAAAAGATGGTCTTACAAAAGTTAGGAAAATAACTAGAAAATTAGCACTTGCAAACAAAAATACAAATTCCCTAGAGTTCCTGCTGTGGCGTGACAAGGATCAGCGGCCCCTCTGGAGCACTGAGACTCAGGTTCAATCCCTGGCCCAGCATAGTGGGTTAAGGCTCCAGCATTGCTACAACTGCAGCACAGGTCACAGCTGCAGTCTGGATTTGAGCCCTGGCCAGTACACTCCATATACCTTGGGGGCGGCCAAAAATGAAAAGAAAAGAAAAAAAAAAAAACAGAAAACAAATTCCCATTCATCTGACTGACATTCACCAGGAACCAGAGTTCCCTTCTGGCACAGCAGGTTAAGGATCTGGTGTTGTCAATGCAAAGCCATGGAGGTAAACACTGAGTAAACACTGGTAGTTTAAATATGTCCAAGGTGGAGTTCCCATTGTGGTGCAGCTGAAATGAATTCGATTAGTAATCTTGGCCACGCTCGGTGAGTGGGTAAACAATCCGGCATTGCCATGGGCTGTGGTGTAGGTTGCAGACATGGTTGGATCCTGTGTTGCAGTGGCTGTGGTGTAGGCCAGCAGCTGTAGCTCTGATTGGATCCCTAGCCTGGGAATTTCCATATGCCCTGGGTGCGGCCCGAAAAAGCAATCAATCAATCAATCAATCAAAGATAAAAAGCAGAAAATACTACTCATCACGAGCATCTTTTTATCATTTTAAATGGCAAATAATCGGACTTATTTAAATTTAATAGCAATGGAATTATTCCTAAATATCACATATCTTACGCCTGAAATTCGATTTTTACTTATGACATTGAAACACGTTTTAGGTACTCAATTAATATTCAAAACAACCCTATGAGAGAAGTGCTATTATTATCCACAGTTTACAGAAGAGGAAATTGAGGCATAGAAGAGAGCTTAAATAACTAGCCCAGGGTCACAATACTAGTAAGTGGCAGAGTCTAGATTTAATAAGGCTGTCTGGCTCCAGAGTTAGCACTCTTAATGACTTCATGACGCTACCTCTCATGTTCAACTTCATTATGTTATCTCTCACACTCAATTTTATTAGCTCAACAATCCAAATGAGGCCAAATTTTGGGTACCAACTGCAACAATCAAGGCAGAGAATTGAATTAAAATAAACAGACTATTATTCTCAGGCACAATACTTAAAAATCCATGACATTAGTCTATTAATAATTATGCACTGATCTACCTTATCTATAGAGTGACAAACTATAAACTGACAAATCATTTGTTAGAATGGGTAACAAATCTGAACCAAAGATCATTTCCACAGAGAAAGACAAAATACCGATTGGCTCATGAAACTAAATATGATGACCTTGAGCTAGGCACGCATAGATCAAGCAATTTTAAGTATAGAATACATAGGCCATGGCTCAAAGATGACGCAGAATAAGTATTTTGGGGAATTAATGTTTGAGAAGTGATTTTGATCATTATAATATTCTACTATGGACTGGCAAACTATAGCTCATGGGCCAAATTTGGCCTGCAGCCTGTTTTAGTAAGCAAAGTTTTATTAGAACAAAACTATGCTCATTTTGTATTTTTTAAGATTGCTTTTATTGAAAAGCAGAGTTGAATAGCTGCCACAGAAATTGTTTACCCACAAAGTCTAACATATTTACATTGTGGCCTTTTACAGAAAAAGTTTGCTGACCTCTGTTATACCTAACAACATCAAGCAGAAAACAAAAGTAACAAACATAATCTGATCCTGAAAAATTGACTTTTATTTTATATAAGCATTAACTAATACAAATATATTCTCTGGCTAGAGACTTCCTGTTGAAGGACAACAAAATTTCATCAAATCCAAGTTACCATCAATTATAAGACTATTATTACTTTCGGTACCACCAAGAAAAAAACCACTGCCAATTAAAAAAATAATACGTAACTTCCTATTATACCTACTGCAAGATGATTTTAGTTTCAAAATTCTGCAAATCAGAAAAAAAGTCTTTAAGAATTGATGAAATATACTATATCATTTCATTATACAATGTTACAAATTCATAAATGAAATGTAGCAGGTTATGATAAATCTACTGAATGGGATTTTCTACTTTATCACAAGGTACTTGAACGGACAAGGGGCTTTTCTATAACACTCTGCTAATATTTATAAGAATCAAGAAATACAAATAGGGGAAAAGACTAAGGTTTTGCAGGCTATTCCGCATGTAAGGCAGTAGATAAGGAGGCCCACTCTAAGCCCCACTGTACAAGGCATGATGGTCTTTCCAAAACATTGGTAGCTATACTGGGTGCATGGAAGTGACAGAAAACTGAAATAATACACATGGAATAAATGTTTTCCCTTAGCTGTTAAACACAACATGATCACACTTCAAAGTAATGGAACACCTGTGGAGTATTTTTCCATAGCGCAGCATTAATGAAGAGAGTTTGTCTAACTCACTGCTCTTATATGGAGGAAGGGAGGAAGAGAAAGGGAAGAGACAAAGAGGGGAGGAAGCAGGGATGAAAAGAAAGGACCAATTCGAAGCAGACCTTGTAGATTCAAAGTTAACACTTTATCTTTGCTTTCAAAGTATTAGACGTTCCAAATTTAATCTAATGAACAATTTAATATACAATTGAGAATTCGTTATTAATAATTACAAAGCTTTCATACAAAAGAGTAGAAATTTTATAATACTATTTTAATTCAGTCTCCTACTCATTCGACTTCAAATATATTTCAGAACAAACCTTTATCTTAGTGTCTATTTAAGAGATAATCTTTTTTTTTTTTTTTAGGGCTGCACCCGTGGCACATGGAGGTTCCCAGGCTAGGGGTTGGATCGGAGTTGTAGCTGCTGGCCTAAGCCACAGCCACAGCAATGGGATCAGAGCCACGTCTACGACCTGCACCACAGCTCACGGCAATGACAGATTCTTAACCCACTGATCAGGGCCAGAGATCAAACCCAAGTCCTCATGGATGCTACTTGGGTTCATTACTGCTGAGCCACAACAGGAATTCCTTAGGTAACCTTCCCTGAAGGCAGCAGAGTTACGACAGTCTTAGAAAAGCAGGACAAAAACAATGTACGAACATTTAGCAAAGAACAGTTCTCAGATTTTAAGAAACTATGCTACATATCCATGTATTACATGCCTGCATCTCCCTATCTAACACCGATGAGAATGGGGGAATAGCATTAATTGTAACACCAGTTTCAGAGTGGCTCTCCTGCTCACAGACATACATATAAATAAAAAGCAAGGAAAGAGAAAATAAAAGATTATTGATCATTCACTATGTACCAGACACTGTCCCAGGCGCTTTCACTAAATTTATTTAAATCTTCAAAACAGCTTTCCTCTTACTCCTTTTAGCAAAGAAGGAAACAAGTTCAGAGAGGTAAAATTCCAAAGTCACACAGCTAGTAAGTAGCTCAGTTATTCACTAAACAAGTGGCGGTGGAGATGTAAACTTCTTTCTCATACAGCATGCTATCAACCAACTGAGAAGAAAAAAAGCGTACTGTCTTTAATATATATCAGATAGAAATAAACAAAAGTTTCTGTGCCGCAGGTTTTTTTTTTTTTTTTGCTTTTTAGAGCCGCACTTGTGGCACATGGAAGTTCTCAGGCTAGGGGTCGAATTGGAGCTGCAGCTGCTGGCCTACACCACAGTCACAGCAACGCAGGATCTGAACTTCATCTGCAACATACACTACAACTCATGGCAACGCAGGATCCTTAACCCACTGAGCAGGGCCAGGGATTGAACCTGCATCCTCATGGATACTAGTCAGATTTGCTTCCGCCGAGCCACAAGTTTTGTCTTTTTGTTTTTTTTCCCACAAACTAAATCAAGAAGGTTGAACACACACACAAATTCTAAAAGCTGGAGCTCCTAAGGCACTCCCTCCCTAGAAAGGATCCCATCCATTCTACAACTTTAAATACCATCTGTGTATCTCCTCTTAAGTCTCTGAGCTCCAGGGCTGCCTAACTGCCATGTGACATGTCCACTAGATGACCTGCAGACAGCACAAAATTAACATTGTCAAACATAAGCTTGATTTCCCTCCTCACTAAAGCTCCAACCTCATTTAAAGATATTACCATTCACTGCTCTGCTCAGGCCAGGAACCTGAGTATTGTCCTTACTTTCCTTCTCTCTCATACTTCGTGTAAAGTCCCATTGGTTCTAACTACAAACTAGACTTGAAATCCATCCTGTTCTCTGCCATCATTCTAGAACAGGACTCTGTCATTGGTCATTCACGTGGACACTACAATCACCTCCTTACCATCTTCCCACTTTTTCTCTTGCAGGTAAAACATTTTTTATTTTTTTGTCATTTTAGGGCTGCACCTGCAGCATATGGAGGTTCCCAGGCCAGGGGTCAAAACGGAGCTAGAGCGGCCGCCTACACCACAGCCACAGCAACGCAGGATCCGAGCTGCATCTACACCACAGCTCACAGCAAACTACTGAACGAGGCCAGGGATGGAACCTGTGTCCTCAAAGAGCACTAGTCAGATTAGTTTCCGCTGAGCCAGGACGGAACGCCCTGTTGTTGTTTTTTTTAGCACAACTTTTAAAATCCTTCAATGATTTTCGATATGCTGAATAAAATCCATACTTCTTATCACGGCCTCTAATCTAGACAATATGATCTCTTTCTACCTCTCAAACTTCATTCCACTCTCCCCCTGGACATCTCCAGGCATTCTTTCAACTCCTCATACACCAACTGCTCACACTGCAGGGTGTTCCCTTTTCCTGTGAAGCCCTGGCAGGGATAACTCCTTCAGTTTTCAGCTTCAAGGTCACCTCCCCTGACAAGCCTTTTCTAACAATGTGGAAGTAGCTGTCTTCCCAAGGTCCTCTGTCACTTCACTTTCTTCTTTCCCCCAGAGATATTTATCTTTCTGTTTATTACCTGCTCTCCATCAGACGAACTCCAAGTGGATAAACATATGTCAAGTCTATTCACTGATATATAACCAGTCTGTACAATCTGACCTAGTAAAATGCCTGGCACGTATTAGAGATTCCAATTTTCCTTGAATGAGCAAGTTACATAAAAAGACAAATTTTTGTATAATTTAAACTGTTTTAAGCTAAAAGTTTAAAAGATGACCATCTTCTCTGTTAAAAGCATGTAAATACAGCTCACAGATAAGAGTTGTTTAATTTTTTGTAGACCTGCAATAAGCCTTAAAGCAGTAAATTCTGTCACATTCATTTTATAGACAATACAAAACAAATTATTTTCTTTTCCTTTTTTTGCTATCTGCCCCACAAAATAAAGGGTTCCTGGGCCAGGGATCAGATCCAGGCCACAGTTGCGACTTATACCACAGGTGTGACAAAGCCGGATCCTTAACCCACTGTGCCGGGCCAGGAATAGAACCTGTGTCCTGATGCTCCAGAGACGCCACAGATCCCATTGCACCACAGTGGGAACTCCCTCAAATGACTTTATTTTATTTCCAAAATCTAAGTGAAAGAGCTACATTAAAATTATGAATATTTAGAAAATTAGCTCATTTAAATCATTGTAATTATGTGTAATTGAGTTACTTTATATCATAAAAACTGAGTAAACTATTTTTTTAAAAAAGCATACTTTCCATTTGAACAAATGTATTTCATAAGGAGGGAAATGACCCATTTTGATCACATTTAAGGGACAATAATAAATAGCTGTTCCATTCTGTGGTGATCAGCTATAAAATATATCCACCAATACTTTGATACTTCTCCCTTCAAAGGTAGTCTCTTCTTAATTGTGAGTTACATCTAGTGATAGAACAGAACGCAGGGGCAATGACCACGGATGGTCGCATAAAAGGCACCGTGGCTTCCTCGCCGCTCTCTCCCTTGGATCACCTGTTTTGAAGGAGGTTGACGTCCATGACGGTACCAAAAGCCTTACAGAGGGATCCAAATCAATAGAAACTGATGCTGCTTTCCTTCTGTTAACAGCCATGTGGGCAAGCTATCCTGGAAGGATCCTGAGCCCCTGTCAAGCCTTGAAAAGCCCTGACCAACATCTGGGTGACTACAGCCAGATGAGAGATTAGAAGCCAGAACCACCCTGCTAGACCACTCCTGAAAGCCTGACCTACAGAAACTGTAAGATCATGCTTGCTTTTTTTTTTTTTTAAGCTTTAGGCAATTTATAACACAGCAACAGATAACTAATACACATTCATTCATTCATTCATTATCAATTTGTGCCTATTATGTTCTAGTCATGAGGGTCCTCAGACATAGAGGACAAATAAGACGCAATCATGGGGGGGGATGAAATTAAATAATACAGTAAAAGTGGTTTGAAAAAGTCAATACAAGATACTATCCATAAACCTAGCATACTTCATCAGATTTCAAAGAAGAGAGACGAAGACGAGGAGCTGTTGGTGCAGGAGGCAAGAGTAGATGTGGGTATAAATATCTACATGAAAGGGTGAGGAAAGCTAAGAGATGTCAGAGGAAGGGACTGGAGAAATGTGTGATATACCATACCCTGAGCTATATCTAAAGGCGGTAGGGAGACATGGAAAATTTCCAAAAGGAGAATAAGAAGATCAGATTTGCATCCCACAGAGGGGACTCTTGCTGCCATATGGAAAAGGGTTGTAAAGGAGCTGTCTCTAATGCAGATGGTTAAGAGGGAACCGCAGCCATTCAGTGTAGGCAGGGTGATGCCCGAACAGTGTTAGCAACAACGACAAAAAGTAGTCGGTGAAATCAACAGATAGGAAAAAGGGGAAAAAAAACCCAGAACTTTGTGATTGTATCTGAAATTAAATGTCACCAATATCTCAAAACTCTACAAAAGGAAAATCACAGTAAAATAGAAACATTTTTGAAAAAGGGAGAGAAAAATCTTAATGGTATATATTGCATGCCTTCTAAATTAATAAAAATCACCAGCACGTGCTAAAAATGGAAATGAAATTTAAAGTTATGACTGTCCCAAAAAAGGGGGAGCTATAAAGTCGATACGATGAAAGCATAAGTGGTTTTTTGCAGTATTCTAATCCACTAGTCTAAATAGCCATTTATAACTGAGAAGCCCAACTCTGTATATTTCTAACATTTTTTATTGCTGATACCAGGTACTATTCTATTTTTCCCCCTTTTACAATCAAAGTGCTAAAAGATATTGTATTACCTCTCCTTGAGTCAGGTAGTCAGAATACAGCTCACTGCTCTTATTTGGCTCAAGAGTTCTACTTTGCTTTTTTAAGGCTGGATTCAAATTCAGGACTTCAGTGCCCACAAATTTTCAACTGAAGAACTGGCCCTAAGCTATAAAGTAAAGCTCCTTTAGTTCAGAGATCATGTCTTAGGCATTTTTCTATACCTCACACTGAACCTACTGCATCGAGACCATAGTAGAAATTCAAAAATTGTGTAGTGAATGAATTTTTCCTGAACTATATACGCAGTCTGTTCTTACACACACACACACACAACCACTAAAACATTTACTGATGATATGATGTTTGGGACTTGTTTCAAAATAATGCAGGGGTAGAATAAGTGTATGAGGATAGAGACAAAACAAGATTGGCCATTATATAACTTTTAAATAATTTTGAGAAATGAATGTAAAAAAATGAGTTATGGGGGTACTTTTTAATGTATTGGTTCATGGCATACAATTGATTACTCTATAACAAACTTTTAAAAGGTTAAATTGACTTTCTTAGAGGCTTTTGACTATAATTTATGACCCAGTATTCTTGTTACGTATTATTTTTACTTCGTGGTTCTAAACCTCAAATGATTTACTTAAGGACTATAGTTAAAATATTGGGGGAAATATTTTTTAAGGGAAGGAGGTATAAACCTACTCTGAAAAAAGTGATGAAAAAAAACCTATACGTCAACAGCGAAGGAAATAACAGCTGATGTTCAAATGTTATAATCTTTGTTGCAGTCTGAGAGGATACAAAATTAGGTTAGATATGTGTAACATAAAAAGCTTAAGAAACACATTCAGATCCGCTTGATCATTGAGAGCCTGCCACTAACAGCTCCTTATTTAAAATGTTCCTCACAAAATACCAATATATTCTTTCATAAAATTCCTGAAGTTTCATTAAGTAGATTACTTTCAGAACTAAAATAAAAATGACATTTAACATGAAATTAAAGGATTCTTAACAGATTATGTAAATAACTGGTCTTTCCCATTCTTTGTATTCTTTCCGTGAGCAAGTACAATTAACGTTTCATTTTTTTTGTCTTCATGCTTTTCCCTCCAATTTTCAAAGACAGTGCAATATTAATTAAATAAACCCAACTCTGTTTGCATTAATGTTAATTTTGCTGGTATCCTAACTCCAGCAGAATTCACTATAAAGTTGATATTTGCAGTTCTTTTTTTGGAGAACTGTCAGTTAAAAGATACTATTAAATGCTAAATGTAAATATTTATTAGAAACATTTTAAAAGACACACATTAAGAAAGATTAGTCAAAAAAAAACAAAACATTTAACATAGAAATCAAAACAATGTTGTTC
Source organism: Catagonus wagneri (assembly GCA_004024745.2). Classification (NCBI taxonomy): domain Eukaryota; kingdom Metazoa; phylum Chordata; class Mammalia; order Artiodactyla; family Tayassuidae; genus Catagonus; species Catagonus wagneri. The sequence continues at coordinate 9,234,671 of PVHT020000886.1, read as the reverse complement.
TGACATAAGTATGGACATAGAGGCCAACAAAATAGCCCCAATATAAAAAAAGTAAACCTTTACATATTTAATTTTCAAAACAAGGGCCAGGACCATTCAATAGAGAAACAGTGTTAGTGGGATGGGGGGAAAGGTGATGGGAAAACTGGAAATCTGTATGCAAAAAAAAAAAAAAAGTGAAGATGAGCGCTCCTGCTGTGGTGTAACAGGGTTAGCAGCATCTCCGCAGTACCATGACATACGTTCAACCCCCGGCCCAGCATAGTGGGTTAAAGGATCAGGCGTTGCTGCAGTGGAGATGTGGGTCACAACTGTGGCTGGGATCTAATCCCTGGCCTGGGAACTCTATATGCTGCAGGGAAGCCTAAAAGAATTAAAAAAAATAAAAATAAAAAATGAAGTTGGACCCTTACTTTAAGCTACTTACAATAATAAACTTGAAATGGATCACAAATCTAATTTGAAAGCTAAAGCTATAAAATCCTTATAAGAAAACATAATAGTAATTCTTCATGACCTTGGATTTGGCAAGGGTTTCTTAAATATGACACCAAAGCCACAGGCATCAAAAGGAAAAACGGATAAATTGTACTTCATCAAAATTAAAAACTTTAGTGTATCAAATGGCCCTATCAAAAAGGTAAAAAGACAATTCACAGAAAGGGAAAAATATCTTTAAATCACATCTCTGACTAAGGTTTAATATCCAGAATACACAAAGAACACAAAAAGACCACCCAATTAAAAAAAAAAAAATAGTCAAAGGACTTAGTTCACCAAAGAATATATACAGCCAATAAACCCATGAAGAAATGCTCAAAATCATTAGTCATCAAGAAAATGCCCATCAAAACCACAAGATACTACTTCACATCTACTAGGGTGGTTACTATTAAAAAATAACAAGTGTTGGCAAAGGTGGAGAAATTAGAATCTTTTCACAGTGCTGGTGATAATGTAAAATGGGTCAGTCACTGTGGAAAACAATATGGCGGTTCCTCAAAAAATTAACCATAGAGTTACCATATGACTCTGAAATTCCACTCCTAGGTGTATATTTACACATCCAGAAGAATTAAAAGCAGAGACTCTAAGAGGTACTTGTACATCAAAGTTCATAGCAGCAGATTTCATAATAGCAAACATTAAAAATAACCAAAGTATCAACAGATTAATGAGTAAACAAAATGTGGTATATGCATATGGTAATAAGCCATCATAAAAAGGAATAAAGTTCTGGAGTTTCCATTGTGGCTCAGTGGAAACGAATCCAGCTAGTATCCATGAGGACACGGGTTCGATCCCTGGCCTCGCTCAGTGGGTTAAGGATCCGGTGTTGCCTTGAGTTATGGTGTAGGATGCAGACTTGGCTTGACTCCTGAGTTGCTGTGGCGGTGGTGTAAGGCGGAAGCTGCAGCTCTGATTCAATCCCTAGCTTAGGAACTTCCATATGCCGTGGGTATGGCCCTAAAAAGCAAAAAAAAAAAAGAGTAAAGTTCTGACTTATCCTATAACATGGATGATGGCACCCTGAAAACATACTGTGTAAATAAAATAAGTCAGACACAAAAGGAAGGACAAATCTTACATGATCCCATATACATGAAATAGCTAGAAAAGGAACAATCGTAGACAGAAACAGAGGTTATCAGGGGCCAGAAGGAAAGAATGGAAAATGATTGCTTAATTGGTACAGAGTTTCTGTTTAGGATGATGAAAAACTTCTAGAAATAGACAGTGGTGATGGTTACACAACATTTGGAATATATATAATGTCACTAAATTATACCCTTAAAATGGTTAAAATGGTACATTTTAACCACAATTTTAAAAAATTAAAGCATTTAAGATTCAATATTATTCCTGAAACACAGAATCTAATAAGGCATAAAGCCTACTGAAACAAAACTATCATATCAATACAGACCGATATGGTACTGCCTTCAAGATACACAGCCAACATTAATATCAAGCATCCAACCCCACTGGCCATACTTAAAACAGAAGCTTATAAATGAACCCAAATGAAAGTATTTTTGTCTTTATAGAAAGAACTTGGCATCCTAGACAAGCTAAACTCAGAAACAGTGCATGGAAACAAGTGCCAAGTTCATTGCAGGCTTCAAGTCTTTAGTTGTCTATTTTTACTTTGTCTCTATTTCCATATCTAGAACTGTTTCTTTGAACTTGTTTAAAAATGAAACTCTGAAGAAAAAACAAGTGCATTTAAATTTTTTAATAATCAAAACTGTAGAACTTCTTGGTAGTAAAAACTTTAATTGTGCAAAACTCAATGAGCAGAAACTGGGAGGAAAGGTCTTACATACTTTTGGCAAGCAGCACAAAACCAATCACTTGCCATGCTGCTTTCTAATCAGGAATGCTACTGTTTTTCCAAAGACTCTGCTTCATACTAAAGAATCTTTGTTTTATAATAAACTTAATCCTGAAATTACATTTGACGTTCTTAATCCACAAATGCAGATCTTTGACGTAAGATTTATCATCACACTGGCTAAGAAAAATCTTTTTGTGAACAAGTTTTAATTTCAGAAGAGGAATGGACATCATAAACAGAAAGACACAAAAATGACAAGTCAAGAAATGCAAAACACAAGCAGAAGATAACATTTAGTCCATTGAGGCAAGTTCACAAAAACGGGCAGAGGAAAAAGAATGAACACGGACCTACATGGCAACAACTCCCTGTGATTATTCCAGTCCTTTTCATTCACTTCTTGCCACCAAGCTTTCTGTCTTGCCATGATCGCTACCACTGTTATCCTCAGTGAAAAAAAAAAAAAAAAAGAAACCAAATGTATACTTACACAAATTATTTTATAATCATTAGATGAAGAATTCACCTGTTTTCCTTCCTTCCTCTGTTAAAATATTTTCAAAAGAACACTGATATTCTCAGTGTATGGTTACTGGCAAGTGACTGCTTAGCTTTTACCTACGGAGGAGGGAAAGCTATTCTAAAACTCTAATGTATCTCAACTGGGCTTCGATGTACGAAATACGCTTTTTTTTCCCAAATACAGGCCCTTAAAATAAAACGAAATGAAGAAATCCCAGAGTTTTTGTAATCTCTAGTCATTCTTTCAAACTAATCATAGCCTCTTGATAAACTGAAAATACCAATAAAACAATTTCCATGGAGGCTATCAAATGAAAGCAATATAATTTCAGTTTTAAATAACTGCTGTATAAATAAAATTCCATTAAGCAAATCAGAATTCTAATTAAGCAAATCAGAATTAGTAAACAGTGGGGGATGGGGCGTTGGTTACACCCACGGCGGTTGGAAGTTCCCTGGACAGGGATCAAATACACACCACAAGAGCAACCCAAGCCACTGCAGTGACAATGCAGATCCTTAACCTGCTGAACCACAAGAGAACTCTTAGTAAATGGTGATTTTTTACTTCAACCTAAAATAAGAGATATAACTTAATGCCGCAATCAACCAGATCTCTTCTGAGCTGCTTCAATGATGTATAGTAACATTATTAGTCTCTGATCTATCATCTTTCTCGTCTTTTTTCTATCTGTTTCAGATTTGTGGAGATGACAGAGTTACAGAAGCCTGAAAGAAGTCAAGTCCTTGTCATGATCACTGAAAAAAGGCCAGAGAGCTTGGGAGGCCAGCTGACCAAAGCCTACTAGACTAGTCCTAACTTTCCTCTTTACAAAGAAAATTTACAATAACTGGAAAATCTGTAACGCTAGGTCACTTGGCACAGTAGCTTTAAAAGCTATACTGAAGCTATATGATAGGTATATAAGTGTTAATTATATGGATATTTGAAATTTTCTGTAATAAAAAGTTACAAGTAAAATAAATAAATCGGTATATTCTATGTATAAAATAGCAGATTATTATGGTTTAGGCTTTAAAATGTAAAAATGTGGATTAGTGAGAAAGAGCACAGAGAACTATCTCTATTCTCTCGTATAGATAACTCTCTCATTCCTTACTGTTCAATACAGCAAATTCATTTCAAAGTCATTATTTTCCAACTATAATTCAAAATGCTATGGCAGTAATAGAAATTAATGTATTTGACTACATAAAATATAAAAAACCTTGGATGGCAAAAAACATCATAAACAAAGTTAGAAGATAAATGAAAACACTGGGAGAATATATATATTTTTTGTCTCTTTTTTTGTCTTTTTCAGGGCTGCACCCACAGCATATGGAGGTCCCCAGGCTAGGCGTCTAATAGGAGCTGTAGCCGCCGGCCTACACCATAGCCAGAGCAACGCAGGATCCAAGCCGTATCTGCGACCTAAACCACAGCTCACAGCAACGCCGGGTCCTAAACCCACTGAGCGATGCCAGGGATCGAACCTGCAACCTCATGGTTCCTAGTCAGATTCGTTAATCACTGAGCCGCGACGGGAACTCCGGGAGAATATATTTCTAAATATATATTTCAGATAAAGAGCTAATATCCCTAATACACAAAGACCTTAAAAACGGAAGGGGAAAAAAAGACCAAAAATCCTAGAGAAAAATGGAAAAAGACATGTATAGATATCCCAACCAACCCACCAACACACACACACCCTATATATATGACTCTTAAAGATCTGAAAGACACTAACTCAACTCACAGGAAAAACAGACACTGAAGTACATTGAGATACTATTTCTTTGCTCTTCAGATTGGCAAAAACTCAAAAGCTTGACTACATACTCTCCCGATAAGGCTGTAGAAAAACAGACACGCTAATACTTTGCTGCTGGGAATGCAAAACACTACAGCACCAGTGAAAGGGAATGTGGTGACATCCAGCAAACCGACAGAGCCATTTACCCCTTGACCCAGCAAGCCCACTCCTATATTAATCCTGAAGATACACCTCCAACAGCAGAAAAAGACACATGCACAAGGTTATTCACGGCAGCATTCTGCAACTGCGAAATACTACCTGGATAGCCAAATAGAGAAGACAGGATGACTAAACTTGAATATGTACACACAGAAGAATGATGGCCATCTCTATGAACTGATATGGAATGATTTCCATAGTACATTTTTCAGTGAAAATGGCTAAGTGTTCAAGTACTTACACAGACAGTATGCTATCTTTTATGTTAGAAAAAAGTGAAGAAAACATACATATATCATCATAACAAAAAGAAAAGTCAGAAGGACAAGAAACCGATGAAGTGAGTTATCTACAAAATTGGGGTGTTGTTTTGGTTTTGTTTTTGTACTGGTACAGATGAAGCAATTCTGAAACTATTTTAGCTGATACACATTTAGAGCCAATGAGTAAGAATGTTGGTAGCATTAGCTCACGTTTTCACTACAGACAAAAAGAGAATTAGAGAAATCAGCGTGAACTCATATTCTAAAACATACGTCCAGGTTAAAACATAATTAACGTTACATGAGCATATACACACAAAACATACATATGTAAGTACATATCAAGATACATATATTTTCTAGCTTTGTTTCTTCATAGGGCTCAGAAGTAAAGATGTCAAGATCCTGGTTTCTACTATCATTCTCACTTGCTGAGTCCCTAGAAGAAATGACCGACTCTAGGCTGGTCAGAGAAGGTACACCATTAGTTTTATTACAAAAAAATGAAAATAACAAAATACTTTAAAAAAAGTAATGGCATGAAAAAGAAGCCAGTATGAAGGAAAGGATCCCCCCTGGTGAGATCAAAGAAAATTTGAGGACCAAAATGCTCAAGGACAGCTATGAACTGTTAATCATCAGGGAAAAAACAGGAATCCATGAGTTCAATAATAAATAAAACAATATTTATAGGTAGATAAATAAAAGGGTTCCTATTACAGTAGAATGAATAATGACTGGTAAAAGTAGAAAGAATGCTGGTGCTAAAAAAAAAAAAAATCATTTTAGAACCATAACAGTAAAGACCGGTTCAAGCAAGCTATCATCAATGGATCCTACATAAAGAGGGTGAAATTTTGATGAAAAGCAGGATATTTTAATTGTCTTAAAGTATTTCCTCACAGATTGTGTTTTAGTTGTAAAGAGAGTATAGTAACTACACAGTGGAGAAATCAGACAATGAAATAGGTGGTCAAGATTTATATCACAAAGGAAGAGCAGATGGACACTATGCGCCTCCAGATAAGCTGGGCTAAGAAAGACACGACCTTAATGTAATATTCCATCTAGGAATGCAAAACCTGAATCTTATTGAGAAGAAACATCAGGTAAACGAAAGATAAGCAATACACTGTTAAAACGGAAAGGGAGAAAAGGAATGATTGTATGCTTTTAAAATGCCAATGTAATAAATGACAAAGAAAGGCTGAAGAACTATTCTAGATAAAAAATACTAAAGACATGACATTTAAATGTAAATAGTATCAAAGACTAAATTCTGTATATTAGATCAACTGACAAAACTGGAAAATGGCCAACAATAATATTAAAACTACTGAGGTTTTTAGATTTTCATATAAGAACTTATACTTATTCTTGGGGAGATCACACTTAGGTGTTTAGAACTAAAGGGCTATGATATATGTAATTCTCAAATAGTCCAACGAGAAGAATACACATATATGTGCATATGTGTATTTATAAAAATATACACAGAAACATGCATTTGCAAAGACAATAATAAAGTATTTGGGGACAAATGGTTAATAAAAGGTGAATCTGGAAAGAGGGTACATGGATGTTCTTTATTTTCGCAACTTTTCTGGTAGTTTGACATTATTCCCCCCCCCCCCAAAAAAAATCATTACATTCAAAATCTAGTACATTAATTTTCTCCCTAAATTCTATTTTTTCCTTCTATAATATAGCTGAACAGGACCGGTGTCAACCAGTCATCCAGCTAGAACCTTGGCAGTTAACCTAGATTACCCAAAGGTTTCAACTCATTTCCGTCCTTTCTTTCAACTCTCACACCCAAAGGGACAAATCCCAAGGGAATGTCATATATTTATCCTATTTTCTTCAATCATGCCAAATTGGTTCAGGACCTAATCATTTGGCATCTCTCATCTAATTTACTGTTACAGTCTACTAAGGACCACCCTTCCTACAGCCTTGGCTCTAAACCTCTCTATCCTCTGCTGTGGAGTGCCCTTCCCCAAGTGAAATCTGATCATGTCACTCTGTATTTCTCAACTGGCCCTCAAGAACGGGAGGAAAAGACATGATGGATGAACTTCAAAATCCCAGTATTGGTAAAATATATTGCTTTGGATCTTGAGAAGCAAAAAAGTGTTACTCAAACCCCAAAGAGCTAGTCTAACATAATTGTAAACTTAGTCATGGAACAACAGCAAGAGTCTTCTTGGACCCAACTGTAAGCAACTGCTATTGAGCAAAGTATTGAGTGCCTCTTACACAAATAACACAGAATGGGACCTTTTGAAAAAGAGGTCCTTAAAAGGAAGGAATGGAAGGAAAAATTAGGGAACAGATGGGAAGAAGGGGAGAGTATTGAAAAGTGAAGAGGAAAGAAGCAGAGAAGAGAAGGAAAACAAAGTCTTATCTCTAGGATTTCTGGATAAAACACAGATCTGTCTTGGAGTAAAATGTCAACCTTTTGAAAATTAACTAGCCCTCTTAATTGCTCCTAACGGAAAACTCCCTTTATTAAATTCTATGTTCTTTATGAATGGTTGACATTTTATCAGAAGTTACCCGAGAGAAGTACTATTTATAATCAAAGTATATTCTATGAATATTGAAAAGTATATGCAAGCGTGGAATCATGTTTCTACTGCTTTCATTTTGTAGACTCTTTTTTCATTTCTCAGTTCAAAGCATCAATATAGGTTTTATATATTATATAAAACCACATACATATAACATACATATATATATTATATAAGAAGCTACAAAATATATATTTTATATATACTTTTGTGCCCATATTGCAGATTTTAGCTATCAGTAAGATTCAAGTAACTTTCATGTTACACTTTAAGCTGCAAAATAACATAAATAATACATTTTATTTTCTAAAAATAAACATTTCTTGAGATTTTGTTGCAAGAATATAAAATACAACAAATAGCAAATATATATTAAAGAGTTCACTAAACAATTTAGTTCCTCAGGGCAAAAAACTTACTTATAGCTCTTTCCAGTTTATAGAAATTTTCATTCTCTTTTCCCAGAACTGGAAATTTTTATGAACCTGTACTTTTAGGCAGTAAAAACAAAATTAAGAAGGAAGAAAACAAACTAAACAGTAGTACTGAAGATTAAATGTCTCAGCACGGTCTCTCCTCCTCACAAAAGGTTTTGTTTTAATCACCAAATTTAGTCTTTTTATAACACGTAACGTTTGTCCTTCAAATTTTAAAAAAATCTTACCTCCGTCCATGGGGGTGTGTGTGCGTGAGGGAGAGAGAACGTGGGCGTGCGGGAAGAGACAGAGACAGAGAGGGAATATCAAAGATCAACTCAGTTCACAGGTGGGCTCTTCTGCTTGTATTTCTGTAGGTCTAGGCAAGTCATACGTGGCCAATAGTACACTAAGAACTTTATATGCAGCAGAGTTGTTTAATCTACTCTCCGTACATATTGCTTAAAGAATTGAATGATAACCAAACATGGAAGTGCTGGACTTATATTCCACTAGGAAACGCGCTCAGAGGTCTTTCAGCTTAAAACGGCAGTTTGTGTACCCCTTGAGATTTTATAAATAATGGGGCAAGGGAAAAGCACCTTAGCCTTTCGGTGAGAAGAGAATCAGATTCTTAATGAAGTCCTTACTAATCTGTAATGCTAATGACAGGTATGCTTAGTGGTTGATTCTATACACCATTCCCCAATCTATCAAAAATAAAAATTCCAATTGGGTAACAGATAAATAGCCCTTAACTCTATGAGTTAGATATTTTTTCTACTGTCAAACTAACTTTAATCAGCTTATTTTGCTCTTTTATAAAAAAAATTTAAATAAAGTGAATTCCTACAAATTATATCAAAAACAAAAGCATTTAAGCTATACTCACCTAGCCCCAATCTTTTTAGCTCACAGCCCTGAAAAATCAATGAATCGTTTTACAAAATACAAAAGCATGATTACTAAATTTTTACACTTACTCAACTTACTTAAAAAGCAGACTCCTTTTGTGTTATTTTATAATATTTACGGAGTATTTATTAGGAAAACCGTCATCACAGAGACTTCACTGTAAAATAAATGGAAATAACTAAATGCCATATCCACATTCTATTTCCTAGGCACTGACTAAGTTTCCTGTATAGGACTTAATTCTGCACAAAAGATTTCACACTTATCTGACCATTTAACAGGATCCTCACAATAATCCTGTGGGAAGAAAAGCAATGTATGTCAAGTACTTACCATATGCCAGGCTCCCACGTTCAGCATTTTACATTAATTATCTACTCAATTCTAACCATAAACATATAAAATTGATATTATTAATCCCATTTCTACTGAAGAGAACCCTCAGAATAAGAGAAATAGCCCAAGGTCAAGTGCTAATAACTAGAAGAACAAGGCTGCTTGAGATACAGGTCTGCCCAAATCCAAAGGCTCAGTTCTTTCCCTTACACTATGCTGCTTCATCATCACAAAGGAGGAAAACAATACCTGGGAATAAACCTGACCAAGGAAGTGAAAGACTTATATGCTGAGAACTATAAAATATTAATCAACGAAATTAAAGAGGATTCAAAAATAGATATTTCATGCTCCTGGGCTGGAAAAATTCATATTGTAAAAATGGCCATACTACCCAAAGCAATCTACAGATTCAATGCAATCCACAGATTTAATGCAATCCCTATCAAATTACCTAAGGCATTTTTCACAGAACTAGAACCAACAATCCAAAAATTTATATGGCACCATAAAGGAACCAGAATTGCCGAAGCAATCCTGAGGAACAAAAACCAAGCAGGAGGCATAACTCTCCCAGACTTCGGGCAATATTACAAAGACACAGTAATCAAGACAGTGTGGTACTGGTACCAAAACAGACAGACAGACCAGTGGAACAGGATAGAGAACCCAGACACCTACAGTCAATTAATCTTTGACAAAGGAGGCAAGAATATAAAATGGGAAAAAGACAGTGTTTTCAGAAAGTGGTGCTGGGAAAACTGGACAGCCACATGTAAATCAATGAATGGAACATACCCTCATACCATACACAAAAATAAACTCAAAGTGGCTTAAAGGCTTTAACATAAGACAAGACACCATCAAACTCCTAGAAGAGAATATAGGCAAAACATTCTCTGACATCAACCTTATAAATATTTTCTTACGCCAGGCTCCCAAGGCAACAGAAATGAAAGCAAAAAGAAACCAATGGGACCTAATCAAACTGAGAAGCTTTTGCACAGCAAAGGAAACCATAAAAAAAGAAAAAAAAAGACAACCTATGGAATGGGAGAAAACAGTTTCAAATGATGCTACTGACAAGGACCTAATCTCTAAAACATTCAAACAATTTATAAATTCAACAGCAAAAAGCCAACAAACCAACTGAAAAATGGGTAAAAGACAGGAATAGACATTTCCCCAAAAAAGATATACATATGGCCAACAAGCACATGAAAAAATGCTCAACATCACTGACTATTAGAGAAATGCAAATCAAAACTACTGTGAGGAACCACCTCACACCTGTCAGAAAGGCCATCATTAATAAGTCCACAAATAATAAATGCTGGAGAGGGTATGGAGAAAAGGGAACCCTCCTGCATTCTTGGTGGGAATGTAAACCACTATGGAAAACAGTATGGAGATACCTTAGAAAACTAAATATAGAACTACCATATGATCCAGCAATCCCACTCTTGGGCATATATCCAGACAAAACTTTCCTTGAAAAAGATACACGCACCCCCATATGTTCATTGCAGCACTATTCACAATAGCCAAGACATGGAAGCAACCTAAAAGTCCATTGACAGATGAATGGATTAAGAAGATGTGGTATATATAGACAATGGAACACTACTCAGCCTTAAAAAAAAGAACAAAATAATGAATGCCATTTGCAGCAACATGGATGGAACTAGAGCCCTCATACTAAGTGAAGTAAGTCAGAAAGAGAAAGAAAAATACCATATGATATCACTTATATCTGGAATCTAACATGTGGCACAAATTAACCTTTCCACAGAAAAGAAACTCATGGACTTGGAGAACAGACTGGTGGCTGCCAAGGGGAAGGGAGAGGGAGCGAGACGGACTGGGAATCTGGGGTTAACAGAGGCAAATTGCTTCATATGGAATGGATAAGCAATGAGATCCTGCTGTATAGCACTGGGGACTATATTTAGTCACTTGTGATGGAGCAGGATGGAGGATAATGTGAGAAAAAGAATGTGTATACGTATGTGTGACTGGGTCACTTAGCTGTACAGTGGAAAACTGACCAACTATAATGGAAAAAACAAAAATCATTTAAAAAAAAAAGGCAGGAAAGAGTCAGAGGCTAAGGTACTCAAACGAGACAGCTTAGCTAGTATGTGGTAAAAACAAGATTTCAACCTAGGATTTCAGATTCTTAAACTCTTTTCACTACAATACCTAGGTACTTTCCACTTTAGTACCTATTCAATATTCTAAATGCACAGAGATATAGCCCAAGTAGAAAATCATGACTCCAAAGTTTCCCATGAAAATTTGCAAAGAAGTAGTATGCATTAATATGACACCTGTACTTCCACAGAAAACCTTATAACATACAAAAGGTCTAATGCACACAACCTTCTTTGCTTTTCCAATAGCAGTTAAGCTGGCCTGGGCTCACTGTGCCTCCCTACAGTCAGTGAAGGAAATTCAAAGACATCTTCATTGTGCAACCACTCTACACAGAACTGAATGCCTAGCCCTCTCCTCCCCAACCCACTCCTCCTGTTACCAAGTAACTACCTGATACTATCCTACTCATCCCAGTGTCACATACATTGCCTTTAACATCTTTCTTTTCCCAACTCTGGCTCCATTAACGTGAAGAAAATCTTTCCCAATCAATCTCATTTGTTAACCTCAAACCAGTAATAACTACTTCCAGTCCCTATTTAATTCTCCTGGAAATTTTTCTTATATATCTCATGTAGCTTCCTACTCCCATGACAGGAATTATTTTCCAACGTCACCGGGCAAACACAAGGAGAAACAAATGCAGAACGTGGATTTCTGTAAGAAATTTGTTCTGGACTCTCTTCAAAAGGTCACTATCATTAAAAAAAGAAAAGAACAACAACAACAACAAAAAAAAAACAGAAACAGAGAAAAAAAAGGCCAGGAGAAATTAATCTAGATTTTTGAAAGAAAAAAAGAGACACAAGCAAATGTAATGTGTAGACCTTAACCACGTGTTGTTTGCAAAAAGCTATTAAAGACATCTTGGGGACAACGGGAGAATGTGGATATGGCCTAGATTTAATACTGACAGTATGGAATTATTATTTTCTAACATATCATAGTGATAGAGTAGTCATAGAGAAGAATGTCCTTATTTCTAGGAGGTTCATGTTGAAGTATTTACAAGTCAAGTGTCATAATGGTTCAAATTTCTTTCAGATGGTTCAGCAATGCCACACCTCACCTTCTCCTTGAAATGTATATAGTCACACCAAAAATGCACACGGCAAAACATTAGTAATTGTTGAATCAAAGTTGAAGGTATTTGGATGCACACTGTATTATTCAGTAAATTTTTCTTTATGTTTGAAATTTTCAAAATGCAAAGTTTGGTTTAAAAGGGGGGGGATAAAAATCATTGGGCAGTCTCCACTTGTTTTTAGATTTCTAGCATTTTTGTTAGAGCAGAAATAAGAAACTTCCCACTGGTCTACAAAGGGCTAACAGCTTAATCTGAGAATGTGGTACTACTCTAGCCAGGTTGTAAGTGAGAAGGATACACAAAATTATAATTCTTTTTCCTCTAAAAACGTATTTTATATCACAATACTTTACACATAAAACCATGTATTTTTCCTTTGTTACCAAAAAGGAAAATGTATGTTTACACTTACTGCACACATCTTTCCTTAACCCATGGAGTTTACAGGCTCCATTAGAATGTCTTATTCCAAGGTAAACAAATAAAGTACATTTTTCATAAAACCCGTGAATTGTTTACACATACCTTACACAACCTCATTGATGTTCTTATCCTTTCTGTTAATTCTATGATAATTTCTTATTCTTAAAAGGCCCATCCACTCTCAGAGACCCAGCTCTTAGGCAAATCATGCAGAAAGGAGTATAACAGACATAGAGCAAATATAAAATGAATGACTAATGCCAACACTTTGTGTGTGCTAGAATACAAGTCAAAGAGAACACTGTTTAAAACTTTTTTAAAGACCTATGCTTCTTCAAAGTTCAGTTTTATGACTGAAAAAATGCATTCATTTAATTAACGGACCACTTTCCACTACTAGACTTAAAATTCCCCATTCCAGACCCATAAAATGTGAGCTGTGGAAAATAAGTTTGCTACAGAATCCCTACACTTAACACAGGTAAGAAAAAGCAAACGGTTAAATCAATCACCTTGAAATATATCAAAACTTAAAAATCTCAAAGAAATTGTTTTCCTGGAAAATGGTTTGCTTCAGTTACTACACCAAAAGATACTTCTTTTCTTCCTACACACAAGCCCTTCTTAAGAGTGCCCTGTTCCCACTCACTGAAAAGGCAACACGACTGGGAGCGCATAACTGGGCCCTCTCAACAACCACCGACTGAACGGCACTGACATCCTTCATGACATGACACAAGTGGATTCTCTCTCCCAGCAAGTTAGAATCTGGAACATGATAGCCCACATCACTAACTACGGGGACTGAGAGCTAGCTGAACCTAACACCACAACCAACCACTGTACCCCGGTAAAGAAAGCAGAGAAAACCATTTGGTAAGAGAAACAAAAACAAGAATACGAGCAACTCCAGAAAAAGAAACAGAGATTAAACACCTAAAAACATTCAGTTCCCTGGAAGCTTAGCTGTACTTCCTGGACTTGAGTTCTATAATATCTGGCACTAGGTTAACTGTTCTCAAAATAATTTTGTTTATGAAAGGTAAATATAGACCTCTATGTAGGTACAGAACTTCCAAAGGAAATAAACGAGTTAAATTAGCATACGAAATATCAAAAATATAGTTAGCATACCAAAGTCTAAGATACAATTACTAACAAATCGATAGATTCTATTTTCTTCCACAAAGTAGAGTATTAACTTTACACAAAGGTCACCTGAGGAGATAATATAAATAATTCTCCAAATTCTGTTTTTTCTTAGTATGCGCTTTTTTACTTTTCTCTGCAATAGAATAAAATATTTGAGGCCCACGTTTGATATAATAGACATTCACAGGCTACTGTGTTCAGATACAAATTTGAATACAGTATGAATGTTTCACATTCTTTTAGGAAAAAGAAATGAGTGATGTCTTCCTTCATGCATAAGAGAGGCAGAATAGAGAGCAGAATACTTGAGTCCTGGAGCCAGACTCTTGTTTTTGAATCTGAGCTTTGCCATTTCCTAATCCTGTGACCTTGGGCAAGTTACTTCTTCTTTTTTTTTTTTGCCTTATTTGGGCCGCACCCGCAGCATATGGAGGTTCCCTGGCTAGGGGTCTAACAGGAGCTGTAGCTGCCGGCCTACACCACAGCCACAGCAACTCAGGATCCGAGCTGTGTCTGCAACATACACCACAGATCACAGCAACGCTGGATCCTTAACCCACTTAGCAAGGCCACAGATCGAACCCGCAACCTCATGGTTTCTAGTCGGATTCGTTAACCACTGAGCCACAATGGGAACTCCAGGGTAAGTTACTTCTTCTGCCTATTTCAACCACACAAAATTAATATTATAATAACAGAACCAGTCTTGTAGGATTGCTATGAAGAATAAATAACGTAATACATGCAAAAAGCCTAAGAAACAGTAAATGTTCATATTATTTTTATTGTTATTCAGGGAAAGGATGTATTTCATAAATCTGTGACATATAAAACTAAAACAAGGCCAGGGTTTAGCAGGTTAAGGAAATGAAAAGCAGAAAATGGATGATGCAAAACACAGGGGAGATAAACACTTTTTTTTTTTGCTTTTTAGGGCCATACCTGCAGTACACAGAGATTCCCAGGCTAGGGGTCGAACTGGAGCTGCAGTTGCCAGCCACAGCCAAAGCCACAGCCACAGCAACTCGGGCTCTGAGCCGCGTCTGCAACCTACAGCACAGCTCACAGCAATGCCGAATCCTTACCCCACTGAGCCGGGCCACAGCTCGAACCCACATCCTCATGGATACTAGTCGGATTCATTTCTGCTGCGCCACAACAGGAACGCCAAGTCCACATTTTTTTAAAACCCTATAATCTCTTTAGCAGGGCCTCTGCAACAATAAACTAAGAGTTATTCTCTCAGGAGGGACTGAGCTTACCTTCTGATAAAATTTTGTGAAAGCTTTCCTTCAGCAACTTCTGATGGCAACAGGAAGCTCTTTTTCCTAAACACCCACTTAGATATAGCAAAACACAGGATAAATCTACTAATGTTGGAGGAAGGTAAGAATCTTTCATCAGTTTTTTTTAATTGTAAAAGATTTAAAAAAATAAACCAAATTTGAACTCTGCTCTCATAAAGTATGAATTTTCATTGATTCAGATGTAACCGCAGAAATTCATTCCATTGGGGGTTTTTGGACTAAGCAATTACACAGTTAAAGAAGAGCTAGAGATACCGTAAGGAAAGAAAACCAATTCTTGCATCATAAACACATGATACATGATTTGCTTTCTACAAAACATGCAGTAAGACCAAATGTAAAAGGTCCAACTGAAGGTCAAAAACTATGTGGACAGAAACAAGGAAGGGAAGGGATGGAAGGTGGAAGAGAAAGCGAGAGCAGACTTACAAATGACATCAGCTATCCGGAAGGGAAAAGAACCAAAATATCCTAACATTTATTTAAAAAACAAAATGATTAGGTAAAAAATTAAAACGCAAAAAATAAAATATAAACAAACTGTATTTCCTTCCCTATACATTTTGAAATCAAGGAATTCTTTCTTTTTTTTTTTTTTTTTGTCTTTTTGCCTCATCTAGGGCCGCACCCGTGGCATATGTAGGTTCCCAAGCTAGGGGTCTAACAGGAGCTGTAGCCACTGGCTGACACCACAGCCACAGCAATGCCGGATCCGAGCCGCGTCTGCAACCTACACCACAGCTCATGGCAACACCGGATCCTTAACCCACTGAGCAAGGCCAGGGATCGAACCCGCAAACCTCATGGTTCCTGGTAGGATTCGTTAACCACTGAGCCACGATGGGAACTCCTTGAAGGAATTCTTTAGCTCACATTCTACTTCAGCATAAGGTATATTCACAACAATCCTTCATTCAGTTAAGAAATAGCAAATCTTTACTTTCAAAATACGATTCTAGGTCAGGCTTTTCAAAGTTCCTCCAGTGCTACACAAAAAGAAGATAATAAAACAGCTTGAGAGCTTATATTTCAGATTCCCCCCTCCCATTCCTTTTCCCCCTATATCATTTATGTTGTAGAACACTTTCAATTTATAAGTTCTGAAGGAGAGCAGCAGCCTTCTTAGTTTTCATTTACATAAAGCACACACACACACACACACACACAAAACGTGCTCAGGCAAAGGTAAAGCTAATGTCTGATCAAATTAGGAGCAAATGTACCTGAGCAGGAAACTTCTTCCTAAATTCCTTATTTCTCCCAACTTAGGCATATATCCTTTTTCTAAACAGGAGTTTAGCTTTCTTAGGATGCTACTAAGTGTCCACAGTCATTTCACACCCAGGTTAACACACTTACAGATGCCTTTTAGGGCGTTCTCTTGTGGGGTGGCTAGGTAAGAATCCAACATTGTCACTGCAGCAGCTTGTATCACTGCTGTGGTGGGGGTTCGATGGAATCTCCAGAAGCAGTTAGCACAGCGCACCCCCCCCCCAAAATTTGCCTGATTCTTCTAAATTAAAAAAAAAAAAAAGATGCTTTTGTCTCCATGAAACAGAGGCACAAGGAGCATACCTATCACGGAGAGCACAAGACCGATAGGATATGTCCTTTATTTTATTTTTTTATTTATTTATTTATTTACTTACTTACTTACTTACGTCTTTTTGCCGTCTTTTTGCCTTTATCTAGAGCCGTACCTGCAGCATATGGAGGTTCCCAGGCTAGGGGTCTAACAGGAGCTGTAGCTGCCAACCTTCGCCACAGCCACAGCAACGCGGGATCCGAGCCGCGTCTGCAACCTACACCACAGCTCACGGCAACGCCGGATCCCTAACCCACTGAGCAAGGCCAGGGATCGAACCCACAACCTCGTGGTTCTTGGTCAGATTCGTTAACCACTGAGCCACAACGGGAACTCCAGGATATGTCCTTTATAAGACTAGGAAGAGAACAAGCATGCCTTTTCCCACTCCTTTCCGTGTCAACACAAAACAAAAAACAGAACAGAGTGGATAGCTCTTCAAGTTTAAAAAGAAAATTTAAATGTAAAGTTGATATCCTTGTGTTCCCAGTTTTTTAAAAAAAATGTATTTAGTGATTACAAATTCTCTCCTTAGATCGACAGCAAAAACAGCATATCTACCTCCTTCATTCCCTTTTCCTCCTCCTTTCTAAGTCAATAATTTTAGTGACCGCTCTAAACTCATTAACCTTTTATTTACACTCTATTTTACTTTTCAAAAATAAAGTCTATGTGCCAATAAAATACGCAATCAACTGACTACTAAGGGTTATATATTAACATTAACAGGACCTCATTTTGCTTGCATGCTCATTTCCAAAAGCAGAAGTAAAAGTGACTTAAAGCTGATACTTTCAACAAGAAATGGCACCTAACATGAATTTAGCTTGCACTTGCTATGTGCCAGGCAGTATTAAACACTTTATAAGCATTATCTCATTTAACCCTTAGGAACCTCCACTAAATACTATTAATAAGCCCATCTCACAGATGAGGAAATAGGAGAAATTAAGAAAATTGTGCTAGGGCAAATAGCTGTAAGCAGTGACACCATGCCTTAAACCAGGATATGAGACTAAGTTTGGGACATCAGCATACACCACACACTGCAGTTTCCAGCCTTATATCGGATCTATGTAAATTGCTGCCTAATTTGACTTCAACGCAGGAGCCAAACAAAGCATATTCAGGGTCAAAATCCACTCAATGAAATAGTCTTAGAAACCTCAAGCTCTAGTCAATAAACCGAAAGTCCACGGAAAAAAAAAAAAAAGGTTCACCACACAGGTCAAAGTGTGACTGAAATCACTTGCATTTCTAAGTCCCAAACTTTAAGTATTTGTCCTTAAAATAAAGAAAAAGTGAATTAAACTGCTAAATCCCAACACTCTAATTCGCAACTTTACTTTTCAACTTACCAATTATAAAAACCGTTTAAATCTTCTAATTTGTTCGACATTAAGAATATTGGCACTTTTCTGTTTAAACTTTATGGCTGCACCTGTGGCAATATGGAAGTTCCCTGGCCATGGATCGAATCTGAGCATAGCTGTGACCACCACAGCTGCAGCAACGCAGATTCTTTTTTTTCTTTTTTTTTTTTTGTCTTTTTTGCCTTATCTAGAGCTGCATTCGCGGCATATGGAGGTTCCCAAGCAAGGGGTCTAACAGGAGCTGTAGCCGCTAGCCTTCGCCACAGCCACAGCAAAGCGCGATCGGAGCCCCGTCTGCAACCTACACCGCAGATCACAGCAACACTGGATCCTTAACCCACTGAGCAAGGCCAGGGATCGAACCTGTAGCCTCATGGTTCCTAGTCGGATTCATTAACCACTGAGCCACAACAGGAACTCCAGCAACGCAGATTCTTTAATCCACTCCACCAGGCTGGGAATCAAACCTGCACCTCCGCAGTGACCCAAGCCTCTGCAGTTGGCCTCTTAACCCACTGTGCCGTGGCAGGAACTCCTATTTGCACTTTTTATATTGCACCAAGTTCCCCTCCTTAAACTTTTAAACTCTCCCAATACATGTTTCTAGAAAGGATACATTCTACAGACTTTCATTTTTGGATAATGCTTTTTTAAACCATAAAACATGCAACACTATTTTCCTCTGCGAGATAAAGCCCCAAAACTGGCCATAAACCTATCCCCAGAAATCTTCAAAATACAAAGGTGGCAGATTAGAAACAAAACTTCTTTCAATATCATCATAATGCAGAATCCTCAAGTTTAAGTTTAAAACTTCCTCTGTGCCATAATCAATGCAACACAACTTTTTTTTCCTAAGAAAAAACACTACCATTTGTTCAAATATAAGAATGCATCCACCAGTCCACTTTATGCATAGCAAAAGGAAGTTTTAAACTGAAAAATTTGTATATTTTCTATTAAACTACATCTTGCTAACAAGGAAAAAGAGTTATCACATAGAAATCCTATTGAATTCATACTTTTTACAGTATGACTTCAACTTCCAAACGTACTGAGATTTAAAAATAAGTCATTGTTTCTAATAACTAAAATGTATAATACATATTTATAGTAATTCACAAATAATTAAATAATTCATATAAAATTCAGTCACGTAATCAGATGCTTTAGAAGTACATATTCAGTCCACTCTGATGGAGTTAAGACAGCCTCTTCTCAATGAATTTGAGATTTTCTTGTACTAAATTTATTAATACAATGTCACTCCATGTACACACACACACACAGCACACTCCTGCTCTAGATTAACTCATACAGATAATGCCAACTAGGTCAAATCTTGCTTCCAGAAACACAATTATACTGCCTTCCAAAGCAAGTAAATAACTGAGCCAATAATAATACTTTCCAATTATTTCTCCATCAGTATAAACACTAAGAACTGCTAGCTGGTAAATGCTGTGAAAGTAACTATAATTGGGCATTTCCCTTAGCCTCACAAATATCTGATAGTTTCTCACACTTTATAACTTAATTGTAGAAAGTAGCCACAGAAAAGCGATGAAATTAATCTTAATAACCTATGACCTATTACTCAAATATCTTAGGGAAATGAGGGTAGGCCTCTGGGTATTTTATGAGAAATAGCAGGTTAACAACTCAGCAAGGTGAAAAAAGTCAGATCCCACTTGAATTCTACACAGCAGCAAACAGTATCTGATGAAAAGGAAACAAAATTAACTCCTCTTTGCTTTAAAAAAAAAAAGGAAATGATAAAAGTTACATTTCTCCTTTTTTTACAGAGGAGGGGGTACTTTCTGATTACAAAGCTATATGGCACATATAAATTTCTGCTTAGAGTCTAAGACTAAAGCTTCTTGAATAATATTAATTATGTATTTTTCCATTTAGCCTTTTTTTTCTTTCTTCACTCTTAGATACTGTGGAGAGCTTCACCATGGCTTCCAGTGACCTCAGCTCCTGGGACACACACCCCTGCATAATCCTCTCTCCTTGAGTGTGGCCTGGACCTAATGACTCCGTCCCCGTGAAGACAACAGGGGAAGCGATGGGCTGCCGTTTCCAGGATTTTATGGCAAAAGGTTCACACGGGAAGAACTAAAGCAGGCTGCTGGCCAGGAGCCAACACGAGGAACTGAGGCCCCTCGGCCCAACAACCAATGAGGAAGGAACTGCTGCCAAGAACCACGTGAGCGAACTGGAGGCAGAGTGTCCCCCAGGGCCTTCCGATGAGACCGCAGCCCTGGTGGACATGCTGGGATGCACCTTGGTAAGAGGCCCTGAGCCAGAGGAACCACTCAGATTCTTGATTATAAAAACTATGAGACAAGGTTTTTTTAAGTCACTAAGTTTTGGGATAAACTGTTATGCAGTGCTATGGCTTAAACTGTGTCCTCCTCGAAATTCCTATTTTGAAGTCCTAACGCCCAGCCCCTCAGAATGTGACCTTATCTGGAGACATGCTCTTTATGAAGCTGGTAAGTAGCCAGGATTTAGTAAACTGAGGTACACAGAAAGTTAAGTGATTTATCCAAAATCATAGTTAGTACCTGATATGGAACTCAATCTAAGGACTCCTTTTCCTACCTTCAAATCTTTTCTCAAAAAGTTAAATAGGAAAGGCTTTTCTTATACTTGCTATAGTCAATCTCTGTAACACTTGTTACAACCTCTGTAACACTTCGAACTATATATGTGAACACCTATCTGCCCTCCTCCTCTAACTACACAGCAGGTTACTCATTTTCTTCCACTCCCTGCCTTTTATAATTCCTAATGCTTTTCTTGCATCTATGTTAATCATTTTTATATACTGGAACACAAGATTTCACTTCTGCACAGTTTGGAAATACAGCTTTAGCTTAACAATTGATCCAATTAAAATACAGATATATCGAGATGGAGTAGCCGCCTGCATTCTAATAGGAGTAAGTCAGATCCTTTTCAGGGACAGGCTTTGAAACAAAGATGGCAAGATGGCCACCGCCAAGTTTTAAAATGATCTTGTCCTAAGTCACAACTCGTCCAGGGAATCAAGAGTCTTTTCAGGAATATTGGGGATTCGGTACTTAGGAGTAAGCCTTTCTCTAGAAGTCTGAATTACTAGATATAAAATGTGGGTGATGGTGGCTGCCTTGCTTCCCATGAAACTGGAAACATGAAGAAAGCCAGACACAGAAAGTGAGACAGATATGCAGGAAAGGCTGAGAGAAACCTGATTGCGTTTGGTTCCAGGGCTCTCTTGGCACAGTCCAGCTACATTTCTGTCCCTTGGATCTTTAGGTGTGCCCTGAGACATGCCCAAAAGTCTGAGAACTTCCCCTTTTTGTTTAAGCTACTTTGCACTGAATTACATGCAGTCAATAGAGAAACAGGGTCAAAAAAGGTATCTGCTCTAACGCTAAAGAACATTACTGAAAGACTAGTAACCTCATATAAAAAATAAACTTTTTTAAAAAATGAGGCAAACAGAACACTCCACGTAGTACCATGACTACACACAGAAGAACAGGTTGGCAGAAGCCAAGGTTTAAACAGCTACCAGGAAGGTTTTCCAGATAGTGGTGGAATAGGAAAAAGTTGCATTTTGAAAAGACTGAGTCCCCTATCTTCCATTTGGAATTTTTTAGTTCTTCTAGTTAAAAATATCTCATCAGCTATACACTTGCTAATGGGTATATAAATTATTATAACCACTTCGGAGATCAATTTGGAAATACCTGGAAAAGTTGAAGTTGCAGAATCCACACCATCTAGAAATTTTACCATGAGGTGACTACTACGGACCGAATTGTCTCCCCAGAATTCATAGCTGAAGCCTTAAGCCCTCATATGACTGCATCTGGAGTCAAGGTCTTTAGTAGGTAATTAAGGTTAAATGAGATCATACCGGGGGGGGGGGGCTAAAATGATATAAGAAGAGGTAAAGAGCTATTTCTCTCTCCCTCCCCCTCCCTCTCTTTCCTGTCTGTCTTGTGAGGCCATAGCTAGAAGGTGACCGTCTACAGGTCAGGAAGAGAGCCTGCACCAGAATCCAACCATGAGGACACCCCTGTCTTGGGCTTCCAGCCTCTTGAACTGTAAGAAAGTAAGTTTTTGTTGTTTACCAAAAATAAAATTAAAAAATAAAGTTTTCAGTAACAGTAGAGCAAAGTAAAACACTAGAGCTAAGGCCCCCTAGTTTTAGTATCTAGTGATAGCATTCTCAAGTGCCTCACAGCACAGTTCCATCATTCAAACTAGTCACTCAACGTAACTACAGTACAATAAAGAGTTCTAAAGAAAGTGCTTACAACTAGATTTTTCCAGGAAAAAAGGTGTATGCACACCTATAATTGAAATAAAATCCATTAAGAAAAAAAAATTAAAAATAATAAAATTAAAAAAAGGTATAAAGATGTTTTAAAAACATGATTTCACTCTATGTAGGTATTCACAAGTATAATGCTTTAAGGCCAGAATTGAAACCAAATATAATTTATTCTAATATCTTTCTCTATTTTTTTTTTTTTTTTTTTTTTTTGGTGCAAACAACCAAAGACATCCAGGAAATAAGACTTGCCTGAGTGTACTCAGCCATCAGTGGTAGAGAAGGATCCGGCCCTTTCGAGTCACAGTTCAGTGCTCTTGCTGCATTGCAATGATGCAGCTAAGACTACCATGACTCTGGCTCCCAGATCAACAGACAAAAAAATCCTAAAATTTACCTGATTCTGCCTTCTGGGCTGGCATGAACCTGCGTAGAAACAAGAAGAGTGGCAGGCACTTTCTTCCTGAAGCAGATGTGGAGAAGTATTATACCTGTGATGAAAGAAAGAAAAAGAAAACATAGTTTATTTTCAGAATGTTTTAGCACTATGAGCTCTTTTCCTCCTGATTCTCTATCTCCTTATTTCTCTCCAATGATTAATCCTGGAATACATGACAACATTTTATTTAACAGAGATAAAATTTGCTATTCAAAATCCAAAGAAGAATATAGAGTCACAAAGCTGGTCTCTATTGATCATCTGGATCAGCTTCTTCATTTTACTGGTGAGAAACCTAAGACCTGGAAAAGTTATGCAAAGAATCAATGACAACATAGTTACTTAGTGGCTGAGACAGGCTCTGCATCTAATTCTTCCGTTTTGGTTCAGTATTCATTTGTACATCATAAATCATACTGTCTCTTTTTGGAGAACCAAATATGAGCAAAGAAAAAACAAAACAACAACCACAAAAAACTGTTATTTCACTAGGATTATCTGTCAGACATCTGAAGATAAGTGTGGTGAACTGAGCTGAACTGATAGGTTTTAAATTAAAATGAAAAAACATTGCTTCCTCCCTCAATGGTTATAATCCACCTCGAGTTATTTAGCATGCCTCACAAAGGATATTTAAATGTTCCTTTTATTTACCATTCAGTATTTCAGTACAAAAACACTCTCATGTGAATGATGAGTCTAGGTTCTGGTCTTTCTTAACTTTGCTCTCAACAAGTTCCACGATCTTAATTACTTCTTAAATTCCAAAGCTCTTTATTCAAAAATGAGGAGCTTAGACTAATTCCTTTGGGCCTTCTAAATTCTAAAAAGTTATGCTTAAGAATAACTTTATCTTTTCACAACATTCTGCTTTTTACTTGCTTTTGTCATATATTTATTTGTTAATCTGTTTTGATCACATTAGTACAACAGTTCAAACATCAGTAATAATGCCCTCAAATATACAATCATCAGTCAAAGACCTTAGTTAACAATAAACTAGTGTTGCGATTACACTTATTTTATGGGAACCCCACTAAAAGCGGAAGAAAAAGTAGTTTTAAAAATCTACTTAGGTGGTTTCTAAGAAAAATTCTTAATTATTTTCCCAAATTATTCACTCAAGTTATTCACCCAAGTTGTTACCGAATGGCTTGTCAGATAGTAGACACACGTTTAATCTGATAGAAGACTTTAAAACAAGATGCCTCCAGTGAAATACTAAGTAACATTAGGGATTCAAGTAGGCAGAAGCAGTGACATGGCTCCTAAACTGTAATGTCAGAATATGCCTTTACTGTTTTAATATATTAATTACCCCCTTACATTTAACATGCTTTAAATTGAAAAGCAAAAAACAGAATGAACATCCAGGTACTTGTCACCCAACTCAAGAACATAAATGTAAGTTACCAGTAATGTTTTACTGATTTGTTCCTCCCTGTCCTAGGCTCCACCTCTCCCATCTATTCAGTCCTGTAATGGGTGTCCTAAATTTTGTGTTTATCATTCCTTTGTTTTTTAGAAAGTGTATTACATAGGTACATGTTCCTCAACAACACTGTGTTTCATTTTTTTCATTCAATAATTACATCTGATTTCCTCTCCAGATTTTGCCTTTTTTCCCTCTTATGAACATTATTGTTATGAAAGTTCTCATATATATCTATTCCACATGTGCCGAAGTTTCTCTTAGGTATTTGACTAGGAGTTAAAGAATATATGTGTTTTCAGTTTTTCATGAGGTTGCTAATTTTTATTTTCCCCGTGATTTTAGCGATGTATAAATTTTATAGCACCAGGTAGTTCATACTGATCCGCATGCCCTGCAACATTCAGCAATGACAACTTCTTAATTTGGGGGTGTAAAGCCTAATTGTGGTCTTAACTTGCATTTCCCTGTTGATTAATGATACTGAGCATTTCTTCAGGTTTCCTGGCTAACTTAACGTTTCCTCTTTTTGAAATGCCTATTTATTTTTGCTTTTTAGGGCCACACCCGAGGCATATGGAGGTTCCCAGGCTAGGAGTTGAATCTGAGCTGAGGTGCCAGCCTACACCACAGCTACAGCAACGTGGGATCCTAGCCAAGTCTGCGACCTACATCACAGCTTGTGGCAATGCCGGATCCTTAACCTAGTAAGCAAGGCCAGGGATCAAACCTGCATCCTCATGGATCCTAGTCAGGTTTGTTAACTACTGAGTCATGAAGGGAACTCCTGAAATGTCTATTTCTACTGCCCACTTCCTCCTCAGTTTTTTGCCCTTCATTTGTGTGTTTGGGTTTTTTTTTTTTTTGCTCCCCCCACGGTATGTGGAAGTTCCTGGGCCAGGGATCAAACCTGTGCCACAGAAATGACCCAAGCCACTGCACTGACAATGCCAGACACGTAACCCACTGAGCCACATGGGAACTCCTGTCCTTCATTTATTATTTCATAGAAATTATGTATTTTGGATGCTGATTATTTGGTTTTACCCATTTTGAATTACTGGGTACAGGTAAGCATTGAGATAAAGAAGCAGAAACAGAAATAGCAGGAGACTAGACAGAACTGGAAACAGCCAGCTACAGTATCGATGCTTTTCTCAACACATTTTTGTATTTTTTTTTTAATGGTCGAACCAGTAGCATAAGGAAGCTCTAAGGTCACGGGTCAAATTGGAGCTGCAGTTGTCAGCCTACACACCCACAACCATAGCAGTGCCAGATCTGATCCACAGATCAGACCTATGCCAAAGTTTGCAGCAATGCCAGATCCTTAACCCACCAAGAGAGGCCAGGGATCAAACACACATGCTCATGGATACTAGTTGGGTTCTTAACCCACTGAGCCACAATGGGAACTCTGCATTTTTGTATGTTGATGTAGTCTACAAAGGTCTTAGAGTATCAGATATGTAAAATGGTAATGGAACTGATCCTATTTTATAATCTTTTTTAATAGCTTTTATATTTATTTTTGCTTTTTAGAGCCACACCCATGGCATATTGATGTTCCCAGACTAGGCGGTACAATTGGAGCTACAGCTGCCAGCCTATACCACAACTCACAGCAACACTGAACCTTAACCCACCAAGCAAGGCCAGGGACGGAACCTGCAGCCTCAGGTGGATTAATTTCTTCTGTGCCACAACCAGAACTCCCTGCTTTATAATCTTGTGATATAAATTTAGCCAAGGGCAAATGCTTTGATATGATTTCAACGCATTCTAATTACAATATGCAATCTAATTCAGGTATCCACTTTACACAAATCACAGTTTAAATCACATTTTAGGCAAAGTTCTCATTTTGGGTTTTTTTTTTTTTTTTTGTCTTTTGTCTTTTGTCATTTTTTAGGGCCACACCCATGGCATGTGGAGGTTCCCAGGCTAGGGGTCTAATGGGAGCTGTAGCCGCCAGCCTACACCACAGCCACAGCAACGACGGATCCTTAACCCACTGAGCGAGGCCCGGGATCAAACATGCTACCTCATGGTTCCTAGTCGGATTCGCTTCTGCTAAGCCATGACGGGAACTCCAGAGTTCTCATTTTGATCTGGACATTTTAAGTGTTTTTATTTCATGCTTTGATCACCTCCAATTTAGAGTAAGTTAGTTGCACTGTTAAAGGGTTGAGTTTAAAGGTTTATGCACATAGGTTAAAAAAATTCAATTTCAGAAGTTCCCTGTGGCACAGCAGGTTAAAGAGCCAGTGTTGCCATAGCTGTGGGACACGCTACAACCGTGAGGCAGGCCACACAGGGAGTTCGCTGCAGTAAGCTGTGGTGTAGGTCATAGACACGGCTCGGATACCACGATGCTGTGGCTGTGGCGCAGGCTGGCAGCTGCAGCTATGATTTGACCCCTAGCCTGGGAACTTTTTAGGGCAGGTGCGGCTCTAAAAAGCAAAAACAAAAAACAAAACTAAATTACATAAACTAGAACACCAGAGACCTGTATACCAGACTTGGCTAGACAATTAGCTGTACCTCCTTGGCCTTTAAGTTGGTTTTCTTAAGCCTAATGTGAAAATTGTCCTGGTAAATTCCAAGGACCTCTGAATCACAATTTTTGGCTTGAAATCAATGAGAAAAAATTTTTCTCCAGATAGCCACAAGTGAGTTTTGGGAATCTCTTCCCAAGTGTTAAATAACTGGACAGAGTAACAAAAGCTGAAAAAAATTTTAACAAGCAAGGGCTAGAGCCCTCCTAAGGCTTCTCAGGACTCCTGGCAGATCACCTGATGAGGAGCAGCATCACACAGGAAAAAAAATCAAAAGTCACATGAAATCTCAATCACTCTACAATGCTGACCTTGATTCCTATATAAGCAATCAGAAGAGAACTTCCAAAACCACATTTACCCACATACTTGAACCTGTATACCCTTCTACTGCGCTTGAACTTTCTGAAACCACATCAAAGTCTCACTCTTCCATTTGATGCTAGATGTTATGCCTCTACTATTCAAGGATATTGCTTCAGTGAGTCCCGCTTCTCTTTCTTAAATCATCAATTTCCTAATTTCCTATTCCTAATCCAATAAAGCAAGACACGTATATATGATGTTCATATATATATATGAACATCAGTAGCAAACCTCTGGACCCTACATATCCCTCTAGGTTATGGCCAAATTCTTTGTTTCTCTTTTCAGTGAAATGTCAGAAAAGAGCTGTCCTTTCTCTCTGTCTTCAAATACTCAGTATATATATATATATATATTTCTTGCCTTTTAGGGCTGCATGTGGAACATACGGCAGTTCCCAGGCTAGGGTTTAAATCAGAGCTGCAGCTGCCGGACTACACCACAACCACAGCGACACCCGATCCGAGCCACAACTGCGACCTACGCCCTAGCCTGCGGCAACTCTAGATTCTTAACTCACTGGGTGAGGCTAGGGACTGAACCCACATCCTCATGGATACTAGTCAAATCCTTAACCTGCTGAGCCACAACAGCAACTCCTTCAAGTATTCTTTAGTTCAAATTGAACACACTCTTAAGACTTTTCTTCCCAACACACCACTGAAACTCAGAAGTCACCAAGTGTGTGTATGTGTATATATATATATATATATATATATATATATATATATATATATGGCAAAATTCAAAGCCAGTCAGATCACTTTCTTGACCCATTTGCAGCAACTGGCATGACTCATCAAGCCCTGATACATTTCTTTACCTGGCCTCTGAAGCCTCTCCTAGTTTCTCCTGGTTTCATCCTATCTCAAGGACCACTCTTCAATTTCTTCACTTATTTCTCCTTTACTCCATGATAACTAAAGTTCAAGTTCCTACTCTCTCTCTAACCCGTCAGCAAACGCTACCGGCTCCATCTACAAAACATATCCAGAATCTGACCACTTCTCATTACCTACGTAGAGACTTAGTACAGTAGTACTATCATCTCTCAGATTTTTTCCATACTTCCCAACTGGCCTCGCAACTTTTACTCTTGTGCTAATTCAGTCCTTTTTCATCAAAGCAGCCAAGGTGATCCTGATAATATTAACATAATTCAGATAATGTAATATCTGTGCCCCAAACCTCCCAGTGGCTTCTCATCTCAGAGTAAATGCCAAAATCTTTAAAGCAGCAAAAAAGAACCTACATGATTTAGCCCCCATTACCTCTGACCTCATTTCTTACTGACCTCCTTGCTATTCCTTATCCAGGCTCGGCATAGTCCTGCCTCGGGGCCTTTATACTTGCTGTTCTCTCTGCCTCAATGCTATTCCTAGCGATAATTATCTCTACGTATCTGAATCCCTTGCTACTTTCAGATCTTTGCTCAAATGTCTCCTGGGTTAATTCCTTCCTGTTCATTTATTTAAAGCTGTAACAATTCCACTCACAGCACCCCTACACACTTCCCTGAGGTATTTTCCTCCACTGTTACTAACATTCATTCATTCCACTTCTGTTGCTGCTTGTGTATGTCCTCCCACAAAGACTAAGTCCATCAGGGCAAGAGCTTTGTTCTGTTTGGTGCTACATCTTTAATGCTTGGGAAGGCGTCTAGCACATAGTAGGCATTCAGTGAACAGTTTCTGAATGAAGAAATGAGTAATTACCCTCTTAGGGCTAACCATGACAATCTGAGTTTATAAAACAAAACGATCTAAATAATCAGGGGGCAACAGTGAGATTCTTTTTTTTTTTTTTTTGTCTTTTTGCCTTTTATGTAGAGCCGCACCCGTGGCATATGGAGGTTCCCAGGCGAGGGGTCTAACAGGAGCTGTAGCCGCCGGCCGTCGCCACAGCCACAGCAACATGGGATCCAAGCCGCGTCTGCAACTTACACCACAGCTCATGGCAACACCGAATCCTTAACCCACTGAGCAAAGCCAGGGATCGAACCCGCAACCTCATGGTTCTTAGTCGGATTCGCTAACCACTGAGCCACAAAGGGAACTCCAACAGCGAGATTCTTGATGTAAAAGAATTATTCTAATACTTCTTCCACAGATAAGCAATGACCATAATTCAAAGACTTCAGTAGATGCTGTATCTGTTACTTCCATAACCTTTAACCAACACAGTAAATGGTTCCTTCTCCCCACCAACTGAGGTTTTAGACTCCGGCTGTCCACTGGGTGAGAGTTACTCCCCACTAACTGCCATCATATTCAACAGTGGTTAGTTTGCAGAGCCACAACACCAACACATAGGAAAATATTACAAAAATGTTCATTCCAAACTTGTTTCAGACAAAGAACTGAGCTCTTTATAAATAAGGAAATTCTAAAAATAAAGGACAGACATTTTTAAGTGTTTTAAATATTTTGTTTGGAAATAATTTCAAACTACAGAACAGTTGCAAATGTAAGAATACAAAAACCACACTTATACTCATCTACTCATCATAAAAGGTTAATGTTACCCTCTTTGTTGTGTCATTTGTGCTCGTGAACCTTCTTGCATTTTCTTTCCCTTCACTTAGACATATACACTTTAGCTGTTTTTTTTCCCCCTAAACCAAATGAAGATAAATCATATATATCATGGCCCTTTGTGCCTCTGCTTCAGAGTGCATTTCCGAAGAACAGAGATATTCTCTTTCATGATTACAGTACAGTTACTGTCAATAATTTGAACATCGCTACCCTATTTGTACTGAGAAGCCATACTCCATCTAATTCCAACTGATCCAATGACAGATATCCTTTTCTCCCCATCCAGTATAAGATCCAGTCTAGGATCAGGTATTACAGGTAGTGGTTATCTCTCTTATGCCTACTATAATTTGGAGCACTTCCACACCTTTGTCTCTTATGACACTGGGTTATTTTTGAAGAACACAGCCTCGTCCCCTTTTTACTAACTAGAATGTCCTCACTTGGGGCTTGTCTAATATTTTCTGCAGATTCGGATTATGCAGTCTTGGCCAGAGTATGGCATTTATAGCAATGTGTTCCCTCATGGCATCACAGTGAGAGTCACACAGTATCCACCTACCCCATGTTGTTGCTGGATCTCACCAACATATAATCCCTATTTGATGCCTTGCAAATACATGCAGTCTGTGGGGTGACATCACACTGCAGAAATACCCTGTTCCTCATCAATATTTCCTCCCTTGAGTTTGTTATGATTCTTGCCTTGTCTTATCTTTACCATAAGGGCTGCAAAATGATGCTTTTCTAATTCTAAAATTCAGAATTCTACTCTAAGCAAGAGACCTCCCTTCTCTGTTTATTCATCTCTTTATCAGTTTATTATCATTATGGATAATGAATTCCTATTTTTAATAGTTCATAATTCATTGGTGTATGTATTTGATGATTGGAAAACATCAATAGGCTGTTGATGTTCCAACTGATAGGACCCCCAACAAGCTTATCACTTGTTCCCATTTTTTTCAAAAATATTTTCTTACTTTCTAGCATTGAAAGAAAGAAAAAAAAAATACAGACTGATCTGGCAAGTACACTGCCTAGACTTGCAATCAGCCATTTCTCTAAGGAACTCCAGTTCTTTGTGTTGGGAGTAGTATTAGAGACCAAGATTTGTTAAGAGGTGTACCGACCACTCTGTGCCTTTTTCTTGGACAGAACTACTAGGAAATACATGCATGCGTATACACATATGCATATAAATATATGTATGTATATGTTTGTTTATACATACATATATATCTGCACTTATACATGCTGCTTTAAAAAATAATGAATTCACACAGATAGCTTCAATTCCAATCCATCTCCACTGGAGTCATTTTAGCCTTCTCCCATTCCGTATTTGTATGTCCTTCCTTCCTCAAGTTCTAGCTTCAACAACCTGAAAACGTTTAGTCAATCCATAACATGCCTAAAAATGGCCTGGGGCTCTTTGTCCATATCACTACAAAAAAAAAAAAAAAAACCCTAGAGGAAAGAGTTAAGAATTTATTTGCAACCCCTCCCTCTTACCCCCACCCAAACTGAGAGTAAACAGTCAAATATTATGTTAAAAACTTACTTAGATTCACTTTTTTCCCCTTCAATGTAAATGTAGTACTAACTTATTTATTTATTTTTTGTCTTTTTGCCTTTTCTAGGGCCACTTTTGTGGCATATGGAGATTCCCAGGCTAGGGGTCTAATCGGAACTGTAGCCACCGGCCTACACCACAGCCACAGCAAAGCGGGATCCGAGCCACATCTGCAGCCTACACCACAGCTCATGGCAGTGCCAGATCCTTAACCCACTGAGCGAGGCCAGGGATCGAACTCACAACCTCATGGTTTCTAGTCGGATTCGTTAACCACTGAGCCACGACAGGAACTCCAATGTAGTACTAATTTAAAATACAGTCAGGTTTATTTGTTTTTGGTGATTTAGGATTTTCCCCATTCCCATCTTTATTTTTAGCTTTGAAAAGTCAAAACTACCTAAAAAGGCATATTAGGAAGTGTCGTTCCCTCCCATAAACCTTTGTTCTCACTACCTCTACTGCCCCTTCTTTTTGTAAAGTTAAGAAGATATGATTGTGTTTTATCCCTCTACCTGCCCCCTCTCAAAGGTAGCAAACTAAATATGTGCGTTTACACTAAAGATGTGTGTTTACCCAGTCCAGACTGGAGGAAGCTCTTCCCAAAGTAATTATAAGACTAGCAAAATCTTAATACCAAAACTAGACACAGACATTAAAGAAAATAAGACAAGTAATTCATTATCTTCGGGTTCACAGATACGAAATTTTTTAACAAAATATTAGTAATATATAAAAGGGATGTTACATCACGACCAAGTGGAGTTTATCCTGGAAATATGACAGTTCAACACTTAAAAATTAATCAATGTAATTCACTATATCACAGAATAAAGAAAAATCATGATAATCTCAAGATATACAGAAACAGCACTTTACAAAATTCAACATTCATTCATGATTTTAAAAACTCTTACTAAACAAGGAATAGAGTGGAACTTAAGCTTATAAATGGCATCTTTAAAACAAATGCAACTAAAACCATATGTAACAGTGAAAGGCTAAACACTTTCTGACTTTAATATTATGATGGAAGTCCTAGCCAAGGTTATAAGATAGGAAAGGAAATAAAAGGCATACACTACAATGGAAGAAATAAGACCTGTCTTTACTCCCAAGCAACATGACTGTCTATATACAGAGAAAATCCCTAAAATTCTACCAAAAAACACACAAAAAAATCCCCACAAAAACTACTAGGTATAATAAAGGAATTTAGCAAGGCTGTAGTATACAAAGTTCAATATACTAAGATCACTCATGTTTCCACACATCAACAATGAGACCACTGAAAATTACATGTTTATATACTGCCATTTATAATAGCACCCAAAAAACGTGAAATGCTTAGGGATAAATCTAACAAAAAATATGCAAAATTTGTATCCTGAAAACTATAAAACACTAATGAGGTAAATCAAAGATGAGTAAATGAGGAGATATACCATATTCATGGACTGGGAGGCTCAACATAGTTAAGATATCACTACTCTCCAAACTACAGATTCAGTATAATCCCAATCAAAATTCTAGTAGATTTGGGGGTGGTGGTGCTATTAGAGTGATTCTAAAATTTACACTGAAAAGCCAGGAGACTAGAATAGTCAAAACAAAACAAAACTGGAATATTTATATTATATGCTTTTATTATAAAGTCATAGTAATCAAGACAGTATGGTACTGGTGAAAGGATAGAAACCCAAATCAATGGAAAAGAATAGAGATTTCAGAAACAGATGCAGAATATATACGATCAACAGATTTTTAATAAAGCTGTCAAACAACTGAATGAAAAAAGGAAAAACTTTTCACCAAATAGTGCTCGAACAATTGATATACACGTGCAAACATCTGAAAGAAAATAATCTCAATCAACTCATACATCACATCACATCTAATATTTACTCAAAATGAATAATAGAACTAAAGGTAAAACCTTAAATTATAAAAATTCTATACTGATACAGTGTTAAATTACTGAGACTTTGACTTAGGCAAAAAAAATCCTGATATAAAGCATAAACTAGGATTCCCATTGTGGTTCAGTGGTTAACGAATCCAACTAGGAACCATAAGGTTGCGGGTTCGATCCCTGGCCTTGCTCAGTGGGTTAAGGATCCGGTGTTGCCGTGAGCTGTGGTGTAGGCTGCAGATGCGGCTCAGATCCCGCTTTGCTGTGGCTGTGGTGTAGGCCGGTGGCTACAGCTCCGATTAGACCCCTAGCCGGGAAACCTCCATATGCAGCTGCCAGCCTACACCACAGCCACGGCAACACCAGATCTACACCACAGCTGTGACAATGCTGGACCCTAACCCACTGAGCAAGGTCAGGGATTGAACCTACATCCTCATGGATATCAGTTGGGTTCTTAATCCGCTGAGACACAATGGGAATGCCAGCCTAATTTTAAAAGAGCAAAAGATGTCAATACTACTAAAGAAAAAAGAAAGAGAGAAAAGACAAGAAAGAAAAATAGATAGCAAACGAGCATGAAAGGATGTAATGTCATGAATTATTTGTGAAAAGCAAATTAAAACCATTTTGAATAATGCTGCTATAAACATTAACTTTTTTGGTAGACATAGGCTTTCACTTCTCTTGGGTATATACCTAGAAATGGAATTTACAGCTCATAGGTAATATGTTTAACTTTATAAGAAACTAGACAACTATTTGATAAAGTCGCTATACCATTTTACCAGCAATTTAGATGAGAAGAAACTTCTAGCTGTTTAACACCATCATCTACCTTAACACTGTCACATTTAATCCTTAACCATGCTGGTGGTGTGTACTGGTATCACCACATGGTTTTAATTCACATTTCCTTGAGGAGCAGGAATGCTGAGAATCTCTCTATGTACTTGCATCTTTTCATGTGGTATGACCTGGCCACTCATATACTATGGTCAGTATCTGTGCAAATCCTTTATACATTTTTTTGACAGGGTTCTTTGTCTTATTATTATAAGAGTTCTTAGGATACCCTGGTTCAAGTGCTTTGCTGGATATATGTTTTGCAAATATTTTTCCCAACCTTCGGCTAGCCTTTTCATTTTCTTTTTTTTTTTTTAATGGCACAGCATGTTCATTTAGAGAAAATCCATTAAACTACACCCTTAGAATTTTTTCACTTTTCTTTATGTATATACTTGAAGGAACAGGTTTATTTAAAAACAAAGCAGGGAGTTCCTATTGTGGCTCAGTGGGTAACGAACCTGAGTAGTATCCATGAGGATGTGGGTCGTATCTCTGGCCTCACTCAGTGGGTTAAGGATCTGCATTACCTGTGGCTGTGGCATAGGCCAGCAGCTGCAGCTCTGATTCGAGCCCTAGCCTGGGAACTTCCATACACCACAGATACAGCCATTAAAAAAAAAAAATGGAGGAGTTCCCTTCGTGGCTCAGTGGTTAACGAATCCGACTAAGAACCATGAGGTTGCGTGTTCGATCCCTGGCCTTGCTCAGTAGGTTAAGGATCCGGCGTTGCCATGAGCTGTGGTGTAGGTTGCAGACGCAGCTCGGATCCCACGTCGCTGTGGCTGTGGCGAAGACCAGCAGCTACAGCTCCCGTTAGACCCCTAGGCTGGGAACCTCCATATGCCGCGGATGCGGTTCTAGAGAAAGGCAAAAAGACAAAAAAAAAAAGAGAGAGAGAGAGAGCGAGAGAGAGAAAATATGGATGGCTCTTTGAAAGGTGACAAAATTATTGTCAATTGTAAGTAGTCTGAAGATTATGCAATTTGGCCTACACATACTAAAAACTGGGAAATACATTCATAGCATGAAGGTCCTATCAGATGCCCAGACACAGAACCTAAAATTAGCAAAGGAGAAGAGTATGTTGAAAGCCTCTCCTCCGTAATTCCTTATTACAATTAGACCTCTGAATTCTAGATTCAGATAAGAATATGCCTTTTGTTAATTACAGTTTTAAGTGGAAACTTTACGTTGATGAGAAAAGCAAAGAGATCAAACTTCAGCGTAATTACAGAAAAAACTAATCCATGCAATGACTTTCAATAAACACCTGTCAAATATATATGCTAAAATTTTTTTAAACATTACATAAACTAAGCAACAAGGATTTACTGTACAGCATAGGGAAGTATATTCAATATCTTGTACTAACCTATAATGGAAAATAATCTGGAAAATATACACATATATATACATAACTGAATCACTTCGCTGTACACCCAAAATTAACACAATGTCATAAGTCAACAATACTTTTAAAAAATTACATATGCTTCTGTTGGCAGTACAAACAGCTTTAAATGTTAAGTATTGCTTATTAGTCCTTAATCATCCCCAAATTCTCTCTCCTAACATTAACTATAAAAAACAAAATCATATGCTGACATTTTTCATATTAATGAAAATATATACTTAGTAGAATATAAAATGTCAAGCAGAACATATTTTTTGAAGCAGAACAATATAACTGCTCTCCACAACACAAACTCTTCTTTTCCCCTAACCCATGCCCCAAAGATAATCATTAACAATCTGATATGCACTTTTCAAATATTTTCTCTTCTCAAAGGAGGACAGGCACGCGCACGCGCACACACACACACACACACACACACACACACACACACACACTCTCCCCCCACCCCCTCATGCCTTCCCAAACACAAGATATGGGGCACTTTAGAATTCTATTAACCAAAATTTTAAAGAAAAGTTTTTAAATGAGGCCTTAATGACTGAGGAACTATAACATATGAAATCACACAGGGAAAAGATCTCAGTCAGGTAAGAGAAAAAAAGAAGTTAAAATTTAATAGTCATTGCATGTGACTAGAAATCTTTAGCTTTGAGAACTTACAGAATTGTTATTTCTGTTGTCACCACTTCTTAGAGTGGCTAGAGAGCCTACAAACCTTCCCTTTTCTGTGCTGTAATCAATGGTCTTGAAGAAAAATATCAGACAAAAAACTAACAGGGAGATTTAGGGAATAGCCATTTGAATGACAACAGGGCCACAGCCTAAAAAAAATTCCTCACCAGAATTCTGCCAAAGCAAGCAAATCAAAATACAAAGGCTCTTAAGGAGTTTCTGTCAGAGCTCAGAGAAAAAGAATCTGACTATTATTCATGAGGACTCAGGTTCGATCCCTGGCCTTGCCCAGTGGATTAAGGATCTGGCGTTGCTGTAAGTTGTGGTGTACGTCGCAGATGAGGCTTGGATCCTGCGTGGCTGTGGCTGTGGCCAGCAGCTATAGCTCCAATTCGACCCCTGGCCTAGGAACTTCCATATGCTGCAGGTGAGGCTCTAAAAAGACAAAAAAAAAAAAAAAAGCCTCTTAATAATCAAGTAGATAAGATGACACCCCACCATACGTCAAGTCTAACTCGTTCTCCAGCCTGCCTAGTCCTTGCTCAGTAGTTTCACGAAAATAACCACCGCCAGATGGTGGGAGAAGCAGTTGTGCAATGAATCAATAACAGACCCAAAAAGGCTGACCTCACTGCCACAATGGTGGAGAACCATTTGCCTGAGTTCCCCCACAGGCACTGCCTCTTAGCAGACAAATTACGTCAAGCCCCTTGGATGATAGAAATGGTGATGGCCAATCCTTGCTGTACCAGACACCAGTTCTCAATTTGCCTCTGCCAGTACCACGAGGCAGGATGAACTGAGGGCTTCCTATAAATCACATACCCTCTAGATCCAGGAACTCACTTCAAACAGCAACTGTTGACACCGCATTAGTCTTATCAAACAGACTCATTCAGACACAGATGTCCCCATGTCAGGAGGCAGTGATTACACCTTGCAACTGAATAGAAGAGTTGTGGCCAAGGCTAAAAACTCCTGAACTGGGGGTGATGTCCTGAAGGATACAAATTGGGCTCTGAACCATCAACCAACATATGCTGCCTCCAGCGTATTCTGGAGATGGGAACCAAATGGAAATGGTGAAGTGGTGTCTTTTCTGTTCTCAAAGTTTTGCTTCTTGTCTCATGAACTCTGGAATCTGCTGATCTAGACGATTTAGTACCAAAAAAAGAAATACTTCTACCAGGAGACAAAACAACTGTTTCACTCTACTGAAAGCTGAGCTTACATTCAGCTTGATTTTTTTCATGACAGTAGAAAAACAAGCAAAAATGGAGCCTACAGAGTGGGTTGTGAATGACTGTCCATGACTATCGAGGGGAGGAGAGGTTGCGACTCTGCCTCCGGGGGCTAGGAAGACCAGGAGAGGAACCCAGGGGAGTCCACTGCGGCATGCTCGGGCGGTAGTGTGCCGTGTGCAGTGCAAGCCTTTCACAACCCCACACAGAACTATCAGGTGCTCAGACCCTCTCCGGCATGAAGGCCTGGGTCTGCTTGTTAGAACAGAAGCCTGGTAAGCCAAGATGCTAGCAGAGGTATGAAATATGACATGGAACAGGTCAGGGTGCGTGCACTGATGCAATACTGAGGATTGCAGCCATCATCAATTTCCTTACCCAGTCACTGGCGTGTGCCAAGTACCCCCATCTTTCCCTTCAAACACATTTCCTTTTTATTTCCTTTTCCTGTCCCCCAATCAGGCAGACCGCAAGCAGCAGGAAAGAAATTTTACTTGTAAAATATCAAGAAAGAATGGCAGTGGAACCAGGGGCAGCATGGTATCCCCCAGAACCGGCAGCCCCGTGGCGCGGCCTCTGACGTGGCGCTTCAGCCTGCCTTAGATCTGCTCCACTAGAAACGCTGCCTCTGTAGATGGGATGCAGCAGGGTTAGTTCCACCTTCATGCCAGTGGGGAAAGAAAAGAAGGGAAGGAAACCAGGACAGGGTGAAATATTGTAGACACCCGCTAGCAGGGCTGTCAGCTGGGGATTTCCCCTCCTGTGGGGATGGCCCCCAGCACACAGGGCAGGCTCCTGGGGCTCTGACTATGCTTCATATCCCCGGGGCTCTTCCGGGAAACCCGTACCTGATCTGGATAGGGCTAATCTAATCCTTTCTTGTTGGAATACAAACATTGAAAAGGCAAGACAGAGGCTAAATCTTTACAGCGAAGTCACATTAATGGCAGGGTCTGGAAAGAAGGTCTAAAAACCCTGGCTGATGAGCTAGCTCCCAAGAGCTCCTCTGGTTTCCTCTGTTGAAGCCTCACTCATTCAATTTCCAGCACGGGTTCCAAAAATGCCTTTTGTTCCCCCTTAAGCTCGTGAGTATCAGCTGACTGCAACCCAAAAATGCTACTAGAACTTCTTCTAGTAACTGAAAAGGTGTGGAAGGTTCTCATTTTAATGTCAAATTATAATCATACATTTTCCATGCCTCCTCTTACCCTGCTCTAAAATTCAACCAACATAAGTGTACTTTTTGCCTTCAGAACTGTGGCATTAGAACTCTCATGCCTAACATGCTTTTTCATATCCTATTTTGCAAGAAAGCACATTTACCCCAAAGCTCCAGTCTGTTCATTTTAGCACCAGTTCCCTGTTAAGACATTACTCCGAAGTGTCAGCAGTTCTCTGCATCTCGTGATCCCATACCAGTGCCAAAGCACAGTGAATGATTACTGATTAACAATGGAAATGAATTCTGCCCTTAAAAGACAATAGTATGTAAAATAATTTCAAGACTGGCCTGTTTCTGCTCTCCATATGGCTTGTTTCTCATGTGACTTAAATCCTAGATCATCAATATGGGCTTCTGACAGGAGATGCTTAGGCAGTTCCAGCCCTAGTCTTCGATGGTGGATCAAGACGCCATTAACATTAATTCACTCTGCCTTTACACCCCAGGTTAGATGACTAGGGTTCCTTTATACCCACTGTATTCTACTCTCACCCTCCTTGCTCTTCTAGCCTCGTTTATTCCTCAGTTATTGTAAATAGGCTCCTGTTCTGATACTTCTGGAGGTTCCCAGTCTGGTCCCTGCCTGGTCTCTTCCTTTTCCTGGGAGGTCTACTTGCGATTACTAGTCCCAAGCCCAAGGACTGGTATCAGGCCATTATCCTGTACCCACAGACAGAATTCTCTGGCACCCACTCATAAATACAGGTATATGTTTATGAACTCATTCATTCATTTCTCTCCCCCCCTCTCTCTCCCCCCTCCCTTCTCCGCCCCCTCCAAGATTCCATGTGCTTCTTCATGTTGAATTCCCACTAACAATAGGTTGTGTAGGTTGCTCTCAGGCTGTTTTACGCTGACACGGGGTACCAAAGAGAACCTTTTCTCACACCTGTAGTTTAGGTGAGATTGGCTCTAATATGCATCACTATTTCATGTGTGGACTCACTCTGGTCTGTTCTGTATAATAGCAGTAAGTTCTGCCCTGCTCTAAAACCCAGCCATGCTCTGTCACATCTCAAATACACAAAACTCTATCAAATCTTGAGATATGATAAAAGTATATAAACTTAATGGAATTTAGAAACACAGCAAATAAGCACATAAACAAAAGAGAAAAATTTTCCAAATGATATGAATTGGAAACTATGTAATACAATGATATTAAAATAACATATGATTCCTGGATATTTACACGCCGTAATTTTTTTTAAATCACTAGATTATAATTTTTAAAAGCAGAGAAAAAAACAATTTTTAAAATATATTCTTCTGTACCATATAGAAATGGCCATTTCATTTCCTAGCGTTCAAGCAGTAATTGCTTGACACTAAATAGACAATGTACATCAAAGCAATAAAACACTGTGCATGCATCTAGTCATATACATCAGTATCTCTTTTGATCAAAGCTGAATTCTTCTTTATGAAACATAATTAAATTTCTAATTCCATTTAGTGCCCCAAAAAAATGAGATTCCCATCACTGTCTCCAAAGTCTAGCTTTGTTATTAATACTACACCCTCATTAAAGTTGTCACCGCTCCTGGCTCTCTCTAAAGATCAAGTCATGAATGGGATCATCATGGACATAAGGAAAAACTTCAGCGTAGCCCAAGATTCAAAAAAAAATAAAAGAATAAGCCAAGAGAGCTGCCGTAAGAACAAGGGCAATGGATAGCAAGGAACTCCAAATACCGTGGCTAGGAAGGAGAGCCAATAAAACCTCAAAACAGATGCTGCTACCACATTATTCAATAATTATCTATTCATAAACTAGTTTACTAGCTCTCTGAATGGAGCAATAGTATCTTATCATCTTAATACTTTCAGTACACAGTTGCTGTTAAGTAGACAGCTAACATACTCCTACTGAAAGAAAAAAAAAATCAAGGATTCAGATGGCTAGTAAAAGAGGGTCAAATGTACTCATTCTACAGTGCAATTCAGCCTCTGTGGAATGACAATTGCCAGGCAGGACCTTACTCTAAGAAAGCCAAGTATGATGTGAGTCCTAAGTCCAGTTTCCCCCAAACTACCTCCCCCCACCCACTAAACAACAAGGCAAAATGCACATCACATGATGGGTTAATTTTACTTGCTCTTAACCTTTCACCAGGCAATTATTTTCCTGTATTCTAACTTTAAATCACCATAACCCTTTCCTCGTCTAACACTATGTTTAATATTTATTATCTTTTAAAAATTTACTTTACCACTTTTGTATGTCGTTAGGACTTCACTATTTCAGGCACCTGGCCAATTTATTTATCTTCTAAATTACTGTTCAGACATTTTATGGTGAGTTGAAGTCCCAAGAGGAAAATAATAATGAAGTTTAGCTTTAACTGTAACTCCAACAAGCCATATATAGTATCCTTCACTAAAGTGGTCACTTTGCCCTCTTTAAATTTGGTTTTATAAAAACAGGACTTTTTAAATTTATGTTTTAATGATAACAGATGACAAAATGCGAAAGTAAATTCAAAACCTGTTCATAGTACTTACCTTTGCCATTTAGAAAAACGAGATATAAATTTTTAAAATACAAATCAGTGTCACCACTATGCTATATAAGAGCATTTCTAAACTATAATGACATGCAAGAAGGCACACCCAGATGTGACTACTATCTATAATGCATGCTTGATATTAATAACAAGACCAAAGTAACGATTAAGTACTGGAATGCAATCAGTCTTCTTCCATTAAAATGGCACTTGCTGAACACAACTCCACTGGACTGGAATGATGCTCTGTCAGACGACATTAGGATATGCAACAAACTCTGCACTGAAGTAGGTGTCAACAAGCAGGGTAGGAAGAAGAAAGGTTAGAAATGAGGATCCTTTTAAAGATTTCTCAACACTGGCAAGCAATAGTCAAATAATGGCTCATTTCTGATTAATGTATTTGTCAGCCTGGGAAAAATCAAAGTGAATGAAAACCCACAGAGAAAAAAAAATAAGCTTTCCAAGAAAGATAAAATACTCCTAGCTATGAACAGAGATCATTAGTACTGTCATCTCAGAAAGGCTATACTCAGCACATGTTCCCCCTGCCCTGTTCCCACCACACAAGTGCGTGTTAGTGCTACTGGTAGCCTTTTCAGCAGCTGCCATGTCTTGTCAGGCTTCCCCATACCCTTCTGAAAGTATAAACGGCTATGCCAATGCATGTGGTGGTTATGTAACCTAACACAAGCTGGGAATCATGGAATTTATTTAATCTGGTGACTCAGATCGAAATCTAGGTCTCTGTGGAAAAGGAGGTGGAGAACACAAATGCATGTTATGACAACATTTTTCATTAATATTTATTGTATATTCAACATCAACATTCTCTGCTCTTTCATAAATGTAACGAAGAAAGCAGCTTTCAGAAACACTCTAGGTTTGGCCATGTACAGGTCAGCATCTGCTAGACTGAATGACCCGAAGTAGAGCAAGTCCCCTTTACAGGGAGCTCTTTATTTTCTCTCTCTTGCCCCGGTCCCTCATGGTGGGTGTCTCCACTCACCCACACTGCCCTTTCCCCCTTCCTCCAGACTTTCCTTCAAGCCAGCCACCAGTAGCTGCCTCTTAGCAATGCTGACCTTCACGATGTCAGGATAATTTTTGCAATGCTATTTTACTCCAAGATAATAGGAATACTTTAACACTGGTCAAACTTTAGAAATAATAAAACAGCAATAAATCAGTTTTCATCTTGACCAAAGAGATAACTCATCTAATTTATTTCTGGATTTAGCAAGTGAAATGAAACATATAAAGCACATCTGTCATCAATCCAACAGGTCAAATTATCTTTTAAAAAGAATACATTCTAGGGAAGTCATATTTAATACAATTTTCTTGGTGACCTAATTGTAAAATGCTTCAGGAGCAAAACCAATGTTTTCGTGTAAAAAATATGTTTTCTTCTAATTGATTTGCTTTATTTCTAATATTCTCATTACTGAAATGATGAATTCAGATTAATTTTTTTTCCTCAAGAACTTAGCTGATTCATTGACGGTAAAAATCAACTGATTTTGGAATTTTCTATAATTCTGATAAAAGTAAATCTCAGTTTTCATTTCACCAAGGAAATTCTATCAATCCCTCTGATATTCAGTTCAAACCTCATCTTAGGGTTACTCTAATCATTTCAACTAAAAATAATCTTCTACTCACTAGTGTCCATAGATCTTCTGTACATCTCAGAGAGACTAATCACATAATGTTCAATTATTTACGCATCTATTCTATCTTCACTGCATTATGGTTATTTAGAGCAGAGCTACTCATGTCTTAAATATTCATGTAGCTCCCAGAGTACCCAGACAGCACACAATAAGACATATAATAAAAAATTAGGAAAAATTTACAAAATTATTTAAATACATTACAGCATTACTTGAGAATCTACTTGAGAATCTATTTACAGTGTATTATCATTTTGGGAGATAAGAAATAGGTTCCCAGAGCAAGGTGAATCCCTTATATTTGGTCTAATTTAGACGTCAGACATTACAAAAATAAATCAGGTTAACTAAAATTATTAGGCAATCAATATAGAATGAGGAGTTCCCGTCATGGCGCAGTGGTTAACAAATCCAACTAGGAACCATGAGGTTGAGGGTTTGATCCCTGCCCTTGCTCAGTGGGTTAAGAATCCAGCGTTGCCGTGAGCTGTGGTGTAGGTTGCAGATGCGGTTCGGATCCTGCGTTGCTGTGGCTGCAGTGTAGGCCGGCGGCTACAGCTCCGATTAGACCCCTAGCCTGGCAACCTCCACATGCCCTAAAATGACAAAAAGGCAAATATATATATATGTATATATATATATATAGAGAGAGAGAGAGAGAGAGAGAGAGAATGATATTTCTAAAAATAAATGACAGTTTACTTTTCTTTCATACCTGTTTACTTAACGGTGGCATTTATCATCTAAATCACCTAATATTTTGTTTTAACGAACAGTGTGCCCTGGGAAAAGAACTTGGGCTTTAGAGTCAGAGAGACCCAGGCTTTCATCAAGAAGTTCAGATTACGGGGAGTTCCCATTGTGGCTCACTGGTAACTAACTTGATTAGCATCTATGAGGATGTGGGTTTGATCCCTAGCCCCGCTCAGTGGGTTAAGGATATAGTGTTGCCATGAGCTGTGGTGTAGGCCGGCAGCTGCAGCTCCGATTTCACCCCTAACTTGGGAACCTTCATATGCCGTGAGTGTGCCCCCCCGAAAAAAGACCTGATTATGAAAACTATGAATTTACTGATTATGAACTTACTGAGGGATTTCTAGGACAAAGAGAATAAGGAAACATAATAAAACATATATTATCATTCTTTCACTTGATAATGAATAGTCTTAGAATTCCTCAGAGTGATAGTAAACATCTATTTTCTTAACACTTACATAATTTTCTGACAACATGCTTATTACCTAACTACATTCATTCACTCCGTGCTTACTGAAGGCCAATTACAGGCCTATGTGTGTGGATTTAGAGAGAGAATAAAATGTGCTGAAATATATTATACAATATGTGGTAATGTTCTACAGCTGCTTATTCAACTACACTATAAACATCCCTTCTACTTTTCTGAAAACTCCTCTATATTCAACACAATGATAGCAAGTACTCAATAAATACTATCCCTTGACTAACTGCCCCATATTTCTTTCTTTATATTCTGTTCCATGTTAAGAATAAAATTCCCAATAAGCAAATAGAGTAGTGATTAAATAGAAGAGCCCA
Source organism: Catagonus wagneri (assembly GCA_004024745.2). NCBI lineage: Eukaryota > Metazoa > Chordata > Mammalia > Artiodactyla > Tayassuidae > Catagonus > Catagonus wagneri. The sequence goes on along the minus strand of PVHT020000886.1, from coordinate 9,189,948 downwards.
GAAAAAAGGGAATTAAGAAGAATGCCAGGTGACTGAATTGTACCTGACTAGATACAAGGCTGTAAATAACCTACTTGTAGAAAATCTGCCTAGTTACCTGTTGCCCTTTTCATAGGAAATTCAGGGAAGAAACAGACCGTTGATCTGCTGCCCATGGAAACAAAGCATAAAAACTAACCTCTTTACTCTCTGAGGAGAACAAAAATATCAACATTCTTGTAAATGTCAATATTGTTCGCACTGAACAAGATCGTTATGTTTTTCGTAATAAAATGCAAATCTGTACCGAACTACAGTCGTGTTAGATGTTACCACTGGTGAAGAGTGATAGGTGAAGGGTACCTGAGATGATATTATTTTTGCAACTTTCTCCTGAGTTTATAATTTCTTCAAAATTAAAAAAAAATCAGTAAGGTAATGCAGTTTGAATATGTTAGGAAAATCGAAACAAATAAGTTGCTTTTCTAAACTCAAAACACTCAAAATGTACTAAGAGATTCGGATATTCTGAGAAGATACTTTTGGGGTTCTTTTTAAAGCGTTGAGTCCTATATACAATATAATAATTATAACTTATATAATTTATAAAGCAAAATTTATGTGTGGACGCTTTACTTAGAGTAAGGCAATAAACCCACAAGATTCTGTGCAGATAAACAGAATTCGTGGTCCACCTTGAAGAAAACAAGAGCAAGTAATACAAAATAATTTCAGCATGACTTCCACTTTTCTTTCTTTTCTATTTTTGTCTTGTTGCCTTTATTTAGAGCCACACCCGCGGCATATGGAGGTTCCCAGGCTAGGGGTCTAACAGGAGCTGTAGCCACTGGCCTTCGCCACAGTCACAGCAACGCGGGATCCGAGCCGCGTCTGCGACCCTCACCACTGCTCACGGCAACGCCGGATCCTTAACCCACTGAGCAAGGCCATGGATCGAACCCGCAACCTCATGGTTCTTAGTCGGATTCGTTGACCACTGAGCCACGAAGGGAACTCCAGCATGACTTTCTAATATCTGTGTGTCAGATTCCTATTCTTCTTAGGCTAAGATTAAATTAATTGGCCTCCTTGAAGTCCATACTGGCTGGAGAACAGAGGCATACAGGCTAGGAAGAAACACTATACAGGAAGAGGAAGTTGCGCCCGGCATGCTCATCCAGTGCTGAAGACACATCTATTACACATGTTAAAAGCCGAGCTGCGGCATGGTACTTCTCACAACACAGGTACCAAGTGCTTAGGAAACTGAGGAAAGTTAAAGGAGTTAGTGTCAGAACTCAGTGATCACTATTACCTAAGGGTCGTGGAGTAGAAAAGACTGCCAACAGATGAAGAGCCAGTGGCCAAACAGGACAGGTGACTGCCCAGGGTCACACAGCTTTCTACTGGCAAGGGCAGAACAAGAACACAGATCTCTTAATTTGGGGCACTTCTCTTTTTATACAAAGTAATAGCAAATATTTTAAAGAGATTAGGCCACACACAAAAGAATCAAACAACCACAATTAGCTTATTTTTCTTAAAAATCCTCATTCAGTAATCTTTTAAACTTCTACTGGAGAAATAACACCAAGGCGTTACTCACCCGTAACCACTAAAAGAGCAACAAAAAGGGTCCAACCCAAAACAAACCCTCAGCGCTTGGTGAAATCAAAGTGTAGTTGGTCAAAATACAAATAGTATCCACACTAAGTGGGCTAAGATATACAAAGTCTCTCATGTACAAAAAAATTGCAGGGCAGCATCATATCTAGACTTGTCACAACACTATGGAGATCAATAATCCAATACTTATGATCTATTATACACAAGACAATCCACTGCACACAATGCTCCTTCGCTTAAACAAAAATGGAGGAACAGTGAGTCATAACACTAAAATAGACAGTACTTTAAAACATTCTGCCCCAAGTCTTACAGCTTCTCCAGATACAATATTTCGCATTTCCCAATGTCCTTCTCCTGCAGGTTCAAACACATGCAGGTACTGGGGGATCAGACAGCGTGAGGAAAAAGCCTGAGGGCTAAGGACTGAGGGGAGGGATGTGGAGTTACTGTTAACAATTCCAGGCTTAAGATAATAACCTTCATGTTCAGAGTTGAGGGTGTCTGTGCTGGAGCCTGACATTTCTATAAACTCAGGGGTGAGCACCAACTCTGAAGCTCTGTGCCCATACAGTCTGGTAAATACAGCAACTGTAACTGCCGTTCAACCAAATAAAACACGCTACGAAATATCGACTCGATTTCTGGTACTAGACTTTTCACACTCTGCAGGCCTCCTGCTTCAGTTGCTTATAGAAGTGATATCCTAGCCCTATCAGTGTCTTGTTTATTAAAGATTCAGGGGGCCTAGTAATAAAGTAACCTGGAAAACTTCCCACTAAAGAAAGGAAAAGAAACCTGCCAATGAATCGAAACATTGTGCAATGAACCCAAACTATTTAGCTTGGGGGGAAATTATCTACATTTCTTTATTATTACCTTTGTTTAGAATGAAAGAATGAGTTGATTTCCTAAGCATTTGGCATTTCTTGAGCATGCGGTTAGAAGGATAAGACTGGAGGGAAACACGTTACGGAGTTGGGGAGAGCTTGCCCATGGGTTTAAGGGAAGGAGAGGAAAGGATGAGCAGAGGCTGGGGCATGCATGTGCACCCAGTCACTCACCAAGTATTTACTGAGCACCTATAATGCACAGCTCACTGCCCCGGCACTAAAAGTACAGTGGGCAGAAAAACAGACAGAATACACATCTACATGGGCAATAGTTGCTTATCTCCTACCCAGTTTTCAATGATTAACCTCATTTTCAGCAATTCCATAATTCAACAGAATTTCATTCAATGAAATAGGAATTCAGAGGTTTAAAAGGAAAATCGAGGACCTCCATCTTGGGGTTGGAGGGAGAAAGATAAAGCAGCTGTTAAGTAAAGGTATGACAAAGATGCTAGGGGAACACAGAGGAAGGACAACTAAACACTATTCCTGGTAGAAGGACAGGCTTACAGGTAGGGGAGGGGAGCGTGGCATGCTTCAGAAACTTCAAGTAGGAGACAGGAATAGATCTGTCTATTCTCACTGAGTCTGAGCCTTGTCTACACTCAAGGCTCAGACTCAGTGAGATCAGAAGTCAAAGTCCTTACCATGGCCTACGGCATCTGTGGGCCTCCAGCACCCTGACCTCAGATCTCACCTCCCTCCAGCCAACCTCCTGCTGTTCTCTAACACTTCAAGCACCTTGCTGCTTCAAGGCCTCAGCACCTACTCCTCTCAGATCTAAAGCTCTCACTCCCTTAACTGTTTCAAGTCTCTGCTCAAACATCACGGTGACAGAGGGGAACACACATCATAACATTACATGAAAATCAGCTTGCTTTCTTTTTGTCTTCTCAGGCTGCACCCGAGGCATATGGAAGTTCCCAGGCTACAGGTCCAATCGGAGCTGCAGCCACAGGCCTATACCACAGCAACAGAAATGCCAGATCTGAGTCGCATCTGCAACATACAACACAGCTCACAGAAATGCCAGATCCTTAACCCACTGAGCGGGGCCAAGGATGGAAACCTCATCCTCATGGACACTAGTTGAGTCTGTTACCACTGAGCCACAATGGGAACTCCGAAAATTAGCTTTCTTAATCCTGAAAAGTAATGTTACAATTATGTATAGATTACTGCTCCTTATAAGATCTGAGATGACTTCAAAGACTACATGACTGAATTACTTCAGTCTATTTTCCCCTTTAAATCCAAGTAAAAATTGAAGAAATGCTTTACAGTTTTTTGAGATGTTTTTATCTTTTTCTTTTTCTTTTGAGGGCCACACCTGCAGCACATGGAAGTTCCCAGGCTAGGGGTCAAATCGGAGCTGCAGCTCCAGGCCTACATCACAGCCACAGCAATGCCAGATCTGAGTCGCGTCTGTGACATACACCACAGCTCACGGCAACGCCAGATCCTTAACCCACTGAGTGAGGCCAGGGATCGAACCTGCGTCCTCACAGATACTAGCTGAGTCTGTAACCTGCTGAGCCACAACAGAAACTCCTGAGAATTTTTTTTTAATTCTAAATTTTTGCTAAAGAAATGAAACTTTTCCCAGCTTTTTAAAAATCCACACTTAAAAAAAAGTTAAGCATTAGAATTCTCTAATGATTATTTATTTTATAAAAACAATGCTAATAACATGAAAGCCAATTGCACAATAAGAAACTCAAAGAAATATCCTTTAGCTGCTATTGCCTTCATATTGAGATCATGACTAACATCAAGCCAAAAAAAAATTATTTAGCAATAAATAAATGTCTATCACAAACTTCCTATGTTGGTTCAAACACTAATGAAAATAAGAATCAGAAGTTAAAAACATCAAAGAAGACCACTGCACAAATAACGAACAGCTAAAATTTTATAACTGACAATACTAAGTGCTCACAAGGGCACAGAGCAACCCATATTTTCTTACATTGCTGCAGAGTTATTTTGGAAAACAGTTTGGCAGTTCAATATAACGTTACCAATATTGATAAATATATACTTTTCATAGGACCCAATAATCCCACTCTTAAGTATAGCTCAAGAAAACTGAAACATAGGTCCTGCACGTAGACCTATACATAACTGTTTATAGCATAACTGTCCCTGGGAACAACGTAAATGTTCAATTCATGAATGAATGAACAAATTGTGGTACCTGAGCATAACGGAATGCTACTCAACAAGACAAAGGAACAAACTCAGTGGTATGCTAGGGATGACTGGTACAGCTTAGGAGAGCCCACTGCTAAATTTTCAGGAGTTTTGCAAGATGGTTTAGGTAGCTTAATAGGGGTCGTGAGGACAGTATTTACAACGCAACAATTAGCAGATGCTACCAATCAGGGATTTTTTTTCCTTTGGAGAGCAGTTGTTAGAATGTTTATCTGCATACCACTGAACAAACTACCCACACATGCAATAACTTAATGAATAGCAAAAGCATTATGATAAGTGAAAGAAGACACCAAAGACTACATACTGTATGATTTAATTTATGTGATATTCTAGAAAGACTAAATGATAGGGACATTAATTAGATTAACTGTTGGCAGGGTCTGGAGGCACAGGGAGCAAAATCACTACAAAGGGCCGTGAGAGAACTTTTTGGAGTGACAGAAATACTTTAAATGTTGATTGTGGTGGTGACTAACCAATTGTATACATCTGTTAAAACATACAGTCAATAAAGCTAACAACAACAAAAAAATTATAGAGTAGGAGTCATTTATCTTAATGGTTTTATGGATGACAAATGCCTCATACATGCAAAAGAGGAACTGGAATTTATCAGGGGAAATTTCAGGAAGGCAGATTTTAACTCACATAAATAGAAAAAGATTAAACATATAAAAAATTAATTACAGGAAGTATAAAAAATGGGGGCTGGTCAACCCTGCTGCAGAAAGGGCCCTACTTTGAGTGTCATTTCAGACTAGTATCATTAAGAGTATTTAGATCATTTAGTATCACTAAAATCTCTTCCTACTCAGAGTAAGTGGCTCTAAAATCTCATGGTATCTTGTGTATAATGTCAGATCCACTTATGAATTGTATCAAAACATCAATTACTCATTTTAACATCAAGCAAATTCTGTCACTGACTTAGAGCCCAGTGTGGCCTCATTGTTAGGAGCGCTGGCTCTGGCTTCAGTCATTCTGGGCTCAAATGTTGGCCCACCAATGGCTGTGTGACTTGAACAAATATCGCTAAATATCTATTTCCCCGTCTATAAATTGGGACTAACATCTTCCTGAGGCTTCAATAAAGAATGCATGAAAAATGATTTCTATGTGCTAACCATTTCTTAGACATAATTGGAAGTGAAAGACATAAATTATCAAAATCTAATCCTAAGAATTTTAATTTTCCAAATATAGATTTATTCTCTTATATATCCAACGGTTCGTAATTTTCTGCAGAGCCAGATCTTTTTGAGACTATGATGACTCCTCGGACTCTTTACCCAGAAAAAATGCAAATATATGCTACATTCTGCCTATGATTTCCAAGGATTCAAACACCTTCTGAAGCACATGAATGAAATTTTAAAATGCCTGATATAAACTCTTAAAATTGCAAAGTTGAACAGCGGAATTTAAGAATCGTCAAAATAGAGAATCCAACTAATATTGAAATATTACCCTGCCATTTACTCCTTTTAAAAACATATTTTGCAAGTAGGACCAGAACATAATGTTTCTAACTCATATCTCCTTTCTGCACAAATTTTAAAGTGGAAACATATTTTTTTACATAAATTGATTTCAACTCTGAAAAACACACTAGTAGTAGAAAACTATATTTCTACCAGTCTGAGAATGAATGGTTCAGGGTGTAACATGCACCACTAATGCTGAAATATCATAAGAAGAGTTTTCAAGAAAGTCTAGTGCAATATGTATTTTTAAATATATTTTTTAAAAAAACATACCAATTCCTATGCTTAGAGTTTATTAAAGTTTTATTTTTCTTTTTAAGCAAGACATTTTTCTAAACCTCTACACTACTACCATACCTAGTTTTTTTTTTTTTTAATCAACATATTTTTAGTTGTTTCGTGTTATCTGTTACACACCCGTCTGATGGTGGAAACTGTTCAAAATCTTCTATCAAATAATTCCAACCTGGAAATATTCTGCTATCTAAACGCAAAAGGTTTTTCCTTTTTTAATTGTTTGGTTTTCAGACTACAATAACCACTTGGCACTAATCAACTCATGTCCATTACGGAAAAAAAAAATAGTTTTTTGTAAGCATTAGCACCATTTTCCTACAGGAAACAATCATTTTTAAGGCACTGGAAGTCGAAGCAAGGGTTCACATACATAGTAAACATCCTTTCAATCGGTTTTATCAGATAATTTCAGTGAAGGAGAGACCTTATTAGAGATCTCAGAATTCAGTGGCAAAAAATCAATGAAACGCTGCACCTGAGGATCAACCCCCCGGCCAGGTCCGCCGAATGGCTTTTGGTCGGAAAGGTCACGGCTGCTGTTTATACCCCACAGTAACCGTGAATGTTTGCGATGCCACCACATCCTCGTGCAAGAGAATAAAAGAGCAAACACCCTCCGCAGGAACATCTCCGCTTGCTTCCACAAACCAAGGTTTCCAACACGGCGGGGGGGGGGGGGGGGGGGGGGGGGCAGTGCGCGAAGAAGCCGGGCTCGGGAATAAGCCAGGGGAGGCCCGCAGCCGCGGAGACTGCGCCCGAGGGATGGAGGCCTCGCTCGGCTGCGCCCGGGGGCGGGAGGCTCTGGGACCCGAGACCCCGCGGGGTCTGGCGAAGGGGCCCGGACCCCGATTCCTGGATCCCCTGCTTACGCCCCCACTGCTAGCAGGAGGCAACGTCCAGCCCTCTCCTCCCCCATCCCCCGAAACACCCCAGCGTCGCTCCCCATCGCCCACAGCACTTGACCCTGACCCCGACCCGACCACGACAGCGCCCTCTCCAGGCCGCGGTGGAGGACACGGGCCAGGCCGCCATCCCCAGAGGCGGTGGCGGCGGCGGCTCCAGGGCAGCGCGGTCCTGGGGGAGGACGGCAGCTGGGCCTCGGCCTGTCCCCAGGGGCAGCGGGCGCAGGGCCGCGAGTGGGCAGCGCCTCCGCCCTGCACGAACAAAGCGGCCGCGGCGCGCCGGGCGCGGGGCTGGGTGGGGGGGTGGCGGGCAGGGGGCACTCACCGGAGAGCGGGTGGGCGCGGGCGGGCCTGGCCGGGAGTGGGGACCGCGGCCGGCCGGACTCCACGCCGGGGGCGCGCTGGCGACGGGAAGGGGGCGGCGGGCGCTGGATCCACGGCGGGGCCCGGGAGCCCCGCTGCGGAGGACCGGGCTTCGGGCCGGGATCGATGCTGCGGCCGCGGGGTGCGGGAACCGGTCGGCCGGGGCCCGGCAGCGGCGCTAGGCGGCCGGAGCAGCGACGCCGCCGCCTTTCCCTTCTCCTGCCCGGCTCCCTGCTCCCCCGCGTCCTTCTCCTCGCTGGGTCCCCGCCGCCGCCGCCGCCGCCTCCTCAGCCTCGACGCTCCTCGGGCTTCTGCTCTCCATCAAGGCCGGGCCGCCCCGCAGGAACCATCCCGGAAAGTGAGGGGCTGTTGCCGTTTCCCGCAGCTGTTGGTGGCCATCTTTAATCCTCCTCCTCCTCCTCCTCCTCCTCCTCCTGCTTTCTCCACCTCCCGCTGGCTGCCTGACTGACTGACTCTGGATCCTCCTCTTTCCCCTCCTGCTCCTCCTACTGAGCCGGCCGCAGAAATTGCAGCCGCTCTTCCTCTTAACCCTCCTGCCTTTCCTTCCTCTTTCCCTACTTCCTTCCCTCCCCACGGCTTCCCGCTTTCCGCTCTCTGTTACGAGCTGGCTTCACCCTCTTTTGCAGGCAGCGGGCGCTCAATTCTCTTAGCCTGAGTCGGGCATCCTTTGCACTCTTGTCCCTCTCCCCGCTTCCCTTCTAGAAGCACACACCCAGGCTTCCTTCCTTCTCCTTGTCCTGCCCTCAGCTGCTCCCGTTTTCCTCTCCTAACCCCTGCCCCTCTCCCGCGGTTCTCACCCCCGCTGGTTCCAATTTCTCAAAAGAGTCAGCTGAGTGAGGACACCTGGGTTCCGCTCTCCATAACCCTACACCCATTTGCTGGATGCTGTCAGATGGCGATGGAGGAACGGAAGGCTGCTTAATGTTGTTACTCTAGCTGGAGCACAAAAGGATTGCCCACGCTAGCTGTTTTACTGCGCACCTTTGAAACTCCTGGACGGTGTCGTGTTTGGTTCTGACCCTGTAAAGCACCGAGGAGTTGAAGAGCCGAGTCTCGGTTGCCTTCTCTCCGTGACCTTGAACTGGTCGCCTTTTTTTTATGCCTTTGCAGTCCTAACAACACAGTATCTAGACCCAGTTAGCACGCTTTGGTAACCTAGAACTGCTCACTGATCCTCAGTTTGCCCCTCTGTTGTTTGTTCCTAATCAACCCAGTGGACAATGGGGAGCATACTTTAATTTTGGCAATGAAGGCAAACTGAGTCAGCAATCATGAGGTGTGGACTCCCTTAAACAGGCTTAGAGGGGGGAAGTGGTAATATCATCATTCTAATGACAAACATGTTTTTCCTAACGCTGCAATCTACAGAAGTCTGTGGATTTCCTCTAATAAAGATGAAGCAAGCTGGGCTTGTTGTTTGCTTCTTTTTAGCCACTTGGTCTTTGGCAAGTGGGACTCATTTGCAAGGATTCGCTCATGGAGTGCTTCAAGATTCAATATACAAGGGATATTATGGGGGAAGGGTCACAGTTTCTGCTTCTTTGGGACAGTGGCTATTAAAAAAAGGCACTTTGTCCTTTCAGAATAAGATGACCAGATGTGTTCAAGGGTTGATTCCTTTCAAAGGACAAATCTGGGGAGAAATGTTTTAAAATGCAGTTTTATATTCTACTTCAGAGTGAGTAATTTTTTTAAGTTCAAATGTAAAATTAGATTATTATAAAAATGTAACTGTTTCAAGCTGTTTGAAAAGAATATGCCAAAACAAACCTAAAATAAATTTTAATAAAAAATATTGGTATGCTTTAGGGGGCAGGGAGGTGGGGTTCTAATCTTTTTCTTTGATCCTCACAAAGTAACCTGTACCCAGTTAGGTTCCAGATTTGAGTTGCCATCTTTCAATACCAGTAATTGTTCCATTTGAAATTAACAACCTGTATCAATATCTAAAACTCTTTTAAACCCAAATAAAGTCTTTGAGATAGCTTTGTATAATACATTTTAGAATAAATTATTGAAAACAAAGCACCTACATGGTATGAGGGTGGGTGTGTGCGTGTGTGTGTGTGTGTGTGTGTGTGTGTGTGTCTGCATGTGTCTGCCTGTGTGTTTGTTTTCTTTTCGGCCTCTCGGGTTTATTCTTTACTTAGATTTTGTGTTTTTCCAGGCTGTTACTAGAAAAAGTTATCACAACATTCTCGATTCTTAAGTATTTCCTTATAAAAGTGAATGTTTGCAGAGAAAATAAAATTGGATAACATGAATACAGAGTAAGAAAATTAGTTGACCTCTTATTAGCACTGAGGCCAGCGTGCATTTTAAAAGAAGGGTTTTTCAGTGATATAAAACAAATATTGAGCAAAGATAAAGTATTGATTTAAAAACTGATAAAAATGTAGCAAGGTTTTCCTTTTTCACTGAAGCCAGATGAACATAAGCACTGTCATAATGGACAGTACCCAGAAAAATCAGACCCCATTTACTTTTTTGCGGCTCTGTTTCAGATCTGTCATCATTAGAGCCCTTACCTTTAGTCTTTGTTGCTGGCTAAGTGTAGTTTCTCTGTCATCTTAGGGTTCGGGAATTTAAAAAAAAGGTCAGATCAGATTCTCCTGCAACATGGTTATTGTTTCATATGTATTCACTCTCAGATAAACTCAAGGTCCTCTATAAAACAAAGAATTGTGTTAAAGTCGGGTAAACGCTTTGTGCAGAGGCCAGATGGAAAGGGATCGGGGCATGTGCAGCAAACTCCTCTGGGAATAGAGGAGCAAACATGAAGGGCTAATTTCTAAGCAGAGCCTGGTCCCCAACTTACAATTCATGAATAAGGTGATTGTGGAGAATAACAATCAAGAGGATATCCGTGACACTAAACAAAACCCATATTTGTTTTTAACATGATTAAAAATTCTGTGACATGAATAAGCAAAGTATAACTTTAAATGAAGGAAGGTAGAGATAAAAGGCTCATGAAAAACACTGAAAAGAGGAAGAAAATTAAAAAATGGTAGAAAATAGCAATTTTGAAAATTGTTATGATAAGTAACACGTATCAACAATTTTTTATCTAAACAATTACTTTAATTTACATTTAAAACTAAAGAATTCATTTAGACTTAAGCAGAATTATCCCAGAGATAAGCATCAGTAAACTACAGAATTTTGATATTACCAGAATACAGAACGTTAAATTATGCTGGAACACAAAAGAAATTGAAGCTTTAATCAAAGTATTTTTAAATTACGTAAGTACTATTTTTAAAATATGTATCCATTTTCCCAGGCTATTAGGCACAACAATAGAAATGCCATATTGTTTTCCCTTGTTTGACAGAGCCAGATGGAAAATAAACTGGGCAAGCAAATGAAAGTCTCTGGGGATCATGGGAATTGAATGACTATAAAAAACATACTCCAGACAAGAATATAGTCTTGGGTAAATGTTCAGTTTTATTCTCACAATCTCTGTTCTTTTAGAAAAGACATTTAATAATATTTCTACTTCACCTCTTCCTCTTTAGATGGACTGTCTAAAATATCAAGTGAATAATGACAAGCCATATTCATCTCCACTGATTGAGATTTAGTATCATTCTTCGCTCCTCAATTTAGAGAACTCCTTATAATTAACTGATGAGCTGTCCTTGAGACAGTGCCATTTAGAGTCATTACTGCACTGTAATTGGGGAGAAATGCTTTTAGAAAGTTCTAATTAGTGACTTTTTCTGTTCTTATAAATACATTCAAAGGAGCTACTGAAGCATTTGTTTGTGTGTTTTTGAGGGGGGTTAGGTTGTAGCTTGGTGTATTTTTTTTGTGTTTTAAGTAATCCAAGGTAAAACTTCTTTAAATTTTGAAAGGTAACATGACCACTTAAGAAAACTGAATAGTAAGAGTTTTTGCTTTTGCTCATCATGATGATCATGACTATAATAGAAATAAGGTTTTTTTGAACACCTCGTTATTAACAAATCATATTTCTACTTAAAGTTTGAAGGCATTCGTGATTTTTAATTCCTATATTTATAAAAAGTTCAGACTTTTTTCTTTTTTGTCTTTTTAGGGCCGCACTGGTGACTTATGGAGGTTCTCAGGCTAGGGGTATAATCAGAGCTGTAGCCGTTGGCCTACACCACAGCCACAGCCACAACATATCCGAGCCTCGTCTACGACCTACACCACAGTTCACAGCAACACTGGATCCTTCACCCACTGAGCCAGGCCAGGGATTGAACCTGCAACCTCTTGGTAGCTAGTGGGATTCGTTTCTACTGTGCCATGACGGGAACTCCAAAAGTTCAGACTTCTAAAACAATATATTGACAATGTTTTTACAAGTTAAATATAATAGTATATAGACCAGATTTAGTTCATTCACTAGAAAAAAATTGGCAAAAATTCAAATGGCTTATTATAGGCCATTTAGTGTACATTTGGTGGCACTCTGAATAAAACCAAGATCTCCCAACTCATTCGCAAGTTAAAAAACTGCAAGGTTGAAAAGATTAATCTTATAGGTGAAGCCCAATGGAAATTTTAACTGTGTTACATTAGTTTAAATATAATTTTAAAAATACAATTTAAAGTTTAAATGTAATTTAAATTTTATTTCCAGAAGTACTGTTCAACATTGACCTTTCTCAGAAATAAAGCCAAGGACCAAAGTAAAATAAACTGAGTTTTCCTGTTGTTTACAAAAATGAGAACAATTATTTGGACTACACCAAGTAAAAAACAAAATATTTAAGAAAGTTCAGGTAGACTAAAAAAAGTGAAAATTTTTATACAAAGCATCACCATTATATAATATTTATTTTTAGATTAAGAAGGATAAAGTTAACTCTCAAAAATACTGTGTAATGTAATAGGTTGAGTCTAAATTATGAGTCTTTAGGACTCAGGAAGGAGAGAAACCTCTATTGGCTAAATAAAGTAAGACAATGCCATCTGCTGACCAGAATGAAAAAAAGCAATTGTAAAAAATAGGAGTTCTAGAAATTGCTATTAATTTTTTCCACATCTTTTAATCATGCTAAAAAGTACTATGCTGGTGATGTAAAATTAATCAGACTCTTACACAGAAATTTCATATTATATTCTATACTAGCTTGTGATTATTGTTGTTATTATTGAAAGCCAGCCAATAGCTAAATTTGAGCATCTCAGTCACTTGGCCACACTGGCTAAAACCACATTTTGTTTTATGGATAAAGTGCAAATGAGTAAATGAAGTTATAACTGGGAATTTTTAATTTGGTAAATTTTATATAAAGATATTTCTTTTTTTTTTTTCTGTCTTTTTGCCTTTATCTAGAGCCGCACCCATGGCATATGGAGGTTCCCAGGCTAGGGGTCTAACAGGAGCTGTAGCTGCCGGCCTACGCCACAGCCACAGCAATGCGGGATCCGAGCCGCGTCTGCGACCTACACCACAGCTCACGGCAACGCCGGATCCTTAACCCACTGAGCAATGCCAGGAATGGAACCCGCAACCTCATGGTTCTTAGTCAGATTCGTTAACCACTGAGCCATGAAGGGAACTCCAAGATTTTTGTTTCTAAATGCACAATCACACTAAAAATAATTTGGAAAATTTTAAAGTTTGATTCTTGACCTAGTTATTTCATATTGAAAATGTGTGAGGGACTGCTAGGCCAGAGGCTTGACTGCCTGCAGGAGATATAAGTAAGACCTAGAATATGCCCTTGTGTAGTTAATAGTCTACTGAAGGAGACAGATAAAAACCAGAAATCATAATGTCTTAAGAACTACAACAGAGCATATATAGCTTGGTACCTCATTCTGCTCCAGTGGACACTCACATTATTATCAACAATTTTTATACATTGAAGTCCGATAAGCATTTGCTCCTCTTCTCAGTTGCTAAGTATAATCCTTGGATGTGTGCAGGAACTGTAATTTTAAAACTCTCTTCGAGTGATGTTTTTGATCTATTGCTCTACTCAGAAACCTCAAAAGCAACATCCTTAACTCAGATTTCTCTCATTCTTTGCATCAAGTCTACTGCCAGGTACTGGCAATTTTACTCCTCAAGTATCTCTCAAACATTAAACTTTTTTCCATTTTCTCTGACACTACCCTAGTCTCACTTGCACAACTGCAATAACCTCTTATCTGGTAAACCCGTATTAACCTGGATCCTTTCCAATCCATTGATCCCACTTAAAATTTTCAGTGCCTCTCAGGACCTGGCATGGTTGGTTCACCACATACCTTTCTACCATGAGCTCATGCCATGATTTCTTGCACCTTTTCTACTGCTGTCATCCTGGCCTGCTTTCAGTTCCTCTGTCTTGGTATGCTCCTTCTGCCACAGGACCTTTGCACAGTCTGTTCCCTATACCTCCCCTGCACCCCCTTCTTCACTTACCTTAAATAAGCCTTCACTGAACTACCTAAGTCACAAAATCCCACCATTAACAACATTCATGGACTCCACCTTCCTTCATAGCGTTCATCATAGATGCAATCCTATAGTTTTATATCTTCTAAAGTGTCTTATGTTTCTAAATTCAGTGAGGACAATGACTGCTCTGGTTCTTTATTGTTCCAGTTTTAGCAACATCATTTTTCTTCCTTTCTTTCTTTTCTTTTTTTTTTTTTTTTTTTTTTTGTCTTTTTAGGGCTGCACCCAAAGCATATAGAAGTTCCCAGGCTCAAATCCAGCTGTAATTGCCAACTTGGGATCTGAGCCATATCTGCGACCTACACTGAAGCTCAGGGCATCACCAGATCCTTAACCCACTGAGTGGGGCCAGGGCCAGGGACCAAATTCGAATCCTCATGGGTATGTTGGGTTTGTTACCACTGAGCCCACAACAGAAACTCCACAACATCATTTTTCATTACAAAAATTTCCAATTCATATAGATAAATTTTGAATCAAGCAATTAAGGACTATCATAACTTAATAAAGTATATTAATAAAAAGATGAATAAAATAATCTGGATTATTGACGATTCTAAATGCACACTATTTTCTCTTATTGAAATACTAATTTATTATTTTTTCCTGCTTCTTTCCTGTATGTCACGGTAAGACTAGGAAATATATTTGCTTTCTCTAAGACTGCCTACTGAGATTAGTTATCTCAGTCAAAAGGCTTGCTTATTTGGGGGTGCAATAGCTTCAAGACAATATTATACTTGGGGAGGAACTACAAATACTTACACCTGGACCTAATATTTTCTAGATCTTACCCATCACTGAAATGTTTTTGCTTCCTCTTTTGTTCTGACATTTCTGCTATCATTATGTGCCTTTAAAAATCAAGTTCCTTTTTTATTGTACTTTTGAAATTGCCAGCCAATGGGATGTGAGTAGAGGGACGCAATAACAAACAAATTAACCAAAACACAACCACAGCTTCTTTTTAAAATTTTTTTAAATTTCTCATAGCTTGGATTTTCAGATAGAACTGGCCACTAATAAATAGATTTCTATTTTCTTTCCTTGTCAAGAAGTTAAACCATTCTGAATTCGAACAGGTTATATAAAATCAATTGCATTATACATGCAATGAGAAATATTAATTTTTTCTTTAAGTTAACCAAATTTAATTTAATGACATACTGATGGCTGATTTTATGTGTCAACTTGACTGGACCACGGGGTACCCAGATATTTGGGTAAACGTGCTCAATGTGTCTGTGAGGGTGTTTCTGGATGTTATTCTGATAACGCTTGAATAGGTAGGCTGAGTAAAACAGAGTGCCCTCTCCCATGCAGGTGAGACTCATCCAATCTGCAGAAGAGCTGAAAAGAATAAAAAGGCAGAATAAGGGAGGATTTGCTGTCTGTGTGACTATCTTCAAACTGAGACATTGGTCTTCTCTTGCCTTTGGACTTGAACTTGGACTGGAACTTGTACCATTGACTCTCTTGGATCTCCAGCTTGCTGACTGAAAATCGTGGGACTTCTCAGCTTCCATAACTGTGTGACTCAATCCCTTATAATGAATCTCTTCATTTTTATATGTATATGTATATATACATATGTATATATTTATATGTATCCTATTGGTTTTGTTAGTAGAGCTTGGAGGAACCTTACTAATATACATACCATGATATTAAAGACTGACTAGGTACATGCATTTTATACTTTTTTTCCTCTTTTTACAGTCGCACCTGTGGCATATGGAAGTTCCCTGGCTAGGGGTCGAATTGGAGCTGCAGATGCAGGTCTACACCACAGCCACGGATCCGAGCTGCAGCTGCAACCTACACTACAGCTTGTGGCAATGGCAGAACCTTAACCCACTGAGCAAGGCCACATCCTCATGGACACTATGTCAGATTCTTAACCTGCTGAGCCACAATGGGAACTCCTAGATTTTACACTATTTAAACACAGTTATGTTGACTGATTTTCATTTTAAACTCTATGCAGTTTTGGAGTTTCCATCATGGCTTAGCAGGTTAAGAACCTGACACAGTTCCATGAGGATGTGGGTTTGATCCCTGGCTTCACTCAGTGGATTAAGGATGCCCTGCAAGTTGTAGAGTAGTTGCAGATGGAGCTTGGATCCCACATTGCCGTTGCTGTGGTATAGGCTAGCAGCTGAAGCTCCTATTTGACCACTAGCCTGGGAGCTTCCATATGCCATAGCTGTGGCCCTAAAAATATAAAATAAAATAAATAAAATAAAATAAAATCTATGCAATTTCATCGTGCATACCCATGTATTTATAATAAGACTGAATACACACGCGCGCGCACACACACACACACACACACACAAATCCTTCATCCTTTAAACCTTTCCTAGTCTTCATTGTTCAAATGGGGGGTTAGGGGAGAAATATACCAATCATCTCCTTTTTCTCCCTTTAAATTTTTCAAAAGAGTGGCCTATTTATATTCCATTTATACTCAATCTCTCCATTCAAATCCCTAATAGTCATTCAATTGCCTGTTACTTTACCACTCTGTTGGAAATGTTCTCACCAAAATCACCAGTGATCTCCTAATGCAACGCTGAATGATCTCCATTTTAAACTAGAGGTCTCTATCCTTATTTTGGAAATGCTGATACTTTCTCTTCCTGATACTCTCTTCCTTAGTTTATGTGACACTGCTTCTTCTGAGTTCCTTGCAAATTATCTACCGCTCTCTGTTTCCTTTACCAAATCTATTTCTTCTGCATAATCCTTACAGTTATTGCTTTCCAGGGTGACACTACCATTCCACTGCTCCTTTCAGTAATTCTTATGAATTCAGTTCCTTACATTGATTACATAGCTTGATATCCCCAGCCTAGACCATGACCCATCCTTTTAGCCTCATATCCAGTCACTTGTTAGATACTTTATACTCAAACTGAAATTATTATCTTTCCCAAACCTATTTCTGTCCCTATTTCCTATATCTCAGTTGTAGTAGTCTTCTTTTGACTTAAAAAAAAGGAAAATTCCAGCATTGTAGAACAATGTCTGCGACATATGTAGGGTATAGTAAATTGCATTATTGTTTACAAGTATTTGGTGTCCATCCCTGTGGGACGTTTGTACTATCCTGTCTTACTGACAATAGATTTATCATGTGACTTGCTCTGGTCAATAAAATACAAGCATAATGACTGTGTCATTTCCCAGCAAATGCTTAAGAACCAAACACAGCCATGCTCTTTTTGCCCTATGCAAGGACAATCAACAATATTCCAGATGCTTCATCAGCTTAAGTGCTGGCATGAAGTGGAAGCCATACTGGCATGACTGAAAATAAAGCTTGAAGATACAGTCTCTGAAATGCGGGGTCATTTGTTAACATAATACCTCCTAACCTATACTGATCATTCTGGGACAGGAGAAATTTTAACCAATGAATTTTATAGCCATTCATGTAATTAATAATGTATAAAGGCAACAGAAAGATGGTCTCAGATATGTAAGTCCTATCAGACATGATTTTTAAGAATAAGTGCCTTAAATATTTCTCTAAAAACAAATATGAAGCAAAATTATGATCCAATGGGAAATGAGGATTTGAAGCAATTTGAAAGCAATGAAACTAGGTAAAAGAGTGGTCTGAAAAAAATGGTTGCAAATCTGTTTATAAACTGAATACAAACATCATAAATAATTCTTAAAAAGAAAGAGATATAAAATCTTAAGATAGTATCACCTTGGATCTAAACTCCATATTATTATCAACAAAAACTGATAAGCTGAAAAATTTACTAAATTCATTGTATCAAAAAGAGATTATTAAAATAAATATATTATTTTAGGAGTTCCTGTTGTGGCGCAGCAGAAATGAATCCAACTAGTGGCCATGAGGTTGCAGGTTCGATCCCTGGCCTCACTCAGTAGGTTAAGGATATGGTGTTCCCATGAGCTGTGGTGTAGGTTGCAGACACAGCTCAGATCCTGTGTTGCTGTGGCTATGGCCTGTGGTATAGGCCAGCAGCTACAGATCTGATTTGACCCCTAGCCTGGGAATTTCCATATGCCATGGGTTCAGCCCTGAAAAAAAGCCAAAAAGAAAAAAAAGAGATATTATTTTACTCTGAACTCCGAATATTAAGGTTAAATAATTATGTTAAAATTCTTAAAGATTGTTTAGTAGAAGCTTTTAGCTAAAGATAGCAAAATAAAGCCATTTCTATTTCATTCTCCTCCTTGATATCTACTAACAATTAAAAAAAAACTGATAAAAAATGCAGAAGGGGAAAACACTCCTCATTTTCAATGAAACAAGGAAACGATACAACCGTAATTACAAAATAGGAAGCACGTTTATCAAGCAATGAAGTGAAATGAGGACAGAGAGAGGCCAAGTGCCGAGAACCAAAGCAGGCTTTCTCTAACCTTGAGCAGAACACAGAATTTTCTCCAAGCAAGAGGCACAGTCCTGAAGGGCTGACCTGAATAGCAAGATCTGGGCCTGGAGGAGCCTCGGGGAAAGTGCAATCTCTAGTTGAAGGGATGGTGGAACTAAAGCAGACACCAGGCCAGCATGCCACCTCTACAGCCTTCAGCCTGTTCTCTGAACCAAGGCGATTGCTTGAGCTAAAGCAGAACGAGGAAAGGAGGAGAGGGGTCAGCAATCTCATATCACTCCCCACCTGTAAACAGAGTTTCGCCAGCAACTCATTGACAAGTACTGTGTGTCACAGCAACCACTAGCTCTAAGGAGGGCAGGGAAAACACACAACTATTACAGCTTCTCTGACAGAGATAGGCAAGGGAGAAGGTGAGGAGGTCTGCAATTTCTGCCATGACCAAAAAAAAAAAAGAGAAGAAGAAAGAAAAAGAGAGAGAATCAGGGTGGAACACAGAAATACAAAAAAACTAAAAAGAAGGTAAATTAATTACAAAAGAGAAGGAGAGACGGCTGGGGAGGGAGGGAGGGAAGGAGGAAGAGAGAAGGCAAGTAGTGCAAGATAAATCACCTAATAGATACACCAATTGTTAAAATATATATTTCTTCATAGTCTCTGTAGTGGGTTGAACAGTGTTCCCCCACCCACATTCATGTCTATATGGAACCTCAGAATGTGACCTTATTAGGGAATAAGTTTCTAAGGATGTAATTAGTTAAGATGAGGTCATGCTGATTAGGGTAAGCCCTAAATCAAATGGCTGATATCCTTATAATGACAGAAGAGGACAAAGAGAGACACCACCAGAAGGAAAGAGGAGGCCAGGAAGGATTTCTAGATCTTTCAGAGAGCGCATAGCCCTGCTGACACTTTGCTTTCAGACTTTCAGCCTCTAAACTATGAATCCATAAATCTCTGTTGCTTCAGGCCATCCAGTTTGTGGTACCTTGCTATGGCAGCCCTAGCAATTTAATATACTCACCAGGAAATTGCATACAGCCTGAGTGTGGGGGGCAGGCTCTGGAGCAGCCCTCATGATTTCTGTCTCTTGGTGTTTCTGCCTTCAGTTGGGCCGCTGCCTCATCTGAAGCTTGACTGGAGCCTCTCTTCTGGAGTGAAGGTAGGGCCTCTGATTTGCTTCTAACCAACTGAATTTAGTAAATGGGATAGGATATGTTATTACATCACATTACATCACACTCTAAACCATCTATACCATCTTGTCAGGAGACTCTCTTTTGTGGGCTTTTTAAAAAATTTTTTATTAAAGTATAGTTGATTTACAACGTGTCAATTTCTGCTGTACAGTAAGGTGATCCAGTCATATATATATGAGGTATATATATGAGATACATAGATACATACATGCATATGTATTTTTTTTCTCAAATTATATTCCATCATGTTCTCTCACAAGAGATTGGATATACTTTCCTATGCTATACAGCAGTCTTTGTGGGCTTTGAAAAAGTGAGATACTACGTTGTGAGCTCCTTACATGGAAAGAGCCACAGAACAGAGTCCCCGTTGTGGCTCAGAAGGTTAAGAACCCGACTAGTATCCCCATGAGGATGGGCATTCAATCCCGGCCTTGCTCAGTGGGTTAAGGATCTGGCATTGCTGTGAGCCGCGGCAGACCACAGACGTAGCTTGGATCTGGCATTTCTGTGGCTGTGGTTTAGGCCAGCAGCTGCAGCTCCAGTTCAACCCTTAGCCTGGGAACTTTCATATGCTGCTAGTGCAGCCCTAAAAAGCAAAAAAAAAAAAAAAAGGAAGAGCCACAATACAACGAAGTGGGAGTACATTAGCTAGCAGGCAAGAAAGTGAGGTCCTCAATCCAGCAGCCGGCAAGAAACCATGTTGAATTGGAAAACCTCATCTGAGGCATGACTGGAAAAGTGAAGTTAGGCTAACTCAAGTGTAGTGGTACTATTTGGGGACAAAAAGATTTCGGATAAATCCTGCATATTTTCTTTGCATTTTTGTGAATTGCTTATTTAGATTATTAAAATGATAAATGTGCATCACTTCTATAAAACTAGCTTTCATTTATTCATTTTCAAAGTTTTATTGAAGTGTAGCTGATTTACAATGTTGTGATAATTTCTGCTGTACAACAAAGTGACTCAGTTACACATGTACACATATCCATTCTTTTTCAGATTCTTTTCCCATATAGGTTATAACAGAATATTGACTAGAGTCCCCTGTGCACCACATATCCCCTTTGGTAACTATAAGCTCATTTTCAGTCTGTGAGTCTGTTTCTGTTTTGTAAATAAGTTCATTTATATCATTTTTTTGGTCTTCTTAAGGCTACACTTGCGGCATATAGAGGTCCCTAGGCTAGGGGTCGAATCAGCTGTAGCTGCTGGCCTGCACCACTGCACCACAGCCACAGCAATGTTGGATCCCAGTCGTGTCTGCAACCTACACCACAGCTCATGGCAATGCGGGATCCTTAACCCACTGAGCGAGGCCAGGGATCAAACCTGTGTCCTCATGGATACTAGTAAGATTCATTTCCACTGAGCCATGATGGGAACTCCGTACACTTTTTTTTTTTTTTTTTTTTGCTTTTTAGGGCCACACCAATGGCATATGGAAGTTCCCAGGCTAGGGGTCAAACGGAGCTGCAGCTGCCAGCCTACACCACAGCCACAGCAACTCGGGAGCCGAGCCAAGTCTGTGACCTACACCACAGCTCATGGCAACACCAGATCCCTGACCCACTGAGCAAGGCCGGGGATTGAACCCAATCCTCATGGATACTAGTCACATTCGTTTCTGCTGCACTACAATGGGAAAACCCCCATATCATTTTTTAGATTCTACATATAGGTGATGTCACTTGATGTTTGTCTTTCACTGACTTACTTTGTTTAGTATGATAATCTGCTAACCAAAGTTTAGTGGTGGCTAGATTATTAAAGTGATAAAAATGCATCACTTCTATAAAACTAGCTTTTCTTATAAATAAATCTTTTTGATTACTAACATAGTTAAAAGCATAACACAGATACCTAATAAAAAGAAAGGATAAAAATAATGATGGAATAAAAGTATACATTGAAAATTCATGTGTATACTGTTTATGAAGAAATATATATGGAATAAAATGATGTAATAAATCAACAGAATACTAGGCAAATGCAAGTAATAAGGAAGCATAATTAGGAGTTCCCGTCGTGGTTCAGTGGTTAACGAATCCGACTAGGAACCATGAGGTTGCGGGTTTGATCCCTGGCCTTGCTCAGTGGGTTAATAATCCGGCATTGCCGTGAGCTGTGGTGTAGGTTGCAGACGCGGCTCAGATGTGGCATTGCTGTGGCTCTAGCGCAGGCCGGCAGCAACAGCTCCGACTAGACCCCTAGCCTGGGAACCTCCACGTACCGCAGATGCGGCCCTAAAAAGACAAAAAGACACACACACGCACACACACACACAAAAAAACAAACGCATAATTACTATAAGAAATGAATACACTGGAGAAAAAAGCCATCCACATTAAACAAAATTTATTTTAAAAAGGAGTTTTCCTGTTGTAGGGCAGCAGAAATGAATCTGACTAGGAACCATGAGGATGCAGGTTCGATCCCTGGCCTCGCTTAGTGGGTTAAGGATCCAGCATTGCCATGAGCTGTGGTGTAGGTCACAGATGCAGCTTGGATCCTGTGTTGCTGTGGCTGTGGTGTAGGCTAGCAGCTGCAGCTCTGATGCGACCCCTATCCTGGGAATTTCCATATGATGCTGGTGCAGCCCTAAAAAGCAAAAACAAACAAACAAAAAAAAAAAAAGAGAGAGAGACAATTCACAATGAAAATGTAACTTAATGACACTTCACATACATTATGTTAGGTAAAAGCTATTTGAATAAAAGAAGAAACTGGCAGAAATACAAATGAGAGAATTTAATATAGAATAGGAAAAAAATAGTTTAAAATACACAAAATATATCAAGATTAATTTGTACCCTACAAAGATTTTTCAGTGCAAAGAACATCTATAAAATTTGATTGTATATTAAGTGAAAAATATTTACCGAATTCTGAAATTTATAGTTTATGAATGATAGAGGGCCATATTTTCTGACCATAATGCAATAAAACTAGACAGAAAATAAGTAGCAAAAAAAAGGTGGGGGGAGAAAGAAAGAGGGACAAGTCAATTCTTGTAAATAATATTTTGGTTAAAAGTGGAAGCGAAACTTGCAATTGTATACTAGTTCTTGGTGTACAGTGTATGGTTAATGGGAGCTCCAACCACATCTCTAGAGACAGTTACTAAGCTGGTTTAGATGGAAATACATAGCCACTTTATTTCTCTACATAGGGGTTAGTGACAGAAGAAGACTTCTTACCTGTTTTCAGAATGCATTGGCCACTCTCCTCACCTTCCACCTCTCTTTCTTCCTACTGCCAGGTGGTTGTATATTCTTCCCTCTACTTTTTTTTTTTTGGTCTTTTTGTCTTTTTAGGGCTGCACCCACAGCATATGGAGGTTCCCAGGTTAGAAATGGAGCTGCAGCTGCTGGCCTACGCCACAACCATGCAGGATCCGAGCCACATCTGCAAGCTACACCACAGCTAATGGCAACACTGATTTTCAGCCCACTGACCGAGGCCAGGGATCGAACCTATGTCCTCATGGATACTAGCCAGATTTGTCTCTACTGAGCCATGATGGGAACTCCTCTTCCCTCTACTTTTGATGCCTGCTATGTCTCTGTTCCAACTCTGCACTCAACTCTCAGTTACACAGATCTGTGTCTAGCTCTCGAATCCATATAGAGCTTGCTTTTTCAAGGTCCACTCCACTTTGCCTCAGCTTCCCTTATCCCTTCTAAGAGGCAAAAACATCTGCTCCCACTCTGCCTCTCCTCACCTCTCCTATCCTTTCTTAATCTCCAGTTTCCGCCTTTGTTATTATCCCCAACATACTGCACTTACTCTCTAAATATTTGTTGATTGATTGGTTGGTTCTGCATAATACAAAAGGGTTACTGACTCTATTTAAAAAATAATGAGAATTGTGACTTCCTGCAAGCAAGCCTGAGTAAGGAACAGATAAACTCTAGCATGACAAATTGAGAAAATAAATACTTTATCTTATTAGATTGCTTCCACTGAGATGCAAATGAAACAAGAGATAGATCACTACTATCAACTAAAGTACAAACATTGCTTAGGTTTAGAACCATTATTATATCTGCAATCCATTTTATTTGTTTTAAAAATTAGTATCTTGAAAAAATAATTAGTATCTTGGAGTTCCCATTCTGGCTCAGCAGTAATTAACCCAACTAGTATCTATGAAGATTCGGGTTTGATTCCTGGACTCACTCAGTGAGTTAAGGATCCGGCATTGCTGTGAGTTGCAGTGGAGGTCACATACACAGCTTGGTTCTGGCGTTGCTGTGGCTGTGGCATAGGCCAGCAGCTGCAGTTCTGATTTGATCCCTAGCCTGGGAACCTCCATATGTCTCAGGTGCGGCCCTAAAAGAAGAAAAAAATTAGTGTCTTGGTCAAAGTAAGCATGAAAATGCTTTGGGTCAACAATGTGTTCTTTTAACCTGAACCCAACTCCTGACAGTGGTTGCAAATATGTTAAAGGTTGGTCAGGGTGGGGCTCCCATCAGGGCATGAGGGGTCAAGGCCAGCATGAAGAGTAACAGTCACAGTATAATCACACTATCTTGTATCCCATTTGCTATTTCATTAGCAGATAGGCAATGGACTCTCAAATATTTGAAACGTGAAGATCTGGATGTTGTATTAATTTTTTTTTTTTGTCTTTTTTGCCTTATCTAGGGCCGAACCCGTGGCATATGGAGGTTCCCAGGCTAGGGGTCTAACAGGATTTGTAGCCGCAGGCCTTCGCCACAGCCACAGCAACGCGGGATCCGAGCCGCGTCTGCAACCTTCACCACAGCTCACGGCAACGCCGGATCCTTAACCCACTGAGCAAGGCCAGGGATCGAACCCACAACTTCATGGTTCTTAGTCGGATTTGTTAACCACTGAGCCACAAAGGGAACTCCTGGATGTTGTATTAATTTTAATTCATGTAGTTTTTTTAAGCGATGGTAGTCTGACTTCCCTTATTCTCTTCCTTAGTTATAATCCCCATCCTTGCATGGCTTCATGGAGGGCAAAGTGGACTCCCACCTTAAAAATCTGAAGCTTTCCACTCAAATATCAGAATTAGAATGAAATGGAGTGAGTAGCTAATTTTATTTAAGCATCATTCACTTGTTTACACCTTCATTGTAGGATTAGTATGTTAAAATTACCAGATTAAAAAGTCAGGGATGATGGCTTGTTCACCTCATACAGTCTGGAACACTGGTGATTCTCAGTACATATGTGATTAATTTGATGAATAAATGAGGTTCTATGGATGGAAAAGCTGGGAACAGAGAATGAGAAAAGGCACTTTCATCAGTTTAAGTGTGACAAAAGAGACAGAGGCAGGAAAAAGCAAGATATATTTAGAATAAGGACATTTCTTCCATTTGAGAGTTGTAATACTTATATTAGGAAAGGTTGAATGTGGTCAAATTTGAATCCCAGACTGAATGCCAGATTTAGGAGTTTGGGTCTTTATTGTACAGGTAGGAGGAAGTGAAAACCATTTGTAACAGAAGGATGATACGGAGGAAACAATGCTTTAGGAGGATTAGTCTATCTGCATAATGCACAAAGGACTGTGTTAGGGAGGGACTGGAGTTTGGGAAGTGAGTGAAGAGGCTTAAATGTAAAGGAGAGTAAGGCCTTCCCTGGAGTAGTAGCAGCAGAATAGCAAGGTAGGGATGACAAAGGAAATGTTTTGAAGGAAGAATCATCAGGAGTTTTGTTACATTTGCAATATCCTCCCTACTGCAGGTCACCATGAAAGTCTCTTTTCTCTCATATTAGTAATTCAAACAAATGAAACAAAATTCCCCTATAAAACACTATAAATATCAGTGTCACTCTTCATTTTGGAAAACTCTCAACAAGATAAAAATCCATTACTTGAGAGCAGGGTTTCTCAACCTCAACCTGACTGACTTTCGGGCTAGATAATGCTTTGCTGTGGGAGCTCTCCTATACATTACAGGATGTCCAGCAGTGGTCCTGACCTCTACTTACTGGATGCCAATATCATTATTCCACTGGCACAACCCAAAATGTGCCCAGGCACTGCCAAGTGTCCTGAGGGAGTGTTCACATGAATACCGTATTTCTGGCTTTCCTACCTGTTTCTGTGTGGTCCTTCTATTTGCAGTAGTTAGCATGATTATGGAAGTCTTTTGTACTATAGTGAGATGGGTCGGTTATCTCGTATGAAAGACTTTAAGGGAGTTGAGCTTATAGATGAGTATACATTTTTCTTTAAAAAAAGTAACTCCTTTTCTAATATGACAAGCATGGCCATTATTAAACCATTATACTACCCACTTCCTATAAGGTAATGATAATTTTAGAATTTTACTTAATCTGCCCCTTCAAGGTAAATGTGACAATTTAACAAGAAAGAAAAGTAGTATTTTTTTTTTTTTGAAGGAAGTTGTATTATGAACAGAACAATTAGAAATAATGAATGTTTGGAAACAGTTCTATCCTTTGTGATGTTTGTGTATAGGAGACACTGAGATGAGATCAAAGAAGGACTTGCTGCCCAGCTGTGAGGGTGGAGGTCAGCTGACTGAGCTGCTTCAAGGCCAGCCTCGGCCACAGAGCCACCCCTCCT
The DNA here is from genome assembly GCA_004024745.2 of Catagonus wagneri. Classification (NCBI taxonomy): domain Eukaryota; kingdom Metazoa; phylum Chordata; class Mammalia; order Artiodactyla; family Tayassuidae; genus Catagonus; species Catagonus wagneri. Next base: position 9,163,581 of record PVHT020000886.1, on the reverse strand, counting down.
GGGACAGGTGATGACTGAATGATGTGGGAGTTTAAAGCCTCAACCCTTTTTTTTTTTGGCCATTGTGCAGGACACACTTGTTCCAGACTTCCATGTTAAAAAGATAGTCTAGGCATTGTTGGCTCCATGGAAGTTCTACGTCATTTCCTGCCTCATGTAGCTCTTTCCCTGCTTCTCTTCTCTATACAGGTTTTGGTCCCTGAAAAACATCTTGTCTTCAAATTCAGAAATGTGTGTTTTCTGAGAACCTAAACTGCAACATGTATCACTTGGTTAATTCTTTATGTATACCTGAAAATTTAGAAACAGATTTTCTTAAACTGTTTAAAAATCTTCCATGCGAAGAGTTCTAACGGTTTTGAACCTATTTACTAAAAATACAAAACTTAGCTTGATGGATTTTGCAAGATGTTATTTATTGAAATCATAGAAGATCAAAATTTACCCTTCAGGAGTTCCCGTCGTGGTGCAGTGGAAACGAATCCGACCAGGAACCATGAGGTTGCAGGTTTGATCCCTGGCCTCACTCAGTGGGTCAAGGATCTGGCGTTGCCGTGAGCTACGGTGTAGGTCTCAGAGGCCGCTCGGATCTTGCATTGCTGTGGCTGTGCTGTAAGCTGGCAGTTGTAGCTCCAATTGGACCCCTAGCTTGGGAACCTCTATATGCCGTGGGTGTGGTCCTAAAAAGAAAAAGAAAAATTTACCCTTCAAATTTTAAGAAAACTATTTGCTGGAATGCCCGCTGTGGCTCAGTGAGTTAAGAACCTGATATAGTGTCCCCGAGGATGTGGGCTTTATCCCTGGGCTTGCTCAGCCCAAGGTGCAGCTGCAGCTCTGATTCGACCCCTAGCCTGGGGACTGGTACACACTGCAGATGCGGCCCTAAAAAGGAAAAAAGGAAAAAAGAAAAGAAAAGAAAACTATTTGCCTAATCAGTAGACTGAATAAAAAAATTATTTTTATTTGTGTGTCAACTTTACTGGGCTAAGGGATGCCCGGATATTTGGTTAACCATTTTTCTGGGTGTCTGTGAGTTGTTTCTGGATGATTCTTTTTTCTTTATTCTTTTTTTTTTTGGTCTTTTTACCTTTTCTAGGGCCGCACCTGCGGCATATGGAGGTTCCCAGGCTAGGGGTCTAACAGGAGCTGTAGCTGCCGGCCTTCGCCACAGCCACAGCAATGCAGGATCTGAAATGCATCTGCAACCTACACCACAGCTCACGGCAACGCTGAATCCTTAACCCACTGAGCAAGACCAGGGATCGAACCCTCAACCTCGTGGTTCCTAGTCGGATTCGTTAACCACTGAGCCACGACGGGAACTCCTCTCGATGAGATTTACATCTGAATCAGGAGACTGTGTAAAGCAGATTACCCTCCCTAATATGACTGCACCATGAGCAAATTCCTTATAATATCTATCTATCTACCTACCTACCTACCTACCATCTATGTACATCTACTTATCTAGAACAGAGAACTGTCTATAATTAGATAGGTAGTAATTGCCCTGTCTTCCTCCATTACTCTCTTTACATAGCACTCTAACCTCTACAGGATAAAGCACAGGCAAGTGGAGGGAACATTTCCACGTGAGGCTGAATTCTTTGCTCTTTGTTTGGAGAGGTTTTTAATTCTACACTCTTGGAAATTCTTGGCATTAAAAATACTTTAACACCCATGCATATTTAGTGGGGAACTGAGCTATACTGGGCACCTTATTACTTACATCAAACTTCAACAGACTAAATTTAAATATCAGTAAAGGAAAAAAGACCATACACTTTTCCAAGTTACTCCAAAGTGGAGCAAGTTGGGTAATGAACCACATTTCCATTGTCAAACTGAATGTTATCAATAATTGCCATCTTTGGAGTTCCCTTCGTGGCTCAGTGGTTAACGAATCCGACTAAGAATCATGAGGTTGCGGGTTCGATCCCTGGCCTTGCTCAGTGGGTTAAGGATCCGGCGTTACCGTGAGCTGTGGTGTAGGTTGCAGACGCAGCTCGGATCCCGCGTTGCTGTGGCTGTGGCGAAGGCCGGCGGCTACAGCTCCTGTTAGACCCCTAGCCTGGGAACCTCCATATGCCGCGCGGATGCGGCTCTAGATAAAGGCAAAAGGACAAAGAAAAAATAATAATTGCCATCTTTATTTTATCATTTTGTTCTTTCCTTCTGTGTTCTTTTTTCTGTGTCATGTTTAAGAGTAATTCCTGACACTGGGTAATTTTATCCATAAATCTTTTAATATGTACCACTAAAAAACAAGGATGTGTTTGTGACATAAACACACTGCTAACATCATATTAAATTTAATTGACATTTTCTTAATATCATTATTAAATGATATTAAGTCCATATTTAAGTTTCTCCAATTGCATCAAAAATCTCTTTTCATGGTAGTTTTTTTTTTTGTCTTTTTAGGGCCGCACTGGCAGCATATGGAGGTCCCCAGGCTAGGGGTCAAATCGGAGCTATAGCTGCCGGCCTACACCACAGCTACAGCAACGTCAGATCCCAGCCGCATCTGGAACCCACACCCCAGCTCACGGCAACGCCAGATCCTTAACACACTGAGCAAGGCCTGGCTTCAAACCTGTGTCCTCATGAATCCTAGTCAGATTAATTTCTGCTGAACCACGATGGGAACTCCATGGTTGATTTATTTGATTCAAAAGCACAAAAACACACAGTTTTATCACACTTATTGTATTATTTGTTCTATTTTTAATCTAGAACTGTCTCACCTTTTTTTCCCCCCTCGCTTTAGGTTTATTGGAGAAACTAGGTTGTTTGTCTCAGGTCTTGAGGAATGATTAATATTCTGCATTTTGCATTAATTAGATTCAGATTGAATTTTTTTATGTTGTTTATTCCATATTGCATCATACCTAAAGGCTCATAGTAAGTGGTTGACCAACTTTTAGTGATGTGTAACTTTATCACTGATTTTTTTCTGGTGGCAAATTGATCCTCCCATGGTTAAGGTTTTTCTCATTCTATCATTTCTTTTACATTTACTTCCCGCAATTTTATCTAAGTAACTTTCCTTCATCAACTCGGACTATTTAAAAAAAAATCTTACACAGGACTGATGGGGTAAAAACTTATTTCTTTCTTTTTAATTGCCATTTTCAAAATAACAAGTCAGTGCTCTAACTCCAGTGATTCCTGATGAGTTCCTGTTAAATTTTTTTGCTTTTGCTGAGTTCTTGTTAATTGTTTGTTTTTGGCCAAAAATGTCATTATGATACATACATTTTTACAAAATTATTTTCAGTGAGTCGAAGTTACGGTTTTTATGCTCAAATTATTCCATCTTTGGCCAAGCTCGCTCTTATGTCCTTTTGATATAACCCTATTATAGTTTGGTGGCTTTATTTTTTGTCATAAGATCTAAGGCTCATCTTATAAATTTGTTGACCTGAACTTGAATCTGGACATTTCTGTAAGAACCCCTAGTTTTTTTTTTTTTTTTTTATTGGTTAATGATATTTAAAGCTCACAATTTGGCAGTGGGTGTGGTCACTGATTTTAGACCTTTTCAGTAGACAGAGCTAACTTCTTATCACAGAAAAATTAAACATTCTGAAAAGCTGAGAGGGTAGCATAATAAATCCCTCATGTGCCATCATCCTGTTTCAACAGAGATCAGTATTTGCTCGTTTTGTTTTATTTAGTTCCCACACTTTCTATAAAAAGCTCTTGAAAATCTATGATAGAAAAATGAGCAAGGGACAGGAAGGAGAACTCCATAAATGAAGGCCACAAATGGAAATTAAAAATAAACAATGGGACTACATCAAACTAAAAAGCCTTTGAAGACTATACTTTCTGGGATTATTTCTACAGTTTGTTACCACAGAAATTTCTCTGAACATGTAAAAAACTTTTGTATAGCAAAGGAAATTATCAATGAAATGAAAAGTCTACCTATTGAATGGGAGAAGATATTTGTAAATGGTATATCCAATAGGGGATTATTACCCAAATTATGTAAATAATTCGTACAACGCAATATTAAAAAACCCAATCTGATTAAAAATTGGGCAGAGAAACTGAACAGATATTTTTCCAGAGAAGACATTCAAATGACCTGCAGACACATGAAAAGATCCTCAACATCACTAGTTATCAGGGAAATGCAACTCACATATATATATATATATATATATATATATATATATAATGGAAGATATATATTCCACTGTATATGGAGTATATACATACACACACATATATATACAATGTATATTGTAACATTCCATTGTATATTCCATATACAATGGAATATTATTCAACCATAAAAAAGAATGAAATCTTGCTATTTGGGACAACACAGATGGACTTAGAAGGTATTACGCTGAGTGAAATAAGTCAGACAGAGGAAGACAAATTATATAATTTCAGTTATATGTGGAATCTAAAAAATAAAGTAAATGGGAGTTCTCGTCGTGGCTCAGTGTAAACGGATCTGACTAGTATCCAAGAGGATGCAGGTTTGATCCCTGGCCTCGCTCATCGGGTTAAGGATCTGGCGTTGCTGTGAGCTGTGGCATAGGTTGCTGATGCGACTTGGATCTGGCGGTGAGTGCTATGGCTGAGGTGTAGGCTGACAGCTACAGCTCTAATTTGATGTCTAGCCTGGGAACCTACATATGCTGCTGGTGCAGCCCTAAAAAAATAAAGCAAATGAACAAACAAAACAGAAACAGAGTCATACATACAGAGAGCAAACTGGTAGCTACCAGAGAGGAGGAGGGTGGAGGTTTAAGTGAAGGGGATAAGAGGTACAAACTTCCAGTTATAAGATAATTAAGTCATAGGGATGTAATACCCAGCATAAGGAATATACTCAATAATACTGTAATAATTTTGTATGATGACATATGGTTATTAGACATATTGGTGATCACTTTGCAATTATTTAAACGTTGAGTAACTATGTTGAACACCTGAAAGTAACATAATACTGTACATCAACTATACTTCAATAAAAGAGAATATATATTACCATATAGGAAATTCTAGGCTTTGTATTGTATGGATTTATTGAAAATATTAATATATTGGCTATAAATTTTAATCTAATTTGCTTTTATAATCCTTAGTGAGATTATGGAGTAAGGAGAATTGGAGAAATGTGTGATTGGTATTGAAATCATATATCAATGTAGCATTTGTGCTTCTAATACATACAGGGGAATATTCTCAAGGAATGAGACGTCATGAGAAGGCTTCAAACCTGATTACCATATGCGCAAAACACACACGTTGTTTTGTCTAATCTGCATGAAACTTCCAACAGTGGTATTATAGGAGCCTCCCAATTGAAATGGCGTATTATATTTTTGGCAAAGAAACAGTAAGACAAAAAAAAGCAATTAGAATAAGAATACGATATAGAAAAGCCATTTTAAAAATAGCTATAACAGTTTGCAATTTCAGTAGCAATTCTGCCTGTGATACAATATAAATCATGTATTAGACTTTCAGCCTCTGCAATAAATTCTTTATCAGCACCACAAATTTAGAATATATAAAAATATCAGCACAATTATCCCACGTTACCAGCTCATGACTGCGGTTCTGTAAAAACAGCTTTAGAGAATCACCAGAACAAATTAACAATGTTGTTTAATAGAAAACTTTATGAAAGTTTAAAATATATTTTGTTAGAGAATAATAATTTGCAGACTTTCAATTTTGGATAGCTCAATTTGTCTAAAATCATCTTCCCTTACTATTTCCTTTTGTCAATGTCATTTTCCTCTTTCTATTATTTACTTTTAACATATCTACACTATCTCTGATTTGTTCCGGTGTTTTTAAATGTCTACAACTTGCAGGGCTTTGGCTAGGCAATGGACGAGATACAGATAAGATATTTTTCTGCCCTCAAGGGGTTTGTAATGTAGAAACAGAAAAATTGCTAAAATGTAAGTAACTAATACTTTTGGAAACAATGTAAGTGACTAATCATTTAGAATTAACCCATCAACATTTTTCTAGTTCATTAGATTTGTAATTTTAATGTAAATGTTGAGACTTTACCCCTGTCATAATGTAAAAGCATGTTCTCTCACTCTAATCTCTAGAAAAAGCATCACAAATTATTTCTTATAAGACAAATCTGTGATCATTGAATAAAAAGTTTAAAGTTTATTAACTTTTTAAATTAAATCAAAATTATAATTCAATGAGCTTTGGAAAGCACTAACTCTTGTTTGATTTGTTATTTAATTTAATTTAATTAATTTATTTTTGGATGCACCTGCTGCATGTGGAAGTTCCCAGAGCCAGTGGGTGGAACCGTGCTTCAGCAGTGACCCAAGCCACTGCAGTGACAACACCAGATCCTTAACCCCCCGTGACACAAGAGAAATCCTGATTAGTTATTTTAATTGAGAATCTACAATAATCACTGCACTTTAGTATTCAAAATTGATAGTCATTCTCTCACATCACAGAGTAGAAGTACAGAGACTATTCCTCAACATCTTTTGCAGAATCCATGACCCTACTAATATCAAAGGGTGACGCTGATACTGACCAGACAGAGGAAGTGCAGGAAGTCAGACTGCCCTCTTCTTGAATAGTACCTCTCTTCTGACCACTGTATTGTGTTCCATGGTGTGGGAGGAGGTCAGCGAGAGGACGTGACTGTCAGTTGACCTGTGTACACGTCCCCATTCTTGGTCCTTGAGATGGAACTTCTGCTCACTGTTCCCACAATGGGAGCCATTTTCAAGCATGCAGCCTTGAGAGAGCAAGGTGTTGAGTTGCTAAGACCTTCTGGACAGAATAAGTGACTGAACCCTGTGAAGACCTCTATATAAACTCTTCGGATGCTGGCGGGATGTACTGGTCTTGCAGCCACCCTAGACAAGCCTCATATATGACTCCCCTGTTTATTAAGCCTGCCACCTACCTGGAGTGGCTGCCTCTTTATTCCGTCTATCTCTCCCCCACCTGACCTCTGTGTTCCCGGCCAGTTTCAAATTTCATCTGGGAGAAGTCCTGAGGTTGTGAACCAACATACAGTAAGTCAGTTTTGTTTTGCTTTTTTTTTTTTTTTTAACTGCAATGTTTTATCCTAAAGCAGCATAAAATTGCAAGGTGGGAATTTTAATTTTAGTTAAATTTGCTCCTACATTTTTCAGAAGAGTGATGAAGCCATGTTCTAAGACCTGTTCTCACCTTGATTCCCTTTGCTCTGCTCTCACTGTCTCCTGCCCTCAGTCCCCTCATCAAAAACACCCCTTTCTTGGGTCCTAAGCCCTCCCTGGGGAGACTCCAACTCTCTCCATATAATGGGAGAATCGCGGGGAATCCTGGTCCCAGGACTTTTCATGTTTCTTATTAGCTCCTATGTGGCAGACCTCAGTTGCCAAGAGCCTTACTTCTGCTGAGGGTCTCCTGGCCTGAAGGGGTAGGAAAATGTCTGCTCTAACAGACCTGGAGTGAGTGAGTTGGGTGGATGTTTGCCTTTGCATCATTCTCTCCACTCTTCTGGAATTTACCTAAGTTCAAACACACGTTCCATATCTCAGTTTTCTCCTGAAATTGAATTTTTTTTTTTCTTTTTTTCTTTTTAGGGCTGTACCTGCGGCATATGGAAGTTCCCAGGCTAGGGGTTGAATCCGAGCTGCAGGAGCCGGCTTACACTACAGCCACAGCAACATCAGATCTGAGCTGCATCTGCAACTTACACCACAACTTGCAGCAAAGCTGGATTCCCCCCCCCCCTTTTTTTTTTTAATGGGCCTCACCCGTGGCATATGGAAGTTCCCAGGCTAAGGGTCAAACCAGAGCTATAGCTGCCCACCTCCACCACAGCCACAGCAACACAGGATCGGAACTGTGTCTGCTACCTACACCAAAGCTCAGGGCATCACTGGAACCTGAACCCACTGAGTGACGCCAGGGATCAAACCTGCATCCTCATGGATACTATTCGGGTTCTTAACTTGCTGAGCTACAACAGGAACTCCAAATTTAGTCTTAAGGTGAAGAATTTAGATTTTTCCTATTAATACGACACCCACACTACTGGGAGGGAGTAGTGCTAAGTAATTAACAAGGAGGCCATGAGACCAAGGTGGCTCCGATGTCTGGGCAGCCTATAGAAACAAACCAAAACCTAAGCCAGAGTCAGTTCCTGCAAATGCCTCAATCAGGTCGAGAAACAGAATCCCGAGGAGCAACCAATTGCAAATAGCCAACGAGGCTTTTCCAAATAAGGCAGCCACTTAAGTTATAACCAATCAAATAATTCCCTTACATTGTTTCTTCATCTGTTCCATAAAAGCCTTTTTTTCTGGCTCCTTCTGGGGAGCGTCCCTAGTCATTTTCAGTTTGGTGCTGCCCAGTTTAAATCACTGTATGTGAAAAAAATCTTTTCAAAATTATAATCTACCTTAGTTTATCTTTTACCAGTAGTGTGTTATTATTGCTAATCGTGTGCTATTATTATTGTGCTAAGAGAACACAAGATGATGTATTATTTATGTAGGTATTTAATAATGTTGGATTAAGTCAGCAATAATATGAATGCTATAAGCCTGGGTGCAGTTTTCCACCCCATAACATGTGATGCATTTCAGTTTATCTTGCCCCCAAAATATTAACCTCATGCAATACATATAATATATTCCCAAGACAGAAACCTGGGAGTAAAGGCACTCCCTTCTTGTCAATTCTAATTTGCTATCATGTCCAGTTAATCTTATTGCATGGTTATCTTTTGACTCTGTTTTCTTTTTCCCAACCCCTTTCTTTTACCAAAGGACCTACAGGATAAATTCTAAATTTTGTGGTACTTAAAAAACAAGGCACTTTATCATCTGACTCTTGCCTATCTACTTTGCGCCTCATTTGTAGCTACTCCGCGTTTGTGGTCATGAAAATGCAGCACTCAGATTTCCTCTTGAAGGAAGCATAATGGACTGATGGCCAGATGCTGTCCTTCTAGATTCACTCTTGTGTTCACATAAAGGCCATGTTTACTGCAAGCTTCTCTCAGCCAAAGTCTGAGTAGCACTGTGATTCATTCTAATGCAGGCTCATTCTTAGGGGTTACAGGATTCCTTGAATGGGATTTTGCCTGGAGGACTCCCCTGACCTCTGCCTGACTGAGACTTTTCTTAGAAATGTGCCACATTTGAGACCTTTCCCATACAATCCTCCTCCATCCCCAGCTCTCTCGCAGCAGGCAGATCTGCATCATGGTCTGAAGACTTGCCTTACCTCTGGCTCCTTCTTCTTCAAAAGATTTTCCCTCAATAAATCTTTTGCATATCTAATCACACATCTTGGCATTTTGTTGTGGAGGACTCAAACTAACAAAAGTGGTGCAAGGAATGATTTGAAAAAACAATAGGAACAATTGGGGATTTATAGCCAAGGACCAGGGTAGGGGTTGAGTGTATGGAAAATTACTAAGAAGAAACATCAGCGTTAAGGGAAGATTCTGGCCAAACTGACTTGACAGGATTCTCACTGAAGACAGGCTAGGGTGATGAGATATCATCTGGAGGATGGTGAGAAATGAGGAATTTGATCAGACACGGAGGGTGGGAGATTCTCTCTAAACTGATGTAATGGATTCTTGCTGAACTGGGCAATGCAGGCCCAGCCAGGATGGACGCTGAAGCCCAAGGTCAAAGCCTAGTTGAGAACAGGGCTTAAAGGAGTCTGCCTAAAGTTTGGCTTAATAGTTTTTGTCAGGAGTTCCCATTGTGGTGCAGTGGAAACGAATCCAACTAGGAACCACGAGGTTGTGGGTTCGATCACTGGCCTCACTCAGTGGGTTAAGCATCTGGCATTGCCGTGAGCTGTGGTGTAGGTCGCAGACGCGGCTCGGATCTGGAGTTGCTGTGCTTGTGGTGTAGGTTGGCAGCTGTAGCTCTGATTAGACCCCTAGCCTGGGAACCTCCACATGCTACGGGTGCGGCCCTAAAATGACAAAAAACAAAAAAAAATAGTTTTTGTCAAACAGGAAGAAATAATCACATATGTACTGCTACCTTTTTGAGGCTTACATGAGTAGGAAGTATTAATCTTGTGTTGACTACAGTGTCCAGGGAAAAATCACACTATGATTTTATTCAGAGGAAATACCATTAAGTGGATATAAAGAGCAATCTTAAGGGGAAAAGAAAATGTTACAGGAAATCCACATGCATTTCTTTGAAGGGGGTATAAAAAGGAAAAGCAATAAACCAGTTATATCCTCAGTAACTTAATGACCAGGGAAGCACTGGATAAGTATTTTCCGAACTGGTGAACGCTCCATTTTAATCTAGGAGAATGAATTATGGTGCATTCACAACCCTTGCACAACTCTATCCATTTCCCTCAGCCCCCTGCTCATAGTGTATATGAAAAAGATGAGCCAAAACAGTCATATTTTATACCATATGACCCGCCCCCTTGTCTATATAGGTAACGTGTTAGGAGCACTTATCTAATGGCAGCCCAGTGCACAGATCTGTCTGTAACTTATGACAGGCATGCCTTAGCAGGAAATGATGATCTGGGCCAATCATATTCTTACGCCCATTTACATGACTGAGGAAAGAGGTAATTAGGCAGTTAACAGTGGGTTTGAAGACAAACATGCATAGAAAGAAGCCTTTGCGATAGACTTGGAGCTATATATGAGGGTCTTATGAAAAAACAGGACAATCTTAAGCTATCAGTTGGAGAAAAGTTCCAGAATACAGAGAGAAAAAAACTAGGCTAATATATACAGTAGATTAAAGATGGTTGCAAATTCTTTGACTCTTTGTCAAAAGTAGGTCAGACTTTTTTTTTGACTCCTTGGCTTATGCTTAAAATACAGTAGGATATGATCCTGTGCCATGTTGGACCCGTTAGCTTCCAGTTCCCATTTCTTCAAATGCTTACTCTAGGAATTAAGGAACATGCTATGCCACTAAAAGGCCAGTGGAGAAGCCCACGTGGAAAACCAAAGCCCCTGATCAATAGCATGGGGTGAGCTCCCAGCCAACCAATTTGCCAGGTGTGTGAGTAAGCTGTCATGGTAGTGGATCCTCCAGATGTAGCTGAGCTGCCCCTGCTGACACCACAGGGACCCGGCAGAGCCATTCCCAACCAGCTGTGCCCAGGCTACGGATTCATGAGGAAATTAAATGACTGATGTTGGTATTTTTACTTTTTATTATTTGCGTATCTGGTGAAATACACGTAATATAAAAACTATCATCTTAATCATTAAAGTATACAGCTGCATGTCATTAAATATATTCATATTGTTCTCAGCCATAAAAAAGAATAAAATAATGCCATTTGCAGCAAGATGGATGGAATTAGAGACCCTCATACTGAGTGAAGTAAGTCAGAAAGAGAAAGACAAATACCATATGATATCACTTATATCTGGAATCTAATAGACTGCACAAATGAACCTTTCTACAGAAAAGAAAATCACGGACTTGGAGAACAGACTTGTGGTTGCCAAGATGGTGGGGGAGGGAGTGGGATGGGATGGGAGTCTGGGGTTAATAGTTGTAGACCATTACCTTTGGGATGGAAAAGCAAGGAGATCCGGCTGTATAGCACCAGGACCTATGTCTAAACACTTGTGATGAATCTATATATGTAGATCCAGGTCACCACGCTGTAGAGTTGAAAAATTGACAGAAAACTGTAAACCAGCTATAAGGGAAAAATAAAATATAAATAAATAAATATATTCATATTGTTGTGCAACCATGACCACCATCCACCTCCACAACTCTTTTTGCCTTGCAGAACCGAAACACAATATACTCACTGAGCAACAACTCCCCATTCTTCTCTTCCTCCAGCTCTGGCAACCATCATTCTTCTTTCTCTCTCTCTTCATTTGACTGCCCTAGGAACCTCATATAAGTAGGAATCATATAGTATTTGTCTTTTTTGTGACAGGCTTATTTTACTTAGCATAGCGTCCACAAGGTTCATTTATGTTGTAGCAAGTGTTAGGATTTCCTTCATTTTAAAGGCTATATAATATTCCATCGTATATTTATAACACATTTTGTTTCTTCACTCATCTGTTGATAGACACGGGTTGATTTCACCTTTTGGTTATTGTGAACAATGCTGTTATAAACATGGATGTATAAATACCTATTTGAGCCTCTGGTTTCATTTACTTTAGATATATACTCAGAAGTGGAATTGCTCACTGCCATTTGTTTCTGAAAAGTGAGAATAAATTTAACTAAGGTATACCATTCTCCTTGTTATGAGTAAACCAAACTGTGCAAAAGAAAGGAATCCTTTTAGTACATGATACACAGCAAAGAAATCACTAAACATATAAATATAAATTTTCTAGATAAAAAATTTGACAAGGTATGGCAAATTAAATATTTTTATGGGATATTACGGTACTTTGTTCCATAAATTAAAGTTCTTATTCAATAGGTGTGGTCAAAATAAGACAACTTTTTCCAAAGTCATTCAAAATTTATTGAATACCTATAAGTACAGAGGTTCCAGAGCTTTATAATACGTGTTAACAATGAGTTTATTTTTAGATATTTATCACTTAAAGAAACACACTTTATTTTGTCTCTGACTTGTATTAGCCTTTGGATTTTATGTGGTTGTCCTAAGAGCCACAGGTTAACAGAATCATTGATTTCAACCTTTAGCTTCAAGCTCCTTTATCCAACCTCTCATCAATAGTAAAATCTGCTACCTTTCATTTGCCTATATCCCTACCTTGATAAACTCTCTGAAAGGGGAAATGAAGAACATTGAAATAACTAGAAGATAGAGAAGATCTCAAGCATCAAGACAAAATTGTCTTACAATGGTATATTATTCAGTTATAAAAAAGAATGAAATAATGCCATTTGCAGCAACATGGATGGACTTAGAGATTCTTATACTAAGTGAAGTAAGTCAGGCAGATAAAGACAAATACCATATAATATCATTTTATATGTAATCTAAAATATTAATACAAATGATGTATTTACAAAACAGAAACAGACTCACTGCCATTGAAAACAAACATAGTTACTAAAGGAGAAAGGTGTGGGGAGGGATGGATTGGGAATTTGGGTTTGGCATAGGCACACTACTGCATATAGAATGGATGATCACTAGGGACTTGATGCTATAGCACAGAAGAACTCAGTATTTTGTGATAACCTATATGGAAAAAGAATCTGAAAAAGAATGAACATGTGTATATGTATAACTGAATCACTTTGCTGTACAACAGAAATTAACAGAACACTGTAAATCAACTAAAATAAAATTTTAAAAAATGAAAAAAAGAAAATTGTCATGGGTAACCATTTCCTAAATATTTGAGTTATAAAAGTGAAGGACTATGAAAGTGTTGATATGTGAAGGGGTTTAATGTGCATGGATGTTAAATGTGTTTTTGTGTATCACCTAGACTGTAGAAGCCCAGAGCGATAGTTCTTGACCCCAGCTGGGGAGAACCTGGGGAGTTTGCCTCACCTGGGGAGATTTTAAGAAGTTCCACCCCAGGAGCTCCCACTGTGGCTCAGCAGGTTAAGAACCCAACTAGTATCCATGAGGATATGGGTTCAATCCCTGACCTCGCTCAGTGGATTAAGGATCTGGTGTTACCATGAACTGTGATATAGGTCACAGATGGGGCTCAAGTCTTGCATTGCTGTGGATGTGGTGTAGGCCAGCAGCTGCAGCTCTGATTTGACGCCTAGCCCGGGAAACTCCATATGCTGCAGGTGCACCAGGAGAGAGAGAGAGAAAGAAAGAAAGAAAGAAAGAAAGAAAGAAAGAAAGAAGAGAAGAAAGAAAAAGTCCCACCCCCACAGCACCAAGTCAGAATATCTAGGGATGGGCTTTCATCAGATATTTTTTAAAGTTCTCTAGATGATTCTAATGAACACCCAGAGTAGAGAATCAGTGGACATAAGGTGGAAATTTATGTGTGTACGTTTTGCACATTTTGCCCAAGGCCAACTACAATTTTAGCGCTCATTGAGCATTAAGGATTTCTCTACTGGACTAGGTCTTTTAGTAACAGATGAGGCTTCAATTAGACAGCTAGCCACTCTATTCTATAATGCTTTAATTTTCAAGTTCACACAGATAAGATGAACAGTATCCATGACAACAGCAGATGTGATTCATCCATTCCCTAGCTTACTATTTCCTCTGGGACATTCTGTTCCCTCAGATGACATTTGGGGCAGCTCATAGACTCTAATAGCCATCTGGCATAGCTGGTGATTTGAATGCTTCTTCATCTATGTCTTTTTAACTTTATAATCCTAAGGCTATGTCTAACGTATAACGTCAGTTCACATATGCCTTAAAAAATGATACCGTATTTTCATGTTATGCTAAAGTATACTGATTTTTATTCTTTAAGCATTTTCTGAATATGTATCTATGGGCCATACTTAAAGGTTGATCCTTACCCTCAAGGATCTTATATTCTATGTGATAATGTTAGTACTGTATTTTACACCGTCGAATCTATTTTATGATTTAGGTTCTTAAACTTGCATATGGTACTGTATTAATCAAGGTTCTCCAGGGAAATAGAGCCAAGATGATGTGTATATATAAAGAGATTCATTATAAGGAATTGGTGCACAGGATTACCAGAAGCTAGCAAGTCAAAATCTGCAGTGAGGAACAGCAGGCAGAGACCCAGGAGAGCTGATAGTGCAGAAGAAGTCTAAAGTCTAAATCTGGAGAATTCCTTGTTGCTTGGGGAGGCAGGCCTTCATCTGATTGGATATAGTCTAACTGGAGGGCAATTCGTTTACTCAAAGTTCACTAATTTCAAAGCTAGTATTATTCAAAACCACCTTCCTAACTGACACATAAAATCAACCATCACATGTGCTTAGAGCCAGTGATGATGGTGATGATGATGATGGTGGTGGTGGTGGTGGGTACACTATATTGAGGGCTTAGCATGTGCCAGACACTGTGCTACTCAGGGTACACCCTTTAATCCTCACATCAACACTCTGAGGGAATAAATGCTACTACTGTCATTGTGTAGATGAGGAGAATGAGATGTATAATAGTTAAATGATTTGTCCAAGCCACACTCCGTAAGGCTTGGTTGTATAATTTAACCTCCCTGACTCATAGCCCTTGCCCTTAACTACCACAGAGCTTCACAAAGACCTTTTCGAAGTTTCCTTTTTTTTATCCGCTAAAGTATACTGTTAAAGAGGAATGACATTTTGCAGTACCTTAGAGAGGAGGGCTTTACATTATTTGCAAAGTTTTATTCAATACTAACTTGAAATACCATGGGCAAAGCATTCTAATGTGTTAAATTCAGAGTGAAGACCTATCATTTTTTACGGGAAAATTTTTATTATAATCGTGTGCCTCTGCTTCTTCCTATTAAAATGGAGAGGACGTACTTCTCACTCAAGGTTTACAAAGTGACTTGAGATTGTCAAGTGCGAAATACA
The DNA here is from genome assembly GCA_004024745.2 of Catagonus wagneri. NCBI lineage: Eukaryota > Metazoa > Chordata > Mammalia > Artiodactyla > Tayassuidae > Catagonus > Catagonus wagneri. Next base: position 9,148,120 of record PVHT020000886.1, on the reverse strand, counting down.
GTCAAGGGGAGGTGTTGCTATGCTGGGTTAAATAAGTCAATTAACTTCATTTCCTCTGATCAATGTAAAATGTTAATGCAGCTTCTTGGCTCTTCTGACTTAATTGCATAAGTCATATTATGAGCTTAAAGTAATGTCAGGAGAGGCGTGATGAAAATATGTTAGAATGGGAATCATGATTTTACCCTTCATAAGAATGGATAAAATTGGTTGAGCCACACAAATTACCCATTGGTTTAGTATCTTTCATGTCCCTGGTTCACACAGCATCGTTTTTACCTAATTCTTTAGTTAACTAAATAATTATTCTTTTTTTCTAAATTTATTTTTTTTCTTAATGGATTTTATTTCAATTATAGTTGTACATAAATCATCACAAGTCAATTTTACAGATTTTGTATCCCAAACCCACAGTGCATCCCCCCACCCCCCAGATTGTCTTATTTGAAAAACCAAGGTTTTCCAAAGTCCGTGAGTCATTGTCTGTTCTGCAAAGAGGTTCATTGTGTCTTTTCAGTTTCCACATGTAAGCGGTAGCATTGGGCGTTGCTGTCTAATTGTCTGACTGGTTTCAATTCGCATGATAATTTCTAAGTCCATCCATGTTGCTATAAATGTTGGTAATTCGTTCCTTTTAATGGCTGAGTAACATTCCATTGTGTGTATGTACCATATCTTCCCTATCCATCCTCTGTCGGTGGGCATTTAGGTTGTTTCCATGACCTGGCTATTGCATAGAGTGCTGCAGTGAACACTGGAGTACATGTGTCTTTTCGAGTCATGGTTTCCTCTGGATAGATGCCCATCGAATGGTAATTCTATTTTGAGTTTTCTGAGGAATCTCCATACTGCTTTCCACAGTGGTTGCACCAATTTGCATTCCCACCAACAGTGTAATAGGGTTCCTTTTTCTCCACACCCTCTCCAGCACTTAATGTCTGTAGACATTTTGATGATGGCTATTCTGGCCGGTGTAAGGTGGTACCTCATAGTGGTTTTGATTTGCATTTCTCTAATGAGGAGTGATGTTGAACATCTTTTCATGTGTTTATTTGCATCTGCATGTCTTCTTTGGAGAACTGTCTGCCCAGATCCTCTGCTCATTTTTTGATGGGGTTGTTTGCTTCTTTGGTGTTGAGCTGTAGGAGCTGTTTGTAAATTTTGGAGGTTAATTCCTTGTCAGTTGAATCATTTGCAAATATTTTCTCCCATTCTGTGGGTTGTCTTTTCGTTTTGTTTAGGGTTTCCTTAGCTGTGCAGAAACTTTGAAGTTTAATTAAGTCCCATTTGTTTATTTCTCTTTTTATTGTCCTTACTCTGACACATGGATGTGAGATGTTGCTATCATTTATGTCAGAGAGTGTTTGGCCTACGTTTTCCTCTAAGAGTTTTATAGTATCTGGTCTTATATCTAGATCTTTAATCCATTTTGAGTTTATTTTTGTGCATGGTGTTAGGAAGTGTTCTAGTTTCATTGTTTTACATGTAGCTGTCCAGTTTTCCCAGCACCACTTATTGAAGAGGCTGTCTTTTGTCCAATGTATATTCTTGGCTCCTTTGTCATAGATTAGT
>PVHT020000886.1:9122056-9145548 GCA_004024745.2 Catagonus wagneri | reverse complement strand
GTTCCACTGATCTCTATTTCTGTCTTTGTGCCAGTACCATACGGTTTTGATGACTGTAGCTTTGTAGTAGAGTCTGAAGTCAGGGAGCCTGATTCCTCCAGCTCCATTTTTCTTTTTCAGGATGTCTTTTGCTATTCTGGGTTTTTTGTGTTTCCAGACAAACTTTAAACTATTTTGTTCTAGTTCTTTGAAAAAGGTCCTTGGTAATTTGTTAGGGATTGCACTGAATGTGTAGATTGCCTTGGGTAGTAGAGTCATTTTGATAATATTGACTCTTCCAATCCAAGAGCATGGAATGTCTTTCCACCTGTTTAAGTCATCCTTGATTTCTTTCATCAGCACCTTATAATCTTCAGAGTACAGGTCTTTTGTCTCTTTAGGCAGGTTTATTCCTAAGTATTTGATTCTTTTTGATGCGATGGTAAATGGGATTGCTTCTCTAATTTCTCTTTCTGATCTTTCATTGTTGGTATATACAAATGCACTTGATTTCTGTGTATTAATTTTGTATCCTGCAACTTTGCCAAATTCATTGATGAGCTCTAATAGTTTTCTGGTAGAGTCTTTAGGATTCTCTAGGTATAGCATCATGTCATCTGCAAAAAGTGACAGTTTTACTTCTTCTTTCCCAATTTGGATTCCTTTTATTTCTTTTTCTTCTCTGATTGCTGTAGCTAGGACTTCCAGAACTATGTTGAAAAGTAGTGGCGAGAGTGGACATCCCTGTCTCGTTCCTGATCTCAGCAGGAATTCTTTCAGCTTTTCACCATTGAGAATGATGTTAGCTCTGGGTTTGTCATAGATGGCCTTGATTGTGCTGAGGTAGGTTCCCCCCCTATGCCCACTTTCTGAAGGGTTTTTATCAGAAATGGGTGTTGGATTTTGTCAAAGGCTTTTTCTGTGAATAATTATTCTTTAGTTAAATAAATAATTATTCTTTAGTTAACTAAATAATTATCCCTTCAAAAAAGTTTTATTAAGTGCTTCTAATGTAACTGGTGGCTAACATCTGTTTAGACCTTATAAAGCAGCTTTTCACACATCTGGTTTTCCTTGCCCCTGTTCTAAGATGGAGAGTATTAGTTCTTTTCCCTAGGCACTTATTAGGTTTGCCGTACTTCCACTCCTCTTTAAAGGTTAATTTTGTTTTAATACAATTGTATTCATGAAGCTGAAGATCCAGGCTCCCTTCAGACAAGTTTATAATTGCTCATGTCTAAAGTGCATGGTTGGAGTTCCTGTCGTGCTCAGCAGAAATGAATCTGACTAGCATCCATGAGGATGTGGGTTTGATCCTTGGCCTTGCTCAATGGGTTAAGGATCCAGCGTTGCAGTGAGCTGTGGTGCAGGCTGCAGACATGGCTCAGATCTGGCGTTGCCGTGGCTGTAGTGTAGGCCAGCAGCTACATATCTGATTTGACCCCTAGCCTGGGAACCTCAATATGCCATGGGTACAGCCCTAAAAAGCCCCCCTCCCTCAAAAAAAGTGCATGGTTTTAACTGAAATATTCCTGCTTGGCCTTCCTATTTCAGTTAGTGAGATTAGTTTTTACCATCTGTAATTCTCTTCTCCCTTTCTTTCTTTCTTTCTTTTCTTGCCATATCCACAGCACATGGAATTTCCAGGTCAGGGAACAAACCTATGCCACTGCAGTGACAATGCCAGATCCTTAACCTGCCGAGCCACCAGACAACTCCTATCTATAATTCTTTAGTTGAAAGAATCAATAGTATATTTGTTGTCATTTCTTTTTTAAGGTATCAATTATTAGATCCAAATGTCAGATTTTTGGAATGCTATTTTATTTTCTTTGCTTTTTAGGACCATGCCCGCAGCATATGGAGGTTCCTAGGCTAGAAGTCGAGTTGAGCTATAGCTGTTGGCCTACACCACAGCCACAGCAATGCCAGATCCGAGCCACGTCTGCGACCTAAACTACAGATCACGGCAACGCTGGATCTTTAACTGACTGAGCAAGGCCAGGGATGGAACCTGCAACCTCATGATTCCTAGTCAGATTTGTTAACCACTGTGCCACGACGGGAACTCCTGGAATATTATTTTGGGATGAGAGGAAAAACCTTATTAAGCTTTAAGTTAGTATTTAAATGAAGTGTTAGACATGAGAAGAAATTATTGAAAGGTATGTGATAGCATTTGGAAAAGGAATTAAAATCTGATTAGTCAACGCTGGCCTAGTCTAGGCCCTGTGTGTTGCAAAAATAATGGTAGTTGGGGAGTTCCTGTCACGGCTCAGTGGGTAATGAACCCAATCAGTATCCATGAGGACATGGGTTCGATCCTTGGCCTTGCTCAGAGTGGGTTAAGGATCCGGTGTTGCCGTGAGCTGTGGTGTAGGTCACAGACGCAGCTTGGATCCCGCGTTGCCATGGCTGTGGTGTAGGCCGGGTACAGCTCCAATTTCAACTCCTAGCCTGGGAACTTCCATATCCTGTGGGTGCGGCCCTAGAATGATAAAAAGACACACAAAAAAATAACGGTAGCTGGAAATGTCTATGAGAGGTATAACATCCTTTCCTGAACTGGCTTTTCCTCTCCTCTTTAAAAATAAACGTTATAATCACCTTTCCCACCAGCCATACTATGCTTTGCTTTGGAAAGGCTGTCAGATTACTATAGAATCATTTCTAATATTCTGGACTATGGATTATACATTAACAGTCATGTGGTCATTACAACTGTGGATATAGAAAGCGTTCAGTTAGTTCTTTAACAAGATGACTTCATTTTTATGGATATTAAACATCAACATTCCTGGAGTCCTGAGTTTTCCTGTCTGTTTTAAGATTATACAGAGATATTTGTCTTTCCATATTTTTCTGGCAAATGCAATGGTCACACACACATTAAAATTAATTCATATGAGCTAAGAGCTTGCAGATCCTTGTAGTATTATTTTCTGAAAGACTTTAAAGTTAATGAAGGGAGTTCTGGTTGTGGCTCAGTGGTAACAAACCTGAATAGTATCCATGAGGATGCAGTTTCAGTCCCTGGTCTCTCCCAGTGGGTTAAGAATTCCGTATTGCCATGAGCTGTGGTGTAGGTCGAAGACGAGGCTCCAATCTGGCATTACTGTGGCTGTGGCATAGGCCAGCAGCTACAGCTCCAATTTGATCCCTAGCCTGAGAACTTCCATATGCCACAGGTGTGGCCATAAAAAGCAAAAATAATAAATAAATAAATAAACAAACAAACAAATAAATAAATAAATTAATGACAAAACCTCTTGCTGACCTTTTGGGGAAATTTTATATTTCCCCCAGTTACCGCTTGCTTCCCTTCTCTACTCTGCTCTGATGAGGGGAGGGGTTGCTTGGGATTCACTGAGACATTATTTAAGTCACATTTTTAAGAGTGGAACCTAAGCAGGAGGGGTATGAATGGGACAGCATGCTATTGTCCTCCCTCTCCTCAGTTTTCTGTATAAAACTGACAAAATAGCCTCTGCAACTTGAACTTGGATTTGGAGTGGGGCGCAGGTTTCTCTGCAGTGTTGTACTCCAGAACCAGCCTTTTGATTTGCTGGCTATTCTGCCTCTATTACATACATATATCAGTATGGTGTAGTTTTTCTAGTTTAAGTGTTTGGTTCTATTGTGAAAATGTTGTTATGCTGGTCAAATGCCCTCCCAAAGACTGACATTCCAATTATATGCTATCCTTTAGGATTATTTGTAAGTACAGTACTATTTGGATGTTAAACTACTGTGAAAAATAATTAAAATTCTTTTTTTCCCTACTGAGAAGAAATCTCTATGGTTCTCCTACTTAAATGTCTGTACAAAACTATTTTTCTCTGATTTCTCTGTATTTTTTTTTCCTGGAGTACGTGGTAATTCTTTGATATTAACATTTTATTTAATTTAAATCAGAAATAGAGCCAATCTTGAATATAAGATCTTATCATCTTTAGAGTTTGAATATGAGATCTAAAGCTTAAAGTCTTTCACTAACTCAATTTGGAAAATAGTTCTCTATGGCTGGAATAGAGAGCCCATGAGTGTGTAGAGAAATAAAGATGTGGATGAAAAGGTAGATGGGGACTGTTGTAACATGGCCCACATGCAAGTGTCATTGGACTAGTGTTGCTTCAGCTGTTGGAGTACCCTGCACTTTGGAATTAGTTTGCACTAGGCACAGTACCTGGCACATAGCAGGTGCTCATTAACCTCTGAAGGGAAACAAAGTGTGGCAGTACAGCGTAGTCTTTTTCTTTCCCAGCTGTAATCGCAGCATATGGAAGTTCCCAGGTCAGGGACTGAACCTGAACCAGAGCTGCAACGTACGCTATAGCTGCAGCAATGCTGGATCCTTCACCACTGTGCCAGGTAGAGGACAGAACCTCCACAGAGACAAGCTGGATCATTAACCCATTGTACCACTACTCTTTTTTTTTTTTTTTTTTTTGGCTTGGCATAGTCTTAATAGAACATAATTAAAAATCACAGGTAGAAAAAAAAATCACAGGTGGATTAATGTCCCTTTTTTTTTTGGCTGCACTTATGGCATGCAGAAGTTCCTGGGCCAGGGATCAAAACCTTGCCATAGCAGTGACCTTAGCCACAGCAGTGACAATGCTAGATAGATCAATGTCTCAATATTCTTATTTTTAGTGGCAAAACTAGTTTGGGGAAGAGAACATAAAGGAAATTGGAGAATGACTAACTTTAAAATAGATAATACTATGAGGAAGAACAAGATTTCTGGAATAACACTTAATGCCATGCCTACTGCACAGGGAGTGGCTCAAGAAATATTGAGTAAGTTAATGAAAGAGTGAATACAAAATGTACTGTGTGTGTGTGTTTGTGTGCATGCGTGCAGGCTCACCAATCATACTAGCAAATGATAAATAGACTTTAAAAAGTGAAAGTTTAATGTATTCAAATATATTCACATAAACCTCAAAAGTTCAACTTTGGAAAAACCAAATGGAAAGCCACATTCAAGAAAGCTTATTTTCTATTTTTATCCACTGCCATTAAGCCTTTTTACAGTTTCCTGAAAATCTCAAGTTCCCCAATGCAATACTATAATAATTTAGAAAAGAAAATCTGAAAGGTGGTGATGGAGAATAATTAGCATTTAACTGGCTGTGAAGGCAAGCATGAAACACCATCCCAGGCATAGCGATAGGAAAGAGATTTAATGAAGTAAAGTAATGATGATCAAAACAACAAAAGATACCAGTTTTTAGACTTTAGGTTCTAATGGCTTTGAAAAACCATTGAATGTTTCAGTAACAGAGAGTGGCTTGTAGGATACCTGAACACTGCTGCTTAATTGGTTTGGTTTTGAGAAATTTAAAAGTAATCATGCATCTGCAAAGCAAATGTGGCTTTGTAAACAGTAATTTTAAACCGTTCCATCCTCCCTCGCCTTCCTCCATGGTTATATGATCTCACTCTATATGAATTCCTTCCTATGTGTATGTCTCAAGCCAGTCAACTTTAGAGACTGAGTCTAAGTTAAATCTCAATTGGGTAGAATATTATAGAGTTGTTAGGAGTATTTAGCAGAGTTTGCTTTTGTTAGAAATATAAAATGGGAGTTCTCTTGTAGTGCTGTGGGTTAAGGATCTGGTGTTGTCAGTGGAGCGACTTGGGTCACTGCTATGGTTTGGGTTTGATACCTGGCCTGAAAAGTTCCATATGCGGCAGGTGACCCCCTCCCCTACAAGAAAATAAAAAAACAAAGAAAAAGAAAACAAAAAGAAGGCAACATTTTAATTTTGCCAAGTCATTAATCTAGTTTAAAAACAACACCATCTTAAAAAAAATAAAAATAAAAAAAAATAAAAACAACACCATCTTTGGTTGCGGGTGGGGATACACAAATTTTTTATCTCTAGCTTTGCCCTTCTGTGAATATTCCAGGGCCATATTTTTTGCATCTCTACATGACTTTTCTACTTAGGTGTTCCACTAAAATGCTGGGCTCTTTTTCCAACCAACTTTGAACTCTCCCAATCAATACCTGGTGGTAAACTTTGGAATAATTTTTCCTTATCTTTCCTTCTCTATTCACACTCTGTTATGCCGTCTTACTATTTTTCCTTTGAAAAATTAAATATTAAAAAAATTAAAATTTAATATTTAAATACATCCACTAATTGCTGTAGTCTGAATTGACCTAATTAATTACTTACACAAAATGGTCTTTAGGAAAATGAAGGTAATAACAGGGCTATTGTAAGATTTAAACGAAATAATGTATGCAAGAATATGCAGCAGAAAGTAGATTCTTAGAAATGATATTTACTAATATGTTTTCCTGTTCAAAATTTTCACTGTTTCCTTACCTCCAGGACAAAATCTAGAAATTCAGGCTGCTATTCAAGATCATGAAAGTTTGGCTCTAACCACCTATATCAAATTATTTTCCACGAATATCTAATTATTTTTTAATTACACAAATCTCTTTATGCCACAACAGGCCAGATTCATTGCAACATCGCTGCCAACATTTCCGTTCTTTATTCTTGGGGAATAATCATATGCTTTTCGTTCATCTTCTCTTTAATCATATGCTGCTAGTATCAACTCCAGTTTTGCTACATCTACGGAACTTCCTTTAACTGTTCTAGGTGTAGAGGATACAGAATAAAGTATGACAGTATCTCTGCCCACACAAAGCTTACAGTCTAGCAGAAGAACAGATAGCCAGATCCAGTAAAAAATGAACAAAATGCAGTATATACACACAATGAAATATCATTCAGCCTTACCAAGGAAAGAAATTCTGCAATATGCTACAGTGTGGATGAACCCTGACAACATTATGCTAAAATAAGTTAATCACAAAAAGACAAGTTCTGTCTAATTCCACTTATACGAGGTACCTAAAGGTGTCAAATTCATAGAAACAGAAAGTAGAATGGTGGTTTCCAGGGGCTGGGGGATGGAGAAAAAGGAAGTTGTTGTTCAGTGGATCTAGAGTCTCAGTTTCTCAAAGTGGAAGTACTGATGGGCTGGACAACAATGTGCAGTAGTTAACATGACGGTACTGAGCGCTTGAAAATGGGTAAGATGGTAAATTTTAGGCTTTGTATTTCTTACCACAATAAAAAAAAAACAGAAATAATTGAGATAATCACAGCAAATTATAAGTATTATTAAGAAAATAAAGCAGGATAACAAGCTAGAGCATTCCTGAGACCACAGAAAGCCACTGTGAGGGAGTGACTTTTGAGCTGAGACCTGAGTGATGGCATGTGTTAGCCACGAGCATCAGAAGGAGTGGTAAGTGCCAAGGTCACAAGGCCAGAGCAAATTTGCTCTATTCCGGGAAGAGGAGGAAGGCAGCATTCAGAGTGCATGCAGTGAATTTGTTGAGGAAGGCAGATACTAGATTCTCTAGGGAATGTGGACTGTGGAAGGAAGATTGAATTTCATTTAAGTGTAATAGAAATTCATTGGAGAGTTTTAAGCAGTGGATGATATGGTCTGATTTATAATTTTTAAGAAGTCAGCTAGCTGTAATGAGGAAACAGACTTGTAGAGGAAAATATAGAAGCTGGAACACCAGTTAGAATGCATTTACTCTGGAATACAGATGATGATGACTTGGACTAGAGTTGAGAAGAAATGGCATTTTCAGAACTGGGATCTATTTTGAGGTAAGGACAATTGGATTTGTGGATGGATTGGATGTGGGGATGTACAAAGAAGAATCAAGGATGACTTCTGTGCTATCAGCTTGGACACCTAGGGAAAAACTGTGAGAGAAGTAGGTTTGGGTTTGGGGGCGTAGGCAGTTAAGTGTTCAGTTTTAACCCTGTTAAGGTCTTTTTAAAAAACAGCTTATTGAGATATAATTCACATTCCATATAATTCACACATTTGAGTGTACAATTCAAGGACTTTTAATATATTCATATAGCCATGCAATCATCATCACAATCTAAGTTTAACACTTTATCACTTCCCAAAAAAAACCCTGTACCTATTCTCCTGCCCCTAGGCAACCACTAACCTACTTTCTGTCTTTATAGATTTCTCCAATCTTGGCATTTCATAATAAAGAATGCTTCACTGTGGGCGCCTTTTACAACTGTATTTTTTTTTTTTGGTCTTTTTTTGTCTTTCTAGGCCCACACCCGTGGCACATGGAGGTTCCCAGGCTAGGGGTGCATTCAGAACTGTAGCTGCCAGCCTACACCAGAGCCACAGCAACGCAGGATCCGAGCTTTGTCTGTGACCTACACCACAGATCATGGCAATATCTGATCCTTAACCCACTGAGAGAGGCCAGGGATTGAACCCACGTCCTCATGGATGCTTGTCAGATTGGTTAACTGCTGAGCCATGACAGGAACTCTACAACTGGATTTTTTCATTTAACTTAATGTTTTCAAGTTTTATCCATGCTGTAGCAAATATCAATCAATCAGTACTTTAATCCTTTTTGTTGCTGAATAATACTCTATCACAGAGATAGATTAAATTTTATTTATCTATGCAGTGTTGGGACATCTGTTTCTGCTTGTAGGCTACTATGAATAACGCTGCTATGAATGTTTGTGTACAAGTTTTTGTCTGACATACGGTGTCATTCCTCTTCAGTAAATAATCAAGAGTGGTATTGCTAGGTTATGTGGTGACTTTATGATTAGTATTTTGAGAAACTGCCAAATTATTTTCTAAAGTGGCTGCACTATTCTTCATTCCCATCAACAATGAATAAGTGTTCCAATTCCTCCACATTCTTGCCAACACTTGTCATTGTCTCTATTTTTCATTGTAACCAACCGAGGGGTGCAAAGTAGTATGTCACTGTGGTTTTGATTTGCATCTCCCTGATTACTCATGATGTTGAGCATTTTTTCATGTGCTTATTGGCCATTTGTATGTCCTCTTTTGGGTAAATATGTATTCAAATCCTTTGTGCATTTTAAAATTGAGGTTTTTTTTATTGGTGAATTATATAAATTCATTATATATTGTGGATGCAAGCCTCTTGTCAGACATGATTTGCCAATATTTTCTCCCATTATTTGGGTTCAATTTTCATTTTTATGGTGGTATTGTTTGCAGCATAAATTTTAAAATTTTCATGTAGTCTAATTTATCTATTTTTTTTGTCATTTTTGCTTTTAGTGTCATATCTAAGAAGTGGCAAGGTTAAATTTTAGTTACATACTAGATATCCAAATGGATTGTAAATAGGCAGCTGCAAATGAGTCTGGACTTCAAAGAAGAGATCAACTGGATGGAAATTGGGGAGCAGTTAGTGTACAGATAGTATTTGAAATCCTTAGACTTTATGGAATCACTCAGAGAGACAGAGAGAGTAGAAGCAGACAAGCCTGGAAGGCTACACTTCATAATCATTGCACGGAGAATGGGGTTCAGTGTATGCCCAGAGTACTGGGGTAAGCTAACAATAAAGAGACTCTAAGTTCTTTTTTTTTTTAACTTAATGAATTTTATTTCAATTATAGGTGTACATAAATTACCACAAGTCAGTTTTATAGATTTTGTGTCCCAAACCCACAGTGCATCTCCCTATCCCCCAAGAGAATCTAAGTTCTGAGTGAACAATAAGACTGCCCTGGTAGAGGTATGCAGATATCTCCCTGGAAGAGTTTGTGAAGTGGTTTGTACTTTGTGGTCACTATAGTAAAACTGGATGGTAAGTTATTATACATAAGGAATATTATACACATTTTGATGTATATGGGGAACTCAGTGACCTTACATTATTGAACATCAACAATTTCATAAAGAAATTTTATGATATAAAAGTCACCATAAAGAGTTCCCGTTGTGGCACAGCAGAAATGAATCTGACTAGGAATCATGAGGTTGCAGGTTCGATCCCTGGCCTCGCTCAGTGGGTTAAGGATCTGGCGTTGCCACGAGCTGTGATGTAGGTTGCAGATGCGGCTCAGATCTGGCATTGCTGTGCCTGTGGCCAGCAGCTGTAGCTCCAATTAGAGCTCTAGCCTGGGAACCTCCATATGCTGAGGGTGTGGCCCTAAAAAAAAAAAAGATATAGAACTTACCATTAATTTATCATAAATCTTCAAAAAAGCAATTTAATGGGGTTTGACGAAAATAAGAATTTTACTTTGCTTAGTCACTGACATTTTTTTTACTCAACTTCATTGAGGTACAATTTAAACCCTGTTTCAGTGTGATAAATTTTGATAATACAACGACCCAAATAATCATCAACTACAATCAAAGTACAGAATCTTTTGATAACCTCTCCAAATTCTTTCATGTTCCTGCATATCAGCCTCAATTCCCTAGCCCCATGAAAACACCAATCTACCTTCTGCCGTTACTGATATTAATTTTTTTCCAAATTACTGAGGCATGGTTAACATCCAAGGTAATGTACTCATTCTGAGTGTGCAGTTTGCTATAGCCATTGATTCTCAGGAAGTAAAATCAGTCTCTTTAGGAGTTCTTTTGTGGGGCAGCAGGTTAAAGATCTGGCATTGTCACTGTAACACGTTGGGTCACTGCTGTGGTGTAGGTTTGATCCTTCATTTGGGGACTTTCGAATGCCAAGGGTACAGTCAAAAAAAAAAAAAAGAAATTACTCTGTAGTTCTTGAATTGACAACTGTAGTTATTAAATTAAAAAAAAATTACCAATCATTTGGTTATATAGGAAAGCATTAAATGAGTTCTTTGTTTTCTATACTTGTAGACTCACACTCAGTACCTCCATGTCCTGCACACAAGCCATAAGATGTCACAATATTCTTGATCCATAAACTATTCCTGAAAATTGCCGATACAAAGGCCAGTGAAAGCAGACATAAAACTAAGCTACTTATTTAAAACCAAGCTACTACTAGCTACTGCCACACACCCAGGAATCACAAGGTCCCAGAAATATGGATATTAATGGTATTCCTAGCTAATCAATCCTATAAAATTATGCTAAGGAAGGTAGAGTATAAATCTGAAGTAAACAAATGAATAAATATACATAGTTGGTGATTTAATGTTTGATGTGTGTGGGGATCATAGATAGAGTACATGTTATTCAGTGACTTCCACTAATAGCATTATCCTGAAAAAGGTTATTTGAAGCTATTAGCATGTTTTATGAGTTATTGATTTCTAAATGTCTTCTCCCCAGGTTAACAAGAGAATCAGATCTTAGAGGACCATACCAGCTAATATTTTTTTATCAGGTAGGCTGAATAATGGTTTAAGTGTAATCCAGCTCCCTGAATGTGAAATAAATAGAATGAGTTCCCAAGACGTGGTATCCCAATTTACTTGTGAGTTACAGTAAGAATTGCTGGGAGCAGATTATTATAACTTAGAAATTTGGAGCCCCTGAGAAAATTCTGAAAGAAGGGGCACCTGAACCAATTAAAATTCACAAAGTAACAATCATATAATATAATCATATAACAATCATATAATCATATAATCATATAACAATCATATAATCAATAGCTATTGTACAATTAATCTATCACTCCTTAACAAACATGTATGGTGAATGTATTACACATGAAATACCACGTAAGGCCATGGCAATACACAAATGAAGGAGAGCCTCTGATCTCAGGTTCCCACTTTAAATAGTCAGGAGAGAAAGGACATTAAATTAACAACTGTAATATAGAGTGCTCAGTCCACTTAGAAATATGCCCAGAGTGGTGGTAGCAGGGATAAAGAACACTGGATTTAGGCCAAGAGAGTCAGAGAAGAGCTTTCTAAAGGTGATGATATTTTTAAGTCAAGGAAGATCAGCAGAAATTAGGCAGATAGAGGAAGTAGAGTCTGGCTGCCTTCCTAAGAAGCCTCTTGTTATTAAAAGTCCCATTATAATTCCAATGAAAAAAAGATAAGTAAGATGCTGGAGAACTTCAAGACTATAACAGTAATTTTTTTTCTTCTGCAGAAATTTCAATAACAAAGGTATCTCTTTTGTTACAAGGATATTTTTATAAGAAACAATAAATTCAAAAGGGGAAAATCAAAACTAAACTTCGATTTACTCTTTGGTATATGTGGCCTCAGATCCTGTTTTGCTGACTTCTGACCTCACAATTCTGCTTGCTACTTTTATCACAGCTGCCAAAGTTAAAGAAAAGAACCTGGTTGGTACCATGGCGGCTCGTGTCCTTTGAGCCGGTGTCTGCCCAGGCTTCCCTTGCCGGCAGCAGCCTGGCCACTCAGCATCACCCCGTTCCCTACTGGGGCCCAGACGAGGACTGGGTCTCTGCAGCAGGCTGCAGTGCTAGCGCAGGTTCCATGTGGAGTTACACAGCTGTGTAGCCAGTATAGTGACGCGCTCACTTTGACATTGGAGGGAATCAAGGCCCGTGTTCTTTAAGTCTTGAAACTCTGTGACAAGATTGATCCAGAAAAGCTCTCGGTAAGTTCTCATTTTATGAAAGACCTGGGCTTAGACAATTTGGACCAAGTGGAGATTATCATGGCCATAGAGGAAGGATTTGGGTTTGAAACTCTTGACATAAATATGGAGAAGTTAATGTGCCTACAAGAAATTGTGGCTTAACGTTGCAGATAAGAAGGATGTATATGAATAAAATATCAGACCCCCCTGTCTTCACTGAGGGAAGGCTCAGAAGATGCTGGTAAGTGCCTGGAAGTGAGAATTCATTCTGCATTACTGCTGACTTTGACAGAGTAATTCTGTTTAGACATGTATTTAAATTGTATTAAATATTTTTTGTCCTTTGAAAATAAATCTATAAAACAAAAAAAGAAAAGAAAGAAAGAAAAGAACCCAAGAACAGAAGTCCACATAAAGATGTTAGCAGTAGAGCATCTGGCCATGCAATCAAAGCAGTCCTGTGTTTCCATGCATTGCCTGCGTGTGTTTCCTCCCTATCCCCACTAGCGAGCTATTAATTCCCAATAAAGATGAACTTAGAATCAATAGTAATTTACACAATACAAAGTAGTTTCATAATTAGTTGATTGCATTATATCTAATTCCCATTATAAAAGCTTGTTCTGGGGAGTTCCTGTCGTGGCTCAGTGGTTAATGAATCCAAATAGGAACCATGAGGTTGTGGGTTCAATCCCTGGCCTTGCTCAGTGGGTTAAGGATCCGGCGTTGCCGTGAGCTGTGGTGTAGGTTGTAGATGCAGCTCGGATCCTGCGTTGCTGTGGCTGTGGCGAAGGCTGGCGGCTACAGCTCCTGTTAGACTCCTAGCCTGGGAACCTCCATATGCCGCATGTGCGGCCCTAGATAAGGCGAAAAGACACCCCCCCAAAAAAAAAGAAAAAAGAAAAAGCTTGTTCTGTTGGAGATATGGCTGAAGTTTGGGGTGATCAGAGCATAAAATATCTCTGGGGGTAGTTACTTTCAACAGTAAGGCTGGAAACATAGCTAGACCCGGAGGCCTTTGTGTGCCAAGCAAAGGAATTTGGGTTTTATTCTGAAAGCAACAGAGGTGACTGATTAATACATTTTAGGGAGGGTTGAGAGAGAGACTAAGATTTGAATTTAGAAAAAGCTCCCTGGCAGCAGTATAAAATACAGATTTGTGTGTTGAGTGTTGGTGAGGGAGACCATTAAGAAGCTATTAGGATAATGAGAACCTCAAGTAAGGAGGTAGAAAAGCAAAGGAGGGAATAATTTAAAGAGATAAGAACACCAAATGATTTTACTTAGTGACAAACTAAATGTAGGGTGTGTGTGTGTGTGTGTGTGTGTGTGTGTGCGTGCGTGCGCCAATGCTTGTGACCACATAGAGGGAGTTTAACTCCTATCTTTCTGTCTTAGGGCTACCAGGTAAGAGAAGAAAGACAGGAGAAGAATCAGAACAGGGCTTTTGAAGGGAAGTGATGGAAGAGGATGGCTCATTCATAAACTTAAGTTATATATGAAATTTAAGAGGAAATAGTCAAAGGGTAGGCCTGAAAGTCACGTTACAGATAAACAGCGTTTTAGAAAATAAGATGCTACTTAAAATTTTTATCAAAATAAAATGAACATATACTTAAAAGCATCAAGTTATCAGCAATGGCTTAAAAAGAAAAACTGCCATGATTACATCATGGCAGTTATGGATTTATTGCCTCTTAGCTCCAAATCCATCCCCCACTGCCTGCTCTGGACGCTTGAAGCATTTCCCTTTGCAGCAAGCACAGTGTTAAGTTTTCACAGCAGAGGGCACTGGAAGGACACTGGAAGAGGAAGGAATTTCTCTTATTGGTTCCTGATGTCCCTGCAGTCAGCAACTACTGCATGGATGGCTTTTTCAGGGTGCAGCACCAGAGGCACGGTGACCTCCTGTGGGTCCAGGGTCTGGCAGTGTGCACAGCCTCTCAGCGCACAGGGGCCAGCAGCTGCCTTGAACCTCCTCTGGCAGAGCTGTAGCAAGTTCCTAGGTGTAGCATCTCCCTGTAAAGGGCTTTGCAATGAATGCCCTCCTCTGGCACCTTGGAGGGTGGATTTGTAATCAGCACCAGATGACAGATTTCTAGTAAAGTCTGCTGGCGTGGTAGCATGGCAACCAGAGAGCAACAGCTGTGCCCTCTCCTGCCTGGTGTGGATCTCAGCTCTGAGGCAGGGACTTTCCTTGAGCACTCTAGCTCAGCCGTAGGTGTAGGGGCTGCTCTTTTTTTTTTCTTTTTTTAATTGGCTATTCCAATGTTCTTTAGAATCCTCTTCAGTTCTTACTAGTAAAGCTTTTGATACTTCAATCCTGTTAGATTTAGTAGCACTTCGTATTTAACTTTCCATCATCAAATTACTGCGGTGTTTCTTCTGATTGGACCTTAACTAATACAGTCATTTTTCTACTCCTCACAAACCGAATGCTTCCTTCCAGAGGAAATAACTTTTCACTACTTTTTAACTTTTTTTTTCACTATTTCTCATTTTAGTTTTCCCGATGGTTTCCTCTAAGATAATAAGGATTTGGTACATTTACATACCACCCACCACCTCTATCACGTCCATCCCCTTCTCCCTTCTCCCATCCCACTGCTCCCTTTTCCCATTGGTATGAATATCACCTTTCTCGGTTCCGCCACTGGTCACTGCAACGTCAAACTACATACCTAAACCCCACTTTTTATTCTACTACCTAAAGAAAGTATATGCTTTTTTTCTCCTACTAATTTTGTAATGTAGGAACATTGTCATTTTCCCCTTTGTTCCCCCTTTCAGCTCCCTTTAATTTCCAGGTATGTATCAGCTATGTGTCTTTTCTTAAAAATTTGATAAAATTTAATTTGAAAAAATTAAAAACTAAAGGAATCATATATAGGTAAATTCTTAACAGTGAAGGCCAACACATGGCGTTGGGTCTTTCAGCTGTTAAAAAATTTTTTCTTTTTTGTCTTTTTGCCTTTATCTAGAGCCGCACCCACGGCATATGGAGGTTCCCAGGCTAGGGGTCTAAGAGGAGCTGTAGCTGCCGGCCTTCGCCACAGCCACAGCAACGCGGGATCTGAGCTGCGCCTGCAACCTACACCACAGCTCACGGCAACGCCGGATCCTTAACCCACTGAGCAAGGCCAGGGATCAAACCCGCAACCTCATGGTTCCTAGTTGGATTCGTTAACCACTGAACCACGACGGGAACTCCCTAAAAAAATATTGCTCTGTGAGCCAAGTAATGCACTATGATTCATATTTCCTTATCTAAGCTTACAAAGTCAGGATCCAATGCTACCCAACAGAGAACAAACCTAGTGTCAAGTTCAAAAAATTTCTTTTTTAAAAAAGAAAATTTCTTCAGTTTTGTGTCATGTTTCAGTTTCCTGGGAATTTATTTATAATTTTTTGCCTTTTTTTAAGGGCTGCACCTGTGGCATATGGAGGTTCCCAGGGCAGGGGTCTAATCGAAGCTACAGCTGCCAGCCTATACCACAGCCACAGCAATGTAGGGTCCGAGCCTTATTTTCAACTTACACCACAGCTCACGGCAATTCCAGATCCTTAATCCACTGAGTGAGGCCATGGATTGAACTTGCAACCTCATGGTTCCTAGCTGGATTCATTTCCACTGTGCCATCACGGGAACTCCAGTTTCCTGAAAATTTATGCTTTTAAAGCTTTTTTTCTTTCAGTTTGCTGATGTATCTCTATTCTTTGTTATTATTTTGTCTTTCTAGGGCCATACCCACAGCATATGGAGGTTCCCAGGCTAGGGGTCCAATCAGAGCTGCAGCTGCCAGCCTACGCCACAGCCACAGCAACACGAAATCCAAGCCACATCTGAGACCAATACCACAGCTCATGGCAACACCGGGTCCTTAATCCACTGAACAAAGCCAGGGATCGAACCCATGTCCTCATGGATACTAACCTGATTCGTTAACCATTGAGCTACGATGGAAACTCCTCTATTTTTTACTTAATGCATGGAGTCTCGAGTTTTTTTCAAGCCCTCATCCATGAATTTTCTCCCATCTCTTTTTCATTTCAAGGCCTCTCTGGTAGATCTTTCTTCTTTCTCCTTTCGCTTTTTAGGGCCACATCTGTGGCATATGTAAGTTCCCAGGCTAGGGCTCAAATTAGAGCTGCAGCTACCAGCCTACACCATAGCCACAGCAACACCTGATCCCTAACCCACTGAGAGAGGTCAAGGATTGAGCCTACATCCTCATGGGTACTAGTCGGATTCATTTCTGCTGTGCTACAAGAGGAACTCCCACAATTTCTTTTTTTGTCATGGTTTACTTCCCTGTTTTGTTGAAGCATATCCTCAGACAACATCCTTAAAAATGAATTAGTGTATGTAAATTTTCATAGTTCTCATGTTTGAAAATGTCCATATTTTGTCCCCACATTTTATT
Source organism: Catagonus wagneri (assembly GCA_004024745.2). Taxonomy (NCBI): domain Eukaryota; kingdom Metazoa; phylum Chordata; class Mammalia; order Artiodactyla; family Tayassuidae; genus Catagonus; species Catagonus wagneri. The sequence goes on along the minus strand of PVHT020000886.1, from coordinate 9,128,767 downwards.
TGGCCAGGTAAAGTACACTAGATTAAAATATTTTTAATGCCATAGTGGGTTAAAGGATCCGGCACTGCTGTAACTGCAGCTTGGATTCGATCCCTGGCCAGGAACTTCCATGTGCCTCAAGTGTGGCCATAAGATAAATTAAAAAAAATTTTTTTCTTGACAACTTTGAAGACATTGCATTATTATGTTCTGATACCCAGCACTGCTCACAAAAAGCCTAGTTCTATAAACTTTCAGGATTTTCTTTTTATTCTTGGTCTCATAAACATTCATAATGACATATCACCAGTTGAAGCAGGGGAAAGGTGATATGATTTTTTTAACTCATTCTTCTTGACATTCAAATGGCTTTTTTATTCCTTGCTGCTTCATCATCAACACCCCTCAACTATTTTCTGTCTCCTGTAATTTTGTCGAAATATATCACATGTTGGCCCCTGAGCTGGATATTCTCCATTTGTCTCTCCAGACTCAGTTTTCACCCTTCTTCCAGCTGCATGTCCCAGGAGGGCGGTTTTTATGGGTGGCAGCAACAAGTTTCTTTGCTCTCTGGCTTTCGGAAGATGGGTTTGGACAAATGGGAAGCATAGGCAGGGTATGGCATTTTTGTATCCCATAAAGTTGATGCATTTATTCCTATAGAAACCTTCCTGCTGTGCCGTATGTGGGAAGAGGCTGAGTTTCTTTGCAGAGGATCATAGTTCTCATGAGGCTTAATCAGTAGTAACAAGGTGTAACAAATGGGTTCTTGGAACTGCTTCTTTCTCTTGCCCCTTCAGATGAGACATGATGGTTGTGTCCCACTGTTGCTAGACTCAGGGTGCCTCATTATTCTGTACTGACTTCCCCCTATCCCTGACCACACTTTTTTTTTTTTCCTACTGTCTTTTTAGGGCTGCACCCTTGGTATATGGAAGTTCCCAGGCTAGGGGTCTAAGCAGAGCTATAGCTGCTGGCCTACACCACAGCCACAGCAAGAGATCCGAGCCAGATCCGAGTCGCATCTGTGGCCTGCACCACAGCTCATGGCAGTGTTGGATCCTTAACCCACTGAGCGAGGCCAGGGATTGTACTGTGTCCTCATGGGTACTAGACAAGTTTGTTACCACTGAGCCATGACGGGAACTCACTCCCCTGACCACACTTTTATACATTAGCTATGTCCCAAGCTTTCTTCAATATCTATTTTGGGGGTGCTGTTTGGCATCTATGAATAATTTGACGATACAGTTCCCCAACTTATTTTCTACTTGGTAAATGAATGTATACATTGAGAAGAGATCAATACTTCTGCATAATCTCCCAATTATGACTGTTATTTGCAAATATAAGTGAATTAGCATCAGAATACAGATAATAGTTGAGGCTTGGATAAGGGTAAGCTTACCCAAAATTATGTTTTACAGCACAAGTTGCATTTTCACCTATTTCGTCAGTGCCTGTATTAGCAATTTACCTTTAAAAAGTTAATCAAGTGAATGTCAGCAAATTTAGTTTGGCTAAAACTGAGTACTATAGGAAATATTTTTTAGTAACTTATTAGCCTTGTTTAAAACTAGGTAAAATCATTTGTTCCTTGGTATCTGCAGATGTTGAAATTCCTTCTATAAAATGACATATTACAGTTGGCCTTCTGTATCTGTGGATGCAGAACCTGTGGATAGGGTGGGTTGAATGTAATTCATTAATTTAGAAGATTTTTGATTCATAGTAGGTAAATTCTATTTTTGGAGATTTTTGGTTGATCTCCTATCAGCTTTTTGTACCTTCAATGTTTATTGTGGCTATGTATAAAAGTAAAAAATAATTTCATTTACACTGAAAATTTTAAATGGAAGTTTTTATTATTGCTTCTGCTATAATTAATAATATATATATACATTTTAAAGGATTAGAAACATTTTGGAATTGTATTCTTATGGCTATTTTAAGAAAAGATTAGTAAGAGTGGAATTTCTGTGTATGGAGAAATATGCAAGACATCCCAGAGACTTCATAAAGCAGGATAAGTCAGAGTTCATCTCACTAGAAATTATGTGCACAGTTACAAGAGACAGGGATACACAAGGCACTTTCCTCTGGTCTAAACTTTTATCCTTTCTAATATGCCATGACATCATCTTCAATTCCCTTTTTTTTTTTTTTGGCCTTTTGTCATTTTAGGGCCACACCCGCGGCATGTGGAAGTTCCCAGGCTAGGGGTCTAATCAGAGCTATAGCTGCTGGCCTACACCACAGCCACAGCAAGAGATCCGAGCCAGATCCGAGTTGCATCTGTGACCTACACCACAGCTCACGGCAACGCCGGATCCTTAACCCACTGAGCAAGGCCAGGGATCAAACCCGCAACCTCATGGTTCCTAGTCGGATTCATTAACCACTGTGCCACGACGGGAACTCCATCTTCAATTCTAATTTTCTCCAAATTCTCTTTGCATCATTTCTTTGGTGAGATAATGAAGTTAGGAAGGAGAGAAAAGAGAACAGGCACAGTTTGGTGTGATAACTGGCTATGCCAAAAATCCTTACGTTCATCCACAGGGGTCAAAATGATCACACACGCTTAAAACTGTCCCCTCCCCAACAGAGGCTAAGGCAGAACCAGTGAATTAATTTCTCTCTCTTTCTCTCCCCCCCCCTTTTTTTTTTGGCTTTTTAAGCCTGTGGCATATGGAAGTTCCCAGGCTAGGGATCAAATTAGAGCTGTAGCTGACAACCTACACCACAACCACAGCAACGCCAGATCCAAGCCATGTCTGCGAACTACACCAGAGCTCACGGCAATGCCAGATCCTTAAGCCACTGAGTAAGGCTGGCAACCTCATGGATTCTAGCTGGGTTTGCTACTACTGAGCCACAAGGGAAACTCAACTCCAAAAAAAGGTGCATTTCTTATGATCATTTTACCTCTAGTCTTATACCCTTACTGTCAGGAGGTCCTAGAAATCCATCTTTTCCTACCCAGCGGCACCAATAACATTTCAGCATCAGTACTGTATCTATTGGGAGTACTCATTATTCCACTTATGCCTATTTAAGTCAGCCACCAAAGGAGTCCTCAGACTCCCAGGTCCCCTCTCCTCTCTCACACCTTAATTCCCATCGAGTTCCATATGTTTTCATTCTGCTGTCTTTCCATATTCTTCTCCAGCTCTTCAAATCCTTCCATGTTGCCCTCCAGAATTCCAGTTCCAGTAGAATTAAAATCTCCTGTATCCTCAATCTATTCTCTGAATAGTCCTTTCATGTTGCTATGTAAGACACCTGGTTTCTGCTTCCCTGATAGCTGTCTCAAATGATGGCTGTTTTTCTCCTTCAGCTCTTCCACCACTAAGCCTGAGAGTGGTGAAGGTCTCCTTGTACCTTACTGCTGCTTGCACACCCTTCTCCCTTATTCCTCCCTACAACCTTTCAACATTGAATCTCATGCCATCAGATTATATCCTTCATTACTCCTTACTATTGCCATCATCTCCTGATTCTCCAGCCTTTTCCTCTTATCCTCTACTGTTTTACTCATTCCCGCTGTCTCTACTACACTCACAATTCTTTCTGATTTCAATATAGACAGAAGGAATCTTTCGAATACCCTGGCATGTTACTTCCTTGGACTCTTCTTCAACGAACTTGTCTCCAGCTTAGTGCATTGCCTCACCCTCTTGGTTATATCCTTGACCTTGTGATTACCAATAAATGCAAACCTTTCATAATCTCAATATGCTTATACCCAACTCTCTAACCAATACCTGCCCCAGCTCACATCCAACCATTCTTAGACGCCCCACTGGGACCTTCAGTTCATTAGTCTAAACTGTCTCTTCCCTTGTGACATCTCCATTACCCTTCTTACCTGGATTCATCCATAGGCATATTAATCTCTTATAGTCACTCTTGACTCCCTTGTCCCATCTCTCCTGTCACTGTACTCTTTCATGAAACTACAGTTGGGTTAAATCCTTCCTCTCTGGACCATGCTGCTGAGTATTGCTAGAGCAAAACTTGCAGCTATAATGACTAGTCTCACTTTAAATTCAGTATACAAATCTTAATGCTACCATGCAATCATATTGACCCAATCAATCCCCCATTTTCTTAGACAACTACTTCACATTTTCTCCTCTCCTCTCTCAAATCCACAACCCCTTCTTTCCAGTCATCACTCTCAAATTTATCACTATGAAAACTGAAGTAACAAAACAATAACTTCCATGGAATGTCCACCACCATACCTACCAGAATCTAAACCTTCCTACTTTGCTTTTCCTCCCTCCCTTCTTCTCTCCTTCCTTCCTTCATTCCTGCCTGCATTTCTTCATCTCTGTTTTATTTATTTATATGTGTATATTTATTGAATGCCTACTAAAAGGTCATACCCTGTTTCTTATGCTGGAGATACATACAGTGATGAACACAAGAAAGCAAGTCCCTGCTCTCATGAGATTTACATCTTAATAAGCTCGTAACAAGCAAACTAACGAACAACACTATAACACCAAGAAATGATAGAGCTACGGAGATAAATATCATAGTAAGGTAGTAGCAGAGAGTCAGGGGGCTGTTAATGATAGGGTGTCCAGGGAAGTTCTCTGTGATAAGGTGAGATTTGTGTAGTTCCGAATGAAGGTAGACACTAAGCCATGTGACTATCAGGAAGAACATAGCAGTTGAGGTTAGAACAAGTGCAAAGGGCCTGAGGCACGATTGCCTGGGCTATATGAGGAATAATGCTGCTGACAGGGTGGCTGGAGAAGAGAGAAGGCTATGGAAGTACATTTGGAGAGGTAGCCAGTGGCCAAATCACATAACTCTTTATGTTACTGACTCTCCGAAGCTGGCCGCAACAAAGGTCTTTCTGCCTGGTGTTACTCAAACCAATAGAGCCAAAATAGGTCATCCCACTCATCCCTGGGCCCAGACCTTGGCTCCAGGAATGTAGACTTGCTCTGTCAGGGGAGACACCAATCTCCAGTTTGTCAAGTGGACAATAGCTCCCAATTTATGTAAGATGCCTCTTTCTAGCAGAGATACAGGGCATTTGGGGACGTATGGGAAGGAATGGGTGAGTGTATTTGCCCAATTTACGTTCTGGTGGTTCTAGGAATGCCCAATCTTGGGCCTTCCCTGATGCTCCCATAATTTTACAACTTTTACGACTGAGTTTGCCTGATCTTGTGTTCAGAACCCATTAAGTGGCACCGATGTTGATTAAGATTTCTACAGGCTTTCCCCCTTTGTCCAGTGTCTGCTGGGGCTCCTTGGGGGTCAACTGGAATGCCAGCTTAGGAGCCTCTGGCCCCATCATTCTTCACTATTTGAACTATCTGCCTTCGAGGGTAGTGGCTGGGAACTGCCATTTCCAACCCAGCCCCCGGCCCCTTTCTCCACTTACCAAAGTTGAGGGTTTCTCCATGGGCACTTAGTCCAGGTTGCTCTGCCAAGGGTTGTCGTTGGTGGGCAACAGCCAGTATGTGGGCTTGCCTCTGTGCCTTTTATCCTCTGACTTTTCCTCCTCTCTATCCCAGTTATTAAATACCCCACAGGCAACCTCAATCAGGGGAGAGGCAGGGGTAGGTGGTTTTATTTCCAGTTTCTTAAGTTTATGCCTAATGTCAGAGGTAATCCCCTAGGTGGTCTAGGAATGTTGAAGTGTTTTCTATTGGTTCCTGATTGATTTCCTTTATCATATTCCAATGGACAGGTTTCTTTCCTGCTGCATGGATTTCCTTTAGGATCATATTTTAATAAGGGGTCAGCCAGTGTCTTCCACCCCTTCTCCATTGTCTCCGTGGTCCCGGTTGGGTTCCTCATCTGGGACTGCAGGATGCCTGGGGCTGAGATAGGATGACGTGCATTGTTTCTATTCTCTGTCTACTTCCTCTCTGGCTTTTGAAAAGCCTGTGGCCTTTTCTTCCCCTGTTCAGAGTACTTTGAGGAGGCTCTGGTTGGTGAGGTTTTCTACCCCAAGTGGGGTCATCGGTCTGAAGATTCAGAAATCCCTCTGGATCTTCCCTCAGCTCCCTACTATGACTTTTTTTTCCAACTGAGGGGGCTTTGGAGTGATTTGCTGGCATGCAAATGCCACAGGATTTGACCCAAATGAGATTTCCAGCTTGGGAAATTTTGATCAGTATCAAATTGTTAATGGATTCTCCTCAGAGACCCAAGTAGGCATGGGCTCTGATACAGTTGGGGGTTTTCCTTGAATTCACAGTGTTTTTATTTGAGTCAGTCCCTCCTCAGACTGTCCCACAGGAGTTTAGACAGGGGTATCTCCCTGCCAGAGCAGCTTAGCTGAGGTGGGGGTCTTAACTTTCCTGCCTCTGGTCAAAAAGGAAGAGTTTTCAGACTTTCTGCTGAGTGAGAGATAAAAATCACAAGCGATCCCCACGGGAATCCCACCAGATTGCTGGGGCAGTTGGTGTTCTGTGCTGAAGAGGAGAGCCCATGGTACCCCCGTTGATAAAGGCTCACCCAAGGTTCTCCTCACAGGCCGAGGCAGGGAGAGGCCGGGGGCCGGGTGTTTCCTGTTCTGCCTGCAGCTCACCGGGCTTCCTGACAGTGGGGTTCCTGGTCTTGCAAGGGGCTCACAGGGCTCCCCTCCCAGTTCAGAGAAACAGGTGCTGACCGGAGGAGGTCAGGTCACAGGTCCTGTACCCATCTCGGGACCCCTTGACACTCGGGCGTCCCCAGTGCCTTTCCCGGACCGTTCCC
>PVHT020000886.1:8953283-9121056 GCA_004024745.2 Catagonus wagneri | reverse complement strand
TGTCCCCGCCTCACCTCTTGGCTCTCCGGCTGGCCCCGTTCCTTCACCAAACTGAAGGGACTGTGGAGAATGCTAGCCTTGACCCTGGAGGTCAGCGAGGAGGGCAGGGGCCGAGGACAGCACTCCTGGCGAGACATGGGCAAGACTGCGGCGGCTCCCTCTCGTCCACAGGTCCGCACGGTCCCTGCACGTCCAGTACCGCGGGATGGCCAGCCAGGGACAGCGGGCAGACACGCATGAATTTCGGGCTCAGATCCCCAAGGATGCCGCCCTGAGATTCCCCTCAAGGGGCTGTGGTCCAGGTTGCTCACAGGGGCCGCCGTGTGCTCACTCTAGCCCGAGTATCAGGTTGCCGGGCAGAGTTGTTCTGAACTCCGGAGAAAGCTGCCACCATTCTACCCCCTCATTGTGACTCAGAGATGAGGGTCACTCATCCTCACGTGAACCTCCCAAAGCCTCTGCCGTCCTGGAGCTGGGGCGAGCCTGGAGCCTAGCGGTGCAGGCAAAAAGGGCAGTGTCCATCCCACCAGAGTCATAAACTTTGTTACTGGCCCTCCTCCTGAGTTGGTCTTCAACAAGAGTCCTCCTGCCCAGCGTTCTTCGAGCTAACAGGACGAGACCGAGTTCGGGTCAAAAGCAAAGGAAAGCTTTCTTCTTTTTTTTTTTTTTAGGGCCACACCCGCGGCATTTAGAGGTTCCCAGGCTTGGGGTCCAATGGGGGTTGTAGACGCCGGCCTACACCACAGTCACAAGAACTCGGTATCCCAGCACTGTCTGTGACCTACACCTACCTCACAGCAACGCGGGATCCTTAACTCACTGAGCGAGGCCAGGGATCGAACCGCATCCTCATGGATGCTAGTCCGGTTTGTTACCGTTGATCCATTATGAAGCTCTGGCTTTCTTCTCAATCCTTGATCAGAGAGGGGCGAGGCACGAGCTCTCTTGCGGGAGCACCCCAGTCTCCCGACCAGGACGTGGGCGGGGCTTTGTAGGAAATCTCGTCAGTGGGGAGAGTTCTCGCGGGGCTGGAGGCACCGCGGCTTGCGCTGCAGATATCGGCGCCAGGCGAGGCGTCCCTGCTCACGGTTTGCTGCCGCCATCTTGAGTGGGGTTTCCAGCTCCGCGCTCCTGCGTGCAGTCTGCAAAGCTGCGATGTGGGGAGCGGCAGTTCTGTGCTGGGCGCTCTAATCCAGTGCGATACCTGCAAGGTCTCTGCACACCGTCCCCTACAGGCAAGTGAAACTAGAGTAAGCCCTAAAGAAGATGTTAGCCCTTAACACCTAGATTGTGTCTTGTTCCCCAGCCTCAGCCCCCTCCCCGGGACCGCAGTGGACTTTGCCAGTGGCGTTTTTGGGTCATGGAATGGACTCTGCATTTCATTCTAAGTGTTATGGGACGCTGTTGAAGAGTTTTAAGTAAAGGGATGAGATAATGTGATTTACTCTTTCAGAAGTGTCCCCTGGTGGCTTCATGGAGAGAAAAGCTTGAAAGTGGGGTCCGGGCAAGCCTGGAAGCAAGCCCAGGCGGGCTTGAGTACTGTCCTTTATGCTCCTAATGCTTTCGTCTTATCCAGAGTTCTCAGTTGAGAATCTGCAGGGATTGTGGGTCAAAGGAGAAGGGAAGAGAGTTAATAGAAGTGGTGAGGGCCAGGAGAAGCAGGAAACATTGAGGCAGAAACCACAGAAAAATTCAGAGGGTTCCAGCAGGGTTAACTTTAATCGCTGTTACCATCTTTTACCTCTTAATAGATATAAATGTTCACCATGAATAAAGCTTTCACAAGTGGAGATTTCTTCTGAAGTTCTGGGACGGGGAGAAGGTCCTGGGGCTGAAAAACAACTAGAGTGTACAAAAATCTAGTAGGAGACAAAGATAAAGATGCTGGAAGGAGGGTGAAAAGGTTTAGTAAACCAGGGTCTTGAGATGAGCACAGTTTTGCCACCTGAGTCTGCATTTTCTGCTCCACCTGCTAAACCTTGTTACTGCCAGCCACTGAGCACAGGTGAGTCTACTGGAAGACAGCCCCAATTTCATGCTTATTACTGATTCTCCTCCCCACCTGGCAAGGATAACTGATGGAAATCAGTGTTCTCAATTTTGACCTCTCTATCAAGCTTCCTCACTTTCTGTTTTCTGTGAGGAGGCAAAGAGTTCAGATGCTTTTTTGCGACAATGAAAAGATCTCGTGGCATCTTTTGATATCTAAAGTTGTGAGAGCAATATTTCAATGCATGTTTCATCTTGAGAGTCTTCGGCCCTGTGGCTGCACTTCGTGGGAAGGGTCTGTTGCTCCAGTAATGATTAACCAGTAACGGACTTACTCTGTGATTGGAAATGCAGCACAAGCCTGAGAATGGTAATGCAGCTTCAAAGCCCTTTGTTTATGAAGTGTTTTATCATAATTTAAAAAATCTTCTTGTTTTCACATGAACCTACGAGGCAGGTTATTGTCACTGCCATTCTAAATATAAGAATATGGAGCTTGGATAACTCCCCCAAGGTCGTAAGAGAAGTTATTGGCTTAGTCAGGATGGGAACTGACAGTCCTTGTTTCACCAGATTATTGCCCTTCAAGTCACATAATTATAGTGACAAATGGAATGACCATTTGTCAGGCTAAGCAGTGAAACAAGTGTAAAAGTATATTGATACTAAAAGCTGGAAGGCAAAAGGGACCACTCTTCATGCAATAAACATAGCCTGTGCTATGCTTTTAAGCCAGTAAGGACAAGTGAAATAAGGTTATTTATATTTTCTTTTTTCATTGTTGTTGCTCTTTGTGCTCTGTTACCTGAATACTGTCCTTGTTTTTAGGTTTGTCAAGTGACTCCACTGTGGCTCTTTTATCACTGGTAGAAACCATCAAAGAGAGCTTGATGTTTCCATGTTTCCTACTCTGAGGGCAAATGGTGAGTGCAAAATTAATAAGATATATCTGATCAAAATGCAGTACCCATTTTGACTGTCTCATTCTGCCTTTCCTTTTTTAGAATCTTAAGAGATATATTGCTCTATTGAGAGAGAAGTATGTTGAAGGTGAGAACAAAAGGAAAGGGCCTATTGTTTTACTCTATTTATTTATTTATTTATTTTTTCTTTTTGGCTTTTTGTCTTTTGAGGACCTCACCTGCGGCATATGGAGGTTCCCAGGCTAGGGGTCGAGTCGGAGCTACAGCTGCCGGCCTATGCCACAGCTACAGCAATGCCAGATCCGAGCCACATCTGCAACCTACACCACAGCTCACTGCAAAGCCGGATCGTTAACCCACTGAGCAATGCCAGGGATCGAACCTGCATCCTTGTGGTTCCTAGTCGGATTCGTTTCTGCTGTGCCACGACGGGAACTCCCTTTACTCAATTTCTTGATATGGTAATTAATAAAAGGAAGCTTTACGTATTAGGTATATGAATCATAGACAAAGCCTGAGGTGGGGTCAAAAGAAAAGATTAGGCTTTATGACCCAGAGAAAGGAATTACTTTTACTCCAATCTGATGCTGAAGATTTAAAAGGAAATGTCCTGATTCTGTTTCAATTGCCATCCAACTCAGGAGTGTTAGGTGGGGCAAGGACAAGCTGAGTGGTGACAGCTGTAAACGTAATAGACTGAAGGATGGTCTATGAATGCGCAGCTTGTGGACAGACACAGGTAGGACTAACCTCTAACAGAGTAACAGAGTAGGAAACCATTTCTGACCTCTGCACATCAAGGGTAAAGGAATGAATGCAATGTGAAAAAAGGTATGGGAATGCCATGTCAAGCCAAGTGGTACAAAGGAAAGTTGTTTAGCCTGCCCTTCTCCCCTTGGGAAGAAAATCACCTATGAGATGCTTAAGTACAGCAGTCAACTGTTGTGGAGTTTTTCCTGCACTTTAGGACAATTGGTACCTGTACATTTGAGGGGAGGCCAGGTTAGGTCCTTTCTGTTGTTTCCCCAGGGTATCTTGTCCCTTCTGCGAAACTGCTCTCACAATTTGTGATTGTGTTCTTATCTATATCCCTGCACAGTTGCAGGCTATCTGAGGACAGGGGTTCTGTCTGACTTGTTCAGCGTGGAATCTCCAGTGCCTAGCAAACTGTGGTTAGCACTTAATACATTCAGTGGTTATTGGTTATCCAAAGGAGTGGCTCAAAAAAAGGGAGTGTACAGAAAGGAGAAAAAGTGATTTTTCCCCCCAAATCTAATCGTATTGGTAATCTTAAGAGATATATAGTGTGTAGTTATGAACCAAGCTGCCAGGGTTCCAAATCCAGTTTTGTCATCTCTAAGCTATGTCACCACAGTTTCTTAACCTTATCTATGAATGAGGTCAGTGATACCTACTTATATCGGTGGATATGTCAGCAGTAAAGTTTGGCTGCATGTATGGAAAACCCAAATAACAGTAGTTAAAATAGGATAAAGGTTTATCTTTTTTACCTAATAATAAGTCAGTTGGAAGAAAGTTAGTCCAGGGCTACATGGCAGATATACTATGAAAATCAGAATCCAAGCTCTTTCCATCCTTTCTTTTAGCCAGCCTTGGTGTGTGCCTTTTACAGAGGTTATGTGGTGGCTGCTGGAGCTCCAGCTATTGCGTCTGCTTTCCAGACAGGAAAAAGGATGAACAAAAGTGAACTCCACGTGACAGTAAGTTGCCTACCTTTAGAGAGCTTTCTCAAAAGTCTCAACCAAAACTTTCTTTTATATCTCATTGGTCAAAACTGTGTCATGTGAATGATCCCAGGTGTCAGAGAAATGTTTTTCTGTCTCTTAGCTGGGCATATTGCTACTCCTGAAATAAAAAGGATCGTGTTGGTTAGGAAAAAGTGGAGACCGAATATTGGATAGGTAACTAATAGTGTTGGAACAGGTGAAGTGAGCACTTACGAAATGTGTTGTACTCCCATTTAAATCGGGCTATGATTGTAATTGAAAATGTATTACATATATAGAAATGGTGGATATTTCCTGAATATTGGGTTTACGGGATGTACTTTTTTTTTCCTTTTAGGGCCTCAAACTCGGCATTTGGAGGTTCCCAGACTAGGGGTCCAATTGGAGCTGTAGCTGCAGGCCTGCACCACAGCCACAGCAATGCCAGATCCGAGCTGTGTCTATGACCTACAGCTCATGGCAACGCCGGATCCTTAACCCACTGAGTGAGGCCAGGGATCAAATCCATGTCCTCATGGATACTAGTCCGGTTCGTTAACTGCTGAGCCACGACGGGAATTCCAGGAGTACATCTTTGAGTAGCTTCCCAACTCGCGGGTAATGGTTAACAATGACTATATTTACTGTGAACCTGAATCTTTATGCATAATCACTCATTTAATACTTAGCCACAGCTCTGAGAAGTGGCAGTGGATATCATTTTCACTTTGTGGATGAGAAAAACAGAGTTAAGTAAGATCCTACCACAACCATCAAATGGTAGAGCTAGGTAAGATTTACACTTAGACAGTCTGCTTTTTAATCACGAATGTAAGAGAATGTCTTCCAATAAAAGTGAATTTTAAAAACCTCATTTCCTTCCTCTAGAAATTTTTTCAGCTCTCTGGCTGGAATAAGTTAACTATGAAATCTTACGAATTCATTTAAATTTTTGTGTCTCTTTGATGCCATGTTCGAAATAAAGAGAATAAATAGCAGATGGTGATATCTGTTAGAATATAAACCCAATAAGGGAAGAGACTGCCATTTTTCTGGCTGCAGGAAGTGCCTAATTTAGTGTCTCAAATATTATGAAAGTACTTGACAAATCAAATTTGTTAGCGAAGCCCACACTTTGACTTTCCCAGCTACTGAGCCTCACCACATAAATATGCTGCAATTTAAGAGCTTCCTTTACAGATGGAACTAAAATTCTCATCTTTCATCAAAATGAAAATATACTGTTTATAAAAACATTTAAAGCTGAATGATCACCAACCAAATAGCTTGCCAGGAATGACACATATAATCAGATGGCATGCATATATGAATATAGTCATATGCCTATGTACATATTTTACATGTATATATTATAAGCACTTATGCTTATAAAAGAAAACAATAGCCCGATTATTCTCTGAAACGGAAGAATGTTGGGAGAAAAGGATGTTACCCTGGCACCCTTCAAGGACGACACAGATGGTAGATAGTGACTGATTGTGAAGAAGTGTGTGTTACCTATACAATGTCAGGCGAAACAAAAGCTTTGAGCTGTTTCGGTGTTAGGATGAAGGCAGTTGCCATGCAAATGTGAGAGGGAAGGAGGAGGTTGTAATTATTGTGGGTGGAGTTGCCAGTGACCAAATGATTATCCGTATTAACCCTCTCTGCAAAGGCAGGGGAGGGGTGTGGCACTTAGCTGCTTTTCATTTCCTCTTGCCAACCTACAAGGATCATTGGTGGGGTGGGTGGCTTCTGATTGGCTGCTTTCATATCCTATGAAAGGAGAAGGAAGGGGAATCAGAAGGTGGGTTTACAGGAAGACTTTCCTAAGCTGGAGACAGGATGCTATTTCCACAATAATTAACCCCAGGGGGCTGTTTTTTTTTTTTTTGGATTTTGTTAGTTAATATCCAAAAATGTTGACCCTTCATTCTGCCCTCAAGGAAGCTCTTCTGCCGGGGCTAGTGGCTACTGCTTTCAGCCACACACACTCAGAAATCAGTAAGTATTTCTTGGACTAGTTTGCTTCTTTTCCTGTGGGCTTCCTAGTTTTGGTAGTTGTTCTGTTCTTCATGTTTGGACATCTGCTGTCATAAAAGTGACTATAGGGGCAAATGAAAGCTGCCAATTCTGCTTTCCCCCTCTGTGGTACTTGTTGTCAGGTTCATAAACTGCCATTGTTTTCAGGTGATTGGGGGATCATTTGCTGTGCCTGGGGTCGAGGAACACTATAATAAAACATCTCTGTAAAGAATATTACCTCTTGTAACATGTTATTAATGTTGTTACTGTTGAAATTATTAGAGCAACAATCTTAGCTAGACAAAAGTCACTGAAGTATAGTGAATCAACCCCCTTTTGATTTCACTAAAGGAGAAAAACTTTTTTATCTTGTCATTGCTTTGTAGTTTTTGAAAATGTGTGTAATTTCCATGAAAATGCATATTTCCCTAAGGCTAGTGGAGATGAATGAGTAATAAGACAGTGACACTTGTTTATTCCTTTCTTTTAGTAGAAGTTTTACTTGGTATGCTTTATTAAAACTTTGTAAAAGGTATACACTGATGTTTGGAATTTTTTAAAAAAATCTTTTTAAACACTCTTTAAAAATTATTTTCATGTATTAGGGTTTTTGTGTGAGACTATATTCAAGTGTATTGCCATAGTAACAGGATAAGAAATATTGAATAGGTTAGTTAATTCTGATTATTCTGATTATTAAAAGAAAGTAACTACTTATGTATTTGGGGCTTTACAGTTCTTAGTATCTCTTTTTCCCTTAAAAGCACTCATACCTCATTAATTTGGATGAAATTAATTAACAGTTTGCCATAGTTTAGGCTGGGTGAAATTTTTCTAATCAGATCTTAAATCAGTAGTAGAGTAAATAGCTTGAGAAAACAAGATTGTAGAAGGAGTGGTTCAAAGAATAATGAGAATACACTGGTTTTAACTATTCACTCATTCCGTACCCAGAAATAATTTTGAAGCATATTTGCATTCAAACAACCTAGTGGTTACAGGCTTTCCACTTTATCTCCTAATGGGTGACACATTGTTCCAAAAATATGTATTGAAAATCCGTCTTGTGCCAGGAACTGTGCTAATAAGCACTAGACATATCAGAATGAATCAGAGCAATCTCTGCTTTCGTAGCTCAAAGTCTAGAGACATCATAGGTAGAAATTAAATAAATCACAATGAGAGTAGTTTATGTTCTTGTATGCGTATGAACAAATCGTGTAGGTCAAAAAGACATAAGGAATTACCTAGTAGGTGGCATTTAAATGGGGTTTTGAGAGGAGGAGTAAGAGGTTTTGGGATAATGAAGAAACAAATAGTACCCTGAGCAGGACAGATAAGAAGGTCAGAAGCCCAGAGTTGTGAGATGACCTATGTATGTATGGACCCGGGGTGTCTTGAATGGTCTTGAGTGTGTTGACCTGGTGTTTCCTTGTGGGAGGTACACTAGACTGTGGGGATGTGATATGGGTGTTGGTGATAGGGAAGCAGCAAGAAACAAGGCTGGAAAGGTAGGTTGGGACCCTGGACCTCTGCCCTCAGAGGCACTGTGGGGGTTAAGTTGAGAAGCAGCAGACCAATGGAGAGAGCACTGAACTTTCATCATTTCTGAAGCTTTCTGAGCTTGTATATACAAAATGGTGTAATAAACCTGCCTTTCAGGACTAATGGGAAAATAAATTTAGGAAAAACATGAAAAGTACCTAAAAACCTAATTGGTTTATAGTTAACCTGAGTACTCTCCTTTCCTTCTTAAAATGCTATTTATAGGAATCCTCCAGGAACTTTTTTTTTTTTTTAAGTGAATAAACCCTATCTGAATTTTTTTGTCTTTTTTTTTTTTTGGGCCGCACCTGCGACATATGGAGGCTCCCAGGCTAGGGGACTAATTGGAGCTGTAGCCACCGGCCTATGCCAGAGCCACAGCAATGCCAGATCTGAGTTGTGTCTGCAACCTACACCACAGCTCCCGGCAATGCCGTATCATTAACCCACGGAGCGATGCCAGGGATCAAACTGGCAACCTCATGGTTCCTAGTTGGATTTGTTTCCGCTGCACCACAATGGGAACTCCCTGAATCTTGTTTTGTTTTGTTTTGTAAACATGACTCATGGCCTGGATTATTCATAAATTAGAATAACCTTCCAAATTTATTTGATTATAGAAACATGAATACAGAATCTAGAAATTAGATTTGGATCTTTAGGCTGAGTTAAGTTAGATCTGTCATTCTAATGCTGACTGGATTTAAACTCAAAGTTTTTGCAGAATTTCTTTCTCTTAGCCTTTTTCTCAAGAAGTGGAAATAATATATTTCCAATCTAGTTCATATGGAAATCTTTGAAGGATACGTTAAATAATGTTTGTAAAAGTGATTTGAAGAAATCCATACAGAGTAATAATAACAATACCTTACAAAATCTTTAATTAGGTAAATGTGAGTTAAGGTATTTTAATTCTTAATAACTTCACACATTTCAGTAATCTCTTGGGATAGAAATTTCAGGATGAAAATGCAAGTATCTAATAAAAGTTTTGACTGTTTCCTCAAAGATGATAAATGCTCAATTCCAAACCCAGTTTAGAGATTATTCTTTTTCATTTGGTATAGTTATGCTACGCGGTAGAAGCAGAGCAACACTCTTCATGTTTATTTTATTAAATCCCAGGACTTTTTGTATTTTGGCCAAGATTCATTGGTCAGTTCTATCTAGCTTATTACATGAGTATTCTATCTTATAACAGCTGTTTTCAAAATAGTCCTAAATTTTTAGAGAGTTATGTTAATTGGTTATCATCATACACAAAGGTTAATTTTTGATTTGTAATTTTAGCATAGTAATGAGGCTTGGTAAATTCCACAGTTACTGATATAGAGCTTTTCCTTATGTTACACATGGTTCTTACCAGTTGCTCTGTCTCACTTGGTTTCATGAGTACCTAATGTTTACTTTCTGGTTGTGATTTTAATGTCCTTGATTGCTACCATACATATATGTCTGCTAGCCTCATGAAATTGCTTGTGTTGCCGTAAGTTTGGCTATAACCAGAGCATTTTAGGTTATAAGCTGTACT
The DNA here is from genome assembly GCA_004024745.2 of Catagonus wagneri. Lineage (NCBI taxonomy): Eukaryota > Metazoa > Chordata > Mammalia > Artiodactyla > Tayassuidae > Catagonus > Catagonus wagneri. Next base: position 9,111,316 of record PVHT020000886.1, on the reverse strand, counting down.
TATGTGAGTGATCAGTTTATAGAGGTAGTAATCACCCAGGTTTATACTTTGACAGCTGTATGAATGGCTCATATGAACGATTCCTTTTTTTTTTTTACTTTTTTATGTGATATACAGAGTATTTTAGTTGTGATGTTTAGATGTTGCAGAAGACATGTTGCTCTTATTAAATGGTACCTTTTAGAATTCCCTTGAAACTTTCATAATGTAGTAAAACAGTATCATGGTTTATGTATTGCTTTAATTTCATTGCTTTAACTGAGAGATTTTAATATTATCTCCATAGGAAAACAAAATGATAAAAATATATGGTAATATTAGTACTAACAGTCATCATTATTTTTGTAAAAGGAATTTAGGGCAAACCCTAGCCATCTAATTTAGTGTATTTTCTCGTAATATAGGAGAGAAACTATGGGGAAAAAAATCTCAATAATTTGTATGCAATATATTTCTTTTACTTTTCACCTCTGAGAAATTTTGTAATTTCTTTTGTAATTTGTAATTTGACATCTGTGGTAGCTATAAAAGGTTAAAATAAAACAAGATCATAATAATATTACCTAAGGAAACATAATTTTAGAATCAATTTTAATGTATATGTTATTATAATAAAATCCGGAGCTCCCTTCATGGCACAGCGGAAATTAATCCGACTAGGAATCATGAGGTTGCGGGTTCAATTCCTGGCCTCACTCAATGGGTTAAGGATCCAGTGTTGCCATGAGCTGTTGGGTAGGTCGTAGAAGTGGCTCGGATCCTGCATTGCTGTGGCTGTGGTGTAGGCCAGCGGCTATAGCCCTGATTAGACCCTTAGCCTGGGAGCCTCCATATGCAGGTGTGGCCCTAAAGAGACAAAAAAAAAAAAAAAAGATCTCCCTATTATGCTTATGACTTCAAATGGTAACTACAAATCATTATAAATTATTGTTAGAAGTTGAGTAAATCTTGGATTTCACCAAAATTTTTCCACTTTATGTTTTTTTTTTCCCATTTTATGTCCTTAAATGAAAACAGTGGTTACTTTAAAGGATGCTATTCTGTCTCCACATGATGGTGATAAAATTTCCTAAAAGGAAAATAAAAATTTCCTAACAGGAGACTGATTGCTAGAATATATATTCAGTAACACTGAATACTTACTTTCTTTGTCCTTGACAAGTAATGAATGAATGAATATTAATTGTCTTTGGGCTCATCCCTATTCTGGGCATGGAGAATGTAGCAGTAAACCAAGCAGAGTTGCTGCCTTTATAAGCTTATGTTCTATAGCTGAATGGTCTACTGTCCAGCACTTGCCAAAACTCCAGTTGATGGAAGGATTATTTAAACTACCCTAATGATCATCTGTTTTCCCAAGGGAAAACTCTGACCAGTGGTTGAGTTCAGATTCCTGCATTTTTAATGACATGCACGTTGTATTCAGAATTCAGTCACAACCATGTGATCACACTGGAGAGGCTGCATGGGCTCCTGTGGAGTGAGATTTGCTTATCAAAGCTCTAGGTGGTTTACGTCAGATCTTAAACTTTGACTTGGTCTTAAACTTTAGAATCATTTGAACCAACTCTGGAACTTGTCAAATTCAGACACCCCTTGGAGAAATTCAGTTTTTTAGATTTAGAGAGGTGTTTAGGAATCTGAACTTTAAATAAGCAACAAGTGGTTGTGATGATGGTAGTATGACAATCATATATTGAGAAACACTCGCATTTAGATTTTTATATGTGGCATTTACTAATATTATATAATTAATCTAATTATTAATAATTATTACTAAAATTATAAACTTATAGATGATCTTAGTTCATTGGTATAGATGAGTTATACAACTCATGTGAGAAATTAATTTTAGCATGAGATGTAGGAAATGTTTACTTTCCCTGGGGAATTAGAGTATTTTATCATAGTAGATAATGTCAAAAATGTAACTGACCGTGCTTACTTTTCCATTTTGGCATTCAGGTAGCTTTGTATTAAATTGATAACTGAAAAATAGCCGTAAACTTGATCATCATAGATATTCTAATTTCTCCACATCACCCGCCCTTTACGCCACCAAAATCTCTAATTTTCTCCTCCAAATTATATTTCTTTGTGGTTCTGATGATAAATATGTATTCATATTTTGCAATTACACTCCTACAAACAGCCTCAAATACTTTGTGGAATGAGATATAAGTAAAATGCCCCACAATTCAGATTTTTCTTAATATAGACAAGTATTTCTTCCAGTTTAGTCTGATTTAGGTATTACTAGGCTAAAGAGAAAAGCTTGTTTTCTCATTTTGCAGTAATCATATTTTTGAAATTTGTATTTATTTAGGAAATACTGAGAATGTGGTTAATAAATATTAGCATTTGTAGTAACCATTATCCCTGAGAATACTTGATTATGCAAATGTGATATGAAACAGGCAGTGTACTGAAGTGGAGAGTCCTGGACCAAGAATCAGGAGCCTGTGATTTAGTCCTAGCTCTATTTATTTTAATGACATGAAAGTTGCATTTGAAATTAGATCATAACCATGTGGTCATGCTGATTATATAGTCGTATAATCACCTTGTTATTCTGGAAAAATTGCAACCTCTTTGAACCTCTGTTTTTCTCACCATGAAATCCTGTGGTTTTGAGTAAACAATCTCTGGGCTCTTTTAAGGCTTATTAACAGATTATCATAAATTCCTTAAGATTTATATGATATAAGTTATTTTAAAGTATGGATTTAAAAAAACAGGTAAGTGCATACATCTAAATGGTATTTTTTTTAAGTTGGAGAATACATCCTTATGAAGTGATACTGACATTAAGAAGTGGGCTAGACTCAATTTTGTATAAGATGCTTCTCATACGTGAGGCCGAAAGCACAGATAAAGTGTTGGTGAGACCCTCTTCTCCTGTCTATTTCATAGTAGGCTACGCACAGGACGATATGGATATATATACATACACTGTCAAGAAAACTGAATTATATTCAGACAGATGTAAAGTTTTCTTCTCCAAATAAGTCTCCATACCTTTCTGCCCACTTGTGCCATATCCCATCTACTTTTCATGGACTTCGTCTGCTCACTTATTTGATTCTTCAGGACAGACGTGAGGTGAAGATGACAAGGTGCTGACATGGTGACTTGCTAATGCTAATAACTTCTGTGAAACTAAAATCAGACTGGGGAATATTTCCTTCTCTCTTAATTGCTGACTTAAAAGATTTGGTTTATAAAAACATTTTTGGATGACTAAAAAATATACTTGTATTGTGCAGTGTGGTAGCCTTGATGAGAACTTCAAAGTATTGTGAAATTCAAGGCCTCTTGATAGAATTTGCTTAAATAGATGATGCAATTTTGTTGCCTGGAGAAGGCCAAACAAAACATTTTCAGCACTTACAATGGCTGGAACATCTTTTTTTTTGGTTTCTTCTGTGATAAACCTTCAGCAAATTGAAGTTGTCAGCATATGCCCGGAAGCAGCACAGTTTTTAGACATCTGGTTAGTAAAAATATCTCTAATCAAGAACTCACAAACCAGAACCAGCACTAATTAGTCTTGTTTTTTTATTGCACTGGGACAACAGGAATTAACACCAATAAGAATGGCCATCAGATATTTTATTAACATCATGTGCATGTTCTTTGTCACGCTTATAGTTTTCAATAAATATTTGTCTCAAATAGTGTAGTTCTAGAGACCATATTAGAGGAGTACAAATAATTGTGGCTGAAATTTAGAACCCATTTATTTTTTCCATTTTGACATTATATTCAAAATATATTCATAAAATTTTACTTAAAGACTCTCATGAGTTGCCTTTTAGCAGACTAGCTGGGGCAACCATAACTTTGATTCAAAAAATTATTTTGCGGAGAGTTCCCGTTGTGGCTCAGCGGAAACGAATCTGACTAGTATCTATGAGGACGCAGGGTTCAGTCCCTGGCCTCACTCAGTGGGTTAAGGATCAGCCTTTGCCTTGAGCTGTGGTGTAGGTCGCAGATGCAGTTTGGATCCCACGTTGCTGTAGCTCTGACTTAGACCAGCGGCTATAGCTCTGATTAGACCCCTAGCCTGGGAACCTCCATATGCTGTGGGTGCGGCCCTAAAAAGACAGAAAACAAAAAATTATTTTTGGGCCAATGTATCTCCCACTGCTACTGTGTATAAAGATTTTAAACACATGGTCTCAGCACTCAGGGAACTGGGAAGGCAAGGCACCAGTTCATTAAAGTGTGGCTAATTTGTGGGGGAAAAAAAAAAAAAACCGCAAATGATATCTTCAACAAAGACAGTGTAGGAAGTGCTGAAGGAACGAGTTAGAGAATAAATCCTGAATGTACATGATGGTAAATTATTGTGGGTAGGAGAAATCGGGGAGAGCATTAGGGGGAAGGTGAACTTCAGCTCGTTGTGATTTTATGGCCCTTGAAGAAGGGGTGTGACATTTCATACAAGTGAGTAGTTTGTACAGTACTAAAGTGAGGGCCAAGTGGAAATCTAGGGAAAAGATCAGACCCATTTATAGACTAGGGTTTGGTTACTATAGAGGGATTCTGGGAGATAGCATTGGCAAGATAGATTGATGTCAGAGAATGATACCTCCTTTAAAAGCTGGCTTAGTGTTTGGAGTTCTGTAACACAGGTCATGGAGCACAATAAGGCAGGAAGAAAGCAATCATTTGTGAAAACCTAATTGGAAGGTACAGCAAGACTAAAGCAGCAGTTCTCAAAGTATCCACAGACACCTGGACATCTCGCAGATTTTTTTTAGGGATCTGTGAAGTCAAAACTATGTTCATAATAATACTAAAATATTATTTAATCTTTCACTCTACTGACATTTGTACTGATGATACAAAACAGTGATGGGTAAGACAGTGATAGGTGGCATCTTTGCATGAAATCAGGGTATTTACACCAAATGGTGCTGATAGTCATTAGATTCTTTGTCATCAATCACTTACAGTGCCAGTTTTGCTTTAGAATGTCCCTGATGAAGCTGTAAAAATTAGTTTTATTAAGTCTCATTCTTGTGTGTGCATCTCGTTAGTGTTCTTTATGACAAAATGGAAAGTATGCACTTTGCTGCATCCTGAAATATGACAGTTTCCTTAAGGAAATGCACTTGTTTTGAGGTGAGCGGATCTGGCCACTTTACAAGAAATGAAACATTATTTTCATTTGAGATAAAGGCAAACTGTGATTATTCAGATGAAGTATGTAATAGACCTGTTCTCAGAAACAAAATCATTCTGGAAATCTAATGTACAGCATGATGACTACAGTTAATAAAAATGAACTTTGCTAAGAGGGTAAATCTTAAGTGATGCCAATAAATACATGAAAAAGGTAAATATGTGAGGTGATGATAGGTTAGCTTGATTGGGAGAATCATTTCACACTGTGTATGTAAATAAAAATATCCTGTTGTATACCTTAAATATATACCTTGTTTGTCATTCTTGTCTCAATGAAGCTGGAAATAACAAAGAGAGCCTGACATTTCAAGGAAAACAACTTGCAATATTTATTGCCAAAAACAAAATTTGAGCTTTAAGGTGAAAATTTGAATTTGGGAAACTTTTATCTGCCACAGTGAAGTTGACAGCTTCCCAGTACTTAGACATGTTTCTGATGAGATCAGTATTGATATTAACCAATGTGATTTGTGTTGTATAGTATGAAATTTATCAATATTTGGAAGATCTGTATAACTTATTGAAGTAATACTTTCTAAATGGCTAAGGCAAGATGTTAATTAATCTTTGGTTACTGTCAAGTACCTCTTTCTTATAGGGCTCCTTCTGAGATAATAGACTATTCCAAACCCAGTCCTTTCCCCTCTTCTCTGTCTACACTTCTCATCCAGACCCATGGCTTTAAATATCCTTTATGTGGTGAGAACTTAGTTATGCTATTTGTGCCTCTTCCTTGAAATGATGTCCATATATTAAATCAATTTCTGTAGCTAATCTCCTCACTTGTGTCCTTGGTTCACACTGTAGTCATGTCAATTCTTTTTTATTTATTTTTTATTAGGCTTTTTTTATTAGCTCACCTGACCCATATGGAGATTCCCAGTCTAGGGGTCTAATCAGAGCTGTTGCTACTGGCCTATGCCAGAGCCACAGCAACGCCAGATCCGAGCTGTGTCTGCAACCTACACCACAGCTCACGGCAAAGCCAGATACTTAACCCACTGAGCGATGCCAGGGATCGAACCCACAACCTCATGGTTCCTAGTCAGATTTGTTTCTGTTGAGCCACGATGGGAACTCCATTAGGCTTTATTTCTGAAAGTTTTAGGTCATAGCAAAACTGAGCAGAAGGTACAGATAATTTTGCAAATATCCCCTGCTTCCATATATGCTCAGCAGCTCAATTCCTTTTACTCTTAAGTCATACCATGTTATTTTCCGCTTTGGAATCATCCATATCATACATAGAGTGAAAACCATGCTTCTCACCTGCAAGGTCTTGGTGACCTGGATCCTGGCTGTTTTTTCACTTCCTTTCCTGTTATTGTTCCTTACTCTCAAGCTGTTCCACCCACATGACTTCCTAGCTATTTCTCAAACACCAAGTCCATCCCCATTTCTGAACTTGTGTATTTACTGTTTGTTTTGTGTAGACTGCTCATTTGCTGGATCTTTACATGGCCCTCTACATCACTTATTCTTGTATCAGTTCATTTGTCACATTGCTCAGTTGTTGTTCCTTGACAATCATCTCTATATGAGCAACACTTGCCACTTTCTATATCCTCTTCTCAGGATTTGATTTTCATCATGGAATTCCAGAACTCTCACTACTTGATTTTCTCTTATATTATTACTTTGTGTTTGTCTGTCTCCCTCAGTAGAATGTAAGCCTCATGAGAGAAAGGACCTTTCCAGTTTGTTTTCAATTGAATCCTCAGTTGCCTAAAACGGTGCTTAGCACATAATAGGCTCTTTATACCAATTAGTTGAATGAATAAATATGGATAAATTTTGTGCCATTGTTTGAATGTTGATCCATGCCATGATTTTATGCTCAACTGTTCTGTGTCTTCTACTCTCCCTTTTTATTGTTATAACAAGTAATTAGATTTTCTACCAATGAGTTTGGGTTCATGAGAATATTTCTTTGGAATTTAATGTCATGCAATTATAATAGTTTTATAGTTATCTGTAATGACTTGCTCTTTCATTCCCTCTTTCACTGTCCGTTATCAATACTTCAGAGCTTCATATTTGTGGATTCCTTTAAGCTACCCAGTACACTTCTTAATAGAATATTTTCTCAATGGATGAGAATGTAGGTGTTTTTAAGTGTGAATTCCCTCATATTCTCTATTTTTTTAAACCTCAAAATTATTTAATTCTTATTTAAACTTCTTTTCCTCTTATAGCAGAGAAAGAGGGTTCCAAACCTTTTCCCAAGTTTAAGCTTTCTTTTCTTTTTTTTTTGGTCTTTTTTGCCTTATCTAGGGCCACACCCATGGCATGTAGAGGTTCCCAGGCTAGGGGTCTAACAGGAGCTGTAGCCGCTGGCCTTCGCCACAGCCACAGCAACGTGGGATTGGAGCCGCGTCTGCAACCTACACCACAGCTCACGGCAACGCCGGATCCTTAACCCACTGAGCAAGGTCAGGGATCGAACCTGCAACCTCATGGTTCTTAGTTGGATTTGTTAACCACTGAGTCATGATGGGGACTCCAAGCTTTCTTAACCTTTCTTTCCTTCCATCTCATGTCCACAACTCTTTCCTTGAGGTCAAATATGTTAACCAACCTTCCTTGTACCAACCTTTGTCTGCTTTCTTTTAAACCACTGTCTTGACTCACCTTCCTCATACCCATTACTGCCCAATCTTTTGAAAAATCAATACTTCTAGACTTCTTCATTTCATATTTCTGTATCTTTCACTTGCTTTTTCTACTGTTTTATAATATCCACAACTTTTATTTCGGAGTCATCTGTTATCTTCTAAATATCAAATCCAGTCATTTCTTCATCTTCATACCATATGACCTTACTTGACATTTGGTGTTGTTGACTCATCCTGTAGCAATCTCACAACCCTATCTCATTTTTGTAACCTTCTTTAGCATCATTGTTTCTCTTCACACATATTTGGCTATCACATGTAATTTATTTCATTGGTTCTTGTTTGTCATATACAACAAAAAATGAGTGTTACTTGAGGTTCTATGCTCAGTTATTAGTGATTAAAACCCAACTCAGATCAGTTTAAGCAACAACAGAGAATATAGAGGTGGGCCTGATTCATGGGCTCTAAGATTTTTTTTTTCTTTTTTCTTTCTTTTTTTTAAATAGCTGCACCCAGCATATGGAAGTTCCCAGGCCAGGACTGAATTTGAGCTGCAGCTGCAGCAACACTGGATCCTTTAACCCATTGTGCTGGGCTGGGGATTGAACCCTGGCTTCCACATCAACCAGGGCCACTGCAGTCAGATTCCTTTTTTGTTTGTTTGCTTTATTTTGCTTTTTACGGCCACACCTGCCGACATATGGAAGTTCCCAGGCTAGGGGTTGAATCATCAGATTTGCAGCTGCTGTCCTATGCCACAGCCACAGCAACGTGGGATCTGAGCCATGTCTGTGACCTATACCATAGCTTATGTCAGCAGAGATCCTTAACCTACTGAGTAACACCAGGGATTGAGCCTGCATCCTCATGGATAATAGTCAGGTCTGTAACCCATTGAGCCATAATGGGACTCCCTGCAGTCGGATTCTTAACCCACTGCACCACAGCTGGAACTCTCATGGGCATATTGTCATTAGAATCTCTCTTCTTTGTATTCTTCCGCTCTGTGGGCTCCATGTAGTGGCAGAGTTGATCACTGACATCTTTAGGCTTATACTATTCTTAGAATTGACAATTCTGGGGAAAAGAGAAGGTCCCTTTTCTGATAACTTCATAGATATCTAAGATAGGATACATACTGGCCTAGCTTGGGTTCTTGGGTCAGTCCTGAATCACCATGGTCAAGGGAAGGAAGAACTGGAGTTATCAGACCTAGATCATATACTCTTGCAATTGAGATTTTGGTCTTATTTCTCTCTGAAGCACATGGCCTGGGAATGGGAACCAGGTGGACTCCCTAAGAAACACCGAGCATCTTCTCTTCCTGCTCTTTTCATTGTTTCTCTGTGCTGTTGTGCCCACTGTTGTAACTTCTGTTACCAGTTTTATACTGATACTTTGCAAATCTCATAATTCAAATGAGCCTTTCCTGGAAAGTCATTAAAAAACTCAATGGAGCTGGAGGTACTGTTAAAAATGCAATGGCTTGTCCTGAGAAGGGAATCTCAAGGCACAGTGTCCAAAATTAATGCCGTATTGATGCATGGTTTGTAAAGTATTGCTACCTGAATTGGGAAACTGAATTAAATAACTGAGTAGGTAGGTATAAATAAAATCAAGGTAGACTTGCAAGACTTCTTTCCAGTCTCATGATGAAGCCCACCTAAGGCAGATATAAATAGTATCTGACCCTGCAGCTGGGGGAATCTGGCAGGAACCAGATGGGGCTTCAGGGCCCAACTCAAGTTGGTTCGTTTTCCGTATTAGACCCTAGTGCTGGGGACAGACTAGAAAAGTGTGTAGATTCACTAGGAAGAGTGTAGGATGGTGGCAAAGGGGAGTCCACTGTGGATTGGGACCAGTGCAAGGTGAGGATGGGAACGGGAAGAATGGCTTGGAGTCTACACCCAGGGCTTATCCTTGTATAAGGTACTAGTCTGGTGGAAATATAACCTTGCTATAAACCTGAAATATTGTGAATACTCAAAGACAGGCTTTCATGTACTTTTGTTCCTACCAGTTGCATTTGTATTTTCTTCTTTGTAAATAATAACAAATGAAACAACTAGGTTGATTAATTTATTTCTAAGGTATCTTCACAACTATGCAAGGTTGTAATTTTAAGAGTATTCAAGGATATAATTAGTAACTTCAGTAAAGGAGATTTTGTCTTTTTTTCCCCCCATAAACTCATTAACCTAGAGCAGCACCTTGCACAAAATAAATGTTTGTTGAATTTGAAAGAATGTTGTACACGGAAGAAATAAAATGTGGGCTATTGGTTTCAGTTTTATCTTAGAATTAAAGAATATTAATTTTTTTCAGTATAACCAAAAAAAGGGGATAATAACAATTTGACCGGAAACTTGGAGAGTTCATCACTATAATTAGAGAACTGTAGTAGAGATAGGTTAACTCCTAATGCTAATTTTCAAACAGGTTTTCTTTCAGTTAACTTGAATAGCTCTTGGAGTTATCTTAAGGAAAAAAGGGAGGTAGATAGATTCATAAAGCAAAATGTTTGTGTTTTAATACTTATTTTTAGCTAGCATTAATTCTAAAAAAAACCCTAGACCTTCATCCAGTACCGTTATGTGGAAGACTTTTACTAGATAATAATATAAAGTGAAAAATTTCCTAAGAATCGTTAAGTAGGAAAGTAAGAATTTCAAGTTATCTTTGTCAGAGGTGGAATCATTGTGGTCTTGTCAAGTTGTAAGACCAAATTATAACACTAGGTGGCATGAGTTGCAAGTTGAAAGTCTGCAACTCATGTTACCAGATATGAAATATAACAGCTGATACATACCTGCATCCTAGTTTATTTTTGTATGTAGGTATATTAATCTCAGAAACGCTTACTGGGAGAATATAAATTTTGTTTTGGTCTTTACTTATGAACTACATGTAATAAAACAGGCATTCAGCTCCTAGTTTAAGAATAATTAAAGAAAAAAGCTGTAGTTTTTAACTGTAGTCATTCAATATTAAGTTAAAAAATTAGGGAGCATTATGGAGTAAGTAAAGTTATCCCCAGGCAAAACTGCAGAGTGGTGGATTAATCCTTCTCTGTATCCTGTAGGAATCAAAACAGATAGTTCTCTGTTTACCCCAGTGGTTTTTGGAAAGTCCCTTCTCCCAGCTGCTGCTCTTCCTGTTGTCCCCAGCTGCTCCATGTTCACCACTGTGGGCACTCAGCAACTTGTTTTACTTGAACATTCATCGAAACATGCCTGTTCTATATCTCATCCTCTTGCAGTCAGAACTTTGAATTGTTTTCATAAGTTGGCTAATCAAGAAAAAAAAAAACATGCCCACGTATGATGGTGATGAGGGTTTAATAGGAGAAGTAGCTCAGCTTTGTTTCATTCTCCTCTCTTATTTAGCATGTATTTTCATAGAGGTTCTAGTGGTCAAGATTTGGACAGGAAACAGAAAGCATACTCACTGGGGTAAGTGCAAAGAATGACAAGCAGTGGTAGAGATCTGCCCTGGGACTCTGTACAGAGCTGAAACTCTTACTCTGCCTTGGAGTAGAGGCCTCGCACAAGGAGCTTTGGGCATAAATAGAAGAATGCCCACTATAAATCTGAGGCCCCAGGCTGCTGCTGCTGCTACTGTGTGTAGGGGGATGGTGAGGATTAAACATTAGGGTTTTTCTTTCCTTTTATACTCTAGTTTCCCGAAATTACCTCCCACTGGTGAGATCTTAATCAGAAGCCTGAAGGCAGCGGAACCTGTGAACGTGGTTCCTCGGGATCAGCCTCTCAGGTCACAGAATGGGACAGAGAAATTGGAAGGTGAATGTGGAGGGACAAATGAAAGTATCCAGCAGAGGGGACTTCTGAAAAACAGTACTTTTCTAGATAGGGCCTCCAAGTTGGCCGTTTCAGCTCAACCGCTGTTGGCAAATGGAGCCTTAATGTATTATTCCAGTCCCATTGTCCTTTCAGGTCACTCTTCCACAAATATACCTTTTTGGATTTTGAACTATCCTTGATAAATATCACACAGCTAATATCTACATATTTATAATTCTCTTTGTACATCAACAAATAACCAGGTAATTTATCAGATACTTGATTCCCCAAGGAGATGTTTTTGGATGTGCTTTCCTCCACCGTTAGTGGTTCTTATTATATCAAAGAACATAATGCCATGTACTTATGTCTTCTAAAACATTGGCTTGAGAATGCAAATATAAGCATAAGCATGTATTTTTTACCACAAAAATTTTACAATTCCAATTTTTAGACAATATGACCAAAACTTTTTTTTTTTAAATGAATAGACTTCTAGGCCAGAATATATTTTATATATGCATTGATCCTTTGCTAACTCAAGCTTGCTCGTGTGGCTGAGCTGTAGTTTGAGGCTCCTGCTACGTGAGTTCTTTTTTCTCTCCGGACAAAATCATTCAGCACTTTTACAGTGAGGAAGTCCCATGGGCCATGAGAGGGACTGAAGCTGGGAGGGCCTTGCCCTGGACCTCACTCAGGATTGGGTTAGAAGATTCCACTAAGGACTGAGCACAGTTCAGTATTCTGCATACAACAAGACAGTTCTGCTTTACAGGGTCTTAAATAAAAATAATTAAAACACCTAGTAGATTTTCTTGTTTTTTCCCTGGACTAGTTTGTTTTTCTATGAGAAAACATTAGCATGCCCCCCAGAGAATCTGGTAGTTAAGATTTAAAAATGCTTCACCACCCCAGACTGCTTACTAGTTTACTGAGGAGAAATTTTACAAATAATTGGGATATGGTCACCCTCTGACTTAGATTCTTAGATTCTCCTGGTACTTAGCACGAGGTTGCTAGACATCTGAGGTAACTAGGATTTTTTAGGGCTGTGCCTGTGGCATGTGGAGGTTTCCAGGCTAGGGGTCAAGTTGGAACTATGGCTGCTGGCCTACCCCACAGCCACAACAACGAGGGATCTGAGATGCATTTGCTACCAAAACCACAACTTACACAAGGCTGGATCCTTAACCCACTGAGCAAGGTCAAGGATCAAACCTGTGTCCTCGTGATACTAGTCAGATTTGTTTCTGCTGAGCCACAACAGGAACACCCTCCTTGGCACTCTTATTTTTTACTTTAACCATTCTCCAGGCAAATTTATGTAAGCTCATTGCTTTGGCTAGTATACACAAATGATCCTCAGCTAAAACATTCTACTCAGATTCAAACACAACTGCTTTATAACCTACTTTTCTAATCTCCTTTTCAGATAATGCCACTACAATCTACCTGTGAGTAATTCTGCATGCCGCCTCCTTCCTTCCTTCTCAGTAAGTCATTAACTTCCATTGACTTTTTCACTACTGCCGGAACACTTTCCTCTCTGTACTCTTTGCCACTGCCACAGGTCAGATCCTCGTTTCCCACATGGGCTCTGTGCTCTGGTCATAGTGAATTAATTGCTCTTCTCCAAACTAGCCGTAGACTGTCATGCCTTTGTGTTGGCTTTTCAATAGCCTCATTTTAACTACTTTCATTAATTAGCTCAAGAATCAGTTTCTCTGTGATAAGGAAGTCATGACTGAGTTAGCTTCTTTCTCTTGGTTCGTATAGTACTTTGTACATATTTCTGATGTGTTATAGCAATTGTTATTGCACTGTACTTGCTTGTTTCTGGTATAAGTTTTCTCAAAATCCTAAAACTCTTTGAGATAGTAGGACTTGGTCTTAATATCTAAGTATGTCTTATAATCAAAATCATCATTGAACAGCTGTGAACTAAATAAATGATAACGGACCACCCCTTTGTCATGGAAATGAAGCACTGTATTATATCGGTGAGATCTGGTCAGATGGCCTTACTTCACATAAGGAAGGCTGGAAAATATAGTCCAGCTGTAGTCCCACGTTTGGTGACTGGCTGGCTTCTCTGCCATAGGAACCGTGTTATTAGGAGGATACATATTTGGAAATATTAGATGCTCTTTTATAATAAAAAATTATCATTATGTAGTGAATCCTGATTATTCTTTATACCTTAAGTTCTCTCTTTGGTGTTAATGTAGACATACTAGATTTCATTTGAGTAATTTTTATCTGGAAACTGTTCTCTGTTATTAAAAATCTATATCTGTATATTAATCATATAGATGTGTCTTATAAGGAACATCTAGCTCTATACTTTTTATAAATCTAACATGGTAATCTTTGTTGGTGAATTTAAATTTTAATTTTATGCTTAATATAATTTATGACAAATTGGATTTAATTCCTCCATGTTGTTTTACAGTTTTTGTTTATCCTTCTTTATGATTCTTTCCTCTTTTCCTACCCTCTTTTAAATATATCAAGATTTTAAAAATTTTACTTTCCCTTCAACCAGCGTATGTGCCACATCACTTTCCTAGCTGATGCCAAACTGGTTTCCAGAATCACTTTACCAGTTGTAGTATCAGCAGCAGTGCATGAGAATTTTCTGTGCGTTACATTTTCACTAGCACTTGGTATTGTTTGGCTTCTATTAGTTGTGGTAGTCTGGGAGGCATGCAATTGTATTTCAAGGTATTTTCATTTGCATTTATCAGATTGCTAGTGGAGTTGATTATCTTTTCATATATTCAGTGGCCATTGAGATCCTTCTTTTCTAAAGTGCTTTTATCTTTAGCTCATTTTTTCCTATTAGGTAGTTGGTTTCTTTCACATAAATTAATAACAGTTCTTTATGTCATCTCTATACTGGTCCTTCATCAGTTGTGTTGCTAATGTCTTTTTCCACTTTGTTGCTCATTTCCTTCTCTTTCTATGGTGTCTCTTAATGAAGAGCTCTCAATTTTAATGTAGTATTATTCTTTTCTTTATAGTTAGCGATTTTTGTGTCTTAAGATATCTTTCCCTCCCCTGAAATCTTGAGGATATTTTCCTATATCATTTCCTGAAAGCTTTATAGTTTGTTTTTTCTCATAGATCGATAACTTACTTTGAAGTGACATTAGTCTGTGGCAGGAGGCAGAGCTCTTCTTGTAATGAAGATACCCAGTTACCCTAGAACACTCATTTATAATTTGTAGAAACACCTCTGTCATATATTGGTTTTCACTCAACTTGTGATAACCTCTTCCTTACTCTAGCTTTATAATAAAAATTACTGTCTTGTGGTAAAGGTGAATTTCTTTCTAATCCATCCAATGTAGCCTTCACATGTAAGGCTCTAGGTTCCAGTAGTCAGCATGTACCCTCAGGGAAGAAGTCACTTGAGTACCAATTTATCACGTTTTATTCTTGCTTATTCTTCATTCTGTGACCTCGGAGAGTTTCCTTTACTTTTCGGATTCTTAACTCTGTATTTAAAAGAATCTTTATTGCAGGTCATCTCACACTGGTGTTTTGTCTGGAAGGACATCTTGTTCTTTATATTGCCAGAGGCCTAAGCCCCCTTCATTTGGCAAGGAGAAACAACCTGCTTTAAAGAGTATTTCCAGATTTTAAGAGAAAATGTTGCCCTAAAATTTTTGTTTGAGTATGAATAGGGAGAGGAGAGGAGGATAGAGAAGTTCAGTTTTATGACTCATCCGCATCACCATGCAATCAATTATTCTCAGATTTTTAATAATCTCTATGAATTAAACTATTAAATATAGCATAGAATATTTTCATAGGGAAATTTAGTAGCTTAATGCGACTCTTTTTCTCTATAATAAATATTTAGTAAATTCTTCTTGGTTGATTGATGGTGGTATCTTAGGAAACAACTTTTTAAAAACAAATATTTGTATAATCCTTACCATGTGCCAGACACTATTTTAAATGGTTTATAAATATTAGCTCATTTAACACCCACACAACTCAGTGAAATAGGTAGTGTTATAATAGATGGATTAACTGAGACATGGAGTAATTAACTAGGTTTCCTAATGTCAGCAGATGGTAAGTGGTGAAGCAGGGATTTGAATCCAGACAGCCTGGCTCCACAGTCAGCACTTTTAAGCACAACGCGATGTATAATTCAGTTCATGTTTCTATGGTGTTTGTTCTTTCACAAGTGATAGAAGTCTTAATAATAAAACATGATAGTAAACTCTGAAGAGGGAAATAAAAAATCATCTAAAGTTATTTTGCTACCCATATTTGTCATGATTTATGATAATTTGCCAATGAAATGTCAAGAGTAAGCATGATTTAGAAGTGGACTGTAGCATGCCCACGTTATATTTTATTCAGTCAACATTTTTGAGTACCAGTTATGCTGTGAGTATTTCACTATATGTGAGGTTAAAAATATGAATAAGTTATGCCCTTCCTCCTTCAATTCTTCCTCCTAGAATCTAGCAGAAATTTCTCCAGAATGGCTGAAATGAGTTCCAATGAACAGAGTTACATCTCTGTAGGAACTTTCTTATATAAGTACAGTTGGGCTTGGGAAATCTAAGAGAAAAAAATAAATATATGTAAAAAAAATGTAAAAAGAAGCCATCAGGAAGATGGATTGTTATGATTGTTTGTTGTTTTGTTCCTATTTTAGTTATATTAATGGTCTATTTCTGTGTTTCCGGGCCAATGCCCAAGGAGTTTTTTTCTCTGAATTGACCACTGTGCAAATAAGATATGGATGTGATAGGTAATTCTGAGCATATTAGTTTTCTTCCTTCTTAGGAAGGAAAAAGAAGATGACACATCTCAAAATTTACTAATTGTCATTTTTCCTGGAATGTGAAACAGGGAAAGCAAAATTACAGAGTGTTATAAGGCAAAAGTTTGTCTTCAGTGTGAATGTGGCTGCTATGATTTCTCATTCCAGTTGAGCAATCAACTTGTATGTGACCTTGTAAAATCTGTGTTGGGGCACTTTTCACTACCTAATTCTCAGAATAAAACCAAAACCAAAATGAAATCAAAGTATCGAAAACCAAAGTTGATAATTAATGGTAGTTTCTCTTAAGTTTTTAAGTTATGGTTTAGTTGCAGATTTTGTATTTTTGTGTTGCTTTGTGAACATTTTCAAGTCATTTAAATACCTGCAGAAAAATCCACACAGTATGCTCGTTATACATAGAGATGGCTCTACTAGTCTACAGTCAGTAATATAGTTTCTTGGGTTTCTCTCCCAGTGAGGGATAATTCTATACTACTCTTTCCGTTAGTTCCCTTTCTCCTGGCTCCCTTCCCCTTTGTGACATATGGTTAGAAGACCACTTGTGTGGCATTGTGGTGAGATAAAAACATTTGTATAAATTGATTCAATTAGAAGAACATAGTTACTTTGTTGATTTTCATACTAAAGAAAATGTGTTTATCATTGAATTTATGTGTCACGTCATATTAGAAAACTCCTAGAAAAATGAAAAGAATTAGGCCAAAGCTTTCAAAGAAACATATATTAAAATAGCATTTCTTAAGGGGAAATTAGCAACAAGATTTACAGGTGTGATGAAACAAAAAGTGATCAGTAGCATCTTAATTGGGACAGTGAAGGGGACTCAGGTACACATCATTATAAAAGCATTTCAAAGGATTGGGAAGCTATCCCACTCAGAGCTTTGTGCATGATTTCGAACTTTATGTGACAGGAATGGTAACGAAGTGTCAGTAAGACAGCCATGTTGATAAAAGATCTTAGGTCATAGCTCTTTGTGGAGACGAAAAAAAAAATGAGGTCAGTGTTCATTCATGAGAAGGAAATGAAAGGTGAACATGACTAATGCAGATAAAGTTTGGAGTACAAAAAATATATAAAAGGAAACTCTTCAAGGATATAATAGTTCAAAAGCAAGAGGGCATGAAATAGAACAAAGAAGGGACTGACATTTAAAGAATGTTATTAAGAAAGTGCAGTTCAGGTGTGGAAGTAATGGCCAAAGGGCCACAGAATTTTCTATTTTTGGAGAAGGAATTAATTATGTATAAATCATGGAACAAATTGGAGGATGTTGCAGCTATGAATTGGATGTTCTTCGGAGAAAAAATTTATTTTATATCTTGGAGTATATCTTATAGTTTGCTTAGAGGAAAAAGATCATTATCTACTGGGCTGTTGATAGCATGATATGTACTGCATTTAATTCATTGAAGACAGTTGATTGTATATATGAAATTATATTTTGATGTTTCTATTTAGAGTCACCTTTATATGGTGGTATACAAACCTATCTGTGCAGAAGGCTTTATCTTACTAACTGTATAATGAATAGGAAGACATACATACGGGCTACTCAGGTAGATCTGGGTAGGAGAATGAGGTCAATTTATTGCAATTCCCTAATACTGCAGGTACATGAAACTTGTGCTTCCCTCAGTTACTCAAGCTTAAGGGTAAAAAATGTACTTATATTAATTACAGAAATTATGCTTTTTCTCTGGACTTTTTTTTCCCCCTAGGGCTGCACCTGCAGCATATGGAGGTTCCCAGGCTAGGGGTCAAAGCGGAGCTGCAGCTGCCAGCCTGCACCACAGCCGCAGCAACGCAGGATCTGAGCCGCGTCTGACCTATACAGCACAGGTCATGGCAATGCCAGATCCTTAACCCACTAGGCAAGGCCAGGGGTCAAACCTGTGTCCTCATGGATGCTAGTTAGATTCGTTAACCGCTAAGCCACGATGGGAACTCCTGGATTTTTTTTGTACTATTTATTATTTCATTATTTCCATTTCCCCTCATGTCTCTTCTGTATGATTCTAGGCATCAACAGTGGGTGTCTCTTGTAATCTCACAAAGATTCCTTTTTAACTATAGCGACCTATATAAAGGCATTTTGGTGGCCGCTTCTGGTGTCCACAGCCTTCTACTTGGCGTGGCCACTGGGCACCCCCACCAGGTGCCAGTGCTGTGCTGGGATGTCCTAAGGCAGCCCCTGCTATGTGAGACTGCAGTGAAACATGGGACCCTCAGCCACACTCAGCTTTCTCTCCGCCAAGGTGGGAGGGTATCTCTCTTCCATGTTGCATTTGTTTTGTCATGTGGGTATCAACCTGGTAGTGCCTTGGTCTAGGTGCGTTGGAGGCTTTGGTGCAAAGATCACACATTACCTTAAACATAACTGGGATCGAGTCAGTGGCTCAGGGCAGAGGGCTTGTGGTACGCACTTGACTTTCTCTTTGCCAGTGACTAAGGTTTTCTTACTGGGCCGGATCATTTGTGTTCTTTGAATGTATTTGTTCCCAAGGGGCTTGCTTCTTAGTCCTGAATGCAAATGGATGTCTATATTTCCCTCCTTCACCCATCTCCCCAAGTCTGTTAGAGTGTTTAGTCACGTCTGAAGCCTAGAAATCAACCACTGAGCTAAGAGCTGGGGGATGGAGTTGAATGAGGAATCTTAAAAACAAACAAAAAATGAGGGGGAGGAGGAGAGGTGGAGCAGTAGGAGAAAGAGAAAAGGGCAAAAAAGAAAAAAAATAAGAAAGTAAAGATTAAAAGCAAACAGTAAACCAGTCTCCCACTCTGTTTTCTTCCTTTGTCCCATACCTGGTCTTTCATGCATACTCTATTCTGATGTTTCTTAGTTTAATAGTCAACATTTCCCTTCTATTGGTGTTGTCTTGTCATCTGATATCGCTTGTCAGATAGGATCAATTGAATCCCACCCAAATCTTTATACATTTTACGCTCTAGATAGTAGATGTAATTTCACGGTTCAAATGAAATTCAGTTTTAGCAGTGACTACCTTACATTCATCCAGCTTGATTCTGTTTTTATATCTGAGAGGATGCCAGAAGTGCACCCTTTTGGTTACTGAAGAGAAAGAAATTCTCTTTTATAGCTCTTTCCAATTCTCACTACCCTCTGCTTTATGCCATAATGTTTTTGTTGGTGGCTGACTGCATCTTTAAAATGTAATTTTCCATGGCATAAAACCTTTTTTTTTTTCCCTTGGAGCAAAGTTGCCATTTCAACCTAGTATAGCAGATCATTTTCACAGATGTTTCGGTAACATCAACAAAGCTGTGAGCCACCCAACACTGGCAGGACCTGCTGTGTGAACTTCGGTTCTTTTGATCTCAGGGAAGTAGAACTGCACAACCTTGCAGGCAAGGTGACACAAGCCTCTAATACAGGGACAGGCAATTTCTAAGGCTCAAATAACTTTCTGTTCTCAGAGTAGAAGCATGTCACATTCATTGACTGATGACCTTAGCTGCAGAGTCAAGATTGACTGTAAACAGCAAAATTAAGACGGCGATTGCAAGTTTCTTTAGCATTATTAAAACCTGCTAGATTTGAAAATAAGATAATTTTTTTTTGTAATTTGCATGCAGTTGTAGTAAATAATACAGGGTGGTGTCTTGTACCTTTTGCCTAGTTTTCCCTTGTAACAACTATAACAACTATAGTGTACTAACAACCAGGATATTGATACAATCCAATAATTTTTGCCAGACTTCCCCAGTTTTACTTAGACTTGTACACGTTATGCACTTATATCGAATGAAGGTGTGTCTATTAATTTCTATATAGTTTTCTCATCTTGTAGGTTCATGTATTCACCACCACAGTCAAGATTCTGAGCATTTACAACCCCATGAAAATTCCTCATGTTGTCCTTTTATAACCACGCTCACCTCCCTCCTGCTTCTATAGTCTCCTTAAGCAACCACTAATCTGTTCCTTATTTCTGTGTTTTGCCATTTAAATGCTGTTATATAAATGGAATCATGTGCTACCAGCTTTTGAAGAAATAGACTTTATTTTTCAGAGCAGTTTTAAGTTCACAGCAAAATGGAGTAGAAAATACAGAGTTTCCTTATACCCCTGCATAGCCTCTCCCATTACCAGCATCCCCCACCACAATGACACATATATTATAATAGATGAAATTGCATTAACACAGCATTATCACCCAAAGTCCATAGTTTGAATCCAAGTCCATAGTTTTTGTATTTTTACACAGCATTCACTTTTGATGATGTACAGTCTATGGGTTTGGACAGATGTATAGCAATATATGTCTACCTTTAGAGCATCAGGCAAAATAGGTTTCACTGTCCTGAAAATCCTCTGTGCTCTGCCTGTTCATCCTTCCTTTCCCCAACTTGTGCAACCACAGATCTTTTTATAATCTCTATAGTTCTGTTTTTTCCAGAATGTTATATAGTTGGAATCATACATTATATCATAGTGGGATTTTGTAGGTGGCTTTTCTTCCTTATTCTCTGGAGACTCATCCAGGTTGTTGTATGTATGTATAGTTTCTTTGTTGCTGGTAGTATGCCAGTTTATTTGTTGAAGGACATCTGGACTGATGCCATTTTTTGGCTTTTATGAATAAAGCTTCTAGGTAATTCATTTACAGGTTTTTGTGTGAATGTAAATTTTCCTTTCTCTAGGATAAAGGCCTAGGAGTACAATTGTTGGGTTGTCTGATGGTTGAGTGTTTAGTTTTACAGAAACTGCTACATTGTTTTCCAGAAAGACTGTATCATCTTATAGTCCCACTAGCTATGGGCCAATGATCCAGTTTCTGAATGTAACCTTGCTAGCCTTTGGTGTTGTCACTCTTTTATTTTAGCTGTTGTGATAGGTGCGCAGTGAAATTACATTGTAGGAAATTATTTTTCTGTATGCTTCTTACTCTTCTTTTTTTAAATTGGCCTTGCCTGCAGCATGTGAAAGTTCCTGGGCCAGAGATTGGACCTGTACCACAGCAGCAACCCAAGCTGCTATGGAGACAACACTGGATCCTTAACCTGCTGTGCCATAGCAGGAACTCCAGATGCTTCTTTTTTTTATTGATGTATAGTTGATTGACAATGTTGTATTAGTTTTAGATGTATAGCAAAGTGATTTTAAAAAGAATCTGAAAAAGAATATATAAAAAGAAGATTTTTTTTCCGTTGTAGGTTATTGGTTATTATAAGATGTTGAATATAGTTCCTTATGCTATACAGTAGGTTCTTATTGTTTGTTTTATGTGTAGTAGTGTGTATCTGTTAATCCGAAACTAATTTAGTTTCAATTTGTATTTCTCTAATGGCTGATGATGTTGACACGTTTTTCATGTGCTGATTTGCCATCTCTGTATCCTCTTCTCGTGGACTTTCTTAGAGCAAACTTTTACATTTTGATGAATTTCAGTTTATCAGGTTTTTTTGTTTAAGGGATTGTGCTTTTGGCAACAATTTTAAGAACTCTGCCTACATCTCGATTCCATAGAATTTCTGTGTATTTTTTTTACAGTTTCTAGTGTTACATTAAGCCTATAATCTACTTTGAGTTAGTTTTTCTATACCATGATGATATACTTTGAGTTGTTTATTATATTGGTATAAAATTTAAATCAAGGTTTATTTTTCTTTGCCCATGAATGCCCAATTGCTAGATAATCTTTTTTTTTTTCCTGTCTTTTTAGGGCCACACCTGTGACATATAAAAGTTCCCAGGTTAGGGATCGATTTGAAGCTGCAGCTGTTGGCCTATGCCACAGCCACAGCAACGTCAGATCCAAGCTGGTCTGCGTCCTACACCACAGCTTACAGCAACGCTGGATCCTTACCCCACTGAGCGAGGCCAGGGATGGAATTAGTATGAGGGATACTAGTCAGATTTGTTACCGCTGAGCCACAATGGGAACTCCTGCATAATCATTTGTTAAAAAGGCTATCCGTTGAATTGCTTTTGTAGCTTTGTCAAAAATCAGTTAAGCATATTTATGTGAGCACATTTTGGGGTCTTCTATTTTGTTTCATTGATCTATGTGTTTACTAAAGTAGTCTATTTTTTTTATTTAGTTTGATGAGTGCATGCACTTTAAATGAATTCATTATGACTTATTTTAAGATCAGTAGTTTATGGTCATTCCAGGTTGTTCATATTTTAAAAACTGAACTAAAAAAAACCCAAACAAACAAAAAAACTGAACTGATGAATCCAAAAACTCAGAAAATGTAAATAAAATTTGTCAGGAGCATGTTATTTGCCAGGAACTTCTCTATGTAACTTTGTATTATTTAAGTTGCACAACAACCCTAAGCTGTAGGTAGTGTCATTATTTTATATGAAAGAACTGAAGCACAGAGGATTTAAAAGTTACACAGCTCTTAAGTCAGAATGTCCTGGGACTCTGGAGATAGGACTCTTATTCACAGTGCTTGACAAGTTCTTACAGAGCGTACACATTTATATCTTGTAGGAGTCCAGGCCCTGTTGTTCATGAATTCAGTCTTTGAATGCCATTATGAAAGTCTGCACCTATAATTTTGCTGACAAGCTGACCCATCATAAGAATAAGGATGTAGGATTTCCCCGGTGGCTCAGTGGGCTAGGGATTCAGTGTTGTCACTGCTGTGGTGCAGATTTGATCCCTGGCTGGGGAGCTTCTCCATGCGGCGAGCCCAGAAAAAAAAATAAGGACGTAGTTTTAAAAACAAAATGTGACTAATTTTCTGAAAGACATATTTGAATGATATTTTAAAAAATTTTACTTTCCTACCGTACTCAGTGACATTTACTTTGATAATATGCATCTAGTTCTTTTTTTTTTTTTTTTTTTTTTTGGTTTTTAGGGCCACACCTGAGGCATATGGAAGTTCCCAGGCTAGGGGTCCAATCAGAGCTACAGCTGCCGGCCACAGCCACAGCCACAGCAACGCAGGATCCGAGCTGAGTCTGCACCCTATACCACAGGTCACAGCATTGCCGGATCCTTTATCCACTGAGCGAGGCCAGGGATCAAACCCGCAACCTCATGTTTCCTAGTCAGGTTTGTTTCCGCTGCACCACAGCGGGAACTCCTATGCATCTATTTTTGTATTAATTATAATCAAAAGGCATAAAAATGTTATTAACTTTAGGACTGTAGACAGTGTATTGGCCTACTGTGATTTTTCCCATGCATTTATTTAAATTACACCTGATGTACATAAAATTATTACATTAATCTTTTTGTAAGTGAGGTTAGATTTTTTTTTTTTTCAGCAGGGGAAAAATGACTTTTCAATGAGCTGTCCCCACTTGGGTGTTTAATGGAAAATTTATGAAGCTTTTTAAATATATTCAATGAAAAGCCCTTATCGATGTGATGAAAGTATTGTTATTTTAAAAAAGAACTTTTAATGACTATTTTTGTTACTTTTTATCGTTACTGTAGTATCTTCTTTCACTTTCATGGTGGTATTTGCGTATGGCATATTTCTGTTATTATCTAGTGGAGGTTGTGGTAGGCCAAGTAGTGGCTCCACCCAAGATACCCACGTCCTAATTCCTGGAACCTGTGACTGTTACCTTCTGTGGCAAAAGGAACTTCGCAGATGTGATTAAGATAGGGATCTGGAGATGGGGAGAGGATCCTGGAATCGTGTCAGTAGGCCCTCGGTGTAGTCACAAGAGACCTCATAAAAAGAAGGTAGGAGAGAGTTTTGGGAAGTAAGTGTGAAGATGGAAGCAAGAGATTGAAGTGATTCAGGAGGGAGGTCATGAGCCAGAGAATGCAGAGGACCTCCAGGAACTAGGAGAAAACAAGGAAATGCGTTCTGTCCGGAGCCTCCAGAAGGAGTCAGCCCTGCCAACACCTTGACTTCAGCTGTGCGAAACTGATTCCAGGCTTCTGGTCTCCAGCACTGTAAGAGAATAAAGTTATGTTGTTTTAAGGTATCAAATTTGTGGTTTTGGCAACTTT
Source organism: Catagonus wagneri (assembly GCA_004024745.2). Classification (NCBI taxonomy): domain Eukaryota; kingdom Metazoa; phylum Chordata; class Mammalia; order Artiodactyla; family Tayassuidae; genus Catagonus; species Catagonus wagneri. The sequence continues at coordinate 9,086,940 of PVHT020000886.1, read as the reverse complement.
GTAAAGCTGTAGTCATCTCATACACAGGTAGAGTGATTGGATATTGCTATCATAGTCTGACTTGAAACATGTCTCGAAGCCAGACGTTTCGCCTCAGGTGTTGCGTGATTGTACTGTTATTTCCCTTTTGATACAGATATCTTGAAAAAGGCGGTCTGCTCTACCTTTGAGGCCAGGAAAAGCAGAAAGAGGAGAACCTGTGAGATAATATACAAGGTAAAAGTTGGCATGGCTGGGATCACGACAAGCCAGGAAGGAACTTTCAAGGTGCAGTTCAGGGAAAGAGTTCTTGTTTGACAAGCCAAACTTTTGAGGAGGAACAAAGCTAAAGGACCAGGTGAAGATGGAAGAGAAAAACAAAGGGTCAGAGGAGGGAGAAGCTGTGCTAGGCAAGGTTATGAAAATTGCTATTAATTCAAGACATACCAAGGCCATTATGAAAGTGGCTCAAGGTACTTTCACTTTGACCAGCAAACCACTGTGTAAATTATGTCACTTGGAAATACACATGAAATGAATGTATTCAATAACCCGCTGCCTACCTTGCTCCCTAAGGAGCTGCAACCTACATCCTGTGACCAGTGCTGCAGGTGAGGAATTTAAAACCACCAGTTCAGAGGAAATGAGAAACCGCAGGCCCTTCTCTGCCTTTTAAACACTTAGGGGTAGGGACATGACACATCAGTGGTCCACTTACTGCCAATAGAGATGTTCCTGCCTGTGCCTTCCTCACATATGTCTGTGTTATATTTTTGTTGTGGTTTGGGCCTCTAGCAGACCTGGACATGACCTGACACATGAGATTTCCAAGTATTAGGGAATAATATTAAATAAAAGTTCCAATTCACATTTTTATTTTCTTAGCAATTGGGTTTATGTTGTTGTATCTTTCCTCCATTATTTATCCAATAAGGGGAAGAGGATCTACTTATTTTTGAACTTGTCTCTGAGGGTTCTTGTCAGATAAAAAAGGAAAGTCGAAAACCTTCTGTTACGGGTTGAGAGGGAGAGGAGGAGGGAACAAGGAGTAAAACGAGGTTGTTTTGTTTCTTCCTTCCCAGGCTGTACACTAGGAAACTCTGAAGCCCCTTTTCACATTCTGCATGGTATTAAAATGACATGGCAATGTCATAAGAGGGAATTAGACTTGGTTAGGAGGGTGTTGTGGGTCTGAGGATGGAACATGTTCAAGTGTGATACTGAGAGAGCAGCCCGAGTTTATCATATGGGGAATAAGGAAGTCTGCTGTGGCCTAGAAGAGCCCCATGTTTGAGGCAAACAAGAGGCAGTGTAAGACCTAGAGATGATGGGGTGCTATATAGAAAAAAGCCATGTATTATCAGATACCTGTGCAGTAGACACAGGGTGTCATGTGAAATGAGGGAGATGTGAAAAGCACAAACGAGTATATTGGACATCCCTTGTGCTGCTGCCACAATGATAAACAAGTTTCCTAAGATTCAGATCAGATAGAAAAAGGAGGATATAAACAAGTGAAACCTGAGATTACGCCCCTAAAGGTTAATCTGAAAGATGCTAGGTTCTTCCTAAAGACTTAAATGCCTTACATGGACAAATCAACGTTTTTGTTTTGTTTTGTATTGCTACTGTATAAGAACAGTGGATCAAAACATAATGATCATTAGTTATAAAAAAATTAACTCTTTTTGGCATATTTGAGAGGAGGGTGCAAATTTTGACCCTTATCACTCAAGGTTAGTCTTTTAATTTGTGTTAAGTCCACTTTCTCTATCTGCTCCAGGACTGTATGCTTTACTCTCTGTCTTCTTAACTATAAACTCTTTCTGAAAGATACTTCTTAGTTATCTTAAGATTAGTCATCTTTGACTTCATACTTGCCAAACCTAATGTTTTCTCTATGGTCCTTTTCTGTCTTATTCTGTGCTGATCCTGGGACTAGCTGTCCTCAGATTCCTTCTTCTTCATGCCCTGGTCTGTGTTGTAAGCAGGGATCTGAGCCCTGTAGGCTGTTTCCTGGTCTCCCACATGACTAGCTTATGGCTGGGTTGAGACAGGGTCACTGATGGCTGAAGACTAAAAAGGAGTCTTTGTGTAACTGCAAGATCTGAATCATCCTTGGGTCTGCATTGATTGCTGTTGTTGTTTCATTCTCTTGATTTTCAGACACAGTTTATTTTTTCAAAGGTCTGTACATTTTGATTGTTGTGTTATGTTACAGTGGACATATCTTCCTTATCCCCAAACTAAAACTTATGTAAGTTTTTAAATGATTGCACAGTCCTTCACTTGCAGAAAACAGACTTTAAAGGTTAATTGGCTAAATGAATAAGTAGAAGTACGGAGTGAGGTAATGATCAGAATCAACTTTTTGCCAAGATTCTGATATCCTGCTGAGAGTCACTCTCTCCAGTGTTACTCACTCATGAGTGTCTCATCCTAAGGTGTGTGCATGCAGAAAAAGGTGAGAAGCATTGCTCTGTAGAAAAGACAGCTTCCTATACAGATCTGCTTCTTGACTCATTGGAAGGAGATAGAAGTGAGCTGAAAATTAAATAGAAGCCAAAATAGTACAGGTGTGGAGATACTGTGCTTCTCCAAAGTATCCACCAGGGCAGAGGAAGGTATATATACTTCTGGACCTGAACTGGAGATAAGAGTGGTGTGAGTCAGGAAACCAGTCTGCCCTATACTGAGAGTTAAGTTGCAAGTAGATTCTACTCTGCTTGTGTGTTTATTTTAATAGGAAAGTCTTTTACTCTGAATCAAGTTGACGTTCTCAATGCATGGCATGAGTTTTACTTTGAGACTTTGTGTATTTACAGCCACATTGTTCCCCAGAGGCTGTTCTGTATTCTTCCTGCTGCTTCTTTGAAAAGTACAACTCTAGGCTGCAGATAGATAACACCCTGGCAGGAGGTCTTCTCAGAGAACGTTCGTTAGAGAAAGAGAAGTGGAGGCTATCATGCTTGTCGTGGAGATGGGAGAGGTCACTGAAAGGTTAGGGTGTATTCCCTTTGGATTTTTTTCTTAGTCTCATCCCACTGCCTCAGAATTTAGGGTAATACTGGTTTTGATTAACATGAGCAACAGCTTTTCCCTTCAGTGTTCTAAACGACTCCATCATCCTGTTATGAAACTGCCTATAAGAGAAAATTCCATCTTGCTGGATAACTTGTGTGTCCTGCTGCAAATGGCAGCTACAAATCTAATTGCAGCTTCACCATCTGCTTAAACATTGTTACCAGGGTCCCAGAAGACAAAAAAAAGTCACATCTGTGTTCATTTTATTGAGGCTGACATTCCTTGCTGTGCACTTCACCCTTGCTCTTACTGGCTAGCTGTAATCTCACTCAGGAGAGAAGTGTTGAGATGGGGGAAAGAGAAGCTTTGAATACCCTGTAAGTCTGATATGCAAATTTTATCACAGTTGCATTATTTGCTGAAGTTCATTCTGAGGCACTTTGGGATGGGATTAATTTTAAGGGCAATACAGGATGTTGTCTACTGAATTTAGAGGGCCTCTGGGATAATAGAACCTGCCTGTTTTCTTTTTACCAAGGGAATTTTTAATATAAAATGGAAGCATAACAGTTAGAGTAGAACATTACAATATCTTATTTTTACTGGGGCATAGAATATACCTGGAGATGAGCTATAGGATAAATGGGCCTATTGAAGCATAGGTCAAGCTAATGAAATAAAAAAGCTTTAAATTCTATTTGTACTCTTCTGTGCATTACAAGAGTGCCATGTATTTTTTGGAGAAAAAGTTCTTTTATATATATCTATCTACCTACCTGTCTTTTCAAACTCTTTCATGTTTTCCCAGCCATAATTTACCATTTCCTTATCAAAATTTACATTCCATAAATCTGCAACAATCATTTGGTAATTGATCTCATAATAATTCTGTTTTAAAATTGATATTTAGATTATGTATTATTACACACTAGTATCTTTTTTTCCTAACTGGATTATAAGCCTTCAGAGAACAGGGACTATGATTTCCTTTTTGTATTACCCAAAAGTCCTAATGTAGTTCTCAATGAATATTTTATTGAGTTTCAGTTACAGGCATACCTTGTTTTATTGTGCTTTGCTTTATTGAACTTCACAGATACTGCATTTTTACAAATTGAAGGTTTTTGCCAACCTTGCATCAAGCAAGCCTATCAGTGCTATTTTTTCAAAAGCATTTTCTCATTTCATGCCCCTGTGTCACATTTTAGTAATTCTTGTAATATTGTGGATGCTTCACCAGCAACAAGATTTTAACTTTCTGAAGGCTCAGATGATGATTATCATTTCTTAGCAATAAAGTATTCTTTAATTAAGGTATGTACATTGTATTTTTAGCCATGAGGCTATTGCACAATTAACAGACTGCAGTACAGTGTAACACACTTTTATATGCACTGGGAAACCAAAACATTTATGACTTATTTTAGTGTGATATTTGCTTTATTGTGGTGGTCTGGAAGTGAACCCGTAATATCTAAGAGATTTGTCTGTATATGGGCACATTTTTTAAACCAATAAAACAAGACGGAGCCTCAAAATATTTTGCAATTATTCGGGAGCCAGGTATTTAAAGTCAGATTATTTTTGTCTTCATGGAAAACTACCCATGCCAATTTATTTCATAAATATTGCTGAGAGTTTAGCTTTTAAGCAATGTTATATATGGTGGCAGGAAGTATGGTGATTATTTTATTTTTTCTTTGGGTGCAAGACATATTTTCCATTATCCCCTTGAATCTAGGGACTCTCACTAAGCTCTTCCAGTGGAAAGTGAGTGGAAACGATATATGCCACTTCCAAGCCTAAATGTAAAAAGTCCCTGTGTAGTCTCCCTCAATTTTTCCTCCTAACCACACAGTAGGAAAGGAAGGCATTTGAGACGGCGGAACACACGGTGGAAATACTCTGTATCCTGAGTTACGGCTTAGAGGAGCTGCTCAGGAGATCTCCTGGCCAGAAACTTTAGCTCTGGATTTTATAAGAGTAAGAATATTGTATTATTATGTAAAGCTGTTGAGATATGGGGGTTGTCTGCCACAAGTCAATGCTGAATAATACATGTAGAATAATCACTAATAGTGATTGAAAGGTGAAGAGCAAGAATTAGAGGAAAGCAAATGAGAGCAGGGAGGTAGGGAAATTGGAATCAAATAATGTGATCATCACTTGGGCTCCGTGGACGGAAAGATCAGAAATAAGCCATTGCTGGAGTTCCTGTGTGGCTCAGCAGGTTACCAACCCGATTAGTATTCATGATCCTGGGTTCAATCCCTGGATCCTCAGTGGGTTGAGGATCCAGCGCTGCTGCAAGCTGTGGTGTGGGTCACAGACCTGGCTCAGGTCCCACCATTGCTGTGGCTGTGGTACTGGCCTACAATTGCAGCTTTGATTCGACCTCTAACCCAGGGAACTTTCATGTGCCACAGGTACAGCCCTAAAAAGAAAAAAGAAAAAAAAGGCATTGCTGTTAAGTGTTAACGGCTGTAGGGACTTTAAGAATGAGGGTGCCAAATATTTAGTTTAAATGTTTTTAGAAAGCGATACATGATACATATAAGAGAATATAAAATAATGTTTAATTTTTGAAGTATAATAATAAATGAACACTTGTGGACCCATCACCAAGCCTAAGAATATGAACATTATCACTTTTGTTTAAGCTGCCACTGTTATGGATAAATTTTAGAAATGTGAAGAAAAAAAAGTGCAAGTCTCAGGGAGTTCCTCTTGTGGAAAGAAACCCGACTAGTATCCACGAAGATGTGGGTTCAATCCCTGGTCTCCCTCAGTGGGTTAAGGATCCGGTGTTGCCTTGAGCTGTGGTGTAGGTCACAGCTGAGGATCTAGTGTTGCTGTGGCCATAGTGTAGGCTGGCAGCTATAACTCTGATTTGACCCCTAGCGTGGGAACTTCCATATACCGCAGGTATGCCCCCCCCAAAAAAAATCTCAGAAGATTACATACTTCACATACTAGATGATAAAATTGTTTATAAAGCTCAAAAAAGCATAGCAAAATAATGAGATATTTAGGGATACATACATGCCTAATTTTTAAGTTATGCTGTCATATTTTGCCTTAAACCTTCAGTAAACTTTTTTTTTTGAATTTTGTCATATGTTGGGAGAATACATTGTGAAATTTAATGAGGGAAGAGAGATACATAAACATCTGACCATAGGCTTGCTTCTCCAGATGTGTTCTGTGGACCTGCAACCTGTGTGTAACTTTGGATCTTGTTAGAAATGGAGACTCTCAGCACCAATGAGACCCACTGAATCAGAACCTACATTTTCACCAGATCCTAGTTGATTTGTGTGCACAAGAAGCAACTACAGCATATTCTCCAGAATCTTAATTCTTTTCCTTGTCCTGAATTGGCTCCATTTATGGTGTTCATCAGATAGTCGCACAGGGGGACAAAAGAATGGGGCAGGGAGCTAATGTCTATTGAGAAAACAGATTTCCTCTTCTGCCACTACCTGATTCTCTGTTATAATCAGGCTTATGTTAGCCGGAGTCACTGACTCATATAAATCCCTAAATCACTATAATTGCCATTTGGCCATATGTCAGTGGCATGCCTACTTCCAGGAAAAAAGCAGTCAGAGTGCCTGTTATTAGTTGTACTCCCACCTAATGCCATCCTCCTGAAGAAGATCATGCGTTACAGCTTGGGTTGGGGTGCAGGAGTGATTAGGATGAAGCACGTGTGTTCCCTTCTCACATGGCACCTCTGTCTATTTGAAATGCCGGGTGTATTTCCTCTGTTAATGAATGACCTTACTGGCTGCTAATGCATGCCAGAAAGCGTGAATCTGATCCTGTTTTTACCATGTGCTGATGGATTCTAAAAGGAATAGGGTGAAAAGATGAGATTAGACATTTCTTTAACTAGATTTAAAAAAAGGACAATCTCTTTAGTTCCATAAAATGAGTTGACATGTGACATTAAATTCATGGCTGTTATCTGTCATAGGCTTTTGGGGAAGAATAATGAATGTTAAACTTTATTAGAAATATAGCTCAATTTTAATATCACAAAAGTGTTGGTAGACCAGAAGGAATATAATTGTTTTATCAGAATGACTTTGGTTCGTGAAAGTTTAATTAATGGAAGGGACATCTTATGCTATCAGAATTTCCCATTTAGGTTTTAAATATCTAACAAAAGCCTAACAGTGAAATCTATTGAAAATAAATCATACTTCAGAATATAAAAGAGATTGAAGAATAAATGAGGCAACTTCCTCATTAGGCATAGTAGATAGCATATATGCATTCACTACCATCTCCACTGAAAACTCTGTAGAGATTTGAAAAAAAAAAAAAATCCTAAGTCCCAAGGACAAAAAGACCAGAAGAAAGGAAAATGCAACATCGTTTGGAAGGGAAAAGCAACTTTCTCTGGTTATCTGTGGCTACATAGTAGCTATCTCAAAACCTAAAGCGTTAAAACAACTATTTGATCATACTTCACAATTGTCTGTGGTCAGAAATTTGGGCAGAGTTCAGTTAGGTGATTGTTCCATTTCTTATAGGGTGACTGTGATCCCCCAGGGGTCTTTACCTGGCAGCAGGGCTAACTTGGACTGTCCAAGGTACTTTACTCATGCACCTGAGCAGATGCAGCTGGCAGGCTGGGCTCAGCTGGAAACTTTCCTCCTCATCAAGTCTCAGTCAGCGCCTTGCGTGCTGCCTCTCCTGCGTGGTGGTTGGATTGTTTACCCACAACTCAGTGCACCTACAATGAGTGTCCAAGAGACAGTATATGGAGGTGTCACTCCGTGAAGCCCTGTGTCTGACAGCTGGCACAGCTCCATTTCTGCCATATTTTATTAGTCAAAGTAGTAGTCTCAATAAAACAAATGAGGCAAACATTTATGATCGTCTTCAGTCTATTTAGTTATATGAACAATAACGACTTGGAAGGTAAGAGAGATCTGAAACCTAAGCTAGGAGGGAAGGAAATATATACAGGTCAACTGAGTCTGCCACAGAGCTCTAGAAGGACTTAGGAATTTCAGGTACTTCTGAAAAGAGGGAGGGGGTACAAGAGGGCTGAAATAAAAGGATTGATTAAAAGCCCATCTAAAAATTGGTAGATACCACTGAACAAAGGATGAGGCAAGGATCTGGGTTATGGTATATTATTATGAAATTTTGGAAAACTGAGAACGAAGGGAAACTCATGAAAGCTTCCATGGAGGAAAAAAAATTGACCAGGATTCAAAATTGCACACATCTCATATGCAACACTGGATGCTAGGAAACAGTGGAGTGACATATTCATTAAATCAGAGGGGTAGAAAAAAGCCTAATGCTTTTAGCGGGTTAAAATGTGATAGAATGTGTTCAGTTTCCTAAAAGTTGAGGGTGATCATTTCTCTTTCGTATGCATTTCCATTCTCTGTTAGATGCTAAGGTTCCCAATGGATAGGATTTAAATTTGTCCTCTGTAAGGTATGCATTTATAAATGGTATTTATGAATATATGGACTCTGCTCTGCTTTAAGCCATGATTATTTGAAATGCTGAATAAAATAGTATTGCTTTGACATATAAAAGTAACTTATTTCCTTAGTTGCCACTTCTTGATATTGTGTCTATTACTATTATTATTATTTTGTGTGTGTGTTTAGGGCTGCATCTGAGGCGTATGGAAGTTCCCAGGCTAGGGGTTGAATCAGAGCTGCAGCCACCAGCCTACACCACAGCCACAGCAACGCCAGATCCGAAACGCCATCTGTGACCTTCACTGCAGCTCATGGTAATGCCAGATCCTTAACCCACTAAGCAAGGAAGAAAAACTGACCATAAAGGCCAGGGATCGAACCTGAGTCATGTTTGTTACTGCTGAGTCATGAGAGAACTCCCCTCTTATCTGTTATTTGTTCTCAGATTTTTTAATGACCTGTCTCTAGAAAAAAAAGATCTTTTGCCTTTTTATTCTCTCATTTGGTCCAATAGTTTAAAGGATCTTGTTATTTAAATGTTCAGGAAGAAGAGTCAAATGTAATGCTCACATTTGTTATAACAAAATACTTCCAGAGCCATATATGTTGATCTTGTCCTGATAACACTGAGTACCAATAAATTAAGGACAAAATATGAATTTTTCTCATGTAATTACTATCCAGACTAGTAAAATCAGGTGTTTAATTACTCCCAACATTATTATTGGTATATATACCAATAGGAATGTATATAACCAATAGGAATAGGAGCTGGTAATGAATAAAGGACTAAACTGATGGGTTTATACAGTGAGGAAAGATGGCTCTGTACCCTGGGGTAATGGCTCAAAGAGAACTTGGGGATGTGTATGAGGATCTGAAAACCAGAAAAGACTTTGGCTAGAATTGTCAAAAACAGCAGAAATCAAGAGGGACAGGAAAGGGAAATTCAGCTTGGATCAGATGTAGAGATATTTCGGGTTTTGAGAAACTGCATACTTCAGATAATAGGAAGAAAAACTGACCTCAGGTGGCTGATCAGAAATATTCAGAATCAGAGAATATAGGAAGTCACTCATTTACCAGTGTATACCCATCTGTTTTTATTCTACGTACAGATAACTGTGAGATTTCTTCTTTTTGTGGTTGTTTTATGACTATTTTTTGCTTTTAAGAAGCCTGACCTATGAATGTGGGATATTTGCTTCCCTGTGGTATAGTTATAGGGGATGTGGCCAGAATTTTATGCCACTACCAGGTGTCCAAAACAGAACCTTCTGTGACCTCACACATGCTAATTAACAAGCAATGGTATGATGGAGTGTTTTATTACTTACTCTCCCAAGGCAATGCCACTGTGTGTTGACACCTGAGCTAATCTTTGGCTTGTGCTGTGGTGTGATGGGAGCTGTCCAAGTGCAAAGACTGGGACATGTGGGACCATAAAGAATGAATGCCTTTGTGGTGGAGATGCCAGTCATCCTTTCCTTACACTCACCCTTTCCATAGGGAATATGCCTGGAACCTAGTCCCTGGAAGGGGCAGCCTTTCGTACCACATGACTTCATCCTCCATGTTGTTGTTGACTGGGCTGCAGGTGGTTGTCAGACCCAGGCTCAGCCTGGAACTTGGAGTTGGGAAACAACTTGATTCAAATAAATGGTGATGAATACTGGACCCAGGAGGTCATGTAAATGTGGGACCTGTGGCCTTCTTGGCTGCATGCAGCCATGGAGAGGGAGGGAGCAGAGGAAACAAGTTAAGACTAAGCTAATGTTTGTATGACTGCTGCCTGCAGAAGTGTGTGGTAGTGACTGGCTTTTCAAGCCATAGGAGTCCTGACTTACTTACTTAGATCCCTAAAATATCTTCCAAGTCCCATAGCTTGAGTGGGATCTGCCCTTGCAACAGTCAGCTCATTCACGTTCATTATCCCATTCAGTTTTATGAGCTCAGCAATAAGGCTGACCCATTGCATACCAGTAAAAAAATTAATATTGTTTACAGAATGCCCAGTTAATTTTAATCATGTAATTTTGTAATTACTTGAATTTTATATCTGCTTTAGAACATCATGAACTTCTTGAATTTTTAAGCAAGGACTCTACCCCAGTCTATTCCTATAGTAGTTGGGTAGTTGCTTTTTGAAATTGGATATTGCCTGAGCTGTAGTGAACTTAGCTATGAGAAACATGCTTGACTTCATGGTCTAAGAGAACGGTATTCCTAACACTGTTGATGTGTTTTCAATACATTCCCTTTAAAGTTTTACATATAGGAAAAATCAGAGGTTTGTGTGTGTGTGTGTGTGTGTGTGTGTGTTATAGTGTGAGCATCCTCTGGCCTGAACTGTTGACTGTATTGAGGATATCAGGTTCTTTCTGACTTATGGAGGAGTCAGTTCTAGGGTCATCAGCCTGGCTCTCAACAGTAGGAATGGGGAGGTGAGCCTGGCAGTGTGTGGCTAGAAGCCTTTGGCCGTTATGATTCCCAAATAGCCATTCCAATTCCAAATGGTGGGTAGGGCAGATGGTGGGCTTCTCTAGCTTACGAACATTTGGATGAGTAGGTATCACCATAAATATAATTATTTGGTGATTGTTGAGTAAAATCATATTTGGAAAATAAACCATCTTTAGAATTAGTTTTTTCATTTCTAAATTAAAATAAAAAAATGCCTTGGCAGTAATACAAGTGTAATATCATTTAATTAGGCTGCCTCTTTGACTTTAGAGAATTCTTTCTGGCTTTTTCTGTAATACGTTATACGATTACCATAATGGAACTTTCTTATTTATTTTCCACATGCGTTACTCTGATAATTGGAAAAAGTTGGAAAATTCAGCTATTGAAATGAGTGACCTTTATATTTGGAAAATTAATTTGTTCAACATAAATATAGGAGCTCTCATCATGTCATTTAAAACACATCGAATTAACAGTCAATTTAATTTTAAAGGAAGTGATTTACTTAAAATATGCGTACCGTATCTTTCTGTTTTCTTTCTGTCACTCATTCTGTTCTTTCACTTTCTCCTTCCCAAATTTGACAAGTTTTTGATGTTTATTTTTGCATCTGAGATTGTAATTTTTGCATTTAAGATTTTTAGACATAAGCAGTAATCCGTGTGCAGGAAATTAGCAGCAAATGGGTCTTAATGGGCACAGGCTAGAGAGAAAACATGGTTTATTCACCTTCCAACCCAAGTTCCTCACAGGCTTACTGTTTGAGAAGAACAGCCTTGGGCTTTAGGAGGCTTATTCTTTCCTCCTTTTTTTTTTTTTTTCCTTTTAAATTGCAAATGACATCAATTTGTACATTTAGAAAGCAGTAGTGTCTTGGAACTTAAACTCTTAAGTATTTCATTACTTCTGTTTCAGCCTCTCAGGCCCTAGCTTATTGCCTTGTTTAGTTTTCAGCCTGGTCCTTGGCCCTTTTGCTGGGGGAAAGACAGCATTTATCTACGAAAGGACAGCCGGGATCTGAAGACATACTTCAACCTCTCCAGCTGTGGGCTGGAGTGACTGAGTGCTCCTAGAAGCCAAGATCTCTTCCCAGAGATGTGAGCCTAGGTCTCCAGGAGTCCCGGGACCAGTTCCAACAAGCCTTACATCCCCTCTTACATTAAAGGATGAGGGCTCCCAGATCATCCATTGTTTCAAAGCAGTTCTCTTCTTTCTCAGGACGTACCCATGTCTGATGCCATCTCCTGCCTCTCCTTGTCCATCCAAACACTCCACTCCTCAGGAACCCAGGATCTGTAATCCGGAAATTGTTCACCATTCTTCAGGCCTTGCCCGATTCTTTCCATCACATTCTTATTCAAGTGACACCAGCTTGTACTGATACCACTTCCTCTGCAGTCACTTCAGGGGCAGCTGTGTTTTCACTCATTCTCAGTGTGAACTTTGGGGCCTGTGGGTGAATACATAGTCTCTTATTCTTCTTTGCCACCCACAAACCTTCCTCTCTTTCTCCTTTTGAAATTCTGGTTATTTTTTAGCTCATGGCTTCAGATTTCACCATTACCCTCCTAACAGCTGCTTCCTCTCACTCCTGGATGAACATACCTGTGGCTCACTCCTTCCTCTCTTCCACTTGTCGCTATGCTCAGTCCCTGTTGACTTTCTTAGCTCCAGGGATATCTCCCTCCTCTGCAACTTTGGGACTTGTGCTTACAGCTGTAGCCACACCAGGTGTCACTCCTAATTGTACCACCTCCAATATCCGTTTTCCCCTCTGACTTTGCCTCCCAGCCTACTAACTCCCAACTCTTGTACTTCCACTTTCGTAATTCTACCTCTTAAAGACATCTTATCAACTGACTCTCCACATTTTTGCTATTCGTAACTCCTTAATATCCCCCCTCCCTTTTTATCCAACCTATTGTATGTTTTGATTCCATATATATATAGTGTGTGTGTGTGTATAATGACAACATATTATATGTTTTGACTCCTTAAGCCTGGTTATCTGAGCATCCTAGCCCTGTACCAGAGCAGCTGAATATTGCTGATAACAATCACACTATAATGCTGGCCGACCTTGCTTCAGAGTTGTGACCCCAGATCTCTAAAGCACTTAACACTGTCAGAAAATCCCACTTTTCTTTTCTGGTCAGTCCACCTTCATCCTCCTTACATGACTATTTTATACTTTCTTTTCTCTCCTTCGACCTCAAAATAGATTCTTGCTTACTCTCAATTGATGAGATTGCCTTATCTTTCCTAGAGAAAATAGATGTGATCAACAGGAATTGCTTAATTTTTGTACCACCTGCTAGTCGTTATAGCCACTTACTCTGCCTTTAGTGTTCAATCTGCCTTCCTCCTCTGTTGGTCTAGACTTGTGTTTCTTGATTACTTTGCTTTATGAAATTGTTCTAAAGTTTGTCATCTTCATATCTTTAGCAGATGTCTAAATGTTAGAGTGCCTCAGAGTTTATTTGTTCGTCTTTCCAATATTCTCTAGCTATATGTTTCTTGGGAGAGCCTGTTTAGTCCCATGACTTTAAATGCCATCTAAGTGCTCATGGTCCCAAATATTCAATTCCACCCTGAACTCTGTCTTGAACATCAGAAAAATACATCTGACGGCTTACTCAACTTTTTTTTGTGGGTGTCTTCTTGGCTTCCCTAACCTAACATGGTCAGTAAAGAACTGTTAGTTTTCTCAAAAAAAAAAAAAAAAACCTATCCTCTTTCAATTCTTCCACATATCAGTAAATGGTACCTTCATCTACCCAGCGGTTGTTCAGTCCAAAAAACAGGGAAATTATTCTTAAATCCTCTTTTTCCCTCACTGTCCACATTGAATCTACTAGCAAGTCCAGTTGCCAAGTTACATACTGAATCTGACTGCATCTCATCATTACATTAGTGTTACAAACCTACACCAAATTGTCGCTGTTTACTCAGCACACTTAAAAGTTCCTGAATTTGGAGTTTCCTTGTGGCACAATAGGAAACTGGCATTGTACCTGCAGCAGCTCCGGTTGCTGCTATGGCATGGGTTCATTCCCTGGCTGGGGAACTTCCTCATGCTATGGGCCTGGCCAAAAACAAAAAACAAACAAAAAAAAGGATTCCTGAAGTTATCATAATTAATTTTTCTGTGTTAACTGCTGCTTCTCCACATTAGAGTGTAAACTCTTCAGGGACAAGGACTTTGTCTTGTTCACTGTTGTGTCTCTAGTACTTGGCACACAGTCAGGGCTCAATAAATATTTTCTCCTGATTGATATTTCAGTTTATGGAATCTGTCTTTCAGAGAAATTATTGAACTGCATGGGAATTATTAAAATTCTGTATTCCTAAAAATCCCAATGATCAAGTTGTCAAGTCTCTGCTTCAAATTTAAAAAAACTAATCAATTATTTTAGTACCTAGCGCACAACTATAAACTGTTCATATGACATAACTGTAAAGAGATTACTTAAAAATATATACCTCTGTGTATATATAGTCTCTCTCTCTATATATACATACAATATGTATGTAGCTATGTACATATATGTGTGTGCATATATGTATGCCTGTATATATGCTTATATTTTACATAAGCAGGGTCATATTATTGTTTCAGTTTTTTTCTTTCTTATTTTCTATTTGTCTCTGTCTTCTCTGCCTGACTCTCTGCCACATAGTTCTCCCAGTCCCAAAGTGGTAATCTGCTGTTTTCTTCTACGTGTTATTATAATTATAAAAACATATGATAGACATGCGTTATATTTATTCAAATGCATTGTTACAGAGAAACACTTTGTCATGGATTGTTTTACAAAATGGGATCACATTATGCTTAGTTGTGTGGATTTTACTACATAAAAAATACTTTTAGAAATTTGTCTTGGAGTTCCCGTCATGGCGCAGTGGTTAACGAATCTGACTAGGAACCATGAGGTTGCGGGTTCGATCCCTGGCCTTGCTCAGTGGGTTAAGGATCCGGCGTTACCGTGAACTGTGGTGTAGGTCGCAGACGCGGCTGGGATCCTGAGTTGCTGTGGCTGCGGGCGTAGGTCAGCGGCTACAGCTCCGATTAGACACCCAGCCTGGGAACCGCCACATGCCACAGGTGCGGCCATAAAATGACAAAAAAGGCAAAAAAAAAAAAAGAAATTTGTCTTGAATCCTTTCTCTACAAATTGCAGGTGCCTATTCTTTCCATTAAAAAAATAAAAAAAGAGTCAGTTAATGGATTTTTCGTCGTGGCTCAGTGGTTAACAAACCTGATTAGTATCCCTGAGGATGCTGGTTTGATCCCTGGCCTTGCTCAGTGGGTTAAGGATCTGATGTTGCCGTGAGCTGTGGTGTAGGTTACAGACACAGCTTGGATCTGCTGTTACTGCGGCTGTGGTGTAGACCGGCAGCTACAGCTTGGATTCAACTCCTAGCCTGGGAACGTCGATATGCCATGGGTAGGGCCCTAAATAGGCAAAGAAAAAAAATGGAGTCAGTTAAAACATTCCCGTGACAGTTGTGTCACATAAAGGAGGAGAGAGGGCTAAATAATTACATAACTCTTTTGAATATTCCTTGGTCAGTATTTCAACAAAGAAGAACCCAAGGTTTAACAATGCAATTTGTACCTACCTTAAGACCAGTTGCAGGGAAAGAGAGCCTTCAGGTAGTTGTATCTTTAAGTCTGAGGGCCTGTGCAGTGTTATAGTCGTAGAGCACTGATCTGGGAGCAAAATGGTCCAGATTTTAACTCATACTCTACAGTTGACATGTTGGCTAGCCTTTGGCAATTCATTTAATCTCTGCGGCAGCCTAATTTATGGGGTAGAAGAAAATTTGGGCTTAAGTTTATTATAGGATTGTGATCATAATTTATGAAGATTTTAGGCCATTATGTTCTCTAACTTGTCAGGTAGAGGTAATATTTGTCATATCAACATCATAAATTATTGTTTTGGATCCTTGGATATTGCAGTCCTTTGACTGTAATGTGATTTACAGAAGTTAGTTGTCATTATTTTTGTTTTCTTACACATCAGTTGAAGGATGTAATATACATATATGTGACAGTTCAGCTCCACACTGTGTAGTATAGTAGCTACTGGCCACATGTAGTTATTCAGCACTTGACATGTGGCTAGTCCAAATCAATAGGGGCTATAAGTGTAAGTACACACAGGATTTTTAAGACAGTATAAAAAATGTAAAATGTCTTATTAATTTTTAATATTGATTGTATATTTAAATGACACTTTTTGGATATGTAAAGTTAAATAAAATATTAAAGTTAATATCACCTGTTTTTTAATTAAAGTGGTATAGGTGTCAAGAGCCACTTAGCTGAAGGTATGACCTTAATGGGTATGTTTGTACCAGGTGACCTGTTGCCTACCTTCAGCTGACACCTGCTGGGACTTTGAGAGCCTACCATATTCCCCATCCACCAGGGGCTCCTGTGAGGTCATACTCAATGTGAGATCCAGTCCTCCCATTTCGGGTAAATGATTGAACATGTGTGATACTAAAGAGCCAGCAGCCTGTAAATACTCTGTTGTTTTTCTTAATTAGTTTTAATGGATTGGTTTCCCTAACAACTGTTTGTTTCTATCATAGGAATTCAGGATGGCTCACACATTCTGTCCGGTTCTTTTCTTTGATCATTTTGCCCAGACTTCAGCTCTAATTCCTGTCTAACTTCACCTTTCTGCTTTCATCTCTTTAGCTGAGACTTTCTTGTCATGACCTTCTCTTAAATCCTGCATTAGCTGTGTCTCCCCAAGCCCGCCTCCTCCTTGAATGTTCAATGTTCCATCCCTGATGGCTGTGAACTCACAATCAGTGGTCTGGTTTCATCTTTACAGTTGGATCCAAATGTTAATAGCCTTTGTTACCACTGAGGCTGGGCTCAAACATGTATCTTGTCTTTCATTTACTAATATTTAACTTACCTGGTATTAAATTTCACAGTTACTTTACCATACTCTGAGGATCTTTCAGTAATGACTAACTGGCTTCTCAATAAATGAGACAAATATGGTAAGATAATATAAATAACCTTAAAGCAAACCTGCCAGAATAAATGCATTCAAAAGCACAAATTTATTTAGTTGTGTTAACTAACCTTATTGTGGTAATCATTTCACAATATATTTGTACATCAAGGCATCATACTGCACACCCTAAAATTACACAAGGTTATTTTCCAATAATATCTCAATAAAGCTGGGAGAAAAAAAATAAAAGCACAAATATTGGGAAGCTATACAGATATTCTAATTACATTGCCAATACTCAAAGCATTACTTTATAGTCACACTTTGTAAAGTTCGATTTTTATAATATCTACATTTTGTTTCTACTGTTCCAAGGAACACAATCCTAGTATGTAAGTAAAATCTGTCCTGTCAGAACATATGCACAGCAAGCCTATGAATGGTCCACAGATAAGGGGAGAACACAGCTGGACGGCAGACCCAGCATTGCAAAGAATGAGGGCAGGCTAGAATGATGGGCCAAATCAAACAAAATTACATGTAATTGGGGGTAATTTTAGGGTCAAACCAGTGTCCAAAAGATGAACTAGCTTAATAGAAGGTGGAGAATGCATGGTTCAGCAACATTGTAAGAGAAACGGATTTAGGATAACTCATACCCAACTAAATTAATGAGATTTCAATTTCAGGAAGATGTGACTTTGCTATCTATGAATAAACACACTTTTTAACTACAGTGTTATCTTAATTGTTCTGATCTTGGTTGTTTTGGCTTTGGAGCCAGAAACATGGACAGGCCAGACATATTTTACTTTATATATGTTTATTACTAAAGTGGAATCTTTCTTGTAACATTCACAGCTTAGTGAAAGATTAAAAATATAAGAGGATAGTTAACCTACTTATGGTCTCTGTATCTATTTGGTAACTCATAACTCTAAATTTAGACTTTAGAGTTCCTGTACCAGAGCATGGAGACTACATCAGGCTTGGCCCCTGACTTGGAGGTTAGACCAACCAGGTGGTGTCATTCAGCTGGGGTGGAGGGAGTGACATCTCTTTGTTGGCCTCAGTGACAAAGGCGGTGTTTCACAACGAGGTGGAGATTGAGGACTTCCAACGTGACGAGGACTCAGAGACATATTTCTGCCTTCACTTTGTGGGGATGACTTTTCCAGCACTGAGGAGGATTTAGAGAATGGGGAAGGTGTGGCCATGTGGCTTAGCTGCTCTCGTTATAACGGCGATTTATTACAAAGATCAGTTTATATGTGGAGAAACAGTCCCAGCCCCTCCACCAACAAAGAATTAGTTACTTGCTAAAGAAGACATTAGGAATCCAAATCCTGAACATCTGGAAATAAGTCAAGGAGGAAAAATCAAATGCAGAGTTACTGGATTTTTCATGGGGTCATTTTATGGTTTGTGTTCCAATAGAATGTGGATCCTTTCCATTGATTTCCGAGTTCGTCTTCAATGAGGGAATTGAGATCACAACAGGATACACCTGGATTTAGTGTTTAGAATTTTGAATTGGAAGGATTCTTAATTTTCTACCTGAATTGAAAGGAAAACTTCACATTAGTGTTTGCTCTTTCTCAGTGTCATCATTTTTATATCTTACACCTAATAACTTCATTATATGATAAGGGCATCATCCACCTCAAAGTCATTAGGGTCCTTAATAAAAAGGCATTTTATTTTTGAAAAAAATTAAGTTATTCTTTAATAGAAAGCCCAACAACTTTCTAGTGGCTACTAAAAATGAATTTCTGTTTTTGGTTTGCAGGTTAAGAACCCAACATAATGTCCCTGAGGATGTGGGTTTGTTCCCTTGCCTTGCTCAGTGGGTTAAAGATCCTTGCCGTGGCTGTGGTGTAGGCTGGCAGCTGCAGCTCCAATTCAGCCCCTAGCCTGGGACCTGAAGTTGTGACTGTAAAAAGAAAAAAAATACAAAGACTTTGCATTTTTATACTTACGAATTTTTAGGCAATTCATAGCCAGTTTCTCCCTTGCTTGGTGCTTCAGAGGAACCGAAGAACCAAGTTAAGTGGAGAGATGATACTGTTGTAGTTGTTACAAACATTTACATATTAAGATCCTCTTAACATTCTTTATTATGCTCCTTCCAAACAAACAAAGAAATAAACTCAGCTTTAGGGTGGTTCTCCCCCGATCCCCGCTTGTGACAGTTTTCTTAGATGATCTTTACATTGAACTCTTCTGGAAATTCTGAGATTGACAGCACCTTTTCTAACCCTCTGACTTCATATTTGGGCTTTTGATGATGATAGTTTTAAGTCCGTAGCTCAGTGAAATACAGTATTCTGTGTTGAGGACGAAATGAATGATAAAGATATGTTGGACTCTTCCACTAGGACGTAAAGTGAGGGAGCCTTTGGTTTCTTGGTTTTAATATAAACACTTGTTGGCTGTCTTATTCAGCCCGGAAGGTCAGGTGCATGTCTGCACTCCTGTCCTCTGCATTGGCCCTTTAGCTTGGGCTGTGCATCTTTCAGTGCAGCAGAACAGATGGCTTTTCTGTCAGAGAAAACCTCCTGTCAGGGGCCAGTGAGGAATATATCACTATATCAATATCTATATGGTGATACTTTTCTCCATGAAATAATAAAACTTTAAGGTTTTAATTTGGCAGTGTTTAGATTCCTCTGTTGGAAGATTCTGAAGGGGGCAGGTACAAATCTCTATTAGTCATTTTTAAAAAGTTGTTGTGAAAGAAGAAGGATAGAGGATCAGTTAGCAAAGAAGTGACTCTTCAGGGCTTCGGAGTTAACCTGACTAGGTAAAGCGTGTTAAAGCTGTGATTCTAGGCAATCTCTTCACCTAAATTTTTTCAAGAACTGTTGAAAGTGTTAACTTAGAAGACATAGAACTCCTATAAACTGAAACTATACCTTAAGCTAATTTCTCAAAGGGAAAATATTCTCTAATATGTAAATACACGTAGATTTTGTTTTTGAATGAGAAATATATTTGCAGTAGTTGTAAACTTTGAAAATAATTTATCACAATTATATTTATGAAAAAATAACTTGGTCTTCTTCTCTTCTTTGTTTATGTTATCACTGTGTTATTACCACAGAGACTCAGAATATCATCACTCTAAGGTCTTTAGACTGCATGTGGTTGAAGATGAGATATACAAATGTTGGGTATCTAAGTTTGAGAAGGGAAGAGAAGATGGTGCATTTGAGTAATTGTGACTTGACCTACAGGTATCCTCTTTGTTGCCTGCTGTCCAGTTTTACCTGCCATCACCCACCTTAGAGGAGAATTCCAAGGGGTTGTCAGCAGATGAAGGAATAACGGATTAGAGTTTAAGGACTCTCTGACCAAAACTCTAGACCTGTGGACCTCATCTTAGTCCACCGTGTGACTTGTTCAATTTGAAATATTTTACCTTTTGTATTGCCCAAGAAATCTGAGAGTAAACTTCTCAGATGTGCCTGAAATACGGGCTAAATAGAGATTAACCCTAGATGTTGGACCACTGGACCAAGCTAGGCCATAGCTGTTATCTATTCAAATCCTACTCATTTGTTTTTTTTTTTACATCTACTTTATATTAATTTGCTGCTACCTTTTAAGGAAGTACCAAAAATAAGGGTGAAAATTCCAGTAGGTAATGCGTGTTCCCAACAGAGGTGACTGTGTATTCTCTTTATTCTTATCCTTCCTACAAGACTCTCAGTATCAGTCTGAGCATTTCAGGGAATATTTGACAGCTCCACACTTAAAATTAGTAGGGTTTCCTTGTAGGAAAACAGGAACCTAGTCCCAGGATTCCTCAGGGGAGGTCCTGGAACGCTTTAATTTTCTGAAATTCAGATTTACTCTGTTCTTTTAGAAACAGCACAGGCTCTGGGACCTGACTACATGGGGTTGGGTCTTATTCTGTTTATTAATAGCTGTGAGAGCTCAAGCAAGTTACTTACCCTAGGTATGTTAAGCAAAATAAAGGTTTTCCATTGTACTATAATTATTAAAATTAGGATGCTACTTAATATGGTCTCTTAGAATACTCAATTATTCTTTGAAAATTCATATAAATATATAGTAGGTAATCCCATTTCTCTCTCAAAAAGTTAGGCTGGGGTGGATTATCTCCATAAGTTATTAATTTTTTTAACACTATCCTACTTTTAGAGTGGCTTAATAAATATTCTGCTTATCCTCAAGATTCTTCAAGTTGATGCCTTTAATTCCCTTCTCTTAATGAGAAAACAAAGCTGAAGTTATTGATTTTGGAAACATTCACAACAAAGTCTTAGGGTGGTGATTGTCATGCTCTCGTTGAGTATAATATACTAAAAGTGAATACAAATCTGCTCTGACAACCACGGCACCATTTACATTTCAGAGCGCTTTTATGAATTCCATAAAATTACAAAGACTGCATCATATTCTGTCCAAAGATGCATTGAAATTCTCTGAAGGGATTTCTTGAGGCCTGCAGTTTGAAGCGATTTGAAGAGCTTTTCCTTAAATTCTTTATATATTTTTATAAGAATAGAGAGAATACTAATTTCAATGTGTGTGACATACTTGAAAAACACTGGGTAGATAGAAAGTTTCTTATGCACAACTTTGATGATACTTGATACCCAGTGCTTCCAGTTATTCTATCTTTTAGCCCAAATGCTCTATGAACATATCTGTAGTTTGAAATCTTCTCTATCTGTATTTGTATAATTTTCTTTCAAGCTTTTTTTTTTGTTTGTTTAGTTTGTGGTATTTTTTCTCATTTTGTGTAACTTGGTCCAGCCAGAGCCTGGGCTCAATCATGAATGCTAATAACCCCTATGTTACCTCTGAAATGAAGGGGCTCATCACTCTTGCTGCAGTGACTACTGCCCTAATTCTAGCCTTGTGTATTCTTTGATGACTCTGAAATCTCAAGTGACGTTTTCTTCCTTAAGCCTGGCAGTGCCCTTAAAGACATCACCAGGATTGGGGAGCAAAGACAAAGATCTGATCATCAGTGGTTTTTTTTTTTTTTTTAAGGGCTGCACCTGCGGCATATGGAGGTTCCCAGTCTAGGGGTCAAATTGTCAAATCGGAGCTGCAGCTGCCGGCCTATGCCACAGCCAGAGCAATGCCAGATCCGAGCCATGTCTGTGACCACAGTTCATGGCAACACCGATCCTTAACCCACTGAGCAAGGCCAAGGATCGAACCTGCATCCTCATGGATCCTTGTTGGGTTTGTTAACCTCTGAGCAGCGAAGGGAACTGCCATCAGTGTTCTTGTCTGACTTATACAATGTAGTTGACATGAAATTATTTCTCATGTCTGGGATTTCAGATCACTTTTTCTCCATGACTTCCAGTAAAAAGTTTTGAGGAGGTGAGAGTAGGTTATTGACTGTATTTTTAGTTGTTATCCGAGAGTTAGCATCTGTGCCACCTGGCCATATTAAAAAAATACACTTCCCCCGATGTTGCTCAAAGTGCTAGTAAAATCAGTGCATTTTAATGCATGTATGCTACTCATTGATTCATAAATCACTCATACGTCAGAAATAAGCTGATATTTTTCAGAGGCTGTACCATGTAGTAGAGAAGGCATAGGCATTCAATAAATTATTGTTAGTATGGTTTTTAACAATTTTTTAACTTGCACTTCAGTTTTTTTCATATTTGAGTTGGGAAAATGTTCTCCTCACAAGTTTGATGGTTACATGGGATCCTGAGGTCCCTAGTGTGGTGCTTGGGACAGAGAAGTTCTTTCCTAAGTTGTATTATTATTACTGGCTTGATGCTTGTGGTCTGTTGTCATCGTCATGCATTAGTATCACCGTCACCATTGCCACCATCACCCCTGCCTGGAAAAGCACTGTTCATCTTTACCATTCTTCCCTAAGGAAGAACCTGACACAATAGCAAAACCCCAAGTGGTTTATACTGGATCCCCTCGAAAGCTTTAGGCTCAGCTATCAGACCTCTTGTAACATGGCCTGGGAAGGTTAATAGAAGTAGACATCTTCACTAAATTGTTTCTCCTTGTTTTGTTTATGCTAAGGATCTTTCCTAAGGACCTTTTACTAGAAGCTAGTAAAATGTGTTCAACACACACACACACACACACACGCCACCCCTTCTTGGCCTGTCATTTACATTTGAACTTGTAGAGTTCCCTGGTGATTCAGTGGATTAAGAATCCAGCATTGTCACTGCTATGGCATGGGTTCAGTCCCTGGCTGGGGAACTTCTGCATGTTGTGTACACAGCCAAGAAAATAAGTTATCACCACATAGAAGCCTATCTAGTTTAAAAAAAACACTAAATTTGAACTTGTGCCTCTGAGAAGCTCTACTGCTACAATGTTTGGAGTCTGTCCTGAATAATTGGCTCTCATCCTGGAGAAAATAATTCTATATTTCAGAAAAAATGGTTTAAATCTTAGATCTGTATGTCCTAAATTTTAAACTTATGTCTGTTGGACGGTCATACAAACCTCTGAGGAGATTTATTATTATTAAGCTAACTCTGTTCTCATTGAAAATTGAAACTTTTCCAAACTGGTTTACACAAGATTAGCTGGACTCATGGATATTTTGGAGGAAGACCATAGAGGTAACGTGCTGTTTTCATCACCTCATGTCAAGAGTGCCTACTGTCACCACGATTTATTGTTGATGTGGACATTGATTGTGTGGTCAAGGTAGGATTTATTAGGTTTATCCCCTGAGACATTGCTCTTTGCTCATCCCCCTTTCGATCTGGTCCTCTTCAAAAAAAGCCACTATGTGCAGCTAATATGTAAGGTGGGAAAGGTTATGCTCCACCTCCTTGAGGGCAGAGTATCTATATATTTATTATTTGGAATTTTTCTGCATGGGAGATTTCTCTATTCCCCCCATTCATTTATTTATTCAGTTGTTTATTCATAGTGGTATGGACTCGTGGATATTATATGAATGTTTACATTATTGGGAAATAGAAGACTCAGAAAAAAGCAGAAATTAAGAAATTGCTAGTTAAAGTTTTTAAAAATTTAAGTATAGTTGACTTACAGTATCATTTTAGTTTCAGGAGTACAGGAGTTATTTATTCATATACATAGATATAGATTCTTTATCAGAATCTTTTTTTGTATCATTTAGTATAAGATAGTATAGTTCCCTGTGTGTTCCCTGTGTATACAGTAGGTCCTTGTTGGTTGTCTATTTTATATGCAGTAGTGTGTATATGTTAATCCCAACTTAATTTCTCTCTCCCCTCATCATCCTTTCCCCTTTGGCAGCAATGAGTTTGTTTTCTGTGTCTGTGAATCTCTTTCTGTTTTGGAAATAAGTTCATTTGTATCATTTTTTTTTTTTTTTAAGATTCCACATATAAGGGGTAACCAATGATATTTGTCTTTTTCTGTCTGGCTTACTTTACTTGGTATGATAATCTCTAGGTCCATGCATGTTGCTGAGAAATATTTAGTTGTTTTTACTGCAAGACACATTCATTTTAAGTACTAGTGAACAAAAGTTCAGAACTATTCTTTTTTTTTTCCCTACTAGTTAGACTGATGTGCATTGGTAATTTCCATAATTTTATAGAACTTAAAATATTTGAAGGAGTTAGCATTTATGTTTTAAAATAAAGTACATGTGTATGAGAAATTGTCTTCTTAGCCAGTGACTGTCAGAAAATATTGGGAGCGTAAGACAACAGAATATAGCAAAATACAATTTGTGTCAAAACCATTGATGTTATCTTAACAAAGCCAGTGAGAAGTTTTGTACATTACCAGGTGCAGTAGATATTTCAAAGCAAGGACAATTTTGCTTCACTACTCCTGAAAAAAAGGTCTAGTAATTGCTTCATAATTTTCTTTTAGAGTTAATTCTCTTCTTAAAAGGGAGACTTATATTTCTAATTTCATATTTTCTATATCAAATTGGAGACTTCTGCTATGCTGATTCCACAATGAAGACCAAGAAAAATTTTATTTGTTCTCAAACTGGTTTATGCTGGGTAAACTTGTGTTTTTAAGTTCCATACTTAAATTAAATATTATAAAAATCTACCTAAATGTATTACAGCAGTAGTTGTTCCTATGAAAACTGAATTTAATACCGTGGAGAGTCTTGCTAAGTGAAATTTGTTGAATTAGGTCAAAGGCTGAGCTGGGTAGAAGACTGTAGAGGAAGATTGTAAAATGAACTTATAATTCATGAATTGTAAAAAATTTATGAATTCAGATTATTTAGCAAGTATTTACCTTTTTATACTGTTTAAAAAAATTCCTCAAATTGGAAATCATAGACATTATATTATAGGTTGGATGACCATACATCCTGTCTTGTCTGGAACGATTTGTTTTATGGTTGGTCATCCAGCATCTCATTTAATTGAGCATTTTTACTGAAACTAAGTATTATTACTATTTGCATTAAAGTAGGTGGGGTGGGTTAAATCTAGATTTTTGTATTGGAAGCTTCTGCTATGGCCTTTTTACTGGTATGTGAGATGACAAGTTCTGTCCTATATAAATATCTACTGAAGAAAGGCAGTCTTAAATGTAGGCAAAAAAGCAGTATTCTAAAAATTTTGTGTTGAAATATTTACAAATTTCTAAGTGAAAAAAATACTGTCTATGGAGAATAAGAATATTTTTTAATTTAAAAAAATGCCTACACAGAAAAGTTCATTGAAATTATAGTATTTTAAAATTTATTGACTGTAAAATGTAATTTTGAAGAGGATTGTAGGCAGTTTTGTTGGGAAAACACAATAAAATAAATAAACCAGTAGAAGCATATTAGAAAAATTATTATTTTTTTTTGCCTTTTGTCATTTTATGGCATATTAGAAAAATTATATCAGAAAAATACCAGAAGCTCCCATCGAGGCTCAGTGGAAACGAATCTGACTAGCATCCATGAGGATGCAGGTTCGATCCCTGGCATCGCTCAGTGGGTTAAGGATCCAGCATTGCTGTGAGCTGTGGTGTAGGTTGCAGAAGCGGCTCGGCTAGGATCTGACGTGGTGGTGGCGTAGGTCAGCGTCTGCAGCTCTGATTCGACCAGAGCCTGGGAACTTCCATATGCTGTGAGTGCGCCCCCCCCAAAAGAAAAATACCAGCGACCCAGGATTAGATGGATATGGCTAAGAAATTGATTAAATATGTGAATGAATATCAGCTATTTCATTATTCTGCTTTTTACATTTTAAACTATTCAGATATTAAAAATATTTAGATAATTAATATGAATTAATATTTATACATCTTATTTTTTAAAGCAAGAAATACATTTTTTAAATAAAGCTATTTGTTAGTAAGTAAATATTTCAAAAAATCATACAACTTTAGTGATCTCGTTCACTCTCAAGAGTCCTAGTTTGGATGATAATTATTCTGAAGTAAAAGAAAAGTCCTTTGGTTTTCATTTTACAGATTTGTGAGAAATTGTACAATTCTATTTCTAAACAATTTTACAATGTTTAATGTATTATGCATCTTTTTTTTTTTTGCTTGTAATTATCTGTTTCATTGATTAATGGACTCAGTTGGGACTGGTTTCAGTTGCACAGAACAAAACCAGATAGAAGAAACTAAATAGAAGTTTATTTCAATCTTAATAGAAAAAGTAGTACCTGGGGTTCCTGCTGTGGTTGCAGGGTCTCTGGAACTCTGGGATGCAGGTTCAGTCCCTGGCCTGGCACAGTGGGTTAAGGCTCCCTGGCCCAGAAACTTCCATATGCCGTAGGTACAGTCATAAAAACAAAAACAACAACAACGTGTTCAACTGTAAGTAACTGTAAGATGTTATTACACATGCAGAATGAGTTTTTTCTGTGAACATATGTAGTTGTGCTTGAGCCTTTTTTCTTTTCAAAATAGCCTCAGTTTTCTTGGATAAATTAGATACATGCTCTACTTCCATAGTGCTAATTTAAATAGTATTACTGAATACCTAATATATAAAAAGTAATCCCTGAAATGTAGTGGGATATAGAATGAATGAAGTATGATTTGTCTTTATCTTAGATTACATTAAGCCTAAAGATAATCATCATCTTTTGAGACTGTGATGTAATTTTATTTTTTAAGTAGAGTAAGTTTCAAGAAACACCTAGATCTATTGGCCAGTAATTCTTCTAGGGAGCATAACACTAATACATATAAATTAAAAAATTCCAAGTAGTGTGCATCCATTTTTAAACTTTCAGTAGAATCTCAGTCCAAGTTTATTAAGATGCTGTCCTAACTGGCAATCTGTCTGGAAGAAAACAAAGTTAGATTCCCACCCTCACATCATATATTAAATTAAATTCCAGATGGACCAAAACTTAAAAAAAAAAAGGAAATATTGAAGAAAACAGGAAGCACAGCAGAAAACAAGATAGGAAACTTAAGAACGTAAAGGACAAGGCAAGTAGAATTCATCATATAAAAATAAATATAGCTTAATATGACAAAAGACACCAGATACAAAGTCAAAACACAAATAATATTGTGAAAGAACAATAATGGAAATTACAAATCAAGGGTTATAACCCTAATATAAAAAGATTCCTATAAATTGCTACATGTGCAAGTACTCTTCTGCACTACACAATTAACGAGCAGATGCATGGAAAGTTTTCAAGTCCTTGTTTAATTAGCTCAGTTTGGGGTGGTGTTTATCTCTGTGCATACAGAGCAGATTAGCTTCCTGTCTAGGCAAAATACCAGGCATGCTGGTACATTTTTCACAACATAACAAATAGTTTACCTCCTTTATATCTGATATCTAAAACATACCTCCTTTATATCTGATATCTAAAGCATATATTTTGAACCTCAGTAACATTACAGCCTAGATGCAGTACAAATCAGAGGAAACAATTTATGCTGATCAGAAAGCTGCTTTGTGTGTAGTTTTCTTAAGACATCTGATACTTTAGGAAGAGTTTTTTTTTTTTTTTTCCATTCTTTGATGAAGTCATCAGGGAAGAGTTACTTCTAGGCCACAGTATCTCATCCTGGTATCCTTTTATGTTTTAATGTCTTTATTGAGAGGGCTTATCATTGAAACGGGCATGAGAGCCCCATTTCTTTGCCATTTATAAAGCTGTAATTGATTAAATGACATATTTCTTAAAATGTTAGCCAGACTCTGTATTATCATCAGGAGACAAATTAATTCCTATTTAAGTTTATTTCCAGGAATCAGTCGCTTTTGCTGGTGAATTTGTTTTTCTTTTAAAAAATTATTCTCACCAGGAAACTTAATCAAATACAGTATCCTAATCTAGCAATTAGTTTCTTTCAGAAATCCTATAACAGCTAATCCCATTTATCTTTTTAGATGGTCAACCTTCTGCTTTGAATTTTTTAAAACTAGAATTCTTAAGTTTTACAGTGTTTCTAATTTATAAAGTCGTGGAAATCCTTTTGGAAGCAGAAAGCACAAATTGCTCATATGCTACAGAACTGAGGCTCAGAAATGCTAATTGGCTGATCTAGTCTACTGTTCATTTAAATGAACCAGAGCTAAAGACCCACTCCCTTGACTGTCAGTATAGAATACATCCCACGTTACTTTTTAACTTTCTGGGCCAAGCTTTCGTGAGATACTGTTTTTCCAGAACTGAGAAGGTTGTAGATTCTAAAGCTTTGAGAGCAAATCTCAATTTCTAAATGGGTCTTAGAAGGCAGTTTTTATTTTAATTTAAAAAAATTTTTTTCTTTTTATGGCTTCACCTGAGGCATATGGAAGTACCAGGGTCAGGGGTTGAATCGAAGATGCAGCTACAGCCTGTGCCACAGCCACGGCAACAGTGGACCAGAGCTGATTCTGTGACCTATTGCCAGATCCTTAACCCACTGAGTGAGGCCCGGGATTGAACCTGCATCCTCACTGAGATAATGTTGGGTCCACAATAGAAGCTCCACTTTTAATTTTTAAAAGGGAGTTCCTAATGTAGTTTAATTTTTTTTTTTTTAAGGACCACACCTGTGGCATATGGAGGTTCCCAGGCTAGGGGTTGAATCAAAACTGCAGCTGCCGGCCTGTACCACAGGCACAGCGATGCCAGATCCGAGCTACATCTGTGACCTACACCACAGCTCACCTCAGTGCCGGATCCTTAACCCACTGAGCAAGGTCCAGGATTGAACCAGTATCCTCATGGATGCTAGTCGGGTTCATAACCTTCTGAGCTACAGTGGGAACTCTGGTTTACTGTCTTTTTAAGGGTATATATTAAGAGCAAGTAGAAATATATTTAGGTTTCTAATTACATTTTGATGACATTGCTTTGAAAAACCTAAATGTAATATATGCTTATAAATTATAAAACATAGAATGTCACGTAACATTTCTCCTAAAGTAACCCATGAATCCTGTTTTGTAAGTGTTCCTATCCAGTGGCGTATGTTCTCCAGATTTTCATCATACTCTGTTCAAAACAACCAATTTTCATGATTTCCTAATGGAAACACAGTAATAATGTGGTACCGTATACCCTATGATCTAGCTTAGATATGGCTTAGTAGTTTCCCAAAGTCTGTTTGTAACTAGATACAAGGTCCAAGTATTTGCTAAATAAAAAAAGTATTTTCATCTGAGGATTGTACAAAAAAAAGCCCTGCCTATCCATAGTCCTGCCAAACTGGCTGGCCATTTCTCTCTAATACTCTGTACTGAAGATGAAGAATGTGAACAGGTGCACTGCTGCCTTTCCCTAAAAACAAACAAAAAAGACTTCAATTAAAATGCATCTCCAGTCGTGCTAAAATGAACATTCTTGAAAAAACAGGGCAGATTATTGGGAGGTATCTTTTTCTTTGTACAGATCCTCTTGAAGTTACTGGAAACGATGTGGAGAAGAATTGAGTGAGGGTGGGCGCTGGTGAAACACTGCCAGGTTTGTGGTGAATCATTATAACCACCACCAGCAAATGTTTCCTAGAGCTTCCCTCAAGTCTGGATGGCACCAAGGTGGTTGCTATGGAAATCCTGTTTTAGTTTCAAACTGTGGTGCAGGGTTATGAGTGCTAGCAGGTCACGAGTTTGTGACAGGAAGAGTGGCTGCCTCTTTACTCCCAACCCTGGCATAAGTGGTAGGTTTTCAGCTGTGAGACAAGTAAGAGAGGTGATTATCAAGTCTTGCCTTTTTATTTGCTTTTTTTTTCCAAAAGGTAGAAGCTGTCTGTATGTCTGCTCAGTATTTCAAAAAGATCATTTAGGTGAGAGGATGTGTAGTTAATAGATCTGAGAAAAAAGGTGACCACTAAAAATCACTAGGGATAAAGATTAGCAGGCGGGATTACAGAATTAGGCAAATAAAGGATTAAGAAAAAAATGTAAGCAATTCTGACTCTGGGTAGGCAGGTTGAATTTGGAGAATCTCATGGGTGAGCAATATTTGTGCAGGTCAGGTAGGTCCAGGCAATGACCGTCCAAATGTGCAGTGTGACCTGAGGCACAGATTCTGTGATATACATATTCCAAATATTCTTGTCAAAAGGAAGACCAGTATGATAGAGGTATATGAAAGGTGGAGATCAAAGTGAGACTTGCAAATGAAAGTGGAGATGGTGTTCATGAGACCAGAACCAGCCACTGTAGTGGAGACAAGAGGAACTTTAGTAGCGCTATAAAACATTACCCCAGAAAGAAATGTTTTGCTCTTCCAGCCATTTCGTGCATTAGCCTGTGTCTAGATTTCTAGGTATGGGATGCAACTAGTTACTGCCATGCTACATCTCACTTCTACAATGCCTTGAAAATTCATTTTATGTTACAGACGTACCAAGTTCTCTATAAACTTTATTAGGTGATCTCTCTCTTTATCATTCATTGCGGAAAATTTAAAATAAAAACAGAAGAGGGAGTACTATAAAGAAATGGCAACCAGTTGCAACAATTACCAACATATGGCCAGTTTTATTTCAGCTATAATCATATGTTCTCCTTCCACCATGGATTATGTTGACGCAAACCTCAGACAGTCTATTATTTTATCTGCTAAAATTCAGCATGTATTTTGAAAAAAATTAGGACTATTTATAAACTCATCACAGCCCTCAGAATTACTGGTCTTGTCTTAATATTATTAAATATCCATTCACTATCAAAATTTTCCTGATTATATCATAAATGTCTGTTTATTGTTGGCATTATTTGAATCAGGTCCCAAATAAGGTCCACATGAAGGCATATGTAAAACCTATAAAAAGCACAATGAGACTCTTTAGTAATAGTTCTTTCTTCCTGTTTATTTTTTCCACTTGCCATGTACTTGTTGAAGAAAATAGATAACTTGTTTTTAGAATTTCCTACATCCTAGTTTTAGCTAATTGCATTCTAGGATGTGTAATTTACCGTTTTACTCTGATCCTCTGGGTTTTGCATGAAAGTGCAAGTAGGTCTAGAAGCTT
Organism: Catagonus wagneri; assembly: GCA_004024745.2. Classification (NCBI taxonomy): domain Eukaryota; kingdom Metazoa; phylum Chordata; class Mammalia; order Artiodactyla; family Tayassuidae; genus Catagonus; species Catagonus wagneri. Next base: position 9,055,640 of record PVHT020000886.1, on the reverse strand, counting down.
AATCAGATTCATGTTTGCTTTTGTAGCAAGAACACTTCATTACTGGTACTATGTATTATTGAATCACATCTGAAAACTCATAATGTCTGGTTATCTCTTGTGATAAGATTGATCGGTGGGTTCTGAGGTTGTTGGCTGATCTACCATTATAATTTCTCCAACAGCCCTTCATCTGTTTGTTTCATTAGCCATTGATGATTGTTGCCTAGATTTATTACATTAGGGTTGCAAAACGTTTATACTCTAATCCTATCATCCAGTCTGTATTTATTACCTAGAATTTATTCTTAAAGACTCTCTTTTATGGATTATTTCTAAAATTTAGGAAACAGTTTGTATTGCAAAAGCAAAGCAACTATGTGATTTTTTTTTCTCTTTTTGTCTTTTTTTGTATTTTACTTTTTAGGGCTGCACCCATGGCATGTGGAGATTCTCAGGCTAGGGGTCGAATTGGAGCTACATCTGCTGGCCTACAGCACAGCTACAGCAACTCAGGATCCCGAGCTGAGTCTGCAACCTACACCACAGCTCATGACAACGTCAGATCCTTAACCCAATGAGCAAGGCCAGGGATTGAACCCGCAACCTAATGCTTCCTAGTTGAATTTGTTTCCTCTGTGCCACAACAGGAACTCCTCTTTTTTTCATTTTATTGACCTTGTTACAATGTTGAGGAAATTATTAAGTCCTTATACTAATATATCACAAGAAAGTACACACAAACCAGCGAAATCACATAATACAATGGGAAAACCACGGGTCCAGACACATGATAATTAAGGACCCTTATCTTGCCATCATAGGATGTGTCGAGATTGATTTGTACATGTGACATTTCTGATAAATTCAGGTCCTCTGTAGGCTAAAGAAATATCTTTAATTGTAACATTCATGTTCTACAAAGAAATTTAATTATTTTATTCCCATAATTTTTGGCATTATTAGGACCTCTGCCATCTTTATTGATACAGTCATTCTGTTTTGATAAATATTTGGAATCCCCTTTGCTGTTCATTTTCTGTTGTTTATTATAAAAAAAAAATCCACTAACATCTGACTCCTTTGTATAGAAATAAATTTCCTATTGTGTGTCCTCTATCTTACTCTTCAACTTAACCAGTCCAGTGATACTTCTTTCATTGAGGTATCCAGCACTTATTTCTGACAGAATACTTTATGTGTTTACCTCCTATTTTTTTTTTTCCAATTTGAGTCTGCTTCTTTATAGTATTGAGAACTAGGGCAACTCATCTTTTCCTTCTAGACTGAGTTCCCTTATTAGTAAAATTGAGTTCAGTCCAAGTTCAGGGATGTTCTAAAGATTAACAAAGATAATTTATGTGAAATCATTAATCGAAGGACCGTTCTTATGTTATGATCTGATGAGTATGTACTGAGCTCTTTTTGTAGTAGTTGCTGTGCAAAGTTCTAAGGATTTGCCAGCTAAAATTGGTATGGATCTTGCTCTTAGTGTAAGGGTGAATACCAGCATCAAAATATAATTGCACTTATTCTGTAGATGTTCTGCATGTGATTGTTGAATTTAACTATTTTGTTTATTCTATTGGTGATTTATTTATTATGTCTTCCTACTTATTAGAAGTTGATGTTTAGTTCTGATACGCTGATATTTTCATTGTTCTGTGGCATCTTGGTTTCCTTTACTAGGTTCCAAAGCTTAATGTAATACCTGAGTCTTGATGTAGAACATCCTAAGTATTAACTATGTAAGTATTATGTTGGCAATCAGGAAATTTCCATTTCATTCATACAGTCATCCATTTATCAAATAATCAAGCCAGGATATGCAAAATGATTTTAGAGAAGATAGAGATGGTCAGCCCACTTTGTTTAATAGGGCAACAGAAGTGAGTTAATCAGAATTAGATAATGGCTCTTCTGTGTTTGGTCATTATTGCCTGCAAACCGAATCAAATATTTTAAATGAAAGATTCAGATCAATATGTCTGATTTAATATGCTAATAAGACACTAATAACTTGAGATAGATTGACCATAGTTTTAAAAAGTAATTTACTTTGCATTTCCCTTCGTGGCTCAGTGGTTAATTAATCCGACTAGGATCCATGAGGTTGCCAGGTTCAATCCCTGGCCTCGCTCAGTGGGTTAAGGATCTGGTATTGTCGTGAGCTGTGGTGTAGGTCGCACACTCAGCTCGGATTCCTTGTTGCTGTGGTTGTGGTATAGGCTGGCAGCTGCAGCTCTGATTTGACCCCTTGCATGTGAACCTCCATATGCTGTGAGTGCAGCCCTAAAAAAAAGCAAATAAAAAAAAAGGTAATTTCCTTTGAAAATATAGGTGGGACTGTGAGATAAAGAGATGGCAGAGAATGTCACCTACCAGAATTGAACCATGACTTCCCTGTCTATGCTTTTGTAAGTAAAGTGTGCAATTTTTTCTGCAGTCATTGTCCCCACCTTTACCCCCCCCTTTTTTGAAAATTTTTATGAATTGGCAAACATATCTTTGGCTTACCTGTTCTGTTCACTCTGTAATATATTCTCTGTGTTGACATGAGTTATCCTACAACAGATAGTGTAAAATATCTGAATGTGTATACATATGTGTTTGTGTTTAAAATATTCATTGAAATGATTCAGAAATGTAATTTCTATTCGGGTGTGCTAGTTGAATTCAGGTTATATCTCTGCTTTCTTTTTTTTGGTGGTGGTCAAGTAGAATATATAATCTCATTGATATTTTCTTTTACTTTTTTCATAATTTGCTTACTATTTATTTCCTTTTAACTTTATCATAACTTTCTCATAATATTCTTTTAACTTTTAGTTTCCAAGAGTGAGGGAGTAGTCAAATATATTATTTTTGTCTTTTCTGTTTGACCGCATTGATAGCAGATTTGGTCAGACCTGTTAGGCCAGTGGAATGTGAGTAGAGGCAACGTTTAAGAGCCATCATGTAGTTCTGCCATTCCAGGCATATCTCAGTTTATTGAGCTTCACTTTATTGTGCTTTTGAAGGTTGGTGGCAACCTTATGTTGAGCAAGGCTATCAGCACCATTTTCCCAACAGCATTTGCTCACTCTGTGTTTCTGTGTCTCATTATGGTAATTCTTGGAATATTTAAAACCTTTTCGTTATTATTATATTTGTCCTAGTGATCTGTGATCAGTGATCTTTATGTTGCTAGTAAGACTCACTGAAGTCTCAGACAATGGTTAGCATTTTTTAGCAATAAAGGTTTTTTTATAAAATTTTTTTTTATGGCTATACCCACAGCATATGGAAGTTCCTGGGCTAGGGACTGAATCTGAGCTGCAGCTGTGACCTATGCCACAGCTGTGGCAATGCTGGATCTTTTAATCCACTGCACTGGGCTAGGGATCAAACCTGTGCTTCTGCAGCCACCCAAGCTGTTGCAGTCAGATTCTTTTTTTTTTTTTTTTTAGGGCCACAGCCATGACGTGTGGAGGTTCCCAGGCTAGGCTTCGAATTGGAGCTGTAGCTGCTGGCCTACTCCATAGCCACAGCAATGCCGGATCCTTAATGCACTGAGTGAGGCCAGGAATCGAACCTGTGACCTCATGGATACCAGTCAGATTTGTTTCTGCTGAGCCATGACTGGAACTTCTGTGTCAGGTTTTTAACACACTGTGCTATGGTGAAACTCTGCAAATAAGGAATTTTTTTGAAATTAAAGTACATACACTGTATTTTGGGCCTAATGTTGCACACTTAATAAGCTACAGGATAGTAAAAACATGTTTTTTATATGTACTTGGAAACCAAAAAATTTCAATGATTTGCTTTATTGAGATATTTGCCTTATTATGGTGGTTTTTAACTGAATTTACAATATCTTCGAAATATACCTATATTCTTTCCTTCTGCTATTCCATGAAAATAAGGGTTGCTCTTTCAGCTTGAGTCCCAGGATGAAGAAGGGATTCAGCAGGAACTGAGGCTTACACAGACATAAATGATGTTCTTATTGTGAAAAGCTCAGATTTCTGTCATTTGTTATTGCAGTATATGACTAAGCTGATTAATACAAAGAACTATGGTAGTTTCATTACTGTTAAGAGGCAGAGGGATAAACTGTTAGAGTAATATAGAGGACAGAGCATATATTTTGGAGTTTGAGAGTTATAGGTTTGACCCAGGTTTGAATTTTATTGTGAGTGCGTGGGATAGTTATTAAACTATTTGAACTTCTGTTTTTCACCTGTAAAATAGGATCCATTCACATAAACTTACAACTTTGCTGTGAAGATTAATTAACTGTACAAAGGTGAAGCTTACTGCTGTAACTAACAAATGCAAATGCAAAACTACATAATGATTCAAAGTGTATAGAAGTTTGTTTCTTACTCACCTTAATTGCAAAATGCGTGATCCTGATGATCTGATTTTTTTTTTCCCTCTAAGCAATGATTCAGGGACCCAGCTTCTTTATTCCATTTTGTGACTCTGCTATCTGCAACACTTGGTGTCCATTGATGCCTGGGAACTTTCTCCATTCCCATCACCCTGAAAGGGAAAGGGACCTGGAGGACCTCAAGAGGGAGGTTTTAATGGGCTGGGCATGGAAGTGCAAAACATTGCTTCTGCTCATTTTCCAATGGTTAGAATCCAAGTTTTTTGTGCTCACACTCAAGTATAATGTAGTCAACTATCTGCTTAAGAAGAAAAGGAAATGGGTTTAATGAACAGTAAGCAGCCTCTGCCACAGTGATATGTGTGAAGAATAAGACTACTTGTAAGAACCTAGTAGATGCTTAATAAACATTTTTTTCTGTTTGTTTCTCTAGGTTTCTTCAAGCCTTATGTAAATATCAAAAAGACTTTTATCACTGGGGATCAAACACATGGCTCTAAGGTGGCACATATAAACATTGCAGCCATGAAAATATTATTAGTTCAAGGGTCTTTCTTGCCTGGTAATTCTCAGTATTTCGTACAGCACCTTGATTTGTGGAAATATCTTGGTTCATTGCCTGTCAGAATTAGAGGTAAAGCTGGAGCCATTTAATTCTTGTTTGTTGAATACCTAACAGAATAAATATGCCTCTTTTAATTTTATAAAATATCATGACTGGAGTTCCCTTCGTGGCTCAGTGGTTAACAAATCCGACTAGGAACCATGAGGTTGTGGGTTCGATCCCTGGCCTTGCTCAGTGGGTTAAGGATCCGGCGTTGCCGTGAGCTGTGGTGAAGGTTGCAGACGCGGCTCGGATCCCGCGTGGCTGTGGCTGTGGCTGTGGTGAAGGCTGGCGGCTACAGCTCCTGTTAGACCCCTAGCCTGGGAACCTCCATATGCCGCGGGTGCGGCTCTAGATAAAGGCAAAAAGACAAAAAAAAAATATATCATGACTGAGCAAGTGTTGTACCCTCTTGTAAGGCTTTGTGGTAAAATATGAGAACTAAGCTGGCTCTCTAGAGAATGTTTATTGCCATCCAAGAATTGCTATATGACTTTTATTTGCTATAGAAAATGGTTGTATTTCTAACATAAAATTAAGACTTTACACAAATTTTCAGTTTGAATTATGTTATTGATTAATTCTCTTGGGTTTACACTTCCATTATTCTGTTGTGAGCCACACGAGAAGTCCTACACTTCCATAATTCTGGATACATGTGAAAGCTACTGGTAATTTCTGCTTGTAACAATCCGGTTAGTCTTTCCAGACATTGAAATATATATATTTTTTTTACCACACTCATGCCATGTGGAAGTTCCCATTGCCATAGCAGTGACCTGTGCCACTGTAGTGACAGTGCCGGATCCTTAACCTGATGTGCCTCAAGGGAACTCTTAAAGATGGTTTGAATCTCAGTTTTTCTTTACCTCTTCTTAGGTACTCAGTCTTGGGCAACTTACATTATGTATATGGGCCTCAATATTGTCATCTGTAACACAGGATGAGGATAAATCTAGGTTATATATTTATAGTGAGTTTTTTTGGTCACACCCACGGCATGCTGAAGTTCCCAGACCAGGGTTTGAACCTGCACTACAACGGTGGCCTGAGCCATACATACAGTGACAATACCAGATCCTTGACTTGCTGTGCCACTAGGGAACTCCCTATAGTGAGTTTTTTTTTTGTCTCTTTGCCTTTTATCTAGAGCTGCACCCGCGGCATATGGAGGTTCCCAGGCTAGAGGTCTAACAGGAGCTGTAGCTGTCGGCTTTCACCACAGCCACAGCAACGCAGGGTCCGAGCCGCGTCAGCGACCTTCACCACAACTCATGGCAATGCCAGATCCTTAACTCACTGAGCAAGGCCAGGGATCGAACCTGCAACCTCATGGTTCCTAGTCGGATTCGTTAACCACTGAGCCATGAAGGGAACTCCTATAGTGAGTTTTAAGTGAGGTAAAATGTGTAAAACAATGAATACATTTTTTGAACATAGTAAATGCTTAGTAAATAGAAAGTTTTCTATTAATCTTAATAGCAATGATGATCCAGTAATAGCATCATCATCATCATCATAGAATAATAATAAACTGTTACCAAGTAGTGGTATATTTTTCTTAGCAGTAAACTATATAAATGAAAGAAGAATGATGTTTAAACATATTTTCCCTTAAAAGCCATCATCCCTACAGAAAACATGCAATGAAGTAGGAATATGCTTCCTATAATATCTAGACCAAGCTTTTGTTCTTACCTGAGTGTTTTGACATTGTGTAATTGGATAGTAAACAAATTATGTCACATGCTTGGTGCGTACTTCTTAATAATTTGGAAGAGCCACTAGAGGGTGCTACTTTGCTAGGAAAATAAAAGCACCTCCCAACAGTAGCATTCAGTCTGCAGCGGAGGCGTCTGATGTTAGAGGCCAGAACTGAGCTCTCTGCTGTGAGTATCCGGATACAATTTTTCATTTATCGTTTATGTCAGAAGTAAATAGCAACAGTGTAGGCAAGCCGCAAAAGTTGATACAAATAAAATCCTGGTCTTTCAGTAAAGGGTTGTAACCAATTCTGCTATGAAAAAGCTGTGAATATTTCTTACCAAACAAAATTCTGAGGCTGTATGACTTTCTCATGAGAGATAAGCTGGCTTTAATATGTGTGTTGTGTTTTGACTTGGTATCTGTTGCTCTAAGTTTTGTGTAATGATTTTCTTGTCTTTGGTAGTTGTTGTTATAAGGATCTGTGAAAATAAGGATCTTATATTATTTTGCCCTCTGAAAAATAACATTTCAGTGATCCAAAGGTCACACATATGTTCAGGTGGGTGAGCTGCAGATAAACAAAGTGTGTGACCTTCATATTCGTAACTCTGCATTTAAAGTGAATGTTATGCTGGTGAGAGGTGGTATGAAGTGTCAGCCTCAATTATGAATAACAGCCTTTAGTGTCTAGTTCATATTCTTTGGCAAAAGCATCTTTGTGAAGCCAATTATCTAAGGATGAAACACAGTCAGCATGGGTTTAGTCAAAAGATTTCTGTAGATTAACTCTTGTCTTTTCAGCCGACTGTGAGGTAATGATAGAGATGGAGGAAGATTGTTGGTAGTTGGAGGAGAGGAAGAAGTAAATGGGGAAACCTAAAAGAATCCTAACTCTCCAGTTGATGTGAACTACACAGAAGCTGGATGTTTTCAGCGTGTACATTTTTAATTCTTGATAGAGGAGTTAGCTTCCTGAGGTATTTTTTTTTCCTAATATATATTACTTCTGAAATATGAATGGGGGAAAATGTTTTTGATTGACTTGCATCAGTGAAAGAAACAACTAAAAAGTTTCAGTCAAAATTATGTGGAAGAGTCTAGCTCCTCAAGTCTTCTGAATTCCCCAGAGTCAAGGTAACTAATCACCAGTCTAGCTCAGACTTGATGATTAAACAGAATATAATCAGGTTACCAGCTTGTGTGTGTGTGTGTGTGCGCTTGTGCACACTCCATACACTCATGTACACGTGATCACTTTAAGAGGTCATGTCATTCAAGAGCTCAGTGTTACCCTGATGTAATTTTAAATGTTAACTATAGCTTCTTTAGCTTGTTTATCTTTTGGAACAGTTTTTGTGAGTTAGGTAGTTATTGATAGTGGCAGGTGGGGAGGAGCCAGGAGGCTCTGATTATTATTCGCTATTGAGATGTTTTTAGTTCCAACTTTAAATCTTTTACAGAGAATTTGAGATGGGTAACATTTGGGTGGCACTAGAAAATTAAAATTTTTTTATCCATCTTTTTCATTAATATAGATAATGTCTTTCTTTTTGTAAACTCGAGAATTAGGAATGCAGTGGAATGTGGTTATCTCATTCTCCACGTTAAGGAGGTACGGAAACTCTAATTCACTCTTCTCTGGATGGTCAGAAAGGAAACTGTCAAGTTTGGGCTGAGATTTTACTGAGAAAAATACTGCTTCTTTAATTTGCCAGCTTGTGAAAGCATGGATTAGAGAAAATAATACTGAATTGGAAAGAAGATGGGGGATTTAAACCCTCTCCTTCTGATCAGCCATGGCTAGTTGTGGTAAATGAGTTTACCTTAAACCATGGGCACGAGTAAGCTTTAGATTTTAAATTAATTTTTTTGGTAAGAAAGAATAGTATCTACTTGGTTTGCATCAGAGAATTGTTGGAAGTGACATATAAAAAAGTACCTTCAAACTATAAAGGCCCATATAGAGGTGTTGCCATGGTCATGACAGTGTGGTCAAACTGAGTTTAACTAGATTAACTGAACACTCTTAGGAAAATACCTTTTTTTTTCCTCCATTCCTTGATTTTCTTTAGCATTCCGACTTTTCAGCCTATATGTTGCTATCTTGCAAATGACCATATTGAGTGTTTCAGCTTGACAGCAGATGCTAAAGGTGTGATGATGAGGGAAGTTGAAAAAGGTAGTCGGTCTTCTCACTTATTACACAGTGTCACTGCCAACCACTCTGCTTCTGCTTTTGGTTTCATCGTAATTTTTCTGTGACCCAATTCCTACTTGAAGGCACGTTGTACCCTTGGCCTCTTAAGCTTAGATGCTCAAATAATTCCACGGGATACCCTTTATTGACCTAAAACCTGAATGGTTGTGAAATACTGTGCTCGGAACTTTTATTTTTTTGCTCAGATTTTTCAAGTGCAACCTTGAGGGAGGCAAGTTTTTTTTTTTTCCTTTGGTATAGCTCCATGGCTCTTAAACTCTAGATTGAGGTTTCTGTTTATTACTTCACTGGACTGAATTTTGTGGACTCCTCTTCTTTCACCTTAAGTAACTAGTAAAGGAAAGCTTTGGTTTCCCCTTTTAAGTTAATAACACACCAATATGTGTATACATCAGTCTTATACATACCTCTGGGGTAAGATAGATGGAGATCAAAATATCACCTTTATCCTTTATGATTGATAAACTAAGACTGGAGACTGTGACTTGGAAAGTGGCAGTAGCGGCATCTTAATGCCAAACTCTGAGCTCAGCCAGAGGGAGGCAGTTGCAGCACCCTGCGTGGAAGCCTACCCCTGTTCCACCTAAAAACAGGGTGTAGCGTCTCTCAGGAGAGCCGGGCTCCCTCTGAGACAGGGAGTAGGGACGGAACTGTGTCCACCTAGTTCCTCTTCCAAACTCATCAATCGGCTCACCAACTTTCCTGGATGAGAAACCTTAGAAATGCCCCGTTACTGAAACCTGAAAGGAGGAAAGAACATTCTGACCCCACTGCCCCTCAAAATATTCTTCAGGGATTTGTTTTCTTACTTTATGAAGCTTAACCATTAAACTTATGAAAAGCAAGATTGCCGCTGCTGTTCTAGAGGAGAAAATCTGCAGTCTGTCAAGACCACCTGCCCCCACCATGTGAGGCTGGGGTCCGCCCCCTGATCTCTGACTTTTGTGGATCTGCCCAGGACACAGTGAAAGAAATACTTTATTCCCTTAGATGTGTCAAAAGGACCAGTAAATACTGCAGCTGAAAAATTCCTCTTCCTATTCCCAACCCAAATTACCATCTAGCTACATTGTTCAGGTTCATTAGAGGTTTTGCTCAAGTTTATTAGAGGTTTTGCAATATTATCAGATGACCACATGGAGCTATTCCAACAATAACAGGCCAAAAAACTAGATGTCCTAAATTTAAGCGTAAGTCTCTGCCCACTGTTAAAAATTCCTCAACAAACATTAAAGTGCAAATTTAAACTCCCTTGTATTTTGCAGTTCAAATGAATTAGAGTCCAGAATCAAATTATTTTACCTTCATGTTTTCAAAGAAATTAGTTAAAAAATATTCTTGCCAATGTCTTATTCTGATCGGCCTCAACAGAGACTTCTTGCTGTCTGGAGCGGATGAGTTTCCTTCAGCAGCTGCAGCCTGGAATGAGTGTAATTCCTTCACAGCTTCAGAAATAGCATTAATTCATTGCCAAGTTTCTGATGTACCTAATTTTTTAGAAAGGTGTTTACAGTATTATAGCACTTGCTCCATTCTCACTAAATTTAGAAAAAAAATTAATGCGTAGCCCTAAGAGTAAGTTTTCCAGGGGAAACTATGCTCCCCAAACAGTTTTTAGAAAGTTAAAGATCATAGAAGAAACTCATTGATGTCTGAGAATAAAGTGAACAGTCTTGATTTTGGTCTGACCAGGATGTCATTTCATCTGCCAGATTTTTAGAATCTATGATTTGGGAACTTGAATTCAACTGGGAGAAATTACCTATAAATATATTGCTTTTGACCATAGGGAATTATCAGGTCTTGAGAGAAAATGCATTTATGAATATAAGTTTCTCTTCAAGAAAGAGACATTTAAAATGTGCTGGGAAAAATTAGGACTTTGAAGTGGTTTATACATTCTTATTCGGCATGCTTTTGGGCCTTTGAGGGACATCCTGAGGGTGATTTAATGTAGATTCTATCTAGTGACAAGTCTCCCACTTGCCCTTGTTCCAGGCTGGCTGATTCCACTGCTTTGGCAATGAAATTGCTAATAGCGAAACAAAATCTTCTAAAGTTTCTTTCTCCTCTTCATCCTTCCTCCAGCTGGAGAAACATCTCTGGCAGATGCCTGAGCTTACAGTGTCATTGATATTTCTTAAAGCTTGTAGCCTTAGGAGGGTTTAGTGGGGAGAGTCATCTCCCTGTGTTCTTCAAGAAAATGTTAACTGGCACAAAAAAAAATAAAACTAGGACCTCAACCTTGTGTGCTCTGAAAGCCCTCATAAGAACTTATGCGTGCAGTGAAAGGCAATGACTACGTTGTACATAGTTAAGACACACAGTAAAAGAAAAAAAAAAGTTTCACCTATTGTCCGCACACAATAGGTATCTTAAGGTCATGCTCTAGCAGTCAGCTTCTTAAGGTCTCTGTGGCTCATATGACTTTAAGGCATTAGGAAGTCCTGCTTGTGTTAAAATAGCCTCTCACTCTATAAAATATAACCACACATCTGTGGACAAACCACCGTAAGCTGCTGTCTTCCACCAAACGCAAAATCCCGTAGTGACCTATTCCTTTAAAGTATAAGGTCTAAAGCTGCTACTTAGGCTGCACTGATTATAAGCACACCACACATATCAAAAGCCAGTTGCATCGTGCAGCATAAGCCGCTGTGAACTAGCAGAGCCAACAATAGAGCCTGACTTCTTCCAGTGGCTCATGATTCAACATTATGTTTGCTCTCCAAATTCCTCTCTATGTCTACTTCTCAATATTCCTGGCTCAAGGCATCAAATCCTAACACTCCTTTGAATTGAACTTCCAGGTCTTGAGCAGAAGCATAATCTGCCCTCTAAAACATGGGATTTGGAATAACAGAGCTGACTTACACTGCGTAATTAGCGGGATCACATGGGAGGGGAAAGCAGAAAGAGCTGGCCTACTCATGTCCAGTTCTTTTCTGAAACTCACCAGTCAGGTAACTCACTCCATCTTTGTGCACAAGAAGCTAGTGGTATTTAGGACATTAGGACGTTTCTCCTCTTGGAAGGCAGAGGAGTGAAGTTCTTTCCTCTCTTAACAGAACTTGATTGGATGTTCCCCCTGTGGCCTCCTCTGAGAGCGTGTTGTTGAAACCAGTTCCACTGTCTAGAATGGAAAACCCAAACCAAACAAATAAACACAAAAGACTTAGGTATTCTAAGTAATTGAGAAGCTCAGCAGTTGAATGGCTCTACTGATGCATCATCAATTTCAATTCTGCTGCAGGTTTCCCCAGGTGTTTTACATATGTTAGCTGTAACTGATCTCTTCAAACACTCAATGTAACACATTTCTGGAAATGCTTGGTTAAGTCTTGCTTTCCAAAAGTAGGTTGGAAAGATTTCAAATAACACAAATGGGGAAAAAAATGGAATGAATAGGAAAATGATTCACAGTGTGCATTGATACAGGGAGATAGAATTTACATTAAGTTAAATGAGGTAATAGTTATGAAAGCACTTGGCAGACTTGTAAAATACATGAAGGTAAAATTTTAGTTGTTACATTCTGTGCAGATGGATTGCAATTTGAAGTCCACAGTTCCTATCATGACAATTTTGGTAAGAACTTTAAAGTCTAGTTTCACTCTCTCTTCAAACAGAGACCTTGAAGTGGTAAATGGTCTCTTTAAGCATTAGAGTCTATGGTCATGGTCATCCATTTAATAAATGGCCAAGTGGGAACAGAAGACCATTTGGTTCTCTTAATGTTAGGAACCAGAAGCTTGTGTTTGCCCAGAGTCATGTGAAATGCAAGCTGCCAGGGCATGAGATACAAAGATGAAAACTTGACCATAGAAATGTTAGTAACATCAACTCTGATGTGAAAGAAAAGAGATATGTATACTTTGGAACTTAAATTAATTCCCCCTTTGTTTTCCTTTTTTATAATGTCAAGAAATTATTTGATCACCAATAGCTTCTTTAAAAAATAAACACCCCAGTCTGTGCCCTACTTCTATGTAAGTTTAGTGTACATAAAAATTTTATCCAGAGGACTAATTAACAACTTGTTATTTTGCGTTTTGTCTAACTGGTTAGTTCAATGAGTATTCTCTTATGTCTTAATGAAATTGCCCCTTTTCATGAAAAAATTCCTTATGGATATTAACAGTGTACTTAAGTTCTGCTGTCATGCTTATTTTGAAAACATGAAATTGTTCCAACACAGCTGATATATCAGGGAACTTGAGCATGACACAGATGTTGTCTTTGCTTCTGCACAGTTTTGTTTGTGAAAAACTCTAGGTGAATGCAGTGCACTGCAGCCAGCTCAGCCCAGCTACATAGGAATTCACATGACACACATGCACACATCTCACAGTGTACCCAGTCTCTCTGTTCATTGCATATATTTTAAGCTACACCCACCCACATCTGGTGTTAAGAACTTTTGATCCATTTCAGATAACCTTCCTTCCATCATTTCGTAATGACTCACAAATTGGAACCCTCTGCAAACTTCAAGTTTTTTTCAAGATAAACTGCCATATTTATTGTAGTACTTAAGTATTTTGTAACCATTTCACATGTGTAAAGCTGTGCTGCCATTTTATTTAGGTTCCTACCTTTAAAAAAATCCTGTCATTGATGAGATTTCTTAGTGTTATGTCTCCAATACCATTTTCTCATAAGCCCTGTTAGTTTTTTTGTGTGTGATTTTTGCATAGCATGGTAATTTTAAGGAATACAGATGCCATGTTCTAGCAGAACTGACTGGATTTTAATTTCAGTTTTTCACTTTTATTAATATTTTGCAGCAACCAGTAATACAATTCTATGTTGTCCCCCTACCCCCAACTTTATTAATAGTGGTGTTAGTTTATTGCGAGATCCCTGCAGAGTGTCTGCTGGCTAGTTTCTGTGGGAAGCAAGCTCATTTGCATTTGCATGGACTGTGAACAATTTTGTGCATATATACACCTTTGAAAGAAGGCTGAAACCTGCAGGAGTCTGTCTTTAGGCTCAGAGATCTTGACAACAGTCATGTCTCCTTGTTTTTTTCCATGCTCTGAATTTGAAACAAAGTTTGGCAGTCAAAAACTTCCATATATGATATTTAATAAATATGAATATGACATATACATAAAGCAAAAACATTTCTGCAGGATATTATTTTTTTTTCTGATCTGTCTGAGGTCATATGAGTACTATCACATACGGTATATGCATCTACTATAATGATATTTACTGTTATATTTGTCTTTAGAAGGCCCCCTTTTTTCCTTATTTTAAACTTTATTGAGTTATGACTGATAAAATTCTAAGATATTTAAAGTGTACGCTGTGATGATTTGATATGTGTATATGCTATAAAAAACTTCCTCCTGTCTGGTTAATTAACACATCCATCACCTCACCTCACATATATTTTTTTTTTTTAAAGAACTCTTTTGCTTTTCTAAACTCCCTCTCCCATTCATCATGTAAGGTACCCTACGCGTAGCTGCAGTGCATAGAACATGTTATATACCAAAAGTTCAATGATGTGAAGGAAATGTACTTGTTCATAAAAGCTGAAAAGAGTTATTAATATTTATTCATTTCCTTCTGCGTTCCAGGAAGTTGGCTACCTTGTTTACTGATAATATGTTTCATTCAATCTTCACAATATCCCTTACAGTTTTTCCTATCTATTTTTAACAGATGAAGACACTAAACCCATGGAAGATCATTAACCGTCCCAGCATCACGTAGTGTTAGAGTTATGTGTCCGTGTGGGTCGTCTGAAAAGTGAATGCAAAGATAAGATTAGATTTGTAAGAGATTAATTGGGGGAGATGCCTGTTAAAGATAAAGGAGGGATCAAGAGAGTCTTCAGGCCATGATGCAGGTCTAACATCCAGGAAAGGAGAGAAAAGGAAAGAGGTCTTGGTAGGAAAAGCCTCAAACTGAATGGAGTTATGAAAATGTTTCATCCAGGCCAGTGCCTCATGGAATCTCTGAACAAAAGATTCCCCTTTAGAGGAGTCCTTCTTTGGGTAGAAATGGCCCAATTCTAGTCACGTTCCATCATTGGTTGGTAGCAGCCCAGGGGAAGCAAGATCTCTGAGCTCCAAGTTGGATCCAAAGGTTGCAGGAGGCTGTCAGTCAGCTGTGATCCTATGAGCAGATTCTCCTGGAGGGAGATATGGATATGAGCAGTGCACTTCTATGGTCACCCACAGTCATAATTCAGGACAAGGTCTGCCTGAGCACAAAGTTCTCTACGTGGTTAACACACAGGGTTGGTGGCAGGGGCTGAGGATATTCCCATCAACCAAAATAACACCCTTACTACAAAGAATATAACCTGCAAATATTATAACCTACGTAAATTTGTGGGTTTGATAATGTAGTTTGATAATGTAGACGTAGCTTTGGGATATGTTTTTAAGTCTCCTAGCTTTCAACAGCTTGCTTCATTTAAGTCCCTCCTACAATTTTGTACCTGCCACTTAAGAGCCAAGGACATAGAAGCAATTTTCTAGACCAAAGGGTCTAATTTTGGCAGCACATTAGAATCAGGGTGAGGGGATAGTTAACATTTCCTATGGCCAGTCTGCGCCTCCAACCAATTAAATTAGAAATTGGGGCTAGAGCCTCGCCATCAGTATTTTGAAAGGTTCACAGGTGATTTCAATGTGTGTCCAAGGTTAAGAACTACTGCCATGAAGAACATCTGCCGGAAGTAAAAGAATAGATGTATTTTTTTGAATAGTATTCTAAGTACCCAGTCTCTCTACTAACCCCACTCATATCCACCCACTCTGGTTCAAGAATATCCCCAGAGGCCATTAAGTTTAAAAAAATTATTTTGGTCTTTGTGACCATAATCCTATACCTAATTTATATTTACATTTGCATTTGTGCTTTCACCATAGTTTAACTTTGGGTAGAAATGGCCCAATTCTAGTCACGTTCCATTATTGGTACTTTTAATAAAATATATACTGTATACTTTTAATAAAATGAAAGTTGTGATACAAATTATATTAAGTAACCCTGGTTTTCCGGCTGCAGTCAACAGTGTGGCTTTTGGAAGTGCCCGGAAGGGATTTTGGAGGTGGAGGCAGAGAGAAGCCTTTCTGTCTTTACGGGAAGGAACATTCCTACATATTCTCAAAATTTGAAAGGCAAACAGGAGGAAAATTAGGAATGTGGACTGAAGTAATTAGGGAGTTCAGATTAGGTATGTTTTATTTATAATCTCATTTTTGTGTTAATGAATATCAATGAAAGTAGTGTACGTTCATTGTAAAGCTCTGGAAAAAAGATAATGTTAGATGAAAAGAATACAGTTAACATTAATATTAATTATTTGTTCAGAAATCTGAGTTGGTCAGTATAGGTGCCTCCTGTGAGCTCTGCTTGACAGGATGAACTGATCAAGGTGTAGCCATTGGTGCCTGATCTCCATATATGGCATTAATTTTTCTCTGTTCTGTAGCAAAATCCAACAACAAACAAAAACCCCACCAGTATATCTGCTCACCTGCAGCAGTGGATCAAGAGGGAAGATGTAACAGTGGAAACTATCAGAAGCAGGCAATAGGGGACGCAGAGTCTGTGGACAAGTTAAAAACATTAATAAAGCTGACTGAAAATTGATTTTTAAATTATCATTCTGCATCGGCAACTCTAAAACGATATCAGCGATAAAATACTCCTCCCTAAAAAATTATGTTTTCTTGATCTAAGTTCTAAATTTCAAATCATCACTTTTTAAGCATACTCTTTAATAAACGTGGCATTCTGTGTTGTATCCTCTGTGGAGTAGCCCCCTTTCTGCAGCTGGCCTCTGACACATGTGGAAGCAGTTACATGCTTTGCTTCCAGAGGTTGTTTGTAGCCTGCTTCTAGTTTGCTTAGGGCATAGCTTGTCTCCAGCCTCCACGATAATATGGAGTCCTGCATTTAAACAATAGATTAAAAACAGGAGTTCCCGTCATGGCTCAGTGGCTAACGAATCCGACTAGGAACCATGAGGTTGCAGGTTCGATCCCTGGCCTTGCTCAGTGGGTTAAGGATCTGGCATTGCTGTGAGCTGTGGTGTAGGTTGCAGACGCGGCTGGGATCCTGCATTGCTGTGGCTGTGGCGAAGACTAGCAGCTACAGCTCCTGTTAGACCCCTAGGCTGGGAACCTCCATATGCTGTGGGTGCGGCCCTAGATAAGGCAAAAAGAAAAAAAAAAACAATAAATAAATAAATAAATAGTAGCGCAACAAGTGTAAAGATGATGAACTGGAGCTTGCGTTATTTCAATATTGTCTTTCTTTGTGACGGTTTGAGGTTTTCATTTGTGTTTAAAGTTTATGCAGTGAAATAATGTAGACAGAGATGTGGTATTTTTATTTGGTAAGTGCCAATTTTCTTACATGAAATATTTTATTGGTTTCAAATAATGTCTTTAAAATTGGAATTTACTCTTATTTTTGTATTTGTTAATTGCTTTAAAACAAAAGAACTAATTAAGGGAATAAAACATTGCATCAATGTGATTTATTTAGTAGGTTTAGACATTTTGGTTTTATTAAAATTCATTTAAAAACCAGCGTGATTATGCATACACAAAATTTAATAAAAGGAAATGTTCACTGTATTCATATCTTTTCTGGCTATTACTTATTCCATTTAAAAAATTCCATTAATTTTGTTGTCTAGAGTAGGGGAATGTTGAGAAATGCTCTGCTCTGAGTGCCGAATAATCCAGGTAGGACACTGCTCAAACGCTTTTACAAGAAGAGCTTGAAAGTCACTCAGCGGGCCTAACACTGTCCTTCACTGTGTCAGTTTCCCCCTTTTGTCCATTCCTTCATCCCCCTTTGCTTGCTCCTAACATCCAATCTCCTAGGGAAGGAAATGTTTCCTAGCAAATGTAGAAAGAAATTAATTATGTTTACAGTTCCGGTTTTCCTGTGTTGTCCAAGAAGCTTAAAGTAATCCTGTCGCAGACCTGGTCAAAGATTAGCTGAGAAAGCCTGAAGAAATGAGGGAGATTGATTTGTCCAAGCCTAAGGGAAGTGTGATGAGGATTCTATTGAGAAAGGTAATTTAATTTGGGCTGTCCAAAGGAGATTGGTACAATTAAATGGTCACTGTATTCTGTGAGTTCTGTTCAGCAGAAATGTTTAAGCATTTAATTGCTTTTTAGTGGGTAAATGAAACTGACTACTTCTTTTGGAGGTGCATTTTTGAGGGTAAAAGTAAAAAAAAATTGGGTCTCGGTAGATTGAGGCTGTTATGGTCTGGCAGTCCAAGAAGCATAAGACTGGGGAAGTCATTTCCCACTTGTACTCCTGTTTCCAAACAGGATGACATCGGAGCACTCTTGGAGAGATTTAAAAGCAGTTCATATTAGTGACAGTGTTTGTAGTTGGTGTTCTGGGTTCTCACTTCATTTCTACACTAAATTCATGAATTGGGTGAATCACCCACAGTCTAGATGGAGGGATTGGGTGGTGGGATTGTTCAAGCCACCTTTTTGGATTACTTTGTAAAGATTGACTTGAGCTAGAAATGTATTACAAGAAGGTATCCTATTTCCTTTGGTGTCCATCAGTGAGAAATAATTCTTGAAATCATACTGAATTTTTACAAAAATAAACTCAATGGGAATATCTTCACAACATACAACTTTAGGACTCAAATATCTATAACACATTTCTGTATTATTGACTCGATCAGTATCACTTTGATGATCACATATATTTTAATTTCTTGAATTTTATTTAATAAACTGTTCTTCAAACATACAAAAAGTTAAGAGAATAATATAGCAAATACCTAGATATCCAACATTAAATTTTACACAAGGGTGATATTTTGCCATTTTTCCCTCAGAGCTCTTTTGAGGAAATACAATACAAGGTTACTTTTAAATCCCTGTTTACTTCTTCCTGATCTTATTTCCTCTCCCTCTTTCCCTAGGAGTAAACACCATCCTGAATTTTGTGATTATCATTGTCGCATATGATGGAGAGCACCCTCTGTTTCCAAAACGAAGCCCAGTAGACAGTGGCTTTAGCTCTGCTAATCACGTTGTATATCAAGTCCATAAAATTACATCAGACACCTGTTAGGCTTTTCAGACAATTGAGATCCTTGTCATAATTTGCCTTTGGGAGCTTTGGCTGCTCATTTTAGCCACATACACTGCTGCACTGACAAATTCTCTTTGGAGAAACCAAAAATCTTCACTCATGTGCAGCTGAATAGCACTCACCCATCTCCTGTCCCTCTGGTCCTCATTGATAACAGGCATGAAGTGCTTATGTGAGAGGGGTGGATAGGAAAGAGGTGAACATGTGTGTAGTCAAGCTTTGGCCAGTGGGAGATGGGAGCTTGCAAATAAATTCTTCCTTTTCCCCATGAATTGGGAAGTTGTTTATATAGCTTCTCAGAAGACAATTTTATGAGATGATTAGACAGTCATGTTTAATACCTTGAACTGGTTTTTCCTTCTTTCCTGTCTCAGTCTCTTTCTCTTAATTTTTGCTTCATGGGATTGTACTACCTAATAAAGTAGTTAGCCTTTGCCCAAGGCTATGCATTCTTGGGAGACCAGATCAAAATAGAGATGTTTATCTTGTTCTAGCCATATTCTTTTGGCATTATCTGTCCATCTATCATCTAACATTGCAATGTGTTTGGAGCAAAAGTGATATATCTTACTGTTGCCTCCTGACTAGAAGTCATTGATTCCATCTTTGCTGTTCTTTGTTTTTCTTTAAACTTAATTTAATTTAATTTTTTTTTTTTTTTTTTTTTTTTGGCGCCACACTCAGGGCATCATGTGGAAGTTCTTGAGCCAGGGACTGAACCAACACCACAGTTGCATTCTGCACCATAGCTGCAACAACACTGGATGCAGCTTGGGTCTAGTGTTGCCTTGGCTGTGGTGCAGACCACCACTGCCACTCTGATTTGACCCCTAGCCCAGGGAGTTGCATAAGCTGTTGGTGTGGCTATAAAAAGAAAAAAAGGAATATAACTTACTAATAACATTGTATTAGTTTCAGGTGTACAACACAGTGAATACATATTTTATACATTACAAAATGATTACTATTATGATTCTAGTTGCCATCTATCGTCATACAAAATTATTACAATATTATTGACTGTATTTCCCATACTGCACACTACATCTTTGTGACTTATTTATATCCACACTTCCTTTACTCATTCCCCAATCCTCCAGCAATCACCAGTTTGTTCACTGTATATATGATTCTGATTCTGTCTTTTATGCTTGTTCATTTTATTTTGTTTTTCAGATTCCACACATAAGTGAAATCATACAGTATTTGTTTTTCTATGTCTGACTTATTTCACATATTGTAAACCCTTTAGATCCATCCATGTTGTTGCTAATAGTAAGATTTCCTTCTTTTTATGTCTGAGTAATATTCCATTGTGTATATATGCTGCATCTTCTTTGTCTGCTCATCTATTGATGAACACTTAGATTTGATTCTGTAACTTCACTATTGTAAATAATGCTGCAATGAACATATGGATGCATTTTAATTTTTCAGTTGGTTTCCCAGGAGTGGAATTGCAGGATAAAGTGGTAGTTTTATTTTTAATTTTTTGAGGCACCTTCATAGTGTTTTCCATAGTGGATGTACCAATTTACATTCACACTAATAGTGCCTAGGGTTACTTTTTAGAGGTACTGCATTCTTTTAGCTTTTGCTAGTCTGTAAAACTCTTGATCTCTTTTTCAAATCTAAACAATAGTCTTCCTAGGTAGAATATTCTTAGTTGTAGGGTTTTTCATTTTATTGTTTTGATCTGCAAAGTTTCCACTGAAAAGTCAGCTGATTGTCTTATGAAAGTTTCTTTGTATGTAACTGGTTGTTTTTCTCTTGGTGGTTTTAACACTCTTTCTTTACTTTTAATTTTTGCCTTTTAAGATAATATGTCTTGGTGTGGACCTCTTTGGGTTGATCTTATTTAGTATTCTCTGTGTTTCCTGGAACTGGATGTCTGTTTCCTTCCCCAGGTCAGGGAAATTTTCAGCTATTATTTATTTAAATTTTTCTGTTCCTTTCTCCCTCTGGGATTCCTGTAATGCAAATGTTACCATGCTTGATGTTGTCCCAGAGGTCTCTTAAACTGTCCTCGTTTAAAAACATTTTTTTTTTCATTTTTATGTTCAGCTTGGGTGATTTCCATCACTCTGTCTTCCAACTTGCTGATCTGTTTCTCTGTATCATCTAATCTACTGTTGATTCCTTCTAGCGTATTTTTTATTTCAGTTATTATATTCTTAAGGTCTATTTGGTTCTTATGTCTATTTCCTAACTCCCTGTTAAACTCCTCATTGTGTTCATCCATTCTTCTCCCAAGTTCTTTGAGCATATTTGTGATCATTACCTGAACTCTTTAGTACATTGCTCATCTTCACTTCCCTTGGCTCTTCTGGGGTTTTGTCTTGTTCCTTTGTTTGGATCATATTTTTCTACCTCCTCATTTTGCTCAATTCTCTGTGTTTATTTCTGTTTATTAGGTAGATCAGTTTTATTTCCTAATCTTGGAGAACTGGCCTTATGAGAAGATGTCCCATGGAGCCTAACATCAACTTCCCTCTTGCCCCTGTTGGGATGCATGCATCCTTCTTTTTTGGTGGGCCAACTACTGTGGATGTGCTTGTAGGTGGGGCTGACCCCTGGCCTGATTGGCTCCCAGGCCTGCTTCATGTGGTGGCTACCAGTCTGGCCCACCTAATTATGGGGACCTGACCAGCTGGTGTGTGGGGCCTGAGCCTGGGACACCTGACTCTGGTGACTGGAGTGTGCTGGCCTGCTGTTATGTGGATAAGCCCCTTGCACTCGTTAGGCTATGAGGAGAACTCCAAAATAGAGCTGCCTGTGTCTGTGTCTCCAGGGGGAATCTCCTTTGCCTCCTATTTCGCTAAAAGACATTCCAAGATCAGCAAGTGGTTCTTAACCAGGCTCCTTTCAAATTACTGCCGCTGTGCTGGGCCTTGGAGCATGTGAGATTTTGAATGTGTCCTTTAAGAGTGAGGTCTCTGTTTCCTACAGTGCTCTGGCTCTCCTGTACATAAGCCCTGGTGGCCTTCAGTGCCAGATATTCTGGGGGCTCATCTTCTCAGGGCAGGACCCCCAGGCTGGAGATCCTGATGTGGGGCTCAGGCTATTTGTTGCTTGAGGAAAACCTCTGCAGTTTTCATCATACTCCCATGTTTGTGTTGCCTCTTGAGGGGGTGTGCATCTTGATAACATTGTTTTCCACCTCTCCTACCCTTCTTGTTGTGGTTCCTTTTTTTGTATTTTTAGTTGTGGAAACTTGTTTTTTTCATGTCACTTTCATCAATAATTACTCTATAAATAGGTATAATTTTGGTGTGTCCATAGGTGGACATGAGCTTGGGGTCTTCTTACTCTACCATCTTTGCCACATTTCTCTTTGCAGTTTTTCTTGCTGAAAGACACGAGTATTACTTTTATATTCATCAAGAAATCTTTAGCACTAGTTATTCATGTATTTCCTGTTGCATATGAAACAAGTGAATAAAATTTTAGCAGAGAGCTTAACATAGAAGAGAGACATGATGCATATTAATTCCATTACTGTACCTTTTTATAAAATGTTATTCCCAAAGGTCCCAAAACTTGGACAGTATTTGCACTACCTTGGATATTTCATGTTTTTTTTCCCCCCATCTGTATTTCTCTAAAGACTGTAAACTTGAGGGTAGGAATTATCTCTCATTCATTTTTGCAAACAGCACAGTGATTGGCCCAATTGACTCTCAATTAATGACAGTGGAACGGACCTGCCAGTTGGTATGTAGGTAAATAAACAGGCAAAAACATTTTAGGTATTTAATTGCTTTTCTATTGATTTCTTTCCTGAATGTAGAAAACTGTCAGTATATTGTTAGCAGTTTACTCTTGTGATAGTATGTGTGATTACTGCTGCTTTGTGCAGTTGATATGCTCATTGATGTGATAGTTTATCTGGAAAGAAAAATACTCTGCAATAAGTCAAGTAATTGCATGCTTCCAATAAGGCAAGGCATAACTCATAATGAGGATTCTATAATGTCATGGGACAAGTATCTCATTAGCAATAAAAGCTATTAATGCC
The DNA here is from genome assembly GCA_004024745.2 of Catagonus wagneri. Lineage (NCBI taxonomy): Eukaryota > Metazoa > Chordata > Mammalia > Artiodactyla > Tayassuidae > Catagonus > Catagonus wagneri. Next base: position 9,032,626 of record PVHT020000886.1, on the reverse strand, counting down.
ACTGTTCTTAGTGAGAAATTAAAGCAGTATCTTTCATTAGAATAAAAAGGGCAAGAATAATGCAGTCAGCATTATGGATGGGTAGTTGGTGAATGTTTGGATGTTTAGGTTGAAAAAAAAGCTGCAGTTGAAAATGATTCCAAGGTTTAGAATTTGGATAATATAAAATAGTGATTATGTTATTTTATGAGTCAGGGAAATAGGAAAAAAGAAATATGTTTAAAGAAATATGAGCTTGGTTTCTAACTGTCCTTAATGTTAAGGAGTATCCATTATTTCACGAATTAATACATTCCATTTATATCAAATACCTATTATTGCCAGACATTGTCATAAGCCCTGAGCACACAAATGGTATTGTCTGTCAGGCATCCCCTTAAAGAATTGCATGTTATCAGATTTTCAGTGACTCAAATATGTGTGGAATAACAATTCTGCTAGAAGAAATAATATGAATTAAAATTCATATTATGAACTGGCAATGATGGTACAAAATTAAAGAGATGAAATTATTAAATAATTTGTGTGAAAGCAACCTTGGTATCTCTTAATAGCAGGAAATGGCTACCTCCAAAATCAGATATATTCTTAAGCTATTGCAATACAAATGTGTAGTAAAACAATGGATATAGTACATGCTTGTAAAATAAAAGATGCATAAATGATAATCCGTTGTAAACTTTCCAGATCACATCCAGGGTATTGTGTTCGATTCCATGGGCTATATTGTAAGTACTAATCAACCAGACGAGCTTAATTCTGTGTCCTGTGAAAAAGCATTAAAAGTCCTAGTCAGAATTAGGAGAAAAATTGCTTTGCAGTGTTTGGTCTGTCTGCCCAATGCCAATGTCAAAACAGGCCATTTGGGTAGAAATACGAGGGAGGAAGACTTGACACATTTTAAGATGTAACAGTCTAATAATTGGAGTTATCTGGTGTGAGTGAGAGCTGTTCACATCACAGCTGGGTGAAGGAGAAGTTGTAGAAGGCACTCCTGCTAACAGGCAGTAGACTTTATTTATTGTTGCATGGGGTTTATAGGTATGAGTTAATAGCCTAGCATCCCATCATCTGTTTATTCTGTATCTACAGAAACAGAAAGAAACAAAACATTCAGTATTTTAAGAAACCAACTTAAAGACTAAAACAGGAGAAAGATCTATTAAATGACATTGTGCTCCAATTTTCAGGGCATTTTTTGTCAGTTTTGTGTTGTGGGGTGACATTATCATAGAAGTGGAAAATGAAGAGAATGTTAATTTACAAGACTGGTTGAAGAAAATGTTTTGGTTGCATACAGATAAAAAGGTCACATTTAAGGATTTTCCTATCCTAGGATGTTAAAAAAATATAGAAATCTTTGAAGATGGGTCTGTTAGGAGAACACATTGATATGTATATTTTAAGTCATTGTATTCCAGTTGAATTTCCAAATTTAAGTAGTGATTGTTTGTGGGTGGGCACCACTGATGTTGCAATTGTGCATACTTATTCATTCATATATTCATCCATTTTTTTATCAAACATCTACTAAACTGCTTCTAAAGACCAGGAATAAAAAATTAAAATGTTTTGTCTGCAAAATAACTGAGACTGTAGTGAAGTAGAGAGGAAGTAAACAAATGATTGAATGCAAATGTTATGGGTACTATACTGGGACGTAGCCCTCAATAAGCATGATCAACTTTGAGTGTGAATTATAGAATTGCTTTTTTTTTTTTTTTTTTGCTTTTTAGGGCCACACATGTGGCATATGGAAGGTCCCAGGCTAGGGGTTGAATCAGGCTACAGCTGCTGGCCTACACCACAGCCACAGCAACATGGGATCCGAGCCACATCTGCGACCTACACCACAGCTCACTGCAGTGCCAGATCCTTAACCCACTGAGCAGGGCCAGGGATTGAGCCTGCATCGTCATGGATACTAGTCGGGTTTGTTACCACTGAGCCACCATGGGAACTCCCAGAATTGCTCTTGAAGAATGTAGTTCAGAGAGGATGGAGGGAAGAACCTTTCAGCATAAGAGAGCTAACATACCAAGATAACAGTACACTACTATCCAAGTGTTTTTCAGCGTTCTGTAAACAACTCAGTATAACAAAAACAATGATTCCTAACAGTTATCTTGTGCTTATTATACCCAAGGTACCGATCTAAACGTGTTACATGTATTTTCTGATCTTCAAAGCAATCTAGAGTAGTTTGGCTCCAAAATCTTCCCCTTTAACTTTCATGTTACATAATTTTTTGAAAAGATGGCTTGGGGAGTTGATTGACTATTGGTTTTGACAGTATGGGAGATTAGATACCTTAAAACTAAGTGTAAGTAGGAATCTGGGGGCACAGCTGGATTATTTATATGTTGCTCTGGGAGGATAAATTGTTACAAACACTTTGGAAAGAGTTTGCTATTGTTTTGTAAGATTGCATTGTTTCAACCCTAGTTGAAACACAACAATTTCATTCCTGGTTAGAAACTTTTGAATATGTGCTGCAAAACACTAGCAGAGAGGGTGTTTGTTCATGGCACATGTTTGTAATGGCACACACAAAAAGCAAACACCTGAAGGTTCATCATCAGCACATCATCAGTAACAGTAGCATAGACAGAAACATTGTGGTAAAAGTACATAATGCAGTACTATGGCAGTGAAAATGAATGAGTTATAGTGCCGATGTGAAAGAACATAGCAAGATTATACTGAGTAAGAATTATACATTTCATCCTACCTAAAGGACACGTTTGTATAAAGTTTGAAATATGTTAAAATAATATATTGTTTAGGGTTACAGAGATTTGTGGTAAAATAAATAAAAGCAAGGGATGATTTTTTTAAACAATTCAAAATAGTGTTTCTTCTAAAGGGAGGACAGAGGAACAAAACAGAAGTGTATAGGTAGGTATCAGTGAAATTCAGTTCACTGTGTTATTCTTCATATCTTACCATATATTTTATAAATACTGTTTTGTATCTACTCAATGATTACATTTCATAAATTTTGTCAATTTTTTCATATTAATATTTCTGAAATTGAGATACATCTTAAAATTGAAGTATTATACAAGTAATGGTCAGCACTTTTCTTTCTCGGTGGTTTGCAGAAAATAATGCAGTGCCTTAAAATTGAGACCATCTTAGATCTAGTGAAAAACAATGTTCTAGGAATAATTATGATAAATGCTCTCCTGTCCGTGTAGAAAATATGTTAGAAAAATGGTAGGATATGAGACTATAGTGGCAGATGGGGGCCATTGCTGAAGTTAAATTCTGTTAAATTGAAAGCTCTTAAGAGTTTTATTAAGGAGAATAGCAAGACAGTTTTATACACATTTGGGGATTTAATTATGATATTGTCTTAAACTAATTCTTTTCCTTCATGCTTCAAGTTTTATTTTTTTTTTTTTTTTTTTTTTTTTTTTTTTTTTTTTTTTTTTTTTTTTTTTTTTTTTTTTTTTTGCCTTTTGTCATTTTATGGCCGCGGGTTTATGGTCGCACCCGCGGCATGTGGAGGTTCCCAGGCTAGGGGTCTAATCGGAGCTGTGGCCACTGGCCTGCGCCGTGGCCACTGGCCTGCGCCGCAGCCACAGCAACGCAGGATCCGAGCCGCGTCTGCAACCTACACCACAGCCCACGGCAACGCCGGATCGTTAACCCACTGAGCAAGGGCAGGGATCGAACCCGCAACCTCATGGTTCCTAGTCGGATTCGTTAACCACTGCGCCACGACGGGAACTCCCATGCTTCAAGTTTTAAACAATAACTCTTATCTCAAAATACAATGAACTTGAGTAACAATGAATACAGCCTAGGTTTTTAAAAATAATATGGATCCCGTGTGATGCAAATTGGGTGTCCCCTCCCTCCTTTCATTTAAGACTTGCATCTTTGCCGAGTGGTAATGAGACTGTCTCCACTGCAGTGTCAGTGTAGACCATATGGAGTGCTGGAACTCCCATCTTGTCCAGCAGTGATGAAGGGCCCTCCCCCTCCCGCTTAACGTCAGCTAAGGCTGAGTGAGAACCTGGATTTCTGCCTCTATGTGGCGATACCAAGGCAGTGACTCTCCTTTCCCCCCTAGGGAGAGATTTTATGTCCCTAGGGTACATAATCAGAGGCTGTTTCTCTTATTTTAAATTACTTGGCTGGTGTTATAAATATAGATTATCAGCTACAGGAGTGTCCAGCTGAGAGTGTACAGATAACTATACATAAGTTTGCTACCACTGTCTGAAAATAAGTGAAAATAAATATTTAATAGTCAAATGGGACAGAAGTGTCACATCTTAAAACAGATAATTGTATTCTGTGCCCCCAAAATTAATATTAATTTTTATCTCCAAAGTTGCAAAATAAGTAGAGAGAAATGTGTCTTTCGATAGCGTGTATACATACTACTAAATTAGCAATTTATAGTTTAAGGTCATTTTTAACAAAACAAGTGAAAAAACTGATTTCTTAAAGGTGAAGTTAATATTACGTAGCTATAGAAAATGAAATAATGCCATTTTCTACAACCTGGATGGACCTAGAGATTATCATATAGATGAAGTATGTCAGAGAAAGACAAATATCATATGGTATCACCTATATGTGAATTCTAAAAAATATGATGCAAATGAACTTACTTATAAAATGGAAGCTGACTCACAGACATAGAAAACAAACATTTGGTTACCTAAGGGGAAGTCAGGGAGGGATAAATTGGAAGTATGAGATTAACAGATGACACTACCGTATATAAAATAGATAAACAACAAGAATATACTGTATAGCACAGGAAACTGTATTTAATATCTTATAGTAAACTGTAATGGAAAATAATAAGAAAGAATATAGATATATACATATGTATATATAATGAAATCACTTTACTGCACACCTGAAACTAACACAATATTATAAATCGAATATACTTCAATTTAAAAAAAGGTGAAATTAATTTTAAATTTCTTATATTAGCATGGCTATTTTCCTGCTTAGATTAGATTTGACTCAAGCGCCTGGGTTTTTAAAAATGCAACATAAGTCAATTTAGTGATTCATTTTGTACTTTAAATAAAGTCTATTAAAAATATCCACACATTTGGAATTCTAGCATGGCTTAATGGTTAATGAACCCTGCTAGTACCCATGAGGATGCGGGTTTGACCCCTGGCCCTGCTCAGTGGGTTAAGGATCCAGTGTTGCCATGAGATGTGGTGTAGGTTGCAGATGCAGCTCAGATTCTGCATTACTGTGGCTGTGGCATAGACCAGGGCTACAGCTCTGATTTGACCCCTAGCCTGGGAACTTCCATATGCCACAGGTGCAGCCCTAAAAAACAAAAAACAAAAGAAAAAAATTACCTCATATTTTTATTGCCTATCTTGAGTTAAAAACTGTTTATCAGTGATAGGGAGAAGGGGGTTATATGTTACAGCATCACTCCCTTGATTGCTATATGTAGAAGAGGCAAAATTGTGATGTTTTTAAGCTTTGTCTATGGTCCTGTTTTAGTCTGTTATCTTTTGGTTACCTGGACATTTGTTCTCCTGGTGTGCCCACACTCTGGGTAACTCACACTCTCATCATTAAAAGCTGCCTGGGCCATGCCCTAATTTACTTGGTTGCTTTCCTCATTAGCAAAAATGTCTACCAGCTATGGGCATCAACGAGCCTTTCTATGCTGCTTCTGTATTATTATTATTATTTTATTTTTTGCTTTTTTGCTTTTTAGGGCTGCACCCGCTGCATATGGAGGTTCCCAGGGTAGGGGTCTAATTGGAGCGGTAGCTGATGGCCTACACCACAGCCACAGCAACACCAGATCCAAGCTGCGTCTGCAACCTACACCACAGCTCACGCAATGCTGGATCCTTAAGCCATAAGTGAGGCCAGGGATCGAACCCACAACCTCATGGTGCCTAGTTGAATTCGTTTCTACTGAGCCACCACAGGAACTCCCTGCCTCGGTATTATATATATTTTACAAGTCTCTTTGGGAAAGCAAAATTTAAACCCAGGGAGTAATGGCAACATAGGAATTTCAAGAGTTGTGGAAGACATTTGTTGATTATTCCATGTGGCTTTTCTGACATCATACTCAGTGGATTGCTGCATACATTTTCATAGGGTTCAATCTATATGTGACAAATGAAATGTTTGTTTTGCTAGATTTTTCTTCAAGCAATTAAGATCACAATCCTGAAATTTAAAAGTAATGAACGTGTTAAATTGATGACATGTTCATTTAATTCTTTTTTTGCAGTTCTAAGTGCAAAGTTCTAAGTGCGGTAAATATATTATAAGTAGATATGCATGTAAGATAGGTTATGCTTTATAATTAGACCTTAGGTTTTGTGGAATATTCATTAGTACACTGGAAATTTTTAAAAATCAGAATTCTTTAAAATTTTTGAAATAGTTCGGTTATTATTTGTATATGTTCCTGGGTTTTTGAACATAGGGTTTTATACCCTACATAAGTCAGGGTTTATAGTCATCACCTATCCAAACTCCAAACTGCAAGTCAGTCCTCTTGCCTCTGCCCACCTCTGTTACATTCCTGCCTCATTTACAAGATCACCTTTGGAACCTTTTTGAACAAAGTTTTCTCAATGTGTTCAACCTATTGCTCACTAACTCTGCAAGGCAGATGGCAAATTTGCATTTAACTACTCTCTGGAAAGTTTTTTTTTTCTTTTTTTTAGTATCAAGTCAGTGGTTTCATTTTATTAGTAAAACAGCATGGAGTACCTCTTAACTACAACAAAGTGTTAACTCTGTTTATTTCTCTTCAGAAGTGGACTTCGTACTTTTAACCTGGAACATTGTGAAGGATTTCAGCTTAGTAGATGCTTAAAACTGCAATATACAAATTCTTATTTTCCATGTGATGTTGTATAAAACAGAAATCTCCAAGGAAATTTGCTTTCTTCTCTAATTAAAGTGAAAGTCAAAGACCTTGAATATATATATGTCTAGACAAATGTGTTATCTAATTTAGAATAAAATTAGGCTAAGAAATATAAAAATATTGCCACGTTTACAATGCCTTCCTGTAGCTACCAACAGTATATTTTTAGAATTTGTTTTCCTTGTGCTAATGCCATTCCAGTGATCCTTTTACTTTTAGAGTCAGTTTAGAAACTTTCATAGATATGAATAGAACTATGCTCCAGAGCAAATTGTTTTAGTTCTGCTCACCATCAGCACATAGTATTAATAGTGGTCTACAGTTGTTTTAGTGTTGGTTATGTGGTGTTGGTTACTCTAAGGCATTAGTCATAAATTGGTGTCCCTCAGACAGCAAACCGTTTTATTTTGCTAGTCCAATGCTTTTATTTTTCTTTTGTTGAGTTTGTATGCTTTTAGGTGAAAAGCACTTTTCAGTTTTGCTATAAACCCCAGTAAACCCTTTTCTGTATAGCTTGTTCATTTTAAATGCCAATCCTTAGCTGGCATTTAAGCAGATCACATTGGCTCTATATTTGCTCACAAGAAGGATAAGTGGTAAAAATTGAAAGTGGCAAAAATAAAAGGTAAACATTGCTTGTAAATATAGCATATAAGATGAATTATCTCACAGCAGAAACAGGAAGAACAAGAATTATCTATTTTTTTGGTGGAAAGTGTTGGGTGGGCTTATGCAACTGATAATAGGAAAACTGGTTGACAAAACTGAGAATCTTTGATTGAGAAGCTAGAGGATCAGCATCAAAGTCGAATGTTTGTTAGTTTAATGTACATTCAGAAGATGTCTAGGAATTTGTTGGAGGAACTAAAATCCAAGCATGGTGAAAGTGAGGTTGATGAGATTATTGCTGTAAGCTATGGATAGTCTACAGTTTCTGGACTTATTTGAAATTGTGTTAACATCAAAGTAAAGAGAGAGGCTGCAACTGCTGATAATGTAATTTCTTAGGAGAAGGAGAATTCTTTATCCAGTAAGGATGAAATTGTTCTATTTTAGGAAAGAGATGGCAAAATAATTTATATAATGAGGCAGTGAATAGTATGAAGGATTTTAAAACTTCGAAGCACCAATGCAAACTTCTGTTGGAAGAATGCATCCCGGGATTGCAAATTTAGGCCCCTTTTATTTTAAACAGTTTTTCAGACTAGGATTATTTCATAATTCATAGAGTTTAAGTGCAGACAGTTGGAAGAATAGAAGATTCATCCATTGCTGTAGCCCTAGTGATAACACCATAAAGCAAAAATGAACATCTGTGACTTACTTCTTAAGAATGATGTAGTTATATTTTTGGTATAGGTCAAATTTCATTTTTTATTTTTAAAATTGTGATTCAACATGTGTAACATGAGATTTACCATTTTAACTGTGTTTAAGTGTATAATTCTGTGGCATTAAGTGCATTCATCTAGCTGTGCAGCAATGCCACCATCCATTTCCAGAATTTTCTCATCTCCCCCCAACTGAAACTCTGTACACCTTACACCTAACTCCTTATTCTTGCATTCTTTCAGCCCCTGGCAACCACCGTTTTACTTTCTGTCTTTATGAATTTGACTATTCTAGGTACCTCCTATAAGTGGAATCATATGGTATTTGTTCTTTTATGACTGCTTATTTAATTTAGTCTAAGGTGCTCAAAGTTGATCCATATTGTAGCATTTGTCACAATCTCCTTCCTTTTAAAGACTGCATAATATTGAATTGTATGTGTAAACCACATTTTGTTTATCCACTCATCTTTTGATGAACACTAGCATTGCTTCCATCTTTTTGGCTATTGTGAATAATTCTTTTTTATTTTTTGTGATTTTATTTTTTAAATAAATTTTATTGGAGTATAGTTGACTTAGTGTTTCAGGTGTACAACAAAGGAAATCAGTTATACATATACATATATCTGTTCCTTTTCAGATTCTTTTCCGTATATGTTATACACAGTATTGAGTAGATTAGCTTTGTGCTATACAATAGGTCCTTGTTACCTATTTCATGTACAGTAATGTGTACATGTCTGTCCCAAGCCCCTAATTTATCCCTCCTTCCCCACAAAAAGACAAATATCATGGGAGATCACTAATATGTGGAATCTAACAAAAAATGATGCAAAAGAATTTACAAATAATTCTGCTATAAATGTGGGTGTACAAATATCTATTTGAGTTTCTGGTTTCAATTCTTTTAAGTATATAATACTCACAAGTGAGTTGCTAAGTCATATGGTAATTGTATTTCCAGTTGTTTGAGGAGTGACCATATCATTTTCTGCAGTGGCTGCACCATCTTACATTCCTACCAGCAATATAAAATTTCTGCACATACTTGACAAATATTTTATTTTATTTTTTTAAAAAATTATAGCTGTCCTAGTGGGTACGAGATCTCATTTTGTTTTGATGTGCATTTCCCTAAAATTATTTGTGATATTAAACATTTTCTTATGTACTTATTATTCATTTGCATATCTTCTTTGGGGAAAAATCTATTTAAATCCTTTGCAATTATTTGAATTGTCTGTTGTTGTTGAATTGTAGGAATTTTTCATATATTCTGGATGCTAATCCCTTATCAGATATCTTACTTGCAAATATTTTCTTCAGTTCTGTTGGCTCCCAGTTCACTCTGTTGATAGTGGTTTTTTTGGTGCACAAAAGTTTATAATTTTGATGTAGTTAGTTTACCTAGTTTTTTTTTTTTTTTTGCCTATGCCTTTGGTGTTATCTGCAGGGAATTATTATTATTATTTGTCTTTTTAGGGCCACACCTGTGGCATATGGAGGTTCCCAGGCTAGGGGTTGAATCAGAGCTGTAGCTGCTGGCCTGCACCACAGCCACAGCAATGCCGGATCCAAGCTGAGTCTGTGACCTACACCACAGCTCAGGGCAACACCAGATCCTTAACCCACTGAGTGAGGTCAGGATCGAACCTGTGGATACCAGTCAGATTTATTTCCTGTGAACCATGATGGGAACTCCTACCTGCAAGAAATTATTGTCACATCTAATGTTAATTCTCTTCTTAAGAGTTTTATAATTTTATTTCTTTAGGCCTTTGATTCATTTTGAGTTGATTTTTATGTAGGATGTAAGGTCAGCATTCAAGTTCGTTTTCTTGCACGTGTATATCTAGTGTTTCCAACAATATCTACTGAATAGTTCTCATTTTTAATGGAAAATTCAGGCTTTTATCATATTTGGTCTATAATTAATATTTGCTTTTGTTCTTTACTTTTTTTTCTATTATTTTAATGTGAAAGAGCTTAGCACATGTACTACTGAAATATCTGGTTGGGACACAGAGGTATACATGCAGACACGTGCATATCAATAAACTATAAACTCGGTGAGCTGTGTTTGTGTGAGACCCCATTAGGCTGCTCAAGAAAACTATAACAAATAAGACATCATGGGACATTATAGGCACCATTGAATTTTAGATTCAAGGCTTTCACACATCTTGAAGAAAAGTAACTCCCTTGCCTTATGATTAATTTTTACTGTATATTTTTGTGATTACCAGAGAAAATAATTATTTAGTCAATGACAATATTCTTTAGGTTTTTGAACACATTGGTGGTGGGCCATGTATAATGTAATAGCATATGTCTAACCACCACCAACTATGATGCACACATGTCATACTTAATATATAGTTTATTTAAAGTGAAGTCATGATAATTATACCTTTGGACAGTTTTTCTTTAATAATTTTACTTATGCTTTTGATTAAAATTTTTATCATGAGAATGTAATTTAGTAATGGATAAATTTTTTGATAGATTAGGTATTCTGTAAATATTTTACAAATGTACACTTCTAGTAAGCAACTTTAGGTCAAATCTAATCAGATTTACTAGTATTTTGGTTTCTTATGGAAGATGAAATTTATAGACTTATTCATTTAAAACATTTTTATTTGCTTGGATTTTTATAGTTAAATATACTTAAAACATTTAAATAATTTAATAGGAAAAAATACCAAGTCATAAAAAAGAAGGTTTCTCTTCTGACTTTTGACTTTATAAATTATGAGTAATTTATTCTTATTTCAAGAGAGATAAACTATAAATTGTGAATATGAAGTGTTGAAAAAAGTTGTAAATGAAGAATGTGATATATATTGACCTTTATTTGCACTCAGATTTTGGAACAATAGAAATAGCTTATATAATGTCATATTGTATTTTAGGCTTCGTGTCATATCCTTCCACGTATGTGATATTTAAAATGACTTGTGAATAATCAAATGTCAGGAAGAATATTAATCAATCAAGAGAATTAAACCATTCAAGTACGTTTACCTTGAATATTTGGGTTGAAAAATCAAACCAACTTACGAGTTCAGGAAAAAGAAAATAATGGAGATATCTTGCAGATTTTTCACTGGCATTTGCTAGCAGCCATTGTGTTCCCTTTATTTTCCACAGATACTTGCTGTGATACTTCATTTAAATATTATACTCTTGATTATTTAGAGCAGAACAGAGTATTTGGTTGCTTTTAATAGGGATAGTACTCCGTATTTGCCAATTTTCAGCTGCATTTCTTTATTACTTCTCAACTCATTAAAACACATCCACTGAATGGTTATCTTTTTTTGTTGTTCCTACAAAGGATTATTGAATTATAACAACTTCTAAACAAAGTTTTATCATAAGTCCAAAATTAAAATTTGTCACTAAATTGTAAGCTACCAATAGACTATGTTTAGCATAAGCATTTAATTAGTCAAACATTTATATGCCAGACACTAAGTCTTTGGTATGTAATGGTGAGAAACTTGGAACTTAAGGAATGAAGTTACGAAAGCAGGCAGTTAAAATATAGTGTAATGTTATTAAGGTTTGTTAAGTTTTTGTGGCTGTCTGATAGTTTCTTTATTTTAATTTTTTTTTCTTCTTATGACCATGCTTATGGCATATGGAATTTCCCAGGCTAGGGGCTGAACAAGAGCTACAGCTGCCAGCCTACACCAACAACACTCCATCTGCATTGTATCCAAGACCTGTGCCGCAGCTGCACCAGATCCTTAACCCACTGAGCGAGACCAGGGATTGAACCCACATCCTCATGAGTACTGGTTGGATTCTTTATCCTGCTGAGCCACAATGGGAACTCTCTCATAGCTTCTTTTTTTTTTTTTTTTTGGTGTAGGGGCCTTTTTATCTTTTTAGGGCTGCACCCGCGACATATGGAGGTTCCCAGGCTAGGGGTCCAATTGGAGCTGTACCCACCGGCCTACGCCAGAGCTACAGCAATGTGGGATCCGAGCCGCATCTGCGACCTACACCACAGCTCATGGCAATGCCGGATCCTTAACCCACTGAGTGAGTCCAGGGGTCGAACCTGCATCCTCATGGATGTTAATCAGGTTTGCTAACTGCTGAGCCACGATGGGAACTCCTCTCATAGCTTCTTAATGTTTGACCAAAATCATATCCATACCCATACATGTACTGAATGGCAAAGAAAAATTTTTTACTAAAAAAATTAAAGTTCATAAGGAAACTTTATTTTTATTAAGATTACCTGTCCGCCTTTTTTTTTTTTTTGCCTTTTTGTCATTTTAGGGCCGCACCCGCGGCATGTGGAGGTGCCCAGGCTAGGGGTCTAATCGGAGCTGTAGCCACTGGCCTACGCCACAGCCACAGCAATGCAGGATCCAAGCCGCGTCTGCTACCTACACCACAGCTCACAGCAACGCCGGATCATTAACCCACTGAGCAAGGCCAGGGATTGAACCCGCAACCTCATGGTTCCTAGTCGGATTTGTTAACCACTGCACCACGATGGGAACTCCTACCTGTCCATCCTTGATTGAATTCTCCTCAAGAGCTGTAGCTGGCTATTTGTAACGTGGTCAGAATAAGGATATCAGTTTTGTAATGTGATAGAAGGTTCACAGTTTAAGGAAAGAGTCTAAGAATAAGTCAAGGATTGATTTGTTTTGTTTTCTTTAAAACTGGTGAAGTTTTTGATAGATTAACTCCAGGACTTCTTCATGTAAAAAGATAGAGCCAGATAACCTAACAGGAAAAACAGATAAACAACAACAAAAAAATTTTAATCCTTGAAAATAATTCAATTACTTGAAATAGAAGAAATATTTGAATTTCAGTAAGCTCTTCAACCTATCCATTGAATTATTTAGTTTGATGGCACTAATTTTTGCTTCTAGTTTAAAAGTTTTTCAAATCTATTGTTTTTCCTACCTTTCAGTTCTTACCTCGTGGCTTCTGATTCTCTCTTTTATAGATTATTCAGTTTTGGCGTGCACATGCCCTCGTTGCTTTAGGTGACTTCTTCAAAGAGTTTTATTTTGTTGTGTGGTTTATAATCTAAGGTAGTTGTTGTAAGAAGCTGTTTTTCATGAGAATCTAGAGTATTTTGCGCTATGGAAGTATGCCATCTGTTGTCTCAATTTTGTCTCTGTAGATGTGCCAATAGCATTGTAGTCAAGTTCATTCTGATGGCTCACAGACACTTAAAATTCCATTTCTCCAAAAAAATTTTTTTGTAATCTCCACTCCAAACTTTCTTCTCCTGTTGTGTATCACATTTCTCCATCAAGGGGTACTGCCTTAGTTTGCTAGGACTACTCACAACCAACATCACAGACTGAGTGGATTAAGGCACAGAAATTTATTTTCTCTCAACTCCAGAGATCAGAAGTCTAAAATCAACGTGTCAGCAGAGTTAGTTCTTCTGAGGCCTCTCTCCCCAGCTTGCAGATGGCTATCTTCTCCTTTTGTCTTCACAGGGTCTTCCCTCTGTGTGACTTTGTCCTAATCTCTTCTCCTCGTGAGGGCACCAGTCATTTTGGATTAGGGCTCACACTAACAACCTCATTTTAACTTGATTACCTCTATGAAGGCCTTGTCTCCAAATACAGCACCTTCTGAGGTTCTAGAAGTTAGAAATTCAGCATATAAATTTTTTGGTGGAGGGCTACGATTCAGGCCACAAAATGTACCAGTCAGTTACCCTAGCCAGTCCTTCACTACTTTCTATTTGTACTCTTCCTTCAAGGCGTCACCACTGATTCTATTTCCTAAGTATCTTTCCACTCCTAAGAATCTTCACTGTCACTTCCCATCTTTTGGGCATCATTATTTTTTCCCCTGGATAGTAGTAATAATTTCCTTGCTGGTTTATTTGTCCTTAATAATGCTTTCTTCTACTCTTTCTTCCATGCAACAGCTAGAATAATTTTTTAAAAATGTAATAACTTATGATTATAGCTTTGTCTAACCGTGCTGAAAAGCCTTCAGAAGCCCAAAATCTTTTCCATGGTTAAGGAAACTTTAATCTCAATGGATTCTACTTGTATTTCCAATCTCATTTTTTGTCTTACACTTTTTTAAGAAAGTCTAGTTGATTTACAAGGTTGTGATAATTTGTATTGGACAACAAAGTGATTCGGTTATACATGTACACGTGTCTTATACTTTTTACTAAACCATTTTCAGTTCCCTGCACCAGACATATTCTTTCCAGCCTCTGGACATTTACATCTTATTCTTTACACTTGCTGCAGTGTCCTCCCAACTTTCACAGCACTTTTGATAATTCCTACTTATCTTTTAGATTTTGGCATACAAATTTTTTTATGAGGAAGAATTTCACCACCCTGTAAGTCAGGCGAAGGGCTCCTTAAATTGTCTTCCCATCATAGTACAGGACACACCATGGTACGATTATTTATTTATTTACTGGCTATATGAGCTTCTATTCTGGAAGCTCCATAGAGCAGAGATTATGTGTGTGTGTTTCACAGTTGTGTGAGTAATGCCTAACCCATAGTATGCACTTAATAAATACTGACACTTGGCATGCCCCATATCATTTTTTGAAATAACGGCTTGAATAGCACCTTATTTTCCTGAACATCCAATTAAAAATTCAACCCTACTATCCTTTCATAATTTATTTTATAAGAAGTATGCCTGTCTGATTTTATATCTAGAGTTTTTTTGATTGTCTTTCTCCCCCACCTGTCTCTTCAGATGTAGAGCTTGCACTGTAGACTAAGCATACATGAGAACTGAAGAGTCTCCTTAGGTTTTTATTTTTGATGATTGAATAGATTTTATACAAATTAACTTCTGCTTTCATAGATTTCATACCTTGGTGCCTTCCATAAGACATGTTCACATCAGCATACCACCTCTTGCCCTACACCTCTGTGTCACGATGCTGGGTGAGTTGGCTCAGTGAATGATGGGAGCATCCTGGAAGCTATCCCCACCCTGGGCAGCTCGCTGTAACTCAGCAATACACAGGCATGACTGTGACACTCACTGTATATCCTGCCATACTAAACAGAGCCTATCTCAAAATTTCTCTGTAACTTCATCCCCTCAAATGCCTGTGACCACTCCAGTGCCACCTAGTATCAGGAGCAATTAGAATGAAGGGAGACAGTGGCCTTAACTAAATGTGTATGTTTTGTTTGTTTTTACTTTGCAAGTTTTACAAAACATTCAACCATGTGAGCACATTGCTAGGGATCTTGGAAAGGTTTATGCAAGTGAGGGTCCTTGAAGCTTATCTTCATTCATTTCGAGATAAACATGCTGCTGAAGGCAGTGCTGCCCTGGCTGAAGTGGAGATAAGGGTGAGATTGGGGGCTAGAGCCAGACCCAGTGAAATCTACTTTCTTCTTTCCCATTCCTGGAAAGACCTTGAGAACCCCTTAAGGCATTTCTGATCACAGATGAAAATAACTGCTCTGTACCATCTTATTTTCCAGTGTCCTTTCCTTGAATATATAGCTTAAGAACTAGACTTACAGTAAGAAACATGTATTTTTCAACCATGGAAAGAGAGCACAATTCCTTTCAGCGGAAATGCTCCTTCATATTGTTAAGACTGGTCCTGTCATTTACTATCAAAAGGATAATTCAAATCTCTACTCCTGATCTCGTAGAAAATAGCCAGACTTTCAAGATCACATCAAAACAAAGTAGCAAAGACCCTCTTTTGAAAGGGAAATGATGAATCGGTGCAGAGTGTTGCCATGAAGCCAGTGAGGGCTAGTGAAGTCAGGCTGCGATTGTAGGTGTATCACCTCTGTCAGCTGAGCCATCAAAGAAGCAGTAGTGATCAGGTTGCACAGTATAGATGCCTGCCCATATGAACACAATTTGGTAAGTAGCACATGAAAGTTTCTAGCCATAACCAAGTAATACTGTTCAAGAGGAGATGATTTCAAGACTCTCCGTGCATGCTATAGGCCCCTTAACGTGGAAACTGTTTTCAGATTCCATGATATTCAGCCTCCTGCTGTGACCTTGCAGGCACACAGAGAAAAGAATTCACACTGCGACTGTCTTCCAGGAATGAAGGTTCTGTTGTAACCAAACTGTGGCAGGTGGCATGTAGTTTAATCCCTGAATGGACAGTCCCTACTCTTTTAACATAACGTGGAAACTGTAGTCTAATATTTTTGAATGTTGATAGAGATGATGACAAAATAAAGCCCAAATAAATGGTTAATTTATATAGTGTAGAGAACTGAACTTTATTCTTGGTGCCAGGATGGGGAAACCCAGTGAAGTATCTTGCAAGAGCTTGAAATTTAGGTCATCTTCCGAGAGTAAAACTAATCGAGTCCAAATATGATAGATGCGATTATCTGTAAGAACAAATATGTGACCAGTGAGTAAAGGAACAACTAAAACCGACAATGCGAGACTAGACGGAGTCATTTATAGGAGACAGGAGGGGAATAAGATTTCCTCTGGGGAGAGGAAGCATTATCTATAATTTCATGCTCCATTTGGAGAACATGAGACAGAGATGGACCTTGAATGCACTGAGGGGGGCGGTCAGAGAGCCGATGTGGACAGTGCCATCTTAAGCACTAGCCAGTGGTGGTAGTGGCTGGACCAAGGAGATATGTGTCTCTCAAGACAAACCCCATGAGGGCAGGAACTCTGCTTTGCTTGTTTACTGGCACAGAGCAGGCACCTACTAAAATATATATTGAATGAATTCATGAAGAAATAATGGTGGAAAGTCTGTTCTTTCACTGAATGTTCTGTCTTATCAACCAACTCCCCTAGTTCTGAATCTATGAAATTTATGATAATTTGTATTTTTGTAGCTTGTTTATAGGGAAAAAGCTTCTTTTTAAAAATTTTTTATTATAGTTGATTTGCAATGTTCTGTCAATTTCTTCTGTACAGGAAAGTGACCCAATTATACATTTATATACATTGCTTTTTTCACGTTATCCTCCTCATGTTCCATCACAAGTGACTAGTAAATTTCCCTGTGCTACATAGCAGGGGAAAAACTTCTTATGTGGTCATGTCCTCAGTCTAGTGTCTGAGGTCTGCTCCTGAGAACTTTATTATTCTCATTTGTGTTCACAATTTCAGCTCTCTCTCCTGCACATTTATGCCTGCAGTGAACTTAGGATGAATAACAACCACCTTGGGAGTCTTTTTTTGGGGATTGATGGTCTCTTAGGTGATGTTGCTTTCACTGATACTTTCTGAGAATGTGCAGTTGCTCAGTTTTTGGAGACCTTTTGTTATTATTAAAGATACAGGGTTTATGACCGCAAGGAGTATTTTCATTTTGTGTTCATCAGACATAAAGCATTTCCTAAGTAGAATCAATTATGCTATTGCAACAGGAGCATGCAGAAGTGACTTAAGGCTACTTTCTACAACATAAATAGCTTAAGGATTTTAAATGTTGTAATAGATCCTATTTCGTATTCCTGTACTTACTAAAAAATACATCTTTCATTATTACTTTATGTTAAAGATGTCGTACAAATATCAACAAGCCAGGCCAGATAGAGGCTAGCAAAATGTCTAAGCTAGCAAAGTATCACTGTTAGAAGGAAACCGCTGCTTCTAATCATGATTGCACTAAAGTAGAAAGATTGTGTTACTGTTTTACTAATCACATGTGCCAGGATGCTCACAACAGAATCCCAGAGCTCTGGTGGTGCTGGGAAAATTGACAGCAGTGGCAGAAGAGGTCATTAATGCCTCTTGCCTTACACAGGGTTTCATAATTAGTTATTTGCAAGGTGACACATTATCTTGGTGGACATCATTGCTCAAGTGTAAAAACATTGTTAAGATTGCTTTCATTTTATTTTTTTTGTATTGCAAATTAAATAAACAATGACTAAGAGACACCTAAGTTACTCATAGAAATTCAGGATTGAGTATTATTTTTTATTTGCAGTGGATTGTGAAGGTGCTTTTCTAGTTTAATTTGCAGTTTATGTTCAGGTATGTAGATTCTCATGCTATAGTGTTTTGATGCAGTTACAAATTGATTTGAGAGTTTTGGCTATGTTTGAATTCATTCATATAGTTCAGAACAAACATACCACTTAATAATTTATAATGAAAAAGTAAGTATAGTTGAACTCTGAGACATAAAAAGTCTCCAAGTCAAAGAATGATGTAATTGTAGGCATTTAAGAAATATTTATTTCAGAGTTTAGCATAACTCACTTACTTCTAACTGGGAGTAACAAATATACTGACCTTTTAAAGTTAATATTCTTTTTATTAATATTTTTTATTTTAAAATAAAATATGAATTAATTGAAACATACACTGTAAGTTGAATGACTTTGATAAGTGTATACTCCATTGTAATTGAATTTTATCAAGATGTAGACTATTTAAGATTATTTGAACTAGGAGTTCCTATCTTGGCTCAGTGGTTAACGATTCTGACTAGGAACCATGAGGTTGCAGGTTCCATCCCTGGCATCGCTCAGTGGGTTAAGGATCGTCGTTGCTGTGAGCTGTGGTGTAGGTCGCAGATGTGGCTCGGATCTGGTGTCGCTGTGGCTGTGGTGTCAGCTGGCAGCTACAACTCCGATTATACCCCTAGCCTGGGAACCTCCGTATGCTGTGGGTGCCTCCCTGACAAAAAGACAAAAAAAAAACCCCACAAAAAACAAACAAAAAAAGATTTGAACTATAAAATTGCTGCAGACAGTCTTGTACAAATCTTTTTGTGGATATATTTTTAAAATTTGGTTATTATAGTCGATTTACATTCTTCTGTGAATTTCTGCTGTACAGCAGAGTATGTGGACATATGTTTTTATTCTATTGGTAAATACTTAGAAATGAAATTACTGAGTTGTAGGGTGGGAATACATTTAATTTTACAAGAAATTACTGAACAGTTTTCCACAATTATTATCCATTTTATGTTTATATATATCCATAAGCAGTGTATGACCAGTCTGGGTGCTGTATATCTTGGTCAACATTTGACACTGTAAATTGTTAATTTTTTTCCGTCATTCTAGTGGGTATGTGATGATGTCTCACTGTGCTCTTAATTTGCATTTCCTTATAACTAATACTGCTGAATGTGTACTCGTGTCTCTTATCTATTAATATACTTTATTTTGTGAGCTGTCTGTAGAGATATTTTGCCCATATTTAACTGAGGTAAATAGAAGCTTATCACTGAATTTTCTTTTCATTTCACAGGTATAGGTACAAGTTCATTATAAGTTAAAAAATGAATGTTGTGACCTCTAAGGTAATCAATTATATAACAAAAAAGTAAAGCTTAAAAAAAAGCCAAAAGAGGAGATAAAATAGAATAGTAAACTCTACTTTCTTAGTCTGAAAGAAAATAGGAGAAAGGAAAAAGAAACAACAGACAGAACAAATGGAAAAGAAATACCAGGATAAAGAACTTAAGCACACAAACATATCAATCAATTGCATCATCATTTATTTACTTGGACCTGTTTTCTCTTTCTAAAAATAAAATTACGTGTTTGTTAATCTGTCTGATCTTTTTTCATAGATCACTGAGTCCATGTTTAATTTTTTTTAAATCTTTTTTCCATGGTTTTAGAATACTGTCCACTTTTATGTGTCCTCTAGATTTTCAGTTGAGCTCAAAGCAACTCACTGACACTTCTCTGCTAATAAGCCTCTGCTAAAATTGCCTATCCACAGCTTAAAATACAGCTAAATTTCAAGATGGCTATGCTCTGCTTGTGTCTACTTATATGGACTACAACATAATATCCTTAAAAACATTATTTTAAGGGGAAGCAAGAGATAGAATAAGGAGTATCATTATCTGGACTCAATTCTTACAAAAGTAGGATTTGCTAATACTGGTTATTGAAATTCAGCAGCCTATGGTGGTACAGCTCTGGTAGCTGTTAAAACAATGAAACCTCCTGTACATGACAGAATATAGGTGCTGCCACCAGGCCCTTTGAATCCCTGCTGCTGCGTCAGCTGCCCCAGTCACCCCAGCCCTTAACCCAGGAGTCTTTATACTTATCCATGATCCATGAATTTAAGGGTTATGGTTTGGACATTTTTCACAGAACTGGAAATAATAATCCTAAAATTTGTATGGAACCACAAAAGACCCTGAATAGTAAAAGCAATCTTGAGCAAAAAAACAAAGCTAGAGGGGTCATTCTCCCTGATTGTAGACTATAGCACAGAGTTACAGTAATCAAAACAGCATGGTACCAGCACAGAAACAAATAGATCAGTGGAACATAATGGGCAACCCAGAAATAAACCCATACACTTAGGGTAAATTATTCCACAGCAAAGGAAGCAGGAATATACAAGGGAAAACAACAGTCTCTTCAATAAGTGATGTTGGGAAGTTGGAATGCTAAATATAACAGAATGAAACTAGGACATTTTCTCACACATATAAAAAATGAACTAAAAAAATAATGTCTTTACATTTAAAGACCTAGATATAAGACCTGAAATCACAAAACTCCTAGAAGAAAACACAGGTAGTACACTTTTGATATTGGTCTTAGCAATATTCTTTTTTTTTTGATTTGTCTCTTCAGGTAAGGGCAACAAAAGCAGGAATAAAGAAATTGTACTACATCGAACTAAAAACCTTTTGCACAGTGAGGGAAGCTATCAAAATGAAAAGGCAGTCTATTGAATGACAGTCTTATGACATGTCTAGTAAGGATTGGCATCCAATTTATATAGAATTCATACTACTCAATATCAAAAAAACAAACAGCCTAATTCAAAATGGGCAGAGTTGGGGAGGGGTGGGAGGGAATGGGGATAACCAGTGCTTTAGTGATGGAATAGCAAGGAGATCCAACTGTATTGCACAGGGAACTATGTCTAATTACATGTGACAAATCCATATGTGTACATGTAACCGGGTCACCACGCGGTGCAGTTGGAAAATCTGACAGAAATCTGTAAACCGGCTATAATGCAAAAAAAATAAAAAATAAGTTATAAAATAAAATAAAATGACAAAGTTACAAAAAAACAAAACAAAATGGGCAGAGGGCCTGAATAGGCATTTCTCCAAAGAAGACATATAGATGGCCAACAGACACATGAAAAGGTGCTGAATATCACTAATCGTCAGATAAATATAAATCAAACCACAATGCAATATTACCTCCTACCAGTCAGAATAGCTATTAACAACAACAACAGAAAAAGAGAAACAAGTATTGGCAAGGTTGTAAAGAAAAAGGAACACTTGTACACTATTGTGGGACTATATTTGGACTATATTTTGGTACAGCCACTATGGAAAACACTATGGAGCTTCTTAAAAAAATTAAAAACAGCAGTTCCCATTGTGGCTCAGTGGGTTAAGAACCTGACTGGTATCCATGAAGTTTTTGATCCCTGGCTATGCTCGGGGGTTAAGGATCCTGCATTGCTGCAAGCTGCAGTGTAGGTAACAGATGCGTTTTGGATCCATGTTTCTGTGGCTGTGGTGTAGGCTGGCAGTGGCAACTCCAATTCAGCCTCTAGCCTAGGAACTTCCATATGCTGCAGGTGTGGCCCTAGAAATAAAAAACAGTTAAAAACAAAACTACCATATGATCCAGTCATTCCACCCCCAGGTATTTATCAGAGGAGAATAAAAATACTAATTTGAAAAGATATATGCAACCCAGTGTTTATAGCAGCATTATTTATAATAGCCATGGTATTAAAGCAATTGAAGTGTCCATCAACAGATGAACAGATAAAGAAGATACAGTGTATATACACAGTGGAATACTACTCAGCCATGAAAAGAAATAAATTTTGCCATTTGCTACAACATGGATGGACTTGGAAGCTGTTACATTCAGTGAAATAAGTCAGAAAGAGAAAGACAAATGTTGCGTGTTTTCATTTAAATGCAAGATATAAAATAAAACAAATGAATAAATATAACAAAACAGAAACAGGCACAGATACTGAGAATGAACTAGTGGTTACCAACGGGGAGAAGGGTGAGGGAAGGGTCGAAATAGGGGAAGGGGAAAAAGAGGTACAAACTACTAGGTATAAAATAAGTTCTGAAGATATAATGTACAATATAGAAAGTAAACTTTGTATGGAGTATAATCTATAAAATATCAAATTTGTATGTTGTACACCTAAAAATAATATAAGTCAATTATACTTCAATTTGGAGTTCCTGTGGTGGTGCAGTGGAAACGAATCTGACTAGGAACCATGAGGTTGCAGGTTCGATCCCTGGCCTTGCTCAGTGGGTTAAGGATCCGGCATTGCTGTGAGTTGTGGTGTGGGTCGCAGACGTGGCTCAGATCTGGTGTGGCTGTGGCTGTGACATAGGCTGGCAGCTGTAGCTCTGATTAGACCCCTAGCCTGGGAACCTCCACATGCTGTGGGTGCGGCCCTAAAAAATGACAAAAAGACAAAAAAAATTACACTTCAATTAAAAAAAAGATTTGGCTTAGCAGGGGGACTACTGAGCCATAGTCCACACTGTTTTTGGTGTCTTATGCTACAGTATTAGTGGTTAAATATTTTAAGAGCACCCCTACGTATACATATGTCGTGATTAAGCTTTTCCTTAATCATAGAGTGGTGTTAAGCTTTCATCTGGGTGAACTGATTGGGAGAATACAAGAGCTGCAGTCCGGGTATTTGTCAGAGAATATTATCTTGACATTAATGCCATGCAATGCTTTTTGGAAGTCCAGATTAGCCATCTTCCTAGCCTCAGATTTACATGAGTGATATTGCATCCATCCAGTTCCCATTCTAGACAGGAAAGTTTATACCTGAATTAGATTGTCAGAGAGATCTGTATTTTAGAGTGAATTGTTTTATCCCTTTCTTGAATTGCTTTTTCTAAATTGAAGTTGGTAGCATACCATTAGTCTGCACTGAAAGATGTTTTGAGAAATAACACTGAGAATTCGATTTTTATCGAAAGGCTTTCTTTGTAAGAATTCAGGGGGAGAAACTTCCCAGAGCTTAATAGGAGGGAATACTTTTACTTCTTGACAGTTACCGTTTGTTTTCGTGTAAGGAAAACTGTCTCTTGAGGAAAAATTGGGATTCCCTTACTGGATCAATCATTAACAATCTCACATCCTAATTTTTTTCCCCTTTTTAACAGGTTTTCGTTCTATCTTTATCTTACTTTCTATTAAACAAAACTTATATGGCAGGTATGTTATAAACTTCCTCTATTATTTTTAAATAAAGAAGAGTACAATTAAGTAAAACTTACAAATGAAACATAATAAGCTTTCTACAACAAGTTCTCTTTGCATCCTGAGGCTAGAACCCAACAGCTAGATTGCAGGAGCAGGGGGCTCCCATGCATTGTGACATTTCGTCTTTAACAGACATCTGCTTGTTGCGTGTGTGTTATTGACTCAAAGATGCACATCTTTTCCACATTTTATAGAGAAAAATCTGGATGTACTTTACAACTGATAGTGCCTCAAATTAGAGGGAATATGTTTGTGGATGGTAAAAAAGAGCGAAGTTGTCTTTATTTTCTCTTTAATAAACTAATGGAAGCCTTGCCTTTTCTATTATGTGTCACAACCTGCATCCCTCTTTCCCCATCCTCTGTCTGGCAACCCTGATGCACTTTTCAAAGTGAAGCGCAGGTATCTGCTTCTCCAGAATGTCTTTCTTGATCCCTCGGTTCAGGTTAAGGTGCTTTTTCTTCCATATTTTCAAGTATCTAGTGCCTCTTTGCACTTACCATAGCCTTGTGATTCTTTGATTAGATGTTTACAAAATAGCTTAACAGAATGGTCAGTTAAGTACTCGGCCTCTGGAGTTAGGCAACTTTTTTTTTTTTAGGGCCATGCCCACTGCAAATGTAAGTTCCCAGGCTAGGGGTTGAAATGGAGCTTCATCTGCCGGCCTACACCACAGCCACAGCAACACCAGATCTGATCTGCATTTATGACCTACACTGTAGCTTGCTGTAACACTGGATCCTTACCCTACTGAGTGAGGCCAGGGATCAAACCCATATCCTCATGGACTGAGCCACAATGGGAACTGCACAGACATCTTTGATTTTACTACACCAGTTCTTGAGCAGGTTGCTTAAACTCTCTGTCCCTCAGTTTGTTCATCTGTAAAATAGAATTAACATGGTAATCTGTCCATGGGATTATTTCAAGGCTTAAATGAATTACCACATTGAAAACACTGTTTGGAATAATAAATATTTCTCTACTTCTGCCTTCTTTATTTCTCCTTTTCCTCTCCTTTTTTTTTTTTTTGCACCTTGTTACTATTTTTATTGTCTTCCACACTATAATATGAGCCTGGGAAGAGCACTGCCTAAATCACCTCAGGTCTTTCATTTCTAATTTTCTAGGACCTCAGTGGTGCTTGGTACAAGGAAACCCTAGATGTACCCTAGATGTTAAAGGTCTGTTTTAGAGATGAATTTTGTGTGACATGTCATGTTTTAGTGAAAACTTAACTGTTTTTATGAAAATGCTTTATGAAACTGAGCTACTGTAATTATCAGAATATCTTTCTAGATGATATAATTCCTTATTAAATGTACATTTGTGTATCCACTATGGAAAACAGTATGGAGTTTCCTCAAAAAACTAAAAATAGAATAACCATTTCATCCAGCAGTCCCACTCCTGGGCATCTATTCAGAGACAGTCACAATTGGAAAAGATACATATACCCCAATGTTCATTGCAACATTATTTACAATAGCCAAGAAATGGAAGCAACCTAAATGTCCATTAACAGAGGAATGAATAAAGAAGGTATGGTGTGTGTATATATATATATATATATATATATATATATATATACACACACACACACACACACAGTGGAATATTACTCAGCTACAAAAAAGAATAAAATAATGCCATTTGCAGAAACATGGATTTACCTAGAAACTGTCATACTAAGTGAAGTTAGCAGACAGACATCATATGATGTTACCTATATGTGGCATCTAAAAGATAAGGGTGCAAATGAACTTATGCACAGAACAGAAACAGACTCACAGACTTTGAAAAATTTATGGGGACAGGTAGGAGGCTGGGAAGGATTTGGAATTGGCATATGCACACTAAGGTAATGGAATGACTGGCCAAAGGGGACCTGCACAGAGAACTCTACCCAGTATTAAGTGATGATCTATGTGGGAAAAGAATCAGAGAATGGATATATGTAAACATATGACTGGGTCACTTTGTTATACAGCAGAAATTATCACAGCCTTGTAAATTACACTTCTATAAAACTTAAAAAAAATCACTCCCTATTAAATTACCTAGTTAATAAACATTAAGTGAGTGCAACCTTTGTCAGATACTGTCCCAGCTACTTAGGGTTGCAGAGATGAAAAGAACCTCTCCCTTCAAGGAACTTTTTAATGTAAAGAATTGATAGCATATGTTTTTTTACAATGGGCATTTGGTTTCTCAGAATGATACTGAGAATATTAATTTCCTCAAAATTAAAAAAAAATTGTTTCCTTTTTTCTAATACATTAAAAACTATAACTGGCTAGCTATATTGATTTCTGTGGTGTTTCTTTAGACTGTCTGAAAACTATTTATAACGTTGGATGTTATCTCTGAAAAACCTCTTGCATTTCTTGTCTTCTTTTAATAAGTTATGTTTGATATTGCTTAGAACCATTATAGGTTGTTACATTGAAATTTGGGCCCTTAGTCTCAAGCTTTTCTACTGGTATACATTTAACTCAGTTGCTCAGTACATACAAGTAGCTCATTAAAATAAACCCAAAGCTCGTATGTTTCTGTTGTGCTTCTGAAACTGCAGAATCTGGAGTTACTGTTATGGCTCACCAGGTAACGAACCCAGCTAGTATCCGTGAAAATGTGGGTTTGCTCCCTGGCTGGCCTCAGTGGGTTAAGGATCTGGCGTTGCCATGAGCTGCGGTTTTGGTTGCAGATACGGCTGTGGCTGTGGCGTAGGCTGGCAGCTACAGATCCAATTCGACCCACAGCCTGGGAACTTCCATATGACATAGGTGCATCCCTAAAAAGTAAATCAATCAGTCAATCAATCAATCAGTAAAACTTTCAGGGTCATGAATCTGTTGTTTTTAAAGAAAATCCTTAGGTACCATTGGCTTGTACAGTGAAATATGTTTTCTTGCGAGATATTCTCTCTCTTTTTTTTTTTTTTTTTTTTTTTTTTTTTTTTTTTTTTTTTTTTTGTCTTTTTGCTTTTTCTAGGGCCGCACTCACGGCATATGGAGGTTCCCAGGCTAGGGGTCTAGCAGGAGCTTTAGCTGCCGGCCTTCGCCACAGCAACGCGGGATCCGAGCCACATCTGCAGCCTACACCACAGCTCACGGCAATGCCGGATCCTTAACCCACTTAGCTATGCCAGGGATCGAACCTCCAACCTCATGGTTCCTAGTCGGATTCATTAACCACTGAGCCACAATGGGAACTCCTGAGAGATATTCTTAACAGTCTTTCTTTCATGAGAATTTCTTTTCAGCCTTTAGTTATTCCATGTGTTTTTACGCCTGCTCCCAAGTTTTAGCTGATATAATTTCTCTCCTATGGTATATGTTTTGACGGATGATTCCTCCTAAATATTGTGAGTACTATGTATCAATCCTTAATTCTGGGGCAAGATTCCATCTCCTGAACATAGTTATCACTTATAGTCTTGCCAGGTTTGCTTCTTTTTACTTGTCCATCTGGCAGTACACTCCCAAACCTTTACCATTTATGAATCACCAGCAATATTTCACACCCAATTGTCTATGACTCATGAGGAATCTTTGCCAGATTTCTCAGCATTTAAAGGATATTTTCCTATTTTATGTTCTCTTGTTTTAACAGGGACAGTTGGCGCATATGCTTCTTTATACTGTAATTTCAGCAATGGATGCCAGGTTGAAAATGGTTTCCATATTTAAAACATTTACACATGTAGCCTTTTATTCTAAAAACTCACAAATTAAGACCTCTTTGGGGGCTGCTTTTAACAAGCATGGATGTCAGATTTAGGCAATGTGAACTTCTCTAGATGAGACATTAGCGTGAATAAAAAATTACTCCAGTTCTGTAGGAATATTGGGAATGTTTGCTTTCTTTAGATAGATTGTTGTTTTCAAGGATATCTTCCTTGTTTTCAGTAATGATAAAAGCATGCACTCCGTTACTTACTAGCTGTGTGATTTTAGAGAAGATATTAATGGCTTCATGCGTATTTTCTCATTTTTAAATATTTATGTCTCTGAGGTTATCTTTTCAGCACTATAAGGAATTCTTAGAATTTGTTCCTTGGAAAATGTTTTTGTTGATTATAAGCAGTTTAGAGGATACATACATAAATTGTGAATATATGGAAGAAAGAACTTGATATGTATTTTTTTTTAGATATGGGTGTACCCACACATAATCACTTCACCTTTTTTTTTTTGTAGGGGTGAGGTGAACAAATCATTATTAAGCATATGAAGATAGCTGATAACAAAGAGTAATACCACATTACTAAAAAATGTTGAAGATTTGAACAAATAATTCATGCATGTACAAACATAAAAATTACGATTTGATTAAAAACCTGGGTAAAATATTCAGTCTCCCCAGTGATCAAAGAAAGACCAAGTATCCAGTCTTTTGGGATAGACCATGATGGAAGATAATGTAAGAGAATGTATATATATGTATGAAGGGTTACTTTGCTGTACAGCAGAAATTGGCACAGTATTGTAAATCAACTATAATTTTAAAACTTCAAAAAAAAAGATACCAAGTAAATAACATTTAATTTTGTATCCATGAATTTATAGAGACTTAAAATCATAGGAGGTAGGGTGCATGGTTTTAGAAAATAGACATTCTTTTTTTTTTTTAGTTTTCTTTCTTTCTTTCTCTCTTTCTTTCTTTCTCTCTCTCTTTCTTTCTTTCTTTCTTTCTTTCTTTCTTTCTTTCTTTCTTTCTTTCTTTCTTTCTTTCTTTCTTTCTCCCTTTCTCTCTCTCTCTCTTTCTTTTATTTATTTTACATTATACCCAGCTGTATGGTGTGGTGACAGGGTTACACATCACAAGTGGTTAGACATAGTTACCTATGCTATATAGTAGGATCTCCTTCTTTTCCAGCCCAGAGGCAACAGTCTACAACTATTAACCCCAGACCCCCCTACCATCCCATTTCCTCCCCCACCATTTTGGCAACCGCAAGTCTGTTCTCCAAGTCCTTGATTTTCTTTTCTGCATAAAGGTTCATTTGTTCAGTATATTAGATTCCAGCTATTAGTGACATCATATGGTATCTGTCTTTCTCCTTCTGACTTACTTCACTCAGTATGAGGGTCTCAAATTCCATCCATGTTGCTGCAGGTGACATTATTTTATTCTTTTTTATGGCTGAGTAGAATTCCATTGTGTATATATACCACATCTTCCTAATCCAATCATCTGTCGATGGACATTACATTCTTTTTAAAAAATTTCATTAAAAAAAGGATATCACAATACCTGTGATTTATTCCTGTAGTTCTGATAAAAGAAAATTGAATTGTTATACATTTCTGGTAGAACTGTGATTATATTATTTCTAGAAGTCAATTTAACATCGTATCTCAAAAACACTATGAACCTACAGTTTATTTCTAGAAATTTATGCTGTATAACCAGAACCCCCTACATCAGTGTAATTAATATATACACATACACATATTTGAATGTTGTCAGTAACAATGGGAAATCAAAGTAATGTAGATCTCCATCATATATTTCTCACGTTACCAACAAAACTTTGCCTTCCTTGGAGTTCCTGTCGTGGCTCAGTGGTTAACCAATCCTACTGGGAACCATGAGGTTGCGGGTTCGATCCCTGGCCTTGCTCAGTGGGTTAAGGATCCGGCGTTGCTGTGAGCTGTGGTGTAGGTTGCAGACGCGACTCGGATCCTGCGTTGCTGTGGCTGTGGTGTAGGCTGGTGGCTATAGCTCCTGTTAGACCCCTAACCTGGGAACCTCCATATGCCGCAGGTGCGGCCCTAGATAAGGCAAAAAGACAAAACAAAAAACAAAAAACTTTTCCTTCCTGGGCTTTCTCCAATTCAGACCAGGAGCTGGCTCAGATAAAAATACTGTAAAGTATAAACTCATTTAAAACAATAGATGGCTTTATGTTAACAGCATTGGAAAAGCAGAAAGAAGGAGCATATACATTTGTACAGGTATGTTGATTTAGAGAAAAGAAATACAAAGCAGAGAGACTGGATATAACAACTTTTTAGATGCTCATCTAGTATAAATAATTCTTTTTTTAGGGTTACAAGATTAAAAAAATATGCAAGGTTGGATTTTGGATGATACCCTTATTCCTTGAAAGTAGCTTAAATAGAGACTTTTTTTTTGGTCGTGCCCGCAGCATGCAGAAATTCCCAGGCTAGGGATTGAACTCACACCACAGCTGTAACCAGAGCCACAGAAGTGACGACACCAGCTCCTTAACCCGCTAGGCCATGAGGGATCTCCAGAGCGACTTTTCTATAAGGCATAAAGTGTGTATCTAATATACACAAAGTATGTATCTAATATACATACTTACCATCTGAAGTATTTACAACAGTACTCCCATTGTTTTCATTACTTTGTTGTTGTTTTTATTATATTTGGATTTGAATACATTTTGAGCCATCATATAAGACCACATGGCATATTGATGTTCCCAGGCTAGAGGCCGAATTGGAGCTGCACCTGCCAGCCTGCCCCAGCACAGCAACGCCAGATCCAGGCCGGATCCTTTAAACTCACTGAGCAAGGCCAGGGATTGAACCCACATCCTCATGGATACTAGTCGGATTCTTAACCCGCTAAGCCACAACAGTAATTCTCAGTCCATTCTTTAATAATAATTGGGAGATGTGGG
This sequence comes from Catagonus wagneri, assembly GCA_004024745.2. Lineage (NCBI taxonomy): Eukaryota > Metazoa > Chordata > Mammalia > Artiodactyla > Tayassuidae > Catagonus > Catagonus wagneri. Next base: position 9,002,509 of record PVHT020000886.1, on the reverse strand, counting down.
ACTTTGTTCCTATTGATGTATGCTGCCTTGATAAAGGCTGCTTTCAGATGTTTTGGAGTTTTTATTTTATTTTAAAATTATAATTGATTTACAGTGTTGTGTCAAGTTCTGCTGTACAGCATAGTGACCCAGTCATACATGTATATCCATTTTTTTTTCTCATACTGTCTTCCAGAATGTTCTATCCCAAGAGATTGCACATAATTCCCTGTGCTGTACATTCTGAAATTTTTTGAACAGAATTTTTAATTCTTGGGAAATATCCCATATTAGTAATAATTATCAGTATTTCTCTAATTGGAAAGATGTGGTCTGATGTTGTTAAATGAGTGGGTTGGCTACATTTATTTAGCAAGAAAATCAATATCTAAAAAAAATGAAAACAGATATACCAAATATATTATGGTATTTGTCCAACTGGTTTTCCCCTAACTCTGGATTCCTATTTTCACTCAGCGGCTCACATAAAACGGAGGCTGTAAGCAAAGCACAGTGCTGTCTAAATGTAGTTGTCATTGTGGCCTAATAAGTTTGATTAGCTCCGTTAGCAGAAATGCCTGCAGGGAACTTTAGGCAAAAACACATTAAAAACTTGGATTGTCAGCAAAGTCTTAATCCTGGTTAGCTCTAGAGCCAATTTAGAAGTTGCTTGTCTCAAGCAATGGGATTTACTGGGGTTACTGTATCAGGATCATATCTGAACTCTTGTTTTTTCTTTTTAGATTCATGTAATAGACTTCCCCTGCCTACCTCACTATTCCATGTCCACGGAATAATCTAAATTCCCTTTGAAAGCATTGTTTGGCTAAGTGAAAAAGTATTCATTATAAGCTTGTGGTTATAGCCAACAGGAATGCTTGTAATTTTCTAAAATTAAATTATAGTTGATTTACAGTATTGTGTCAATTTCTGCTGTACAGCATAGTGACCCAGTCACACATTCTTTTTCTCATACTAACTTCCATCCTGTTCTACACCAAGAGCTTGGATATAGTTCCCTTTGTTGTATAGCAGGACCTCATTGCTTATCAGTTCTAAATCTAATAGTTTGCATCTACCAACCCTAAACTCCCCATCTATCTCCTTCCCTTCCCCTCCCTCTTGGCAACCACAAGTCTTTTCTCTATGTCTGTAAATGTGTTTCTGTTTCATAGATAGGATCATTTATGCCATATTTTAGATTCCACATATAAGTGATATCACATAATATTTGTCTTTCTTTCTGACTGACTTCACTTAGTATGAGACTCTCTAGTTGCATCCATGTTGCTGCAAATACCATTATTTTGTTCTTTTTTATGGCTGAGTAGTATTCTATTATATATATGTACCACATCTTCTTAATCCTGTTAGTTGAATTAATGAAAAGTTCACAGGGAAAAGGGAATAAAATATCTCTGCTCATTGTTAGTGCCATATTCTGATTCTTATATTGATTGCATTTTTAAAAAGTCACTGCTTTATAGGTTAATGTGCATTATATAGAAGTCAAAAAGAATTGGATTGAATTTGGAGAAGAAATAACATTTCCTTCTTTGTACCATTCTCTGGTAAAAATATTCCAGAGATTTTTGTGGTTCATAATTTGAGATTTACACATGATTTTTTAAAAATTACTTTCCATAAAATTTCTATTTGATTTATAAAGTTATGTGATCCTACTCAGATTCAATCAGAGGTTTTCTTGGGTCTTCAGCATTCAGATTTCTCACCACACTATGGCAAATAATAACATCTCTTCCATGGAGTGTTTGGAAGGGTGGAATTAAATGAATGTATGTTAATCACCTGGATTGGAATAGGCACTCAATATTTAAAAGAAAGTGAGAGAGATGTCTATTTTTATCACTATCCCTTTCTACCGACATTCAACCAATTCTCCATTTATGACAAAGTATCTTTTGCACCACAAGTCCATATTAATTTGAATTCTGAAATGATTCTTCATTAAGTGATGCTGTCAGACTTCTGAGTATTCTGAATAAAAGAGATTATTTTCTTTTCCACAGGTTTATTTGCACCCTTGTGTGCTTATTTCTTCCTCCTCCCCTCCTTTTCTTCCCTCTTTCCTTCCAAGAATAATGGCAGAGTATTTCTAAAGCCTTATAGCCTTTCTCAGTTAGTAGGTTGCTCTTACGTAAGTGTGCACAGATGTCCTTCTGTGTAGAGGACATCATCAACTTGCCATATAGGAAATAGGGGCCAGTTTTAAGGGGAGCGTAAGGCGAAATGTAGTGAACCTGCTGTGTCCTATTTGTGTTGAATGTCATAACCTAGAGGGGAGAGTTCTTTAATTGCTTTCCCTCAGTGTTTTGTGTATTCTGAGTATGTCTGCTCTTAAGTGTCTGATCTTAGCTAATTTCCTCTAGTTTGCTAAGTACCATCATCTCCACCAATTTGTGTGGTAGCGGTTCTACAACATGTGGGTTCTCTAGTTTCTGTGACTTAGTTCATTTAGTTCCTCCACCTTTAATGTTCTCATCACTTCTCTCTGCCTGTTGACCTCCTTCATAATTTTAGAAGTCCAAGACTGTTCCTCTGTTCCTCCCAAGGACATTTCTGCCCACATAAGCTCAAAGAGTCCACCTTTCCTCTGAACTTCTGTGGCACTAGGGACTGTGCCATTACTTTTCCCTACGTCATTTATAACCTCCTATTGCTAGTGTTCTTCTTATAGTTGGAATGCATCATACTTCACACCAAATATGTTCTTCTTCCAGGATTTCTAGCTTGGTGAGTGATAGAAAACCATCCAAACAGGTGTTCAGGCACAAACTGGGCATCATCTGTGACTGTCCCATCTGCCCCTTCAACATTAAACATGAACTCTATGCCATTTCAGTATCTCTGTCCTCTTCCACTTCTTGATATCTTTCCTTAGCTCAAGATATGATTGCCACTTGCCAGGTTTACTGCCACAACTCTCCACAACTGTTGGATTCCAGCATTGTTCACATTTAATCCATTCTCCCTCATGCAACCAGAATGATATTTGCTAAAATTCAAATATGACTTTTTTACTTTCCTGCTTGAACCTTTATAGTGGTTCTGAAATAGTTTTAAAATAAAGTCCAAGTATCCCAACATAGCATATGAAATATTTTATGATCTAACCCCCACGTAGCTGTCCAACTTTACATATGGGAACTCTTTCCACTTTCTACTCTGATCTGAGCTCTTCCCATGGTGAGATGAACGCAGATGTCACCTATGTTGGTGAATGTGCAGTTGGACTTTTCTGTTTGTTTTAGAACTTCTGGTAAAGTCTCAAAGTGAAAGGCAGTAGGTAATAGGCATTTATAGCTTCTACAGAGAGCTTCTGGATATTTCTAATAGAACTGTCTAAAACAAAATAGTGTAAGTTTGTGACATCATTTTCCATCACTCACATTCAATCTATACAAAAGAAAATTAGAGATTCAAAAGACAGTTTATTGTAAAGTAGAAGGATTACTGGTAGTAGATGGTGCTATGGCATTTTCCTTTCCTTTCTCCATAGAAATCAGAGTGACTACGTCCTCTTCTCCAAAACATGTGAGGAGTCATGGAAAGTATCCCTTAGGCTGGCATAGTCTGAAGAGGGGAACTCATATCCCTCGAGTGTTTGCTGTACTGTGGCATTGTTAGCTTGGGCTCTGGTACGTACTGGAGCAGGGAGTTGAGAGAATTCTTGGGAGAACTCTCTCTCCCCTAGGAGTTGGGGACATAAGAACACGGAGCGGGGTAATTGCATTCCCTCAGTGAGTTTGGAGGCAGGAAGCTGACTGGAGTACCAAGTGAAGAAGACAAGGCAGTGACTTGTAGAAGAAGCATTTGTCAGAGCAAGGATGTGGGAGTTTCCCACAGACCAAGTGGATGTTATGGAGAGAACACTGGACTCCTGCAGGTGAAGAAAAGCCGGCTGTATGAGCTGCATGAAAGTGGACCTCCATGGACAGGAGTTTGAAGGGTTTGCCAAAGATCCATGGAGGGAGTGTGTTGTCTTTTTGGACCAAACGTGGTGTGCAGGTCCTTGCAGAGGTCAGGGACAGTCTCTAGAGAACATCCAAGCATCTTATCAAACAACCAGAATTTGATTATTCTCCATAATGCAGGGCCTGTTGTTCAGCTGGCATCAGCCAACAGAGCACTACAAGCACACCTGCCAAATATGAAAACATCTGTCCGCTGTCTTCTGATCCCTTCTCCTCTTCTCCCCTACTTTGGGGAAGCTTGGAGGGTAGGGAAGAGATAGAGCAGAAAGAGTGAAAAAATGGATCAAGCTCCTTAACCACTGCAGGCCTGGGAGGCTTAAGCTGGGGAGAGGAGAGAAAGTGTGCATAACTCATTCCTTCAGTAAACATTTACTGAGCATTTGTTGCTCACTTGGAATTGTTCCAGGCAACAACAATGAAAAACAAAAGGGGAAATTTTTGCCTTTACAGACCTTATAATCTAATAGAGGAGGAGAAATGATCAAATTAAAACTAAACATAATATGTAGAAAGTAATACGTGCTACAGAAAAAGGATAAAGTATGAAAAGGGAGAAGACGTATTGGGAGGGGGAGAGTGTTAAGGGTGGAAAACATGAGGAATGTTTGCTAAGGAACAAAGACAGCCAGCTTTGCTGCGAACTGGATGTGGGGTGTGAGAGACAGGGCAGACTAATGTGATTATTTAAGGTGAGAGCAACCAAAGGAAGAAACTCTAACTGAGAAGGGCTGTACTGTAGGAGGAATGGGTTGAAGGCAGGCTGATTTTGAGACAGCCAGGTGCTGATGTCATGCAGGCAGTTGCAAAGGAGAAACTGGGGCTGGAGAAAGAAATGTTGAGGTGGTCAGTGTGTGGAGGTCGTTTAAAGCTATGAAATTGAAGTTTTGATTCATATGGGTCCAGAATTTTTAATACATGAAACTATTTTTAGAACAGAAAATAACTAGAATGCCATGGGATTGGCCCAGGATGGCATTAAGGGGATGATGGCATTTGGGAAAGATACACAGAAGTGTGTTATCCTCAGTGATAGAGGAAAGATAAAGTTTCCTGTTTCTGTCCCATTGGAAGCAACTCATTCAGCGAACCAGTTATGCTCTGAACGTGCCTTGCACATGACTTTCCTGCCTGAGTATTCTTCACTCTGCCTCTACTTACCTTTGTCCGGGAGCTAAAATACATTTTCCTAAAGTGCACCTTTTTTTTTTTTTTTGTCGTTTTCAGGGCCGCCCCTGCGGCATGTGGGGGTTCCCAGGCTAGGGGTCTAATCGGAGTTACAGCTGTCAGCCTACACCACAGCCACAGCAATACCAGATCCGAGCCACATCTGCAACCTACACCACAGCTCACGGCAATGCCGGATCCTTAACCCACTGAGACCCACTGAGCAAGGCCAGGTATCGAACCTGCAACCTCATGGTTTCTAGTCGGATTCGTTTCCGCTGCGCCACCAAGGGAACTCCTAAAGTGCACTTTTCTAATGCCTCATGGGAAGCGTTTTCCTACTCTTTTGGTTGAATCAGTTTTCTTCCTTGACCCTTCCTTTATGACACTGTTTCCTTGTTCTTTGTCCCTTCTAAACTGTAAATACCTTGAAGGCAGAGCACCTGTCTTATTACCCTCCCTGTCTCTCCCATCTAGCATAGAAACCTGCATAGTAGAGACCAGTAAATGATTATGGAATGTAAGCAAGCAGGTAAGGGAGAGGTCATGCTTTATATGTTGTATTGTTTCCTATGGTATTTGAGTAACTTGGATCACACTTAAGAATAAATCTGTTGATGTCAATGTTATATAAGAAAGACTGCTGGTCTGTTTTTCTTTTAATGAGTACCAGACATTTAATAGTGTTAGGCAGGCAGAGTCCCAGTTCCTATAAGTATTGGAGAGTTTCTCCATCTTTAAAGTTCATGAAGATGACAAAAGGCTTTGTTAAGAGTGACTAAACCAATGTTCTGGAATAAAAAATGTATACAGTTATCTTATGTATAAATTATAATGCCTCTGAATTCTATACTCAGGTATTTCTCACTAACGATATTCACCCAAGTTAGCATCCATCTGGTCTGTACTCTTCTTTAACTGTTTCTGTGGTGTTCACTTCTGGCATTACCATCATATAGGTTCTGTGTTGGGATTGTTGTTATGGCATTCAGGATAAGGTGTAAATGAATATTACAGAACACTCAAAATAACAGTTACTTAACATAGTCGCTTATTTTTTTTTAATGTAAAATGAATCCAGAGGTAGATAATACAGGGTGGATTTGGTGTCCCCCTAGTCTCTCGGGTATCAGGCTTTTTTCTCCACTTTCTACTTGTCCATGTGTCTAGCATGTGCCTCCCACTTCAAGATCACCTTATAGTCTAAGGTTTTTGATGTGCCAGCCACCATGTCCAAATTACAGACCCCAGGAAGAAGAAAAAAAGGAATGATAGCAGGGAATCTCTTCCCAAAGGAGGCGGCTACCTTTAACCAGCCTTTCCAGGAGTCCCACTCAGTATTTCTGTTTACATCTTATTTTTCCGGAAGTAATCTTATGGCAAGGGCTTGATCTAACAGAGGCTAGGAAACGTTGTCTTTTAGCCAAAGCTCGTGGTCTAATTCTTTACAGAAAAGGAAATGGGAACCACCTCTGCCATGGCTGTATTCTTGTATCAGGTTTCTTATTTACTACTTTGTCCCTTATTTTACTCTGTGTCCCCTAACATACAAAATCTTTATTTATTGATTTCCACAAAATGCCACATCTCTCTCAAATCTCTCTGAAAATCCTGGCTGACTGTTTTGTTTGTTTACATAGGAGTAGTTTTAGTTGGCTTGCTTGGCCCTGTCGCTGTTTTTTAACCTCAGTGCTCTGTGTTCTCAGAGCCAGCTGTGCTCTTCTTGGAGGGCAAGGACAAGCAGCAGGACTTTATTTTGCTCTTTCCATTCAACTAATGGCTTTCTTGTCAGAATCTGAGCTGAAAACCGAGTCTTCGCTTGCAGTATTTTAATACTTTTGTGGGCAAAGGATGGGTAGTGGAGGGTCTCATTGTGTCCTGAAGTGGCAGCAGACTTCTCAACAGTATCAGTGCTCCTGTGAGCCATGTGCTCATTTTTCATCTTGATATAGGGTTGTCATACATACCCGCAGCATATGGAAGTTCCCAGGCTAGGAGTCTAGTAGGAGCTACCGTTGCCAGCCTACACCACTCCTTAGGATCAGCAGTGCCAAATCCTTGACCTGGTGAACAAGGGCAGGAATGGAACCTGCATGCTCATGGATACTAGTAGGATTTGTTTCTGTTGTGCCCCAGTGGGAGCTCCCCGGGTTGCCATGTATTTTAATGGTGAGCAGCATTGGAAGAAATCTATGTATGTGCTGCCTCAGTGCCCAGCTGTTTGTCTGTTTTGTTGATTTTGTGGCACACTTGTTTGGAAATGGAGGTGTATTGATCTAGAAATAGGAAAATTTGACTACTTTTAAAAGAGGTGGTTTGGGAAGGATTTGTGGTTTTCTACAGCCTAAAGTACAATGTAAGCATCTAAAGACTTCAGATGGGAGAGATAGGATTGAATTATTATAAATAGTTGAGCCGTTCTGTGGATTTGTTTATATTGCTAGAGAACATTTTATTCATACCAGAAAGTAACATCTTGATAAAAACGAAAACTTGATATACAACAAACTTTTCCTTTTAAAAAAATAGACTTGGTTTTTTAGAGCAGTTTTAGGTTCAAAGCAAATTAAGCAGGAAGTATAGAGTTCTCATATATCCCTTCTATGGTTAACTTTTAAGGTAGATTATTGATTTCTGTTCCTGCTACTAAACTATAATGAATTCACTTCACTGTTGGATTTTAGTACGCTTTAACTTGCTGGTGATCCCTGGGGTAGATGTTAACTTCTAGGATGTAGAATGACTTCAGCATAACAGGTTCCTGTTCGCTCTATACTATTTGGTAACTCAAAACATTGCTTTTGGATTGAAACAATGCAATTATAATTTACATAGAAATGACTTCATTTGTATGCAGTCTCTTTGTCTGTTTTGTGAGTATATTAAAGTAAAAGTAATCCAGTAGTCTGGAAACTCTTACATTCAATTAAAATAATCAAGTATTCAGTGGAATGTTATTCCTATTGTGTAAGGTACCTGTTACCTGGGCTACTCTTGAAGTAGTAACTATAATCTTTTTTTGTGTGTTATCCTTTTTTCTTTTCTTTCTTTTTTTTTTTTTTTAAAGCTGCACCTGTGGCATATAGAGGTTCCCAGGCTAGGGGCTGAACTGGAGCCACAGCCACAGCAACTCAGGATCTGAGCTGCATTTGTGACCTAAACCACAGCTCACGGCAAGGCTGGATCCTTAACCAACGCTGAGGCAAGGCCAGGGACTGAACCCGCATCCTCATGGATACTAGTAGGGTTTGTTAACACTGCGCCGCCACAGGAACTGCAGTAACTTTACTGGCGTTTATACTGCTTTATCTGTGTGAATAAAGCAGTTAGAGAACCAGCTCTGCTACTGTAAAATGTACTTGGCCTGATGATTTTCAGGAGGTGTCCTAGAGTCTTCAGTTATCATTAGGAAATGCCTGTTAGTGCCAGTGCTCTTTGGTAAGTTCCAAAGCTTACACTGAGAGCTCAGAAATGTCCACTCCTATTCTATCATGAGTTTCCTTTAGGGAGCAGTTCTTTTTTTATTCCAGTAGAATAGTGACTTGCATTTTTCATACTTTTCCCTTTGAAGCTTCTAATTCTCTTGAGTGTTATATTGTGTTTATGTGACTGAGGGTTGGAATATATATAAAGATTATTTTAAAATGTTCTTCTTTTTCTTTTTTTTCTTTGTATTTTTAGGGCTGCGTCTGCGGCATATGGAGGTTCCCAGACTAGGGGTCCAGTCGGAGCTGTAGCAGCTGGCCTACACCACAGCCACAGCAATGCCAGATCCAAGCCGCGTCTGCAACCTAAACCACAGCTCACAGCAACGCTGGATCCTTAACCCACTGAGTGATGCCAGGGATCGAACCTGCAACCTCATGGTTCCTAGTTGGATTCGTTACTGCTGCGCCACGACAGGAACTCCTTCTTTATTATTTTTTAATGCTCATTTTTTTCCCTTTGCGCTATTATGTTAAACTTTGTGGGCTTCTTATGTATAAATTGAAATACAGTTCTTTCTTCCCCTGCCCTTTCTAAAATCTTCCCAAGTTTCTTCTGGTATCGCTTGAATGATGTTATCTTCTTAGAGAAAGGAACCTGGCCTAATCTGTCACGTCCATTTTTCATGAATGCTTACCTGGAGTGTGAATGCTTTGTAAAGTGTTGTACCCCTCCTTTCAACCATTTAGTTAACAGCTCTGTATTGAAGAATAAGTTTTCCAGGCACTGTTCTAGGCCATGGTAAGGTAAGAGTGACAGATAGTCTAATGGGGGAAGGAGATTTGTGACTCAGCTACAGGCATTCATTGAAGATATTGTGAGTTTGGTTCCAGACCACTGTAATTAGGTGCCTATCACAATAAAGTGAGTCACACATGTGTTGGTTTTCCAGTGCATATAAAAGTTATGTTCACACAATACTGTAGTCTATTAAGTGTGAAATAGTGTTATGTCTATAAAACAGTGTACGTACATTCATTAAGAAATACTTTATTTCTAAAAAATGCTAACAATCACCTGAGCCTTCAGTGAATCATAGTCTTTTCACTGGTACAGCATCTTGCCTCAGTGTTGATGCCACTGACTGATCAGGTTCATGGTTGCTGAAGCTTGGGGTGGCTGTGGCAATTTCTTAAAATAAGACAACAATGAAGTTTGCCTGATCAACTGACTTCTTTCATGAATGATTTCTCTGTGGCATGCAATGCTGTTTGACAGCATTTTACCCACAGTAGAACTTCTCTTAAAATTGGAGTCAGTTCTTTCTGACCCTGCGACTGCTTTATCAACTAAGTTTATGTAGTGTTTTAAATCCTTTGTTAACATTTCAACAATTTTCAGAGCATCTATGCCAGGAGTAGATTCTATCCCAAGAAACCACTTTCTTTGCTCATCCATAAGAAGCAAATTCTCATTCATGAAGTTTTTATCATGAGACTGTAGCAATTCAGTCACATCTTCAGGGTCTACTTCTAATTCTAGTTCTCTTGCTATTTCTACCACATCTGTAGTTACTTCCTCCACTATATGTCTTGAATCCTCAGAGTCATCCATGAGGTTTGGAATCAACTTCTTCCAAACCCCTGTTACTGTTAATATTTTGCCTCTTCCCGTGAATCACAAATGTTCTTAATGGCATCTAACTGGTGAAGCTTCTTCCAGAAGGTTTTTAGTTCACTTTTTCCCAGATCCATCAGAGGAAGCATTGCTTTATGGCAGCTATAGCCTTATGAAGTGTATTTCTTAAATAATAAGACTTGAATGTGGAAATTACTCCTTTATCCATAGGATGCAGAATAGGTATTATGTTAGCAGGCTTGAAGACAACATTAATCTTGCTGTATCAGAACTCTGGGTGACCAGGTGTGTTGTCAATGAGTAGTAGTATTTTGAAAGGAATTTTGTTCTCTAAGCAGTGGATCTCAACAGAGGGCATACGATATTCAGTAAACCATGTTGTAAACAAATGTTCTGTCATCCCAGCTTATAAACATAGGTAGAACTAGCAAAATACTTAAGGAACATAGAATTTCAGAGGGGTAAATAAGCATTGGCTTCAACTGAAAGTTGCCAAGAGAGTCAGACTATCCTTTGAAGCTTGAAGCCAGGCATTGACTTCTCCTCTGTAGCTATAAAAGTCCTAAATCGCATCTTTTTTTCCAATAGGAAACTTTTTTTGTCTGCACTGAAAATCTGTTGTTTAGTGTAGTCATCTTTATTCATTATCTTAGCCCAGAACTTCTGGATAACTTGCCGTAGCTTCTGCATCAGGATTTGCTGCTTCATCTTGGCGTTTTTATGTTACGGAGATGGTTTCTTTCCTGAAACCTCAAAACTAGTCTCTGCTATTTTCAGACTTCTTCTGTGTCTTCCTCACCTCTGTCAGCCGTCAGATAATTGAAGAGAATTAGAGCCTTGTTCTGGATTAGGCTTTGGCTTGCAGGTATGTTGATACTGGTTTGCTCTTCTGTTCAGACTTCTGAAACTTTCTGCATATTAGCAAAAGGCTGTTTTGCTTCCTATTATTCATGTGTTCACTGGAACAGCACTTTCACGTTCTTTCAAGAACATGTCTTCTGCATTCACAACTTGGCTACTTTTGTGGTTCAAGCGTTCTAGCTTTTGGCCTAACTTGGCTTTGAACATGCCTTCCTCACTAGGGAAGCTTTTGATTTAAAGTGAGAGACATGTAACTCTTCTTTTCATCGGAACACTTAGAGCCCATTGTAGGTTTATTAATAAGCCTAATTTCAGCTGTGTCTCGGGGAAGAGAGAGGCCTGAAGAGAGGGACAGAGATGGGGGAATAATGGTAAGTGGTGCAATTAGGACACACATAACATTCATTGATGAAATTCCCCATCTTACATGGGCACGGTTCATGGTGTCCTGAACAATTACAGTGTCAAAGATCACTGATGACAGGTCAAAGGTAATTATAAATCCAAGTTCACTGATTATAGATCACCATAACAAATATAATAATGAAAAAGTTTGAAATATTGAGAGAGTTACCAAAAGATGACTCAGAAACATGAAATGAGCACATGCTGTTGGAAAAATGGGGCTGATAGTCTTGCTTTCTGCAGGGTTACCACAAACTTTCAGTTTGTGGGAAAAAAAACACAGTAACTGCAAAGTGCAATAAAATGAAGTGCAATACAACAAGGTATGCTTTTACTATAGACCTGTGGGATAAGGACTGTGAGAGAGGCATGTGCACTGAGAACACAAATCAGAAGGGATCCAGAATAATTATGGGATGGTTTCAGAAGTAGGCTACCTTTGAGTTGAGTTTTGAAAGGGTAAGTAGGAATTAGCTTTGAAAATAGGAAGAAAAAAAATGCATTTGAATGGAGAGGGGTCTAAAGCAGTATATATATTTGAAGCATTTTTTTTTTTTTTTTTGACCGGTACCCTCATGCATGGGGAAGTTCCTGGGATGAAGTTCCCAGGGATTGAGTCCACACCATATCAGTGACCCAAGCTGCTACAGTGACAATGCTGGATCCTTAACCCACTGTGTCACAAGGAAACTCCTAAAGCATTTTAAATTCATAGAACTAAGGTGAAGAAGTGTGTGAAGGAGTGATAGAAAAAGTTACCATAGGTAGGCGCCTGGTCACGAAGAGCTTTGCATGCAAATGAAGAATTTTAACTCCCATGTGAAAATTATAGGGCTATGCTACAAGATTTTTAAGCATCAGAGAGAAATGATACTTTTACAAACTCTTTCTGGCAGCAGTAGGAGGAGAAGTGGAAGCAGGCCAGACTGAAGGAAGACCATCTGATTATGACACTACTGCCATATGCAGGGGCGAGGAAATGAGGAATTTAAGGCAATAGTGGTGTGAGTAGAAAAGATGTGACAGATTAAAAAGACATTAAATCGATGTCTCTACTCTATCTTTTACATCCATAGATGAACAAGTAGGTTAGTGATGCTAGTCTACAAGATAGGATGTGCAGAAAAAAGATGAGGTTTTGGGGAAAGTGACAGTGGCATAGCCACTGTGGAGACACTCACTTTAAAACTGAGTATAAGGTCTGAAGTCAGTAGAGAATTCTGAGCTAAAGATACAAATTTGGGAGTCATCAGTGCATACGTGCATACTGAAGCTTTGGTGTCAATAAGGAAATGACTTTTGAGAAATCTTGACATTTATGAGGCTTGTGGGAGATGATCTCATGCAAGATATTGAAAACAACCCTTATCACATTGTTATGTATTTTCACATTATATTTTTGCACTTATTTCATAAATGGAAGTTCTCAATAGTGTGCTGAGAGAAGGACTGGGAGGAAGAGGGAGGGTGGAAGGAAGAAATGTTGAGTGAAGGCTAGTATCTTTAGAGTGGAAACTTGGTGAAGCTTCTGCCCCAAAGGGGACGTAAGATAACATGCACTAGATCCTTTTCTGTAAGCCTTGAGATCAAGTCTGAATTATTTTAGGAACATCCAAAGATATTTCAGATCATATCCATTATAAATTTTGAAGATGTTTTCCCTGGAGTTTCCATAAAAGTCCATTTCAGAGTAGTCTTTTAGCCTCTCCTGGGCCAGACCTACTTCCTTGGGCTACACCTGGAAAGACCTTTAGAAATCGCATTGAATTTTCAGAATTAACTGCATATATTAGTCATATTTTGCCTAAACTCGTAGGCCTATTATTGACGTGCGGTTGAAACTGATCCTAAAGAAGCAAAAGGACAGGGTTGCAGTAATGCCATAATACCCACATTGTCTCCACTAGGCTTCCACACTGATCCATCCAGTGCTTTGGGGATTAAGGAAGAATACATGGAAGGATCTAAATTCAAGCCATCTGAGAGCATTTATTTGAGCCTAATAGTTCCAGCCTAAATATGTAATACTTGACAGCATGAGCACAAGAGAAACCATCTTCTTCGAACAACAAGAGTATGAATATAAGCATTTTGCCCAAATAGCCCATTATTTTTGCCTCTACCCAGCCCCTTTTAATTTCCGTAGATGACCTAGATCTCAGTCAGCACTCCCCTACTTTGCTTGTACATCCCTCTAATGACTGTTCTTTATGTTTGTAAAGATGTACAATCTGTCTGCACTATTACTTTCTATGGGTGGGAAATTTTTATTGTGTTAATAAATTGGGTATAACCTAGAACCCTTACAAACACTGTGTAGATGTAGCTATTGCCTTGGCAGGTTTTTTTTGGGGGGGGTGTGTTAATATTTATAAATAAACTCGTAAAACTTTCCAGCTCTTAGCAAAATTCTGAGAAGGGGAGATTAGCCATACACTGCTAAGATGGCTTGTCCTAATAAGAAGAAATAGCAAAAAAAAAAAAAGGATCTCATTAAAGTAATGGTCATGTCTTTGGACAAGACAGTTGGTAGAAGATGTGTAGGAAGTGGAAATGGTTCAGTGAAAACAAATGCTCAAGACTAATAATTGGAAAGTGGCATTTACTTTTGCTTCTGAATTTAATCCCGTGAGACAGTCTCCTGTGCAAAACTGTCCAGTAAACTGTCAGCAGCTAACTTCATACTTTCTCACTTTCTCTCTCACTGGATCGGGCTTGCCTTCTTCTTCTTCTTTTAATGAGCAGCAGATGGAATGCTCAATTAATGGTAGAGCTAATATAGAAAAAAACCTGTCCAAAGAGTGAAGACCTTCCTTGAGCTCTACTGAAAAAGCAATGAGGTATATGGAATGATTGGCCATTAGGGACCTGCTGTATACACAGAGAACTCCACCCAATATTCTTTGATAATCTATGTAGGAAAATCTAAAAGAGAATGGATGGTGTATATGTATAACTGAATCACTTTGTTGTGCATAAGAAATTCTCACAGCCTTGTAAATCAACTCAACTTTAATAAACTTTACTTAATAAAACTTTAAAAAATGAGAAAAAATAAATCCCCCAAAAAATCAATGGTGAATGCCTAGGCAGTGTACACATCTCAAGTTTTTTGGAAGAGGTTTTATTGATAGAAACTCACAGAGTATGAATAGTAGCAGGAGTGGGTACCCCTGTTCTGTTGCACTTTGGTACAACCAATAAATCTGGTGGCACCAGAAGTCAGACTCTAGGAGAGGGAGCCTGGTTGTGAGTTTTTAGGCTGCCTGCTTGGGGAAAACCAGCTCCTGCCCTGGGGTATTCAGAGGCACAGTAAAGAACCACGTGGTGGAAATTTGGTTCTCTCCAACACCACGTTGGGAGAACATTAACCTTTCCCTTGGCCTCATCGGGGATTGCGACGACAGTCTAGTGGTGGCAGCTGTATGCTTTGGTGGCACGCAGGCCTGATCCAGCAACTCAGCATTCTGTGGGGCTTGCCTTTAGCACCTAGCTCAGATGTTTCTTGGTGCTCTAAAGCTTTCTCTCTGAGTGGCCAGCCTCTGCCAGTCAGTCTTGGACAAATTAACCCTTCCCTCTTATGTGTCCTCCTATTATCTCTGTAAGTACTCAAACAATTGTTTAGCAGGGGTCGAGAGGAAGAAGTCCTTGGAATATCACAGTCTCTCCCAAGTGGTGCTGAGTCACAGTGAGACTATCTTACAGCACAAGAGAGACTTGATTTTCAAAGAAATTTTAGTTAGTTTAACAAAAATGCATCTTTAAAAAAGTGTTTGTATTCTTCACTTCATCCTAGTTCTTGGCAAAACCATTTGCTAAGCAATTTAAAGTTTATATAAATAAGCAGTTAGTGAGTTTGCATGCCAAGCACGTAATGGGGGCACTGCATTATGCTTATGTTACAAATAAGAAAATGGAGCTAGATATTAACTAACTCACCCAAGGTAACATAGTCAATAAATGGTCAAGTTGGGATTCAAGACCAAGTAGGTATACTAGGATACAAAGCTTGGTAAAATCATGGTTTGGGAAAATAAAAAGCTCTACACCTAGATTTATGTTGATGTTCAAGGGTCTTATATTGCAATGGCTTTTTACCTCCTCTTGATTCCTGTTGTGTGTTATCTCATATTGATTCACACATGAAATTTGCATCTCTTTGACTTTTACTCAGATTCATCCACACCAAACTGATTGGTTAGTAGGTAGAATTTATGGAGGATTTCATAGAGGAATGAGAAAGTAATTATGGACCTACCACTCTCCCTTCCCCTAACAGCATTCATGCTCTAAGATAAAACACAAGTTTTCTAATTTTATGATCGGTAGATGGAACACTCAGTTTGCTATGGAATATGAGCTCTGGCAGACTAGGTCAAGCTTTTACTCAATGTGGCTGCCTACGTTGCTCTCTCAGTCTCAAAGCTTCTCAGACTAAGTTCAGGAAGGGAAAGAGGAAGATGATGAGACGTGGAGGGATGGGGGGAGAGGGAAGGAGGAATGGATGCAGAAGGGTCTTTTTTTGAACCTCATATTTTTGCATCCTTATTTTGCCTATAGCTGAAACTCAAGTTAAAATCTCTTCTTAGAGCTGTCTGCCACCCTTTAAACTCCTTATCTCCACAAGCTTTTCTTTTGCTTTATCTCAGATAATGACCTCAAAAGAGAAAGAGCAAAGATTTGTGGCAGGGAGGAGACTTTGGGGACAGGGAGAAGTGTCAAATAATTTCCTTTAAACATCTTCTGTGGTATAACCTATAGGGTTAGAAAATAGTTTTCCGAAATCTTTTTTTTTTTTTTTGAGAGTTGATGAGAAAGACATAGCACTTCCATGTTGCTAGGATTTTTTTTTTTAAGTGATTTGTTCTTTTAAGTACTAGGAAAGACAGGCTCAGATTATGAATTTGTAAAACAAGGGCATTGTTTTGTAGGGTTGTAGGACTGTAGGATCCCTTTCTTATTCTATTTAAGGACCATGATCCAAGGCTATTACTATCTACAGATAAATCAGGCGGTAATTGTAAAATTAGCCATGTTCACCTTTTACATTCAGTTTGTCAGTTTATTAATGGATTAATTTTGATTTGATTGGGTCTGGGTTTTTTTCTTGAGTAAATTGTTACTGAACATGCTAAGCAGTTTTCTGAATGCCCTATAACCAGCCTCTGTTACTTAGCATACTTAGGTAATGAGGAATTTGTAGTTCATCACATATTTTAAGTAATTGCTACCATATGTAAAACATAAATTTCAAATTTTGCAAGAAATATAGTAAATTCTTTAAAAACTATGTTACGCTTTTTTTTTTTTTTTTTTTTTTTTTGCTTTTTAGGGCTGCACTTGTGGCTTATGGAAATTCCCAGGCTAGGGGTCAAATGGAAACTACAGCTGCCAGCCTACACAACAGCCACAGCAACACCAGATCTGAGTCACGTCTGTGACCTACACCAAGCTCACAGCAATGCGGGATCCTTAACCCACTGAGCAAGGCCAAGGGTCGAACCTGCAACCTCTTGGTTCCTAGTTGGGTTTGTTTCCTCTGTGCCATGATGGGAACTCCTGTGTTTACTTATTTTTTTTTAAGTAGTAAATACTACAACACTGCATAATCCATGGTTGGTTAGACATGGAGCTATGGATGTGAAGGAACTGAGGTTAAGGAGGGCCTGTTATAAGTTGTACTCAGATTTTTGACTACGTGGAGGATTGGTTTCCCTAATGCCCTAGCCCCTGTGGTGTTTAAGGGTCAACTATGCAAATAGTTTCACTGAGATGAGTTGACAGAGTTAATATGATTTTTAGAGGGAGAAAATGGAAGGCAAATGAGATTATTTTCTAGTGTTATGTCTGGTGCTATTTATATTTCTGATGTTATTTCTAAACTATGATGAGTAACTGGATTGTAATGTAATCATTCAAAGTGAGAAATGTGGGAGGGTTACTGAATTTTAGGGTAAGGGTTTTCAATCAAGATACATGCAATTTAAAAAAAGGGGAAAATGAAAAAATATATGTGCAATTTGAGTTTCAAGTGCTGTGAAAAATTGAGATTGGTGATTTTTAGTATATGGTCTGTTGATGCCTGGACACCCTAAGACACTTTTCATAGGGTCCACGAGGTCAAAATCATTAGTATTTCATAGTAATACTAAGAGATTATTGCCTTGTAAAGTGTGTTGACATTTGCATTGACAGTGAAAAGCGATTGTGGGTACAGTTGCTGGTGGTATAGCATGAGTAATGGCTGCTTCCTAAGGCTGTGGTGACAAACTATAGGACTTTGTCATTATAGTCTCTACTGCTGTGCACTTTCAGCTTAAAAAATGCCCAGTTTCATTTAACAATGGCCTTGATGAAACTCTAAATTTCATCAAAACCCTAAATTTTATTTAATTTTTACCCTCTGGTGACCGTCTTTTTGTATTCCATTAAGTGAACTGAGGAAGCATGCACATTGGCTTACAAAGTTTGTCTAGGATAGAGCCACTTGTGTTTGAATTGTGGGTTGAACTAGCCGTTTTTTTAAAAAAAACAATATCGTTTTTACTTAAAAATGAAATGAACAGAAAAACAATTCAGAATGGACTCTCTAGCAGTTATGTTCTTGAAAATAAATGAAGTGAGCTGTGACATCAAGAAAAATAATTAGGAGTTCCCGTCGTGGTGCTTCAGAAGCGAATCAGACTAGGAACCATGAGGTTGCGGGTTCAATCCCTGGACTCGCTCAGTGGGTTGGGGATATGGCGTTGCTGTGAGCTGTGGTGTAGGTTGTAGACGTGGCTTGGATCCTGCGTTGCTTTGGCTGTGGTGTAGGCTGGCAGCTACAGCTCCAATTGGACCCCTAGCCTGGGAACCTCCATATGCCACGGGTGCAGCCCTAGATAAGGCAAAAAGACAAAAATAAAAAAAATAAATAAAATATATGCCACAGATGTGGTCCTAAAAAGCAAAAACAAAAACAAAAAACTTGATTTTTTGTTGTATTTGTTGCTAATGATAAAATTTGAGCTTTCAAGCAAAATGAGAATTTGAAAAGCTGGTATTTGTCACCATGACTTGATGGCTTCCCAGTACTTAAAGATTTTACTAATGTGATTGGTGTTAACATTAAAACATAGTTAAAAAATACTGTGTAATAAAATGTGCCAACATTTGGAAGATCTGTGAAATATGAACCAATATTTTAAAATGATCAATCTATAATGTTACAAAATTCTGCAAGAAAGGCCATTGATTAATTCATTAGCTCTCTCAAGTCTACTGACGAGCTTTTCAATGGAATTCTTTACCTCTGATACTGCGATACTGTGTTTTTTAACAAATTGAAATATTTGCATTTGATTCTTATAGTTCACATTTTCATGCATGTTGGTAACCTTTTCATTAGATTTTTTAAGATATTTACCATAGTTTATTTTTT
Organism: Catagonus wagneri; assembly: GCA_004024745.2. Lineage (NCBI taxonomy): Eukaryota > Metazoa > Chordata > Mammalia > Artiodactyla > Tayassuidae > Catagonus > Catagonus wagneri. The sequence goes on along the minus strand of PVHT020000886.1, from coordinate 8,983,621 downwards.
TTCACATATTATTTACATAGCTATAAGGTGCTACAATTTTTTATTTTTTATTTTAATTGTCAGTTACCTTTTAAAGACATTAAAAGAGTAAGAACATTTTAATTTAAATTTACCTATATTTGCCATTTACAATGCATTTTAATCCTTTTTGTAGTTCCAAGATTTATTGTATAACATTTTCCTTTTACCTAAAGAACTTCTTTCACCTTTTTTTGCAGTTCAGGTGTTTTGAAAACAATTTTGGTTCTGTTTTTGAATGACATTTTCATTGGTTTTAGAATACCAAGATAACCTTTTTTTTCCTGAAAGATAAGGATGTTCTTCCATTGTATTCTGACTTGTATTGTCTCTTATGAAAAGTCAGTAATAACTCTTAATTATTTTCTCATTTTTCCCCCAGCTACTTTTTTTTTTAATTAAGGTATAGTTGATTTAATATGTTATGTTTGCTGTACAGCAAACTGGTCAAGTCATATGTGTGTGTGTGTATACATACATTATTTTCTTATATTGTCTCCCATCATGGGCTATCCCAAGAGGTTGCATATAGTTCCCTGTGCTATAAGGTAGGACCTCATTGCTTATTCATTCCAAATGTAATAGTTTGCATCTACTAACCCAAACTCCCAGTCTATCACACTCCTCTACCCTCCCATCCCCTTGACAACTGCAAGTCTGATCTCTATGTCCATGAGTTTGTTTCTGTTCTATAAATAGGTTCATTTGTGCCATATTTTAGATTCTACATGTAAGTGATATCATATTATAGTCTTTCTTTTTCTGACTTACTTCACTTAGTATGAGAACCTCTAGTTCCATCCATGTTGCTGCAGATGGCATTGTTTTGTTCTTTTTAATGGCTAAGTAGTATTCCATTGTGTATATGTACTGCATCTTCTTTTTTTTTTTTTTTGCCTTTTGTCATTTTAGGGCCACACCTGCGGCATGTGGAAGTTCCCAGGCTAGGGGTTTGATCGGAGCTGTAGCCACTGGCCTATGCCACAGCCACAGCCACAGCAATGCAGGTTCTGAGCTGCATCTGTGACCTACACCACAGCTCATGGCAACGCTGGATTGTTAACCCACTGAGCACGGCCAGGGATCGAACCCGCAACCTCATGGTTCCTAGTCGGATTTGTTAACCACTGCGCCACGATGGAAACTCCATACCACATCTTCTTAATCCATTCATCTGTCAGTGGGTATTTAGATTATTTCCATATCTCTGATATTGTGAATAGTACTGCAGTGAACACGGGTGCATGTACATTTTTGAAGGAAAGTTTTGTCCATATACATGCCCAGGAGTGGGACTGCTGGATCATATAATAGTTCCATATTTAGTTTTCTGAGGAACCTTCATTCTGCTTTAGTGGTTGTACCAATTTATATTCCCAACAGCAGTATAGGAGGGTTCCCTTTTCTCCACACCCTCTGCAGCATTTTTTATTTGTAGACTTATTAACAATGGCCATTCTGATTGATGTGAGGTGATATCTCACTGTAGATTTGATTTGCATTTCTCTAGTAGTTAGTGATGTTGCATATTTTTTCATGCACCTGTTGGCCATCCATATGTTTTCTTTGGAGGAATGTCTATTTAGGTTGTCTGTCCATTTTTCAGTTAGAGTGCTTGTTTGTTGTTGTTGTTTGTTTGCTTTTGAGTTGTATGAATTGTTTGTGTATTTTGGAGATTTAGCCCTTGTTGGTTGCATCATTTGAAACTATTTTCTCCCGTTCTGTGGATTGCCCGTTATTTTGACTCAAAGTTTCGAGAAAGAAGAATAAGGAATGTTGGGAAGAAATAATCAGGAGAATATAGTGTCACAACAGCCAAAAGAGTACAGTTTGAGAAGAAAGGGCTGGCTCAGTTGGGTCAGTCAACAACTCAGTGAAGGAAATGTTCCTTAGATCCTTACTGTGAGGATATTTAGAGCATGATGAGGTAATAGGGAATAATTTCCCTCCAAGATCCCCTAAGGCATCGGGTTTCTTCCTCTGTGCTATAGGAAGAAGTTCTAGCATCATAATTTCATTTAATGTAGGCCAGTGCTGGAATCTATATTTCAGTAAAGTAAGGGAACAGGTAGAAACATTCTTAGCCATTCAAGCTAAAAGATTGACTAGAGAGTTATTTGTTCAGGGTGCTCATATCAATATATTTGTTTCCCTGAAAAGCTGATATTTTAACTTTTTTTTGGATGTACCCATGGTATATAGACGTTTCTGGGCCAGCTTTGAACCCACTCCATAGCAGTGACCTGAGCTGCTGCAGTGACAACACTGGATCCTTAATCTGCTGTACTACAGGGGAACTCCAGATGGTGACATTTTTAAGTACTTGATTCCAGGCAGTGAAACTTGATATATCTTGATATGTACAGTAACTTTTCACTGCATGCCAAAAACTCATTATTCCATATTTTACTGGCAGTGAGGTTATTACTCACTGTCATAGATCTAATCATCCCATAGTTTTGATTCCGTGTTCCTATTTTTTGGAGTTCTGTTTTCTAGTATCAAATATAAAAGCCACTCTCTATGGCCTGGACCTGAAGGTTTTGGGATAAGGAACCTGAGAATTATATAACTGTTGCAAGAGCCAGGAAACAAAGTCAGGGAATCTGCCACTGACAATCTAAGCATGAAACGTGAAATGTGAGTACACCTCAAGGGTTTACTGGGGACCTGCACGTGAATTTCAGAGCCTCTTTCCAAACCTCCCTTTGCAGAATAATCTCCTTTCCTTTCTCAAGTTTCAGTGACTGACAAGGTCTAATTGGGAATCATAGAAGGAAGAGGATTCTGGGAAATATAGTTTCCAGATATCCCTCCGCAATCAAAGAAAATTTTAAAAGAGGGAGTTGGTGATACTGAGTTTCCTATAAGTGATTCAGCATAGGCATGAAGTGTTGGGTCACACCAGGCTATCTGGAAAGATTCAGAGGCTGAGAAGATGCACTGGAGTCGACAGCAAGAGTTTGAGAGTGTTGACTAAAGAAATACAGCCTGAAAGTTGAGAGTTAAGTTTGATTCGGGGTGAAATTAGGACTTAAGCCAGGAGACAGCATCTCAGGGAGCCCTGAGAAGCTTCTCCGAGGAGGCGACGGAGGAGCTAGGATGTGTGGGTTTTTGCAACAAAGGGAAGGTAGTAGGAACAAAAGGTTTACAGATAACCAGATTTATAGAAAAAGCTTTATAGAAAACCAGTTTCTTCAGGAAGATGTAAGGGTCTGGGTTTACTGGACTCACTCCTATGATATACACCACAGCTGTGGGCCAGTCTTTGGTTATTTCCTGAGTTCCCTCAGGGCTCACTGGCCCACCCTTGGGAGTGGCTGTTCTCATAGATGACCGTGACATCATTTGTTTGTCCACTAACTGCAGCCCAGGGGGCAGTATTTCAGAGCTTTCTCTGAAGAAGAAAGGGGAAATATCAAGATGTAAGTCATAAAGGTGAAGGGTGAGGTGTATGCAGCCATAAACACATTTTACAGAAGTTTGCTGCTGGTCTTGTGAAGGCTGCTGCTAGTCAAAGATAGCAGTCATCATTGACAGATTTTAGCATTTTTTAGATATGAGGAGGTGCAAGAATTGGGATCATAAAAATCTCTCCTAAACATATCAATCTGAAGACCTGTTCTTCCAGTTTTCCAGAGTACAGTGCCTTACTCCTGGTCTCCACCCTGTGCTTCGCTCAGGAGGTACTTCACGTCGGCAGCTGCAGTGGCTCATGTTTTACTCCATGTAGAGGATGATGGCAAGTGCCAAACTTTAGTTCACAAGACTGAGCAAAAAGACTTAGGGAAATGTTATGGCCTAAAGACATGTGTGCATATCGAAGTTCAAGCCAGGCAAAAGGCAAAACAACAAATTTTTGACCAACTTGGCCTTCCATGATATTCCAGAGCTATTTTTCCATACTTAGCTGCATGAACTACGCTAAAACTCTGTGTTCAAGTCTTTCTTTTGTTCTTCCACATGTTAAGCCGAATGGTCTTTTCACCTAGGGTGTTTCCTCTCATGTCATCTCATTTTTTAGATTTTTAGCTTAGAAGCCTTTCCTTCAGAGAGACTGCCTCAGGTTACTATAACTAAAGTGTTTCTCTAGCCTATCACAATGCCTTGATTTTTTTCCTTCAGAACTTTTAGCACAGTAACAATCATTTTATGTGAATTATTTCTTTAAATGAGTTTGTCATTAAATATAAAACAAATAAACAAAAAAGTCCTTAAGAAAGAAATTTTGTTAGTGGTTAGCAGGTCAGTAGGGGAGGTGTTTGAATCACTTGACTCTCTAGGCTTCAGCAAATTATAATATTTCGGTAGCTGCTACTCTACTTATAAAACACAGATAACCATATGGAGAAACATAATCTTCCCTTTATACACGTGTGTTTGTTATTGTGTTCTTTGTTTGCAGTTTCAGATAACTGGCCATAAAGCCTGGTGCATTTGGATATGTCAGGGACCATATGGTCAAAGTTCTTAAATTGCTTGTTAGTTTATTAGTTTGTTTCACAATTAATTTATGTTTATCTAGTAGCTCTTCAATATTTCAAGCTCCCAAACCTCTTTGGTATTGAGTTTACATGGCAAATTGATAATGGCTCCCATTCTCCTCTGATGCCCCTGCCTAGTAGGCTACATTGACTAAGAGTCTAGCTTGATAGAATAATTCATTTTATTTACTTTCCATTTTAATGGAAGGAAGCACAGATAAAACTACAGAAGAAAACTCTTAACCTGTAGATATCTTTACAAAACAATTCCCTATCAGTATATATTGTACTACTTAGGTTGGTGGGAATTTATTTTACAGTATTGTTCGTGGTAAGAACAGAACTTCCATGTATGTTACAGACTAAGACTTTTAATGTATGTTTTTATTTCCAGAGACAGTGCACAGTAAAGCTGAATTCATGGAGTAGGTTCTCCTTCTATGAAGACAAGGTTTCATTCTTTCCTTAAAATTGGCACTCAATACTTTATAAGTTTATATGCAAAATCATGAGTTGTGTGTGTGTATAATCACACAAACACACACAGTACAGTGTGATTTGACAGTGCTGGTCTTGTTTAGCTATTATTTCTCCTTTATCTTCCTTTGCTTCCCTTCTCAATTCCTTCATCTAATAAGTCACAAAGCCCCATACATTTTACCTCTACCAAGTCTCCTGCTCAAACCTTTCATACTTGTGTCTCTGGAGTATTAATCCACCTTGATGATCTCTTGTATGGTTGCAACAAATTTCAGACTTTCCCTTGGTTTGTTTCTGAACTGAGTCCTTACTAGGTAGGTAACCTGGAGTGAGTTGTCTAGTCTCTCTGAGATTTGGTTTGTGCTTCTGCAAAATGGGCATGATCATAACAGCTTCTTATATTTGTTGGAAAGAGTAAATGAGCTAATGTATGTAAATGTTAGCATATAAAAAGAAATTCTCAAGAGGTAGAAGGGACGGAAATGTTCTTCATAACATAGCTACCTTTCCAGCTTCATCTCTTCCCACTTTCCCAAATACTGGGTCTGCAGAATCAAACCAGACTCCTCACTATTCCCTAACTATGTTTACCTGCTGTCATTTTTTTCCCATTTGCTGAAATCCAGCTCAGGATTTGAAGCCAGCCCACGTGCTCCTGAACCCACAGCCTTCGCTGATCCTAACAATTGGAAGTAATTTCTCCTTTCTCTATCTGTACTTTCACAGTCAGGCCTTTTCTTTTTCCTAGCCTGTCCCATCCGGGCTATTCTGAATGTCCCCTAAGCTATCTGCAGGCTCCTTTCTCTTCTAGCAGATTCGAGGGTAACATAGAAACACTTTTAGAGCCTTCATCCTAAAATAGAAATAGACCACCCTCTGCTTAAGGGTGGAGAAGCCATGCCCATCCAAGACATCATTCTGTGATGACTGCCCCCAATACCAGCTATAATACCCAGCCTATTGTCTGGAGCTTTTTCTGTCCATGTCCAGTTTCATCTGTTACTCCCTTTGTGCCGTCTTGTATCAGTTATTCTTTCAGCAGCTCCCTGGGTTTATTTCTGGTCTCACATTAAGTGAGGCCATCTTTTTTTTTTTTTTTCCAGTTCTTTCTATTCCCATTTAGACCAAACTACTGGGTCAGTAATTATTAATAGCAACTGCTTTCTATTATTTGCACCTCTACTTGACTTCATCAGTTAGAGTTTCTTTCTGAGGGAGTAATGCACATAACTCTTAGCATTTAGTTCAATATTTAATACTGTTGGCTGTTTTTTTCTTGGCCCTTGGGCTACCTAATTGTGTCCCAAGGGTTTACCTTTCCTCTCCTTCCATAAATTACTCCTAATTAGAACTAGGCTTTTCCTCTCTCCAGGCCTCATCTACTTCATTACTCCCATTATTTCCACTCAAGTAGGAATTCCATACCAGACATTAGGGAATCAGCAATCTTTGTATGTTTCACCTTTCATGTATCTGATATTTATCATATTCAGTCCCTATTTATGGATAATATTGACTTTTTAAAAATAACTTTTATTTATTATAAACTCTTTATGGATATGGACAGTGTATGAAATACTTTTACATTCCCCAAAGTGTCCTCCTTAAAACTTTGCAAATAACAGGTGTTAAATAAAACAAATATCTAAAAAATGACTAGAACTGATTATGATTATGACTTAGATTTGAGGATGTTTATTGTGTATAGCATGGAACTGTTTCATTTGCTACTCTTCTTTCCTTTGCTTTTTTTTCCAGTTAACAAACACTTGGTTTTGACCTATAGCTTTTCAGTATAGATATACAGACTTTGAGGGCTGAGAGAAATTGCTCTGCATCTCGTCTTTCAATCACCAAATAGGAAAACGCCACACTTAGAATATCATTTCCTTCCTACTTCTTACATGATAGTGCTGAGGCAGGTGGTGACAGGCTGCTCTGGAAAATTCACTGAGGGTTACAAGACACTGACATTAAGGAAATTATCAGATGTCTTCCAAAGTCCTCTTCAAAGGAATCCCGTGGCAGGCCCATGCACTTTGCAGGTAATGCTTGTCTCTGCTGCTCCTGTAGTCAAGCTCTACCTGCTCCTTTTAGTAACACTGAGTAGTTCTCTGGAGAGACTGACAGTGTCAATTTGTCAGATTTCATAATGAAAATGCTTGAAACTCATGCTGATTTTAGCCAGCTTTGTAGCTCAACAGCTATGTCGGTAATGACTGGTAAATTAGTTGGAATGAAGAGAAGATAATAGCCAAAAGGTAATGATAACAATAATGAAAACTAATAAGATGACTAAACAACTTACTGATTTCATATTAACAAGGGAGCAATTTTTGATGTTTAAGTAAGTAACTTTATAGGACTAATCAATGGAAAAACTAAAAATTAAAACTATAACCAATATACCTAGGTCACGAGGAGGAAGGGAAGGGGAAGGGAAAATAAGAGTGATACATGGGACCTAGATTTTGGTAGAGGTGACTGATACATACCCAATCCTTAAAGAAAGTACATGGATGAGGCTGAAAAAGTGTGATGGTTAAATTATGTGTCAACTTAATTGAGCACACCCATCCAGAGTGTGTTCAGATATCTGGCCAAACATTATTCTGGGTGTTTCTATGAGGGTGTTTTGGGATGAGATTAATCCTTAAATTGGTAGACAGAGTAAAGAAGGTTACCCTCTCTAATGTGGATTGGCCTTATCCTATCACTTAAAGGCCTGACTGCAACAAAAAAGCTAACCCTTCCCTGAGTAAGAGAATTCCTTCAGACTGGCTGCCTTTAAAATCCAACATTTGGCTGTTTTTTTTTTTTTTTCTTTTTGCCTTTGTACTCAAACTGAGACATCTACTCATCTTGGGTCTTGTGCCTGCCAGTCTTTATGTAGAAAATAAACCATTACTTGTTGACTCACCCTGTAAATCTTGGGATTTGTCAGCCTCTAAAATCATGTGAGCTAATTCCTTATAATAAAGCTCCGTCTATCTTTCTATCCATCCAGTCTGTTGATTATGTTTGTCTTGGGAGCCCCAACTAATATGCCAAGAACTTGAGGTATATACATATCTTTTAGACTTATGATAATACCATCAGAAGATCTAAAAACAAAAGTTAGAACTTCCAAAGAATGGGACGCAGAGAAAGGGATTTGGATGGGGAGACTACACTTGTGTGCCATTGTAATTTTACTTTCTCCTATGCATGCATTAATTTTTCAAAGTAGTGAAATACAGTGCCTAAAGAAATATGTATTTTAAAATTATGAATTTTATTCCTGACATTTTTGAAATATTGGTCTCAAAGTTTTACTAAAATATTGTATAAACAACCTGTCACATATGAAATGTCAAAGAACATACTTTCCATGTTTTCTTCTAGGAGTTTTGTGGTTTCATGGTACAAAACTCCGTGAGGTTTTGTATGGCAGCTACCTGTATATTGTGAAGTGAATGGATAAAGAAGATGTGGTATACATATACAAGAACATTGAACCTGAGGAAATTCAGATTTCAGGGTGTTTTTGCTGTGTCATTAAGTGCTATACATCACATTTAGCATAGTAATATGGCATGTTTTAATAAAAAGGTCAGCATGAAACTGTCACAAAAAGTGTGAGTTACTGATATGTTGGTTAGCATTAGGCTGGGCTGTATCAATGGAAACTGAAATGCTTTAAAATTGGGCAATGGACTCTATGTATATTTCTGACGTAGTACTTCTACACTCAAGTCCAGAATGATTGTTGCCCCAGAGGTCATGGAAAAGCTGGGACAGCTAACTCCCTTGTGAATCTGTAAGTCCTCAAGTGATGGATTCCTGATATTACGTAGGTCAGGCCATAATATCTAGTGGAGATACAGGTATGCAGGTAATCTGGGGACACCTTATCCATTTTAGGCACCCAGGGAGCACATAACAGATTTCAGTAAGAACAAAGACCTCAGGAAAATCCCAGTGCTGGAAATCCCACCCTAGGAACTTGAATTTATAAGGCATATATGTTATCAGATCCTCTAATGAGCCTCATCAAGAAAAGTACTCTGAGGGAGTTAACTGCTCTCTGTATCCAAGTGCTATAAACCAGTGGTTATATGAGACTGGGGAAGGTGTGAAAAATACTATCACAGAGGAGATACCTGTTAGGAATGTTTCATCTTAGATTCCGAGACTTGCTGGTCAGGAACATACCAAGTTGTACACAAAGGGATTTATTATGTCCTCTTTTTTTTTACCCTTGAGTGTGCTTGCCCTAAGCCAGCATTGCTTTATCTTACAGCTCTTACACAAATATCTAGTTTTATTATATTCAGCCACCATTCCATTAGTCCTGATTCAGAGAGTCAGGTATTAGAAAATCCCAGTGGTGTTCAAACCACTTTTTTGACAGTGATATTGAATTCCCTGTACCAAAGGCTATGAAATTTGGGGTGAAAAGATCATTACAAATAGAAATAATAAAATCTGAGTTCTAACTGTAAAAGTGCAGTATTGAGTAGCCTTTCTGAACACAGTCAACAATTATGTATGCCAGTTGTTACTGTGCATGGTGTTAATTTCTCAAGATATCAATCATTTTACTCTTGAATTTCTCCTGACAGTTTCTTCCACTCTGGTAGCAAATTTTTTGTGTCCTTTTTTCTTTTAAAGGACAAGGTGAGATTGAATATGAAAAAGAAGGCTGTTTGGATAGGCAAGTGTGGTAACATTGATTTTACTTCATGGTGATATGTCTGTCCTAGGTAGAATGGTTGTATAATCTAATCAGAATTCATACTGCATACAACATCTTTTGGGAATTCAAGAACTAGTGTAAAGAAAAATACTGCTTTGCAAATGTCACTTTTTCAGTTCCCTACTTCTTTCACATGTTGAAAAAAGATATTGAAGAAATAGAGTAAATTAATGTGAAAATTCTCCAAGTGAATTCTGTTTCAAAAACCAAGATTTTTCCTTTTGGTACTGGAATAGTTCTCTAGCATCTTCCTTTCTCAGCCCCCTCCCATTCCCACATTAACCACGGCTTCTCATCTAGAGATAGGAAATCTGTGGCTATCATCCCTAGTATAGGATCTCAACTTTGATACTCTCTGAATTTCTCCTTACTTACCAATTTTTATCTTTCTCCATATTTTTATCTTTGTTCTTTTCTATACAATAAGTCAGTCTTGATTCATTCATGGTGCAGGTATCCAGCCCTAAAACCAAAAGTATCTAGGTGACGTAAGCTAATCAACCAAGGCCTATTAATCAAGCAACTGCTGGCAACCTATTAGTGCCTGTCCCTAAAGCATTGATTCCCAATCTTGAGCCTTGGGTCTAGAGGTTACCCTAAAAATGACACGTGCATAGAACAGCTATTTAGAATTCAAAATGTTTATCCGAAGCAGCACACTTTCCTACTTTAAGCCTGTGCAGTCTAACTAAAGCATCATTTATTTTTGGCTGGAGTTATATTCTTTGTGATCTCAAATGTATCATAAACTCCCATTGTATGAATTTGGGGGATATCTTGTTGCATATTTAGTTGATTAGATTGTACATAATAAAAAATGGAAAAGTGCATTATTAGTCAAATGTCTGTAAATGTTGAGAATGTTCTAAAGCCATAGAACCTTGGAAATGAATATTGTAGAGAGATTTTGTGTGTGTGTGCTTATGTGTGGTGCGGTTGTGTGTATATGTGCTAATTAGCCTCCCAGAAGCAGGGGCAGTGCCTTAGAATGTGGGTGATTCTGTGGGCACTGGTTTTCTCCCTTAATTTCTTATTCAAATGCTCATGGTACTATTTTGTTCTTTTTTATGGTTGAGTATTATTCATCATGTATATGTACCACATCTCCTTAATCTTGCCATTTGCAGCAACATGGGTGGAACTAGAGCTTTTCATACTAAGTGAAGTCAGAAAGAGAAAGACTACTACCATGTGATATCACTTGTATGTGGAATCTAAAATATGGCACAAGTGAACCTGTCTACAGAACAGAAACAAACTCATGGGTAGAGAACAGACCTGTGGTTGCTAAGGAGGAGGGGACTTGGGGGTAGTAGATCAAACTATTGCATTTGGTAGTAGATCAAACTATTCCAATCACTTGTGATGGAACATTGGAACACGATGGAAGATAATATAAGAAAAATAGTATATATATGGGTGTGTGTGTGTATTTGGGTCACTTTGATGTATAGCAAAAATTGACGGAAGACTGTAAATCTACTATGATAAAAAGTTAAAAAGTATGCAAACAAATGCTCATGGGAAGATGGTTTTCCAAAAAAAAAATATTTCTCAAAATCACTATTCCATCTTAAAATGTAGATGGAACTAAGAAAATGGTATAATGATGATGTGATTTATTATTTTGAAGAAAACTCATCCTTTCCTAGAAGCCCACTTCAGATAAAGGGTCAGTGTGGCTCATTAGACATTGTTTGAGGGAGCTATTGCCACACAATGATGGCTGGGATGGCCTGCTCCCATTTTATTTTAGAACATGAACAGAGACAGAAATAGAAAAGAATTCCTTTGTTCAGGGAACTTCTTGCACTTTTATATAGTCTTACAGTCTTACTAAGACATCTCTGCTCTGCATCAATTGAGAGGATGGCATAGTATAGAACAAACAGTTTGGAAGAATTACATTTCTTTATACTAGGTAAAATAGTGTGGTAAGAATGCCAAAGCTGAATCTCCCTGTATACCTATTTTCATTAGGGCTCTTTGCAGCAGTGGCCATCTTTACTAAATTTAACGCTAAGCTTAAAATTAGGAAATACTGCTTAAAAAGAAAGTAATAATGAAAACAAAAGGTCTGTCTCAAAATATGTGAATTGTAACTCCAAAGCATGTGATCATCACCTAACTTGAGATTTCAAAGTGTCCTTCGTCTCATATATGAAAGCACAGTTGTTGGCAGTCTTATGTTTTTGTTTTTAACCTTTTTATTTTGGGATAGTTTTGTATTTACAGAGAAAATACAAAAATAGTTCAGAGAGTTCTGGTATATCCTTCAACCAGCTTCCTCTAATGTTACTATTTTACTTAACTATGCTACATATGTCAGGTCTAGGAGGTTAACACTGGTGCATTAACATAACTAAACTCCACTAACGTCCTTTTTGTTTTCCAAGATCCATTCAAGAATGCCACATTATACTCAGTTATTATATTTCCTTAGCCTTCTCGGGTTTGTGACTATTTTTAATAAACTTGAATCTCTAATGGAATTTATTATATACTATTTAGGTGGCCTACAATCTTTCTATTTACCAAATGTTCAAAGAAGATTTTTTTTGTTTCTGATTTTCAGACCTTTCTCTCTCCCTATGTAGATCCAAGTTCCTTTGGACGTACTCAGATGAACACATTGTGTTGTTTTATTTTAGCTATTTATTTTTAGTATGCTCATTATTTCATTCTCAGCTATACTTATTCCTCCCTGCCCCCCAGGAATGTTTAAATCTTTGCTCACTATGAAATAATGGGAAACTGTCTTCTGTTTAAAGTTGTGTACCAGAAGGAATTTCTCTTCAAAGAGAAAAACAGCTGTCTTTTGAAAAGAAATTTGACAATTATCAGTCTGCCACAGTGAACAAAAATGAATTGTAAAGAGCTGTCAAAAAGAATTTGAGTGTATAGAAAAATTCTCATTCTCAGTGAAAGGTTGGTGTTAATCAGCTTGAAATTGCCCAGAGATCTGCTCAGGCATTACCTGACTCCAGTTAGTGTAACATGAAGGGACCATGTGGCGATATTTATACATGGAGCTATGGTATTTTCCTAAATGGCTTCAATAGACGCCTGTATTTTGACTAGTATTTGGCATGCTATAAGACAGTCATCACAGCCCACACATCATATGCTAGATGAGGAGCGTAAGTCTCTGGTTCGCTTTCTTTCAAAAGGATGTCTTTGATGAACCTTTAAGGATATCTAAAGTTTTAAGACCATTACCACTGCTATTTATCAGACTAGAGTTTCCAAAGATGCATAACTTTTTAAATGAAGTTGAACAGCAAGCAGTTAGTTGCCTTCCACCACCCCACCCTGTTGAAGATGGGCATTATTATTATTAACATGAAAACCAGTCACCGATAAAAAATAATAATAATAATAATGTGGCATTTTCCCCAGGCAAAGGCACCATTGATTTCCTTAGTGGGACCAAGGACTGGATAAAGTCAAGTCCTGGGTCAGAATCAGTCAATAGGTCGTGTTTTGCTCACATGTAGTCCAGAGCAAGATTCAGTTCAATTTAGCAATTACTGAGTAATAAGAGTGTAATGCTAGCCAATATTTTATAAGATGTAAACTCCTACTTCATTTTACCTTAATAATTGTTTACTTGAATAATTGATAAGTAAATCTAAACTTTATATTTACACAAATTGATACAAAGAAACCTAGGAAATCATGTCTTCAAATACAGGGTATCTCAGGACCCTTAAGCCCTTTTATTTTCACTTCAGTGAATGCACCTGTCCAATAACTTGGATTTCCACCTTGCACAAGTCTTATTCTAAGGAGATATATTCACTCTCCTCTATGCCATTATTTCCTTCTTAGGTAAGTATTTTATATTTAGCCCGTGAATGTCTTACTTAAGAACTTTAACTGAGTACCTACTGCCATATCCAAGGATTTGGTGAGATGCGTGGGTAGAGCAGGATTTAGAACCACTGGATCTACTCATTGAAGTTGGGCAAGCACTGAAGTAGTTAATAACCTTTAGAGGTCACTGGTCAGGGGGGTCAGTTTGGTGATTAGACAGAGGGTACAAGATTCAGAAATCTCTGTCACAATCCAATTAGCAGTGGAGAAATTATATAAAGTGATGTACAAGAGGATCCAGCTCAGTCAGAGGGAGTTCTGTGGAAAGGAGGCTATGCTTAGATCGAAGATGAATTTAGCAAACATTTGTCTTGAAAGTGCGTACTTGGGCACAAAGGCTGTGCTTATTATCGGCACACTGAGTACCATATTTTCCCCCAGAAGCTCACAACGGAGGGCTAAGATAGAAGTTCAAGAACTGAAGTCCATGGGGCTATAAATGAGAGGAAATTAGGAATTGAGAAAAAGGTAGGAATTCATTTTTCACATCTGTAGAGCATGTGCAAGTTCAGGATCTCTCCAAGACAGATATCAAGGCAAAACTAAAAGTTCAAAAATTTTATTAGAAGAAATGACTGTGAGAGAAGATGGAAGGGGGAGCTTCAAAAGCTTAGCATAGCCATTGATTAGCTGCAAATCTGACCCAGAAGAGGAAAGGGAAAAGAGGTTAAACTTCCATGCAACCTAGTAATGGTTTTGCAAGGCTATTTGGGAATCAGCAAGTTATTGTCAACGATAAGAAGCCTCCTAGAGTTCCTATTTTGTCTCAACGGAAATGAACTCAGCTAGTAGCCGTGAGGATGCAGGGCCTTGCTCAGTGGGTTAAGGATCTGGCATTGCCAGGAGCTATGGTGTAGATCACAGACACGGCTTGGATCTGGCGTTGCTGTGGCTGTGGTGTAGGGTGGCAATTTAGCCGCTAGCTTGGGAACTTCTAAATGCCACACTTGTGGCCCTAAAAAGCCAAAAAGGCAAAGAATAAAAATGAAAAAATAAGCCTCCTATTTCTCAGAAGAGGGGCCTGTCCCAGTATGCCTACAGTGTTCAGTCACTGGTTCAGAGGAGTCTGTGGTAAAGGGTGGCCTTGGTGCCAGTGTGGCACAGGATTTTAGAGCACAGCACCTTAGGCTCCATCAGTTACTGTCTCTATGGTTCAAGGACTAAGAAGCATATCCTTCTGACCATTTCATTGTATTTCATCAAAGAGACATGATGCTCACTCTCAAACCATCAAACTGACTCTGACTTAGATTAGTTTTAGACACTGGGGATGGAATTGATTCTATAAGGGGGAATCAAGTGATCCATGCCAGGAAGAGGAGAATGGATGTGGAGGTTAGGAACCGGTGTGAATTTGGCAGCTACTCAAGGCTGTCAAGAGTTTCTTAGCTTTAGTTTTCAGTACATATATAGGCAGTTCCCAGTTTAAGTAGTTTTCCATCTTGCAATTCATTATCCAGTGTTACTTAAGAAGGTCCAAAGCTTCCCTTCCTGTTTCTTTTCTTACAGTTTTCGTTGGAGAACCAGCACATTCTGGACAGTATTTTGTATATGCACACCTCTTTTTTCTGTATCCCCCATGAGGTATACTTTCTAGGCTTATATTTTCCTGTGAAAGCGGTCTCAGACTTTTATAATACACACTGAGGGGAGGACATCAATCTCCACAGCTGACTTATTACAAAAGTTTCATGATCAATGTGTAACCTAGCTGTGTCAATTAATTCTCACATATCATTTTGATGGCTAGTATAATAAAATATTTATGCAAGTTACTTAAATATTAATAAATAAAACCACAATGTCAAAAGACAAGTTTCTGATATGATTTACTTTAAAGGTTATTGGTGTTTCTTGCTCCATCTCCTTTTATCACATTACATGGGAAGAATAATAGGAAAATGCAGTTTCTCAAACATGAAGAGTAGGCAGACTGGAACAATAATCCGCCAGATTGCCTTGGGTAATACTGGAAGCAAATGGACTTTACTGATTTTTTATTTATAGATTCCAAAGCTGTAACATGAAAATTATGTTTATTTTTTGCTTTTTTTTTAGGACCACACCCACGGCATATGGAGGTTCCCAGGCTAGGGGTCCAATCAGAGCTGCAGCTGCTGGCCTGCAACACAGCCACAGCAACACAGGATCCGTGCCGCATCTTCAACCTACACCACAGCTCACAGCAAGCCAGCTCCATAACCCACTGGGCGAAGCCAGGGATCGAATCTGTTAACTTCTTGGTTCCTAGTTGGATTCGTTTCCACTGTGCCACGATGGGAACTCCATAATATGAAAATTCTTAAACTGCATATAATTTGAAGCCTTATAAGGACTTGGGATTAGGAAAATATGTCATTCTTGTATTAATGGTTCCCAGTGACACTCATATTGCTAAATTAACTTTTTACTTAATGAATTTTCCTGTTTAAACTTTCTCTCTGGTCCTTTTCACTTAGCATTTCTTATTCTCTCTCTGTGCTTTTTAAGTTAATATAATTTGGATTCAAGCAGCTGGTTATGGAGTTTGAAAATTTACCTGACTAGTCATCAAAATGCTTAAGATCTTGTTTTCTTGGTGATGTAGCTGTTGCTAAAATTAGGGTTGGGAAGTTTTAGTTGACGCAGACTCCTTACTGAGGGTGTTTTCCAAAGCTCCTATTAAGGCGTAAGCCATCTGTCTATGCTCTTCTTTTTTCTCAACTCAATGTTAGGAAGAAGAATGGTGTAAGGGACAACACTAGAACAAAAGATAATAATGTGTGATCATTAATGGATTAAAATGTATTCTGCCACCGACGCCTACTTTTATCTTGCCATCAAGGTATACCAGAGATAGTTTTTTGTTTGTTTATACTTTTAGTAAATTTGGAGGACAGATAAAGGATAAACATTGCATATTGAATGATTTACATATTTTACAATCTTTGAGTGTTCTACTAGTCACAGTGTTGGTGCTTTTTTTTTTTAAATAAGTTTCAATTTATCTGTGTTTCTCATATTTTGTATACCTCAAAATTTTTAAATTTTTTGTTAAAATATAGTTAACTTACAGTGTTGTGCCAATTTCTGCTGAGCAAAGTGACTTAGTTATATATATATATATAAATATGTATATATATATACATATATATATTTATATTTATATATACACACACATTCTTTTTTTTAATATTATTTTCCATCATGGTCTATCCCAGGATATTGGATAGAGTTCCCTGTGCTATACAGTAGTTTCTTGTTTATCTATTTTAAATGTGATAGTTTGTATCTACTAACCTCAAACTCCCAACCATCCCACTCCCTCCCCCTTGGCAACGACAAGGCTGTTCTTCATGCCTGAGTCTATTTCTGTTCTGTAGATAGGTTTGTGTCTTATTTTCAATTTGACGTATAAGTGACATCATATGGAATTTGCCCTTCTCTTTCTGACTTACTTCACTTAGTATGAGAATCTCTAGTTCCATCTATGTTGCTGCAAATGGCATTGTTTTGTTCTTTTTTGTGGCTGAGTAGTATCCCATTGTATACGTGTTCCATGTCTTCTTAATCCATTCATTTGTCAATGAACATTTAGGTTGTTTCCATGTCTTGGCTATTGTGAATAGTGCTGCAGTGAACATAGGGGTACATATGTCTTTTTGAATCATAGGTTTGTCTGGATACATGCCCAGGAGTGGGATTGCTGGATCACATAGTAGTTCTATGTTTAGTTTTCTAAGGAACCTCCATACTGCTTTCTGTAATGGTTGTACCAGTATACATTCCCACCAGCAATGTTGGTGCTTCCTGATTTAATATTTATTAGATGTGGGGCCTTTGCCTTCTATATTTATATTCTCTTCAGGGAGCAGCTTAGCAAACACCCACATTCTTTCTGACTTTGCCTTTATTAAGGACGATATCATTGGTAACACAAATCTTTCCTTTGTTGGTCTTATCTCTCAAATTGAAAATGCAGTTAGGTTTTAGGGTATATTCTATGCCAAATTATTAGTGTTCTTTTCACTTAAGTGAAGAATTTTCATTCTGAAGCACTTATGAAGTTCTTACCACTTAGTTCACTAGAGTCTTCTCAATTCACTGCATTACCCCATGGTAGATTTTTAAAATAATAAACACAGTGAATCACAACTCATAGTATCCATATAACTTTACATTGTGACTTGGCTGTTCCTCTAAGCAAGAAGTGAAATCTGTTTCCACACACTTTAAATCTGGGTTGGTCTCGTGACTTGCTTTGACTATTAACTGGAGTGTGGCACAAATGACATAGTGCAGGTTCTGGACCTTAGGCTTTAAAATGTCTTGTAGATTTCATTCTTGCATATTGGAACCATCCTGTGAAGAAATGGGACCAGCCTATTGAAAATGAGAGGTGAAATGCATGAGAACCAAAGAGTCCCAGCAGAGGGCCAGCACCCACTGCCACATGAGAGTGAGGCTGTCTCAGGCTCTCTAGCCTTAGTTTAGTTGTCAGATGATTGCAGCTCTGTGCAAGAGCCCAAGAGAGAATAAAAGAACCGCTTAAATTGACAACCCGTGGGATTGTGAGAGGTAATAATGCACTGTTATTTTAAACTGCCCAGTTTTTGGGTGATTTTTATCCAGCAATATGTAAGTGAAATGATAGAGAACAGTCAAGGAGTGTGGCTCCACCTCCAGGGAGTCTAAGGCTGAGACATAATCCAAACTGCCACTCCATAGTTGTACAATCTCTGTATCACGTTTCCTCACAACTTTGTGTGGTTTTGAATTCTGTTCAATGATATGTTTATTTTGACCCAGAAATAAATTTAATAGTTTTCCTAACTGCTAACTACAATGGAGTCTCAAGAAAGATTTTTTTTTTTAAATTTATCCTGTGGCAGCATAACCCCTGGAATACTTCTCTTTATCTCAGTTTGATTGAATAGCATAGTATTTCTAACATATTGCTATGTAATGCAAAGAACTGGAAAAGAAGGTGATTTTAACTACCATCCCTTATAGTTTTGCCTAAATGTTGTTTCTCTCATCATTTGTGATGTGATAAGCTATCCTGCGGTTTCTCTTTTATATCCGTGAATATAGTGAGTCTTAGTTACCTAATTATGGTCAATGTTCGTAAGAGACCCCAATGACACCCTCAAGGCCTGGTTTTGATTAGTTCTCTACAGACCTAAAGCTTTGTTTTTTTGCTGAAAAGAAAAAGATGACCTGTTCATTTTTGTTGTTGCCATAAGAAATTAGTTGTTGCCTAGCAACCAGTTTGCCCATCAGTTTCCTAAAGCATGAGGGGTTGCTAAGTAAATCGTTTTACAGTTTTTTTCAGAAAAGGTTAGACTTATTCAAACATATTCTAGGTTTGGAAAATTATCCCAGAGGCATCATGGACACAAAAGTCAGAGAATGACCTGATTCTACAGTAAGTCTATTTGTCCCAGTTCTGCTATTAAAATATTGAATATACTCATATTGTTGGTAAGTGGCCACTGCTCTGACCCAGATGGATGTTCCCCATCCTCAGCCATCTCAGTCCTGCTTCTGAACTAACCTGTACCCTCTGCAAATAAAGAGTTAGTATCTGGAACCATAAAACTATCCTCCAAAAATCTGCTTCAGCCATTCTAGTTGTTAAACATTTTTAATATCTCCCTAGAAGTGACCATACTATATAATTCAATTTAGAATTTATCCAGAGTAATTGGGAAACAGGTGAAAGTATTGTTAAATAATAAAAAGAGCATGAGACTATCAGTAAAGGGGCTTGTTATGTTATGACTTTGGAACTAACTAGCAGAATAACATTAATGTGCTTTAATCATGTCCACATTTGCATCATGAAGGAACTGATCTACATGATCTCTGAGGCTATGAGCAGTACAAATATTTTTATTATTATAGTTAACAATTTCTGTATTTCAAGCAGAATTACATCCTAATTTAGAAGACACATAGTATTAAACTAAAATGAAGCTCAAATTATAATGCCAGTGGGTAACATAAAAGGCAAGAAATTTAGCAGAAGGATTCTGCTAGTAGAGGATAATTATAAATATTTGAAAGAAAATCAGAAAGCTTTCATAGGCAATAGAATAAAGGGAAAGAAATGTGTTGTATATTGATTCTATTTATTCTGTTTTTTAGGCATATGGCTCTGAGGTGATTTTATAATTGATTTTATGAAAAACTAATTATAAAATTACAAACGTTAATAATAAGAGTTTAATCTAGTAATGGTAAATGACTCTATTCCAGAAAAGTGAGATGATATATTTAATAGCTACTGCATCCTGATATATATATAAAATATTTGGAAAATAAACAGTATATCTTGCTTATTATGAGCATTTAATTTAGAGAATGTCTTTTGATTAATCTGTGTAAGGTAATAGTGATGACTAAATAAAGTTTTATTTAAAAAGACTTGAAGAAAGCATTCTGACATGAAAAAGAATGAAGTAATGGCATTTGCAGCAACATGGATACAACTAGAGATTGTCATACTAAGTGAAGTAAGTAAGAAAGAGAAGGACAAATATTGTATGATATCACTTATATGTGGAATCAAAAATGTAGCACAGATGAACCTATCTACAAAACAGAAACAGACTCACAGAAATAGAGGACAGACTTGTGGTTGCCAAGGGGGAGGGAGTGGGATGGATGGGGAGTTTGGGATTAGTAAATGCAAACTCTTACATTGAGACTTGATAAGCAGTGAGGTCCTACTGTACAGCACAGGGGACTATTTTCAGTCTTTTGGGATAGAACATGATGGAAGATAGTATGGGAAAAAGAATGTGTGTATATATATATTTGTATGATTGGGTCACTCTGCTGTACAACAGAAATTGGCACAACAGTGTAAATCACCTATACTTTAATAAAATAAATTTAAAAATAAAAATAAAATCAATGTAAAAATTAAAAATAAAAAAAATTGAGGCTGAATGTCAGCAAAATGGTAGACTAGGAAACTCCTTCTCTTTGTTCCTTCATGGAAACACCAGTAAACAACTAGAAACTGGGTAACCTTATAGGAGTCTAAAAACAGTCAACGATCTACAGAAACCAAGTGAATGCCCAGTCAAGAAAAATCACCCAATAAAATGGTGGGAAGTTTTGTGGCATTTTAACTCAGACTGTCTCACCTCATGGCTGGCACTGTATGGTTTTATTCTGGAGGAGGTGACAACCTAAATCCAAGTTCTCCACTACATTTATCTGCTCTGAGTGTGAGAACAAAATATTATAGGCGGGGTGGCTTAAGTAACAGAAGTTTATTTTCTCACAGTCACGGAAGGTAGGAGGCTGAGGTCAGGGCGCTAGCATGGTCAGGTTCTGGTGAGGACTCTCTTCAGCTTTGCAGACAGCCACCTTCTCTGTGTCCTCACATGGAAGAGAGAGAGGGAGCAAGTTCTCTGGTGTCTCTTTCTGTAAGGGCACTGATCTCATCACATCTACCCCATCTTTGTGATTTCATCTAAGTCTAATTACTTACTACACTCCCACTTACAAAAGCATCAGATTGTGGGGTTATGATTTCAAAATATAAATTTGAGGAACACAGACATTGAGTCCATAACACCAGCTTAAATTGGAGGGAGTAGAGCAGACCTTATGTGTAACATTCTTGTCTGGGGGTGCCTGAAGGAAGGATTGATCTCTGTTTCTTCTAATTTGGATCTCAGGTGGAAAACAGCAATGAATACCGCTAGTAAAAGACACAGAGAGACTATATACCTGCAGACTCCAAGGATAGGACATACAGGTAGGGACAGACAATAAACTATGGACCTGAAGAGAAGCTAAGATGAGACTTTTTAGGAAATTAAGACATTTGAAAGCATCTGGGAATACAGGGAATATACATAGGCCCGGTAAGATGAATGCCTAGAAAAGACTTGAGCTAATAATTCCAAGGCCCAGAGCAATCCTCCGTGAAGGTCTGCCCTAGAACAGAGTCAATTTTCAAAGACTGAGAAAGGTGCCAGTTTTTTCAAATGCCCATTTTTCAAGAACAACCCAGGGAAGCATCATCAAATACCCTCACATTGAGGATCAAAGTTTCAACATATACATTTTGAAGAGACACAGACTTTAAATACACAGCAGATGTCAACTCGTTGATGGGAAGGACTGCTTTATTCAGATATGTTGCTCTAGTTCTTAGCAAAATACGTTGTATACGGTAGGCTTTAATAAATATTTGAATGAATGAATGAGTGAATGAATGAATAAATAACAAATGAACTATCTCTTCGTGAGACTTTGGAACGGAGTTTAGTCTGTTGGGACTTTAGGTCCTCTAACATTAAAAGTTTCCAGTCCGCTCAAAACTTTGGTGACTATAGTGAGAAAGTTATTAAATCATTTTCTGCAAAGCATTTTGTTTATAGCTAAAAGCCCTTTAAAGAAACAAATTTTAAAATAGTGTAGAATGCATATGTAATTATATTCATACTTCTAAATTATAGTACTATGTCTGTCATCCTAGATCTTTGTAAATCATTATTTGATAAAATAGAGTACTCTTTTTTTTTTTTTTTAAATGGCATCTTTGCGGGAGTTCCCTTCGTGGCTCAGTGGTTAACGAATCCGACTAAGAACCATGAGGTTGCAGGTTCGATCCCTGGCCTTGCTCAGTGGGTTAAGGATCTGGCGTTGTCGTGAGCTGTGGTGAAGGTTGCAGACGCGGCTCGGATCTCGCGTTGCTGTGGCTGTGGCGAAGGCCGGCGGCTACAGCTCTTGTTAGACCCCTAGCCTGGGAACCTCCATATGCTGCGGGTCTGGCTCTAGATAAAAGGCAAAAAGACAAAAAAAAAAAAAAATAAGTGGCATCTTTCTTATAAGCTTGAATATTTCTTACTGGAGAAATTACTGTTAAATATATTTTCCTTACAAATAACATGTGGTATCTTTGCCTACACAATATTTTATAATTGAGTAGTTTAGGGTTATGTAAATCCATATACTTTGAGTAGTTTAGGGTTATGTAAATCTGTATACTTTTCATAAAAATTATAAATCAAGATTGGTAAACAGTGAAATGTCTAATTTTACACAATGTTTAGGAGTAATAGAGGGAAATTGGCTCACTTGTGTAGATTCAGTTTGCAGAGCATCTGCCAAAATGTTGCACAAGGTGTACTTCTGAATAGATATTAGGTTTCCTAGTTCTATTGAATTCTTTTGTTGAGAAAGTTTTCATAGCATTGAACAGATGCTTAATTTGCTAATCTGTCACAAGGAAAAGAAAACTAGGATTATGAGGTGATGAGTTTACCTCTGTTGTTTTACTGTAGAAACACTGAAAAGTAAATGAGAAATAGTAGAGGCACAAACTTACTATTTTGTGAAATTTTGAAGTTATGAATGATTTCTTGATCATTGCAAAAACAGTTATAAAAATGATGAATGCCATGATTTCTTTTGGTCTTTTTATTTTTAATGTATTTATATCTTTATATTTCAATAATTTCTGTATTTTTCTTTGTAAGCATAGTTCCATCCTCATTTAAAAAATTTTTTTTTCCTTTCACTTGTCAGAATGAGTTTCATGGTTTTGTCTTCTGGCTCATAGATTTGTTCATCTCTTCATCTATTCTGCTGTTGAACCCCTCTAGTGTTTCTTTCAGTTTGGTTGTAGTTTCTGTTTGGTACTTTTTTTTATATTCTGTTGCTTTGCTAAGTTCTAAGTTTATCCATTCTTCTTGTATGTTCAGTGAGTGTATTTATGACCATTATTTAGAGCTCTTTATCAGATAAACCATTTTATTTGGTTCTTTTTATTTTTTTGAGGTTTTGTTTTGTTCTTTTGATTAGAACATATTCCTCTATCTCCTCGTTTTGCCTATTTCTGTTTGTTTTTAAGTACTGTTAGGTATACCATCTAGCTCTACCAGTCTTGAAGGGGTGGCTGTATTTAGAAGATGTTCAGACCCTAACAGCTAGAACTGAAAACCTCATAAATCAGAGTACATTGATTGTAACATTGAGAAGGATATTGCCTCAATAGAAGGCACATCCAGTGTGCTTAGAAGCACAGTATTGCCTGTTCAGCCTAGCCAAATGCTCAAGGGGTGTTCCCTGTGTGGGCTGTATTCATACTTCTGTTGTGGTGGGGCACTAGTAGGCAGTAATGGTCGCTGATCTGGCTAGGGAGCTCGGTGGCTGATGCCTTGGGTTGGTGGTGGTGAGGGCTGCTGCTTGGCCAGCTGTGAGCCCTGCCTGGGTGCAGG
Source organism: Catagonus wagneri (assembly GCA_004024745.2). Classification (NCBI taxonomy): domain Eukaryota; kingdom Metazoa; phylum Chordata; class Mammalia; order Artiodactyla; family Tayassuidae; genus Catagonus; species Catagonus wagneri. The sequence continues at coordinate 8,959,799 of PVHT020000886.1, read as the reverse complement.
GCTGAGTGGTTCTGTCAGTGGGGCATGCTGTCCTCCAGTAACAGGTGACTGGAGAATTCCAAAGTCATGTCTGCAAGTGTTGGTATTAACAAGGTTGCCTAAGGTCACATAAATGGCTCCTGCCAGTGACTCAGTCCCTGGGGAGTATACCACTTGGTGCCTGCCTCTAGAACAGACACTTCAAGATTGGTAAGTGGGTCTCCTTCTTCTATTGTCCTTACACTTTTCAATCTGGTGTTTTTGTGTGCTGTTTGGATCAATCGAAGTTGTGTAGGGGTCCTTTAAAAGCAGGGTTTTATTCCTTGCAGTTCTGTATGTAGTTGTCTTGGATGCATTCCTGATGGTTTTCAAAGCCAGATGTTTTTTTTCAGGGGATGGGGTGGGGCTGGTTTCTCCTGTGGAAGATCCAGGGTTTAGGTTGTTTGATGTAGAGCTTGAATTCATCTTTTCAGGGAAAATATCTGTTCCTTTGTGTTTTCTCCTGATTGTCGATTAAGGCAGCCTGGGTGTGAGTTTTTTTTTCCCCTGGTGAGTCTGTATCTCTGCCTCTCCTAACCGTTAAGATGCTGTTTTTTCCCCCCACTTTGTTGTAGAGATTCTGTTCATCCAATTTTCAGGTCTCTTTCCAAGGGAATTAACCCATGTGTAGTTGTATATTTGTTATGTCTGTGTGCCATTCAGGATGTGATGAGTTTGGGATTTTTTTTTTATGCCCTATCTTGAACTGATCCATATTTTTCTCTCAAACTAAAAGAGCATTTAGCTCATGTGCTAATTTTCACTGTATACCTAAACTTTGCATGAATTTTTTCTTGTAATATATCCTTCAATGTAGGCCAATGTGAACAGAAATTATCTTTAAAATGCTTTGAACAATGAATATGAAAGCATATTGGGGGGATAAACTTAAAGCGATATTGGATTTTATGGTTAATTTTTTTCCTGCATGGTGGCAAATAATGAATACTTTTATATTGAAGAAAGATATACAAATTTGATGTGGCAAAACGTTCGACTTTGCATTATAAGACATAATGAGTTGACTGCAGGATCTGCTCATCAACTGGTTGTCTAAAAGAAAATTCTCGTTTTAAAGAGTGTGATTTTTAGGCAAAGAATCTTCCTGTATTCATTGTCAATTGGGAATACTGCATATCAACATTATGTTTTTTTAGATTAAATTTTGTTAGTAAATGCCCAATGATGCTACCTTAGAGATGTGAGGAAATCTCAGATTTTACCCTAAGAAATAATAATTACTTATCTAATAAGCACAGTATCTATGCCTATGGGATGTTAAAACACCTGGATTGATTCGGTCACTTACAAAGGTTGATGCTTTGAGTTTAAAATGTATCAGTACATAAAATATATAAAGCCCAGGTTAATGAATGTTGAAATAAAAAACTATGTGTATAAAACTGGAACTTCCTGTATTGAGAAAAGTGTTATTCTTTTAAATTAAGCAATGCCAATTGATGTATTTTTGTTGTCTTTTGAGGGAATATTCTTTTGCTTTTTACCACTTGTCCAATTCTTTTCTCCCATAGCTTACATTTCAGTAGGCTCTTCATTTCTTAGTAGTACTCTAGCAGCTGCTGGGTTCCTGTTAATGAGTTCATTTGGATGCATACTCTTTCTTTAGTTAACACACTCCAAGCTTTCTCTTCATGAAGTAAATCTTCTAATTTTGATTGCCTATAGTGGTTGTTGGTGGTTGCTGATACAGCTTCTTGAAATCTGCTACCTGACAGTTCTGGATTGATAAAGATGAAATTGCATGTGGTGACATTTTAAGTCTTTTAACAACAGCTCGCATTTACAGTTTTAAAATGATAAGGGAACAGTCTGTTAGACTCCAAAGAAACTGAGCTTGTGGAGTTAGTCAGTGATAAAATCTGATTTTGAAGCCAGATGTGCCTGAGAATAATTGGTGTAATATATTTGTTACAGTAATTGCTCTTGGAACCTTAGCCACTGACCAATTTAATTTGTATGCTAAAGTTACTTTTGATGATCTTGTAAGTAAAGTAACACGTTATTGTTAAAAAAATAATTATTGTTAAAAGAGTTCACGGGTACTATAAGGGAGATAATGCCATTATTATGTACAACTTGAGTTTTTGCAGGTTTGTAAAGAATAATTTAGCATATTCTTTTATGCTTTTTAAATTTCTATTTTCATACCTTTTTTTTAAAGAAAATGACTAATTTAATGAAAGATGCTGCTTTTCTTCTCAGTGCTTGCATATGGTTAAAGTCTCTAGGTTTTTTTAAATAGTAAAATAGCAGGGTTTTTTCTCCCAGTAGAATTTATCATGAGATAATGCACAAAGAACATTTATACCATTCTTCACCTGATACATATGAAAAATTGAAAGTAAGAGGTATTTGTTCTGTTGGTGGATGCCTGATAACATTTTGGAAGCTTTTCTAATAGGCGAAGTTACTAAATGATAGGAAAATTATCTTTCAGTGAAATCTCTTAGGATGGATAACTGTACACATTTTGTTTCTCTATAAAAGTCGGTTAATATTAATGCTGTATATAATGAATGTTTTCCAAAGATGCTAAGTGAGTGTGAATTAACTGCAACTACCTAAAGGATAAAGATAGGCTTCAAGTTAGAAATGAAAAACAGTCTATTGGATTAATCCAGGTTTCCACAACTATTACACCTGGGGGAAAAGGGAGGTCTCAATAAGCTTAATAATTTTTACCTCACCCCATTTGCAATTATAAGATTACCAGCTGCTATCCCAGAAGTATCTCTGCAAGTGGCACACAGTTCAGTATGTCAAACAGGATTTGTAGCAGCAAGTGTAAATAAAAATAAATAAAAATAAAAATTAAGAGATATTTTGATCTGTAGAAGGTGTCTCCATACTAGATCCATTCCTTAGAACTGGTTCAGGGACAGAAATCCCGGTTGCAGAGACGCCCTTCATTTAAAACTTTCTATTATTTTCTCTTGACAATGCTAACTGTCCTTATGACAACAACTCCTAAGCATATAAAAAGCCATGCTAAAAAGGGAACCTTTCTTCTCTTCTCTTGTTTCTGTTCCCCAGAGATAACACCATTACACATTTTGAGTCTCCTCCTAGACTATGTATTTATTTTAAATAAGGGAATTTCTGGAATGCTCTGTAATGTATAGTTCCCCACGGAGTGTATTAAATACACTTTCCTGTTCTATCCCGCACCTTTGGAGTACACATGGAATGAAAAATTGAACTTGCCCAGCAATTATGTCATCACATGCCGAATATGATATGTAAACTGTTGGCACTGCTGCTCTCTGTGGCCTCTGCTGCCTGAGAACTCCCATAATGGCAGTGGAATGAATGACAGGCCAGACCTAGTAGCCTGTGTTTAATTAATTTTTGTGAGCTAAAATGAGAAAAAGAATATATCTTTGTACTTTAAAAAGGCTCAGTTTTCTTATCCCAGCATTTTACTACCTTTCTGTCAGCTAGGTGCTTCAGAATTTTTGTGTATTTGTGTCTCCTTCCATAGTTGTCATATTTGTAGAATGATTGAAGGCCACTAGCTCATGAATGCAGGAAAATTCTTGTAGTTAGCTTCTCTGGGAAGCAGATCTGACTCTTCTGTGCCTTTCTAAGTCAATTTACTGCAAATTCTTATTTTCTTAAGCAGCTTTATTGAGGTGTAGTTGATATGCAGTAAACACGTGTGAAGTGTGCAATTTGAAAGGTTTTGACATAAATATAAACAGTGAAACTCTCACTGCAGTCAAGATAATGAAAATATGTGTCACCCCCAAAAGTTTTCTAATGCTCTTCTGTAATTCTTTCCTCCTGCCTTCTCTAGCCGCTACCTAGTCACTGATCTGTTTTCTGGTGCTATAAATTAGATGCCTTTTTAAAGAATTATACAAAAATGGAATCATACAGTGTATATTCTTTTTCATCTGGCTTCTTTCACTCATCGTGTTTATTCTGAGATTTGTCCACGTTGTTGCATGGATTGTAGTTCACATCTTTTTCTTGCTGTGCAGTAGTCCATAGTATACATGCCCTACAACTTGTTTATCCATTCACTTGTTTAGAGACATTCGGGTTCTAGTTTTTAGCTTCTACAAATGAAGTTTCTATGAACATTCATGTTCAGGTCTTAGTGTGGATGCTCTTTTATTTCTCTTGGATAAATAGCAGGAGTAGGTTGATGGGTGTGTATATAACTTTTCAAGAGACTGTCAAATTGCTTCTCAAAGTGATTGTACCATTTTACATTCCTACTACTGGTGTGTAAGAGTTTTGGTTGCACCACAGCTTGCCAATTTTTGGTATGGTCAATGTTTTATTTTTAATACTTTTAGTTGTATACTAGTAATATTACGTTGTATTTTTCAATTTGCATTTCTCTAATGAGATTTGACATGGGATATCCTTTCATGTACTTTTTTGCCATTTGTACTTCTTCCTTCATGAAGTATCTGTCTAAGCTATCACTTTAATTATTTAATGAATTTATTTATTCAAGTTTTAAAAATTACTAGGTTTTGAGAGGTCTTTAGATATTCCAAATACATTTCTTTAATCAGATCCGTGACTAGCAAATATTTCCTCTGGGCAAATGTTGTCTCATTGTGTTTTCATTTTATTTATACTGTCTTTTGAAGAGTGAATATTCTTAAATTTAATGAAGTCTAATTTCTCAATTTAAAAATGTTACGGGAGTTCCTGTCGTGGCTCAGTGGTTAACGGATCTGACAAGGAACCATGAGGTTGTGGGTTCGATCCTTGGCCTTGCTCAGTGGGTTAAGGATCCAGCGTTGCTGTGAGTTGTGGTATAGGTCGCAGACACAGCTCAGATCCCGCGTTGCTGTGGCTGTGGTGTCAGCCAGCAGCTACAGCTCTGATTAGACCCCTAGCCTGGGAACCTCTATATGCCATGGGTGTGGCCCTAGGAAAGACAGTAATAATAATAATAATAATAATAATAATAATAATAATAAATAAAATAACAAATGTTATGGATTGTGCTCCTTGTGTCATATCTCAGAACTTTTCCCAATTCAGGTCATAGATATTATCTCCTATGTTTTCTTCTAGGAAATGTAGGAGATAATATTATTATTGTGTTTTTTTCATTAACAATTACTGAAACCCCCCAAATCTAAGTCCTCCAGCTTTATTTTTCTTTTTCAAAATTGTTTTAGCTAATTTAAATCCATTTTACTTTTGCATGAATGTTAGAATCTGTTTCTGAATCCCTACATAAAGGCGTGCGATGGTTTTGATTGGTATTTTACACTGAAGCTATAAATCAGTTTGGAGACAGTTGACATCTTTCATTCCGTGAACATAGTTAAGTTCTCTCATTTGTTTAGGTCTTCTTTAATTTCTCTTAGCAATATTTTCTAGTCTTTCAAGTATAGGTTTTTTACAACTTATGACAGATTTATCCCTAAGAATTCATTATTTTTAGTGTTCTTGTAAATGGCATTAAAAGCTAAATATCTGATTGCTCTTTGCTGGTATATTAAAATATAATTGATATTTGTATATTTCTTATATACTTCAGTCTTAGTAGTAGCTTTCTTTTAGATTCCACTGGATTTTCCACAGGGTCATTATATCATCTACATATACAGTTTACTTCTTTCTTTTTTAATCTCTACACCTTTTATTTATTTTTCTTGCCTTCCAACACAGCCTAGAACCTGTAATACAAATGTCCGCTGAAGTGCTGAGGGTGGTCGTGCTTGCCTGTTCCTGGTTTGAGGGGAAAAGCATTCAATTTATTTCACCTTCTGCTTTAAAGATACTTTGTTTCTGGTTTGACATTACCTTAAATGTCATTCCATTGTTGTCTCACTTGCACTGTATCTAACCTGTCATCATTTTTGTCTTTGTTTCTGTACATAGTTTGTCTGTTTTCTTTGACTGCTTTTAAGATTTTTCTTATCACTATTTTAAGCAATTTGCTTTTGATGTACCTCACTAAGCTTTTTTGTGTGTGTTTGGAATTGATAGAGCTCCTTGAGTTTATAAGCTTATAATTTTCATCAAATTTGGATTTTTTTATTTTCTTTTTATAGCTGCACCTGTGGCATATGAAAGTTCCTGGGTTAGGAGTCCAATTGGAGCTGCAGCTTCAGGCCTATACCATAGCCACAACAACACTGGATCCAAGATGTATCTGCAACCTATGCTGCAGCTTGCAGTAATGCTAGATCCTTAACCCACTGAGCTAGGCCAGGGACTGAACCTGCATTCTCAAGGACACTATGTCGGGTTCTTAACTTGTTGAGTGAGCCACAATGGAAACTCCACATTTGGATATTTATTTTATTTTATTTTATTTTTGCATTATAGCTGCTTTACAGATTTCTGTCAGATTTTCCAACTGCACCATGTGGTGACCCGATTACATGTACATATATGGATTTGTCACATGTAATTAGATATAGTTCCCCGTGCAATACAGTTGGAGCTCCTTGCTATTCCATCATTAAAGCACTAGTTATCCCCATTCCCTCCCACCCC
>PVHT020000886.1:8934800-8952283 GCA_004024745.2 Catagonus wagneri | reverse complement strand
TTGTTAATGATGGCCATTCTGACTGGTGTGAGGTGGTATCTCATGGTAGTTTTGATTTGCATTTCTCTAATTATCAGAGATGTTGAGCATTTTTTCATGTGCTTGTTGGCCATCTGTTTATCTTCTTTGGAGAAATGTCTATTCAGGTCCATTGCCCATTTTTCAATGGGGTTGTTGGCTTTTTTGCAGTTGAGCTGCACACATTTGGATATTTTTGAGTCACAGTTCTTCAGATATTCTTTTCTCCCCATCCTACCTCTTCAACGACTCTAATTACAATTACTTGTATATGCTTCATAAGTTGTCTTATTAGCTCACTGAAGCTCTGTGAATTTTCAGAAATTATCTAATTTCATTTTTAATGGTTTTTCTATTGCCATGTCTTCAGATTCACTAACTTTTTTTTTTGTGTAATGGTAAATTCATTGTTTATCCCTTAATAGTGTTTTTTTTTTTTTACCCTAGATATAGTGTTTTCATCACTAAAAGTTTGATTTGTATTTTTTTTTTTTTTACCCTAGATATAGTGTTTTCATCACTAAAAGTTTGATTTGTATCTTTTAGGTATCTCTCTTGCCACTGTATTTTACAGATGAGAAAACTGAGATGCACAGAAGATAAGAAATTTGCCCAAGATTTCTGAGCTATTGAAAAGTAGATGCTAGGAGTTTCCTTACGGCACAGTAGGTTAAGGATTTGGCATTGTCACTGGAATGGCCTGGGTTGCTGCTCTGGTGCTGGTTTGATCCCTGGCCTGTAGACTTCCATATGCTGCTGATGCAGCCCCCCCCCCCCAAAAAAAAGTGGATCCCAGGATACAAATCCAGGCAGTGTTGAGTCCAGAGACTTCACTTTTAATCAATATTTGTACTTTTGTTTTAAATGGTATATCAGTGCCCCATACTAATTTTTTTTTTTTTTAAGGGTTGTGCCTGCAGTATATGAAAGTTCCCAAGGCTAGGGGTCGAATCGGAGCTACAGCTGCCAGCCTACACCACAGCCACAGCAACGCCAGATCCCCGACCCACTTATGAGGCCAGGGATTGAACCCACCTACTCATGGATACTAGTTGGATTTGTTTCAGCTGTGCCACAACAAGAACTCCCTCCCGTACTAATTTTCTAAAGCATTTAGAACAATGTTTGGCAGATAAAAGGATATTAAAAAATGATAATGGCTGTTACTGTTGTAGTAAACTGTTGGCAAGCTACAAAATTTCCCCAAGACAGACAATTCAGATTTTAATTCTCAAAAAGTTTGTTGATCCTTCATCACTAGCATAGGCATTTCCATCCACTTTGTTCTTCCTTCTATCATAGAATTTTGTGACTGTGTGTGTCCTTTGGTGATGAACAGAGGGTAGGCTGGATGGTGGGCCAAGTAAAGTGTTAGGGTACAGACACCCTGCTTGGTGGCCAGTGGGTGAGGTACTACTGACAACCATCAAAGAAGAAGCTTACCAGATACCAGCAGGAAGGATAGACACCATGACTTCTCAGCACAGGGACTGGGTAATCTTCGGGCTGGGTATCCATGTCCCATGTCTGAAGACTTGGGATATGGATAGAGACCGGGCAGTCTTCAAGGGCTACTTTGGCTCCATGAGGCTTCTAGAGTTGCTGCATATGGTGGCACAATCCCATAGGGTACCATTCTTATCGGTACCTATGTGAGTAGTAACCCCCTACAGCTGGCAGTTACAACCATCAGAAGGGCATGCAACTGCCCTTTGAGGCTACCAGGTAGATTACAGAAGAAGATGATTTAAATTGGAACTCTGATGAAGGAAGTGTGGCCTCTGCCTACTGATTTTTCTCATTGCAATAGGATCTTTCGGGATCTGGTTATACCTCTACCTATGTATCACCTCTTATAAGCACTTTGTCCCTTCCTCTTTGTTTAATTTCTCCTCCTTCTGCATGGGGGGACTGTTTTATGTCATTGGGGGAGGGAATTTAGTTCTAACTCGTAGTTTTTTTTTTTTCCCCCTTTGTCCTGAGTCCCCTCAGAGGGTAGACTTTTGAAACTTAAAAATATTTATATTTTCTACAGTGATTATTCTTCCTTGAAGCTTGTGTGCTACAAGATCAGACTATGTACAAATGGAGAGGAGAGTCAGAAATACTGGAAAAAGGGAAAAAGTATCAGATATATTACTTCCCCAGCTAGATTCTGGATGCCTTAAGGAAGTTACCCTCAAGGGTAGGGAGCAAGCTTTTACAAACAGAAGGAATGGATCTGAGTACCATATAGGTTTATGCGAGACAAATTGTCAGTTCTTTCCATTTCTCTCTTGTTGCTACTATGCTAGAGGAAACTTCTGTTCATGCATTCTGCACAATTTTATCCCTGAAAATGTGTTATGTATTGGGCTAATATAATAATTCACTCTGTGCTACAAGGGTGATTTATTTTATAAGGCAGGTATTTAGTTTCCTTAATTTTAGGAACTGGCGTATTGATTTTTCCCCTTAACCTTGATTATAGTTTATACATATTTATATTGGGTCTTATTGTGCAAGCCTCTTAAAATCACTTCTCTGAATTCTGAGAATTGGGCGACCTGTCGTATTTTTTACTGTTATTGCCAGGATCATCACACTCTTATCATTATCCATTTCATATTTTCAGAGGTGTCTAGGCAATTATATTTAAAACACTACTGGAGAAGATTGAATGAGTTGGTATTCATTTTATTTTGTATACCTGGACTTACAGTTTGTATATAAAATGTAATTTAATGTAAATAATGTACAAATTAGGATATATGAAAATTATAATTATTAGTTATCAATCTGACAGCTACAGACACAAAGCAACACTAAAAAAAAATAACCTAATTTGAGCTTATTACTTTCATCAGTTATAACTGTGAATTCACATTCTGGAGACTCACAAATTTCAGCTGTATAAGTTCATTTTGTGGCTCTAAGAAAAAGCTTAATTTCTCCTGTTAACGAACCAAGCTTGGGTCCCCTTCATCATGTGTAGTAAAGCCAATCTGCTGACATCGAGTTGTGGATAACTAAAGTGTAGCATTTATTTCAGGGTGTTGAGCAAGAGATCCTGGAAAGCTAGTGCTCAAAAAGCCCAAACTTCCATACGGATTTTAGCTAAGCATTTTTAAAGGCTAAGTAAGGGAAGGGGAGGGTCACAGAATATGTGATCAGCTTGTGCACAGTTCTCTGGTTGGCTGATGATGAGTAACAGGGTGGTCTCGTAGAGGTTAACATTATCACTCCTCAGGCACCAGTAGGTCTGGGGGCTGTGTGCTCATTGTCATCAAATAGTTAATTTCTTCCATTTGGTGGGGGCTTTAGCATCTACAAAACAACTCAGGGAATGTGCATCAGATACTATTATCTGGGTACTTCAGAAAGGAACGAAAGCAGAAGATATGAAGGAGGGATCTGTTCCTCAAAGGCCCCATAGGGTCTGCTGGGTTACTCTCCAGATATCTGCTTTCTTGCCTTTATGGTGGGGGTATTGGATTGGATCAGTTGTAGGCTCGCTATTATGTTTAATCATTAATATAGGAAAAATTATCTTTCGGAACAAATAAAATAGAAATTTTATTATATATTTTTATTAAGAAATAAATATTTCTAGCTATATGTAAGATTTATTTTTACCTCCGTGAATAAAGAGGTTCCTTTTTGAATTAAATTTCAGAAAATTCAGTAAAGCACTATCATGATGGAATGTTGAGACTAAATTAAAATTTGTTTTAGAAATTGGTATATTTTGTTTCCTTTCTAGCATTATAAACAACTTAATTGAAACTGTGGTTTATCACATAGGGACCCTCTTTATTGTATTCTTCAAAACAACTTTTCCCATTGCAAATAGGAAAAAATGAAGGCAATGTTTTTAATCTTAAAAACATTATTCCCCAGGCTCTTTGTGTTGGAACAGATGATTTTCATCAGCCACTTTTCTCCTCTTGGCAGTGGTCATAGAAGTATATTATGTTTTATTTAGAAAACAACCTGTCACACACACATTGCCACCTGCTGTCTTCTTCCTCCTGTATGCCACACTGAAGTGATCATTTCTTACATTGCTTGCACAGTAATTTTAATCAGCATATTCTTCCCAAGGAGTAGAGCTGCAGAACACTGATCAACAACTGATTCTAAGGGCTGGAAAACAGCCGAATTTGGCCCTGTCCAAGCCTCATTCCTGAGCCACACCAAGGAGTCAGTAGGGACAGATGTGGTTTGTGGGTTCCAAAATGCACGTCCACACACTTTATCATCTCTAGGATGCCTTCCAACTAAAAATACAGTATTTCATTATGCAATACCAAGGCAGGGTTTTTATTTTTATTTTGTTCCTTAGACATAGGCCCTTTTTCTCCGTCAAAATCCTATGAATTAAACCCATGGGGATAATTTTTTCTTGAAATTCACCCTCATTGGATACCATCTTAATGGTTTGAAAAATTCTGTGATTTTTGAGAAAATTGGAAAATATGTGGTTTTTGAGAAAATTGGAAAATATTATTTCAGGACATCTATTACTGATTGACAGGTTTAACTAGCCCCAGAAATAGAATATCAAACCAGGCTTCCAGTTCTAGTTGGATGTGGAGACCCAAGTTGGCTTAAGAAGGATACAGCTTCCTTAGAACTTAGACTTTCATTTATATAGGGCTTTAATCAGCTCATATAGGAAGAATTCTTTAAAAGACATGTATACAAATCTCATAATTATAATAAAACTACAAACAAAAATTCTCTATTATTAACTCTTGGTCCAACCAATAACAATATTTTTGTGACAGTGGACAGCCTTACACAGATTTAGCAGTATTTAAGAGGTATTGGTTACTAACATAAATTTCAAAATATTTTTAAGTGAGTTCTATAAGCTGAAAATTGTTTATTGGTAATAAATTAAGTTCGCATTTAGAAAATGCATCACAGTCTCACCCTGCTTGAGGCTGATGTGGTACAGACATGTTATATACAGGCATACCTCATTTTATTGCACTTCGCTTTATTGCATGTCACAGATACTGCCTCTTTTTTATAAATTGAATATTTGTGGCTATCCTGTGTTGAACAAGTTGATTGGTGCCATTTTTCAAATAGCATTTGCTTCTTCCATATCTCTGGTCACATTTTGGTAATTCCTGCAATATTTAAGACTTTCTTAATAATTATTATATTTTTAATGGTGATCTCTGATGTTTACTACAACTTACTGAAGACTCAGATGATGGTTAGCATTTCTTAACAATAAAGTACTTTTAAATTAAGGTATGTACACTGTTACCACTTAATAGACTACAGTATAGTGTTAATGTAACTTTTACAAATACTAGGAAACCAGAAAAGTTGCATGACTCATTTTATTGCTGTATTTGCTTTATTGTGTGGTCTGGAACTGAATATCTCTGAGCTATGCTAGTATTTCCCAAACCTCATTTTGTTTCTCTCTTAGGCACATAGGTAGATTGCACTTCCCAGCCTCCCTTGCAACTAGGGAAGATGGTCATGTGACTGAGTTATGACCAATGTGGTAAAAAATATAATATGCCACTTACAGGTCTGATACATAAAGTTTTCTTACCATCCTTCACATTCTTTTTTCCCCCCCATTCAAATGGTTTTTGAAGGACCCTATAGCTGACTTTAAGGCTGCAGGAAATGGTTGAGACACTAGACTGAACAAAAACTTTTTTTTTTTCTACTGGAGTAGAAGCCCCAGACCCCTTCTGCCATTCTGCGTAGGACTGCGACGGAAGTGAAAAATTAATTTTTATGGTATTAAGCCAAAGAGATTTTGAAACTTTTTTATAGTAGTGAGCTTACCTTGAGTGTTAACAGCTTGTCAGTAGATTTACCCTTCTTCCTAAATATTATGCCTACCACTCAGAAATCAGTGGTGGGTTTTGAAATCCAGGCTCAAGCAAAAATGGTGCATGGTTTCACCTCATTAGTCAGGTGTAAGATTGACTGTGGAAAGCCCAGAGGTTAATGTGAGCAGAATTTTAAGGCTATATATAAATTCAGTTGAAAAAAGGGCCCACATTAAAGATTTTTGTCTTAGGCAAAAGAGAGAATAATAGTGTAGATGTCATATATTTGAAATTACTGGGTAAGGACAATTAAGCCTTTTGAAGGCATAGATAATGGAAAATAGTGAGATAAGCCCATTTATAAAGTTACTTTTCATATAATAACATAATTTACAACTGCAACTGTATAATTATGGATTTAGCTCTTACTTCCGACAGAATGCCTGGATCTTAAAGCCTATTTGACAAACTTATTTGAATAAATAAGTGAATAAATGGATAGAATCTAAAGATATTTGCCTATCAAGAGAAAATTCTTTTTTTTTCATTTTTTAAAGTTTTATTGAAGTATAGTTGATTTGCAATATTGTGATAATTTCTACTGTACAACAGAGTGATTTAGTTATGCATATTTACATATCCATTCTCTCTTAGATTCTTTTCCCACATATATTATCAGACTATTGGGTAGAGTTCTCTGTGCTGTACAGCGGGTTCCCATTGGCTAATCATTCCAAATACCACAATGTGCATATGCCAATCACAGACCCCTAGTCCATCCCTCCCCACCACCAGCTGTGGTAACCATAATTTTTCAGTCTGTAAATCTGTTTCTGTTCTGAAAGTAAGTTCATTTGTATCGTATATTTTAGGTTCCTAAATTGCAAAAAAGATTATGTATTCACATGTGGGTAACAGTTTATGGTTATCTTTTGTGCTATCAATTGTTAGAATGTGAGCTCCCTGAGGACAGACCTTGTCTGTTTTGTTCACAGTTGTACACCTAACCCCTGGAAGAGTACCTGACACATTGGAGGTATTCAATTACATATTTCTTGAACCAATCAAACATGTTTTATATTAATCTTATTCTGGCTCTGATTTGTTTTCTTGCAATGAAGGCTTTCTTCTGCTCTGCTGTAGCTGACAGTACTTCTGTACTCGACACCACAGGTCTTGTAGGCAGCCTATTTCATTAGCTGTTTACCTTTATCAGTAAAAGGTGTTATTCTTAACCCGGAATGGGCTCTAGAATCCTAATTGTGTTTCTTAATTCAGTTCTGTAAGCAGAAAAATGAAGTATTTGAGTAACAATATTATGAAAAGGCATACTCTTCCTTCCTAGAAACTTATGCTTCTGAATTCAATAAATAAAGAAATGTGTTAAAAATGCAAACATACATACTGCCAATGAAGGGCTTGGTTGCCTTATCCTATTGTTTCACAGTTCCTGAAGCATTCTAAAAGAACATTAATCATTTTTTTTCACACTGAGAACAAGTAAAGAAGTTTCAGTGCTAAAGTCACATGTGGGGCTGGCTTTGTGGGCATGCAGTCTATGCAGATGCCCTACCCTTGGCTAGTGTTTTTAAAATTTTTAATACAGTTTGTACAAAGGACCTCACATTTTAAAATTTGCAATGCATCTGCAAATTATGTATTGGATCTGAAAATGTGTCATCTTCTAAAACACAGCTTACAGATAACAGGACATTCCCAGCACAAAATAGCTGCCCCATAACGAAAATTATTTTTTGAGTGAATACATTAGTGAATTACAATGTTTTGATATAATTTCATAAAAATGCAAATACTTGTATGTAACTCCTAAGCGAAGAGGTTCTTCTTCAAACTAGAAAATGGAGACAGAAAGAGTAAGTGGTGAGAAAAGGGCAATCAGAAGTTATTTTCCTTCCAAATCCATGAGAATAAAAAGCTGAACATAAGTTACCAATCAAGTAAAATAAAATAATCATTGCTTGTAAGAGTTAAATTATTGTCTTTTAATTTTTAGCATTGTGTATGGAGCATAATATCATCTTCCTAATCTTCCCAGTATTTTGACAATATATTGGCAGAAAATAAACCTGAAACTCGAGGCGGGGAGGCGTTTGACATTAGTTCAATAACAAGAATGAAAAGAAACCTCAAACCTTTCAGTCTAACCTCAGAAATTGATTCACTATGGAGATGTGATGTTTTCAATACAATAGCATACTTTATTTTATGAAAATTATAGTTCATGCCAAAAAGGTTAAAAGTTGGCATAATCATCATAAGCTGCTTTGCACAGTCATTGAGTAGAGCACTGATCTAACTGTCATGGCTTTGCTTAGTTTGGGTTGTGGTCTGTTTGATGCTCATTCGGCCACGTGGAGAGACTGATGGCTCTCCAATTTTGGATTTGCTTCTGCATGTATTGAGGTGACTAGGTAATGGATTTGGTCATGTTTCAGACCTATTATTTCTGTTGGGTATAGAAGCACATTTCTGCAAAAACACAGTGGGGTACATATGTTTGAGCACTAAATTTAGGTTTTATATATTTAGCTTCTCAGTAATTTGACTAAGGCCAAGAAAGATGTATCTGATTACTTTTGTTAGATGCTTGCTGATAAATTGTATTCTCACTGGAGAGATGTAATTTCTTCTGGAAGAAATAGGAGGTCTCTTCAAATCCCCGACTTAATGGCTAACCCAATATACAGCCTAAGTCTATCCTACTGGCAGACATTCTACTTTCAGAAAGTAACACTTTCAGTTTAAGTTGAAATATTGGCATGCTGGCTGACACTCACTACTAATTTCACTTTTAATGGAAAAAAAGTAACTAAAATGGAATGTTGATTTGATTTTGAAACCGTATTTCCTTGGAAGACGTTTGTCTCTTTTATTACAAATTAGAAGTTACTTTTCTGGCTGGTATACCTATTAATTTCCTTTGTAATGTTTTAGAAGAATTAAATAAGAATGCTAAGTTTCAAGTTTGTGATACACTTTAATAGAGTCATTAAACATGTCTTTTATTTGAGATTTTTATTATTGTAAAATTAAAAAACTGACACACGTCCAAAAATTTTTATTTTGAGGATTAATCACTTGTCGGTCACATCGTTCGCAAATATTTTCTCCCATTCTGTGGGGTCTTTTTGTTCTGTTTATGGTTTCCTTTGCTGTGCAAATGCTTTAAATTTAATTAGGTTCCATTTATTTATTTTTGTTTTCATTTTCATTACTATAGGAGGTAAATCCAGAAAGAATATTGATGCGATTTATGTAACAGAGTGTTCTGCCTAAGTTTTCCTCTAAGAGTTTTATAGTATCTAATCTTACATTTAGGTCTTTAATCTATTTAGAGTTCATTTTTGTGTATAGTGTTAGAGAATTTTCTAATTTCATTCTTTAACATGTAGTTGTTCTATTTCCCAGAACCACTTATTGAAGAAAATGTTTTGTATCCATTGTATATTCTTACCTCCTTTGTTGTGTATTAATTGACCATAGATGTTTGGGTTTGTTTCTGGGCTTTCCATCCTGTTCCATCTATCTATAGTACTATTTTTATGCCAGTACCATACTGTTTTGATGGCTGTAGGCTCCAGTATGGTCTCAAGTCAGGGACCCTGATTACTCCAGTTCTGTTTTTCTTTCTCTAGATTGCTTTAACTATTCAGGGTCTTTTGTGTTTCCCTGAAAATTAAAAATTTTTTTTGTTCTAGTTTTGAAAAAATGCCATTGGTAGTTTAATATCCAAAATATGCAAACAGTTCATGGAGCTCATTATCAAAAAAGCAAACAACCCAACCAAAAAATGGGCAGAAGAGGTATTCCCGTTTTGGCTCAGTGGATTAAGAAGCCAACTACAGCAGCTTGGGCTGCTGTGGAGGTATGAGTTCTATCCTCGGCCCAGAGCATGGTTAAAGGATCTGATGTAGGTTGCAGCTGCAGCTAGAATCCAGTCCCTGGCTTGGGAACTTCCATATATCACAGGTGCAGCCATAAAAAAAAAAAAAATGAACAGAAGATCTAAATAGACATTTCTTCAAATAAGACATACAGATGGCCAAAAAGTACATGAAAAGATGATCACCATCTCTCATTATAAGAGAAATGAAACTTCTTTTTTAAAAATTCCACTGGCTTGCCTTTCTTATAAGTATGTACCTCTAGTTTGTTTAAGGGGAGGTTAGGTCCTTTGAAAAAAAAAAGCAGTTTTAAATAATGTAATGTTATTCTTCCACGGGTCAAGTTCTAGTGGAATTTTATCATGGTGGAGTATGTAATTAATTTTTTAACAAGGCCTCTAAATCCTATACTAAGGAAAGTAAAAGATTCAATGTATCCTTTTGTTCCCAAGCAAGAACTCTTGGTTAAAAATTACCCAGAATAGTTCAGGAAATCCCCTCTCTGTCATCTATCTTTAATCACCAAGCTAGAAACATCAGCTTCAGGGCCCTGAATCATTTCCATCAGTGATGTTTCCCATGTTTGGGCAGAAAATTCAGAAGAGTGTTTATGTATGATAACTCAATATTGTTTGAATGCTCCATTTCATATGCAAGTCAGCATATGCAACCCATTTTACCAGTTCTGTCTCTTGATTATCCTGAAATTTCCATCTCACTATTATTTTACAAATTGGAGAACAGAATCTTCCCTTCCCTTTGAAACTCAGTGGAGGAAACATGGAGGTTGAGGATGTGGGATGGGGAGGGGTTTGAGGTGCCAAGGGCTGAGTGACGATGCTGCAGAGAGGTGGAGGGTTTTATAGACAAATGATATAAGCCTTACTGCAGTTCATCAACACAGTGTTTCACAGAGTGTAATGCCTTAATGAACTGTAAGCTTTTATTGGGGTCTTTGAGGGAAGCATTCAGTAAATAGCACTCTTCTCCCTTACCAGGATTCTGAAAAAGTTGAGGAAGAAAAAAATAGCAAAGAAGCATAACATCTCCTTTGTTTTACTGATAGTTTCTAGGTTGAGCATGTGACTTTAGTTTTGGTAGACAAATAAATTCAATAATTCTGAAGTTCAGATGGATTCAATTTCTTTGCCCAATCAAAGGACCAGGGCAGGGAGTTTCTTGCTAGTGTAGCAGTTAAGGATCCTACATTGTCAGTACTGTGGCACAGGTTCAGCCCCTAGCCCAGGAACTTCCACATGCCATGGGAACAGACAAATGAACAGAAAAAAGGACCAGACAGAGACTCAGAGGAGGAGCAGAAACAGTGCTCCCCTTGAGCAGCTCACTTCCTAGAGAAAGAAGTGTGATGCTCACCATTACATACTCCAGTTTGTTTTCCCCAGATTTACCAAATAGAGCTCCATCTCCTCAGGGGTGGATTGAATCAAAGGTGGAAAGAGGGCAGGCCTGTGTTAAGGAACAGTCCGTCCTCAGTGAAAACCCATGCCACGGAACTTAGGTCATGTGATGACTAAAACTGGAAAAAATGCAGTGCTCAGCTCTTACCATTCTGAATATGTCAAGTAAAGCCATCATTTGTGACAGGCATGTCACAAAGCAAACTGCTTGTCAGTTCTTGTGGGGAAGACATTCTTCTCTTCTAAAATTTATTTATAAAAGGAGGCACAGGTCAGGACATAATAGGCCTTTTATAACAGGGTTTGAATTTATAGGAAGGGTGTTAGGTATTTCTTAAAGAATTTTAAGAATAGAGGTAAGAAAAAGATTTTATTTTTTAATTTTTATAGCATTTTTTTATTATTCAGTTACATTTATAGTTGTGCAGCCATCATCACAACCAAATTTTATAGCATTTCCATCCCAAACCCCCAGCGCATCCCCCCACCCCCCAGCCTGTCTCATTTGGAAACCATTACATTTTTCAAAGTCTGTGAGTCAGTATCTGTTCTTCAGAGAAGTTCATTGTGTCCCTTTTTTAAGATTCCACATGTAAGTGATAGCATTTGATGTTAGTATCTCATTGTCTGACTGACTTCGCTTAGCATGATAATTTCTAGGTCCATCCATGTTGCTGCAAATGCCGTTATTTCTTTCCTTTTAATGGCCGAGTAATATTCCATTGTGTATATGTTCCACATCTTCTTTATCCACTCCTCTGTCGATGGACGTTTAGGTTGCTTCCATGTCTTGGCTATTGTATATAGTGCTGCAGTGAACATTGGAGTACATGTATTTTTTTGAGTCATGGTTTCCTCTGGATAGATAGATGCCCAGGAGTGGCATTGCCAGATCAAATGCTAATTCTATTTTTAGTTTTCTGAGGAATCTCCATACTGTTTTCCACAGTAGTTGCACCAATTTACATTCCCAGCAGTACAGTAAGGTGGTTCCCTTTTCTCCACACCCTCTCCAGCATTTGTTGTTTGTAGACTTTTTGATGATGGCCATTCTGGCTGGTGTAAGGTGGTACCTCAGAGTGGTTTTGATTTGCATTTCTCTAATAATTAGTGATGTTGAACATTTTTTCATGTGTTTTTTGCCCATCTGTGTGTCTTCCTTGGAGAATTGTCTGTTTAGGTCTGCCCATTTTTGGATGGGGTAGTTTGGTTTTTTTTTTTTGGTATTGAGCTGTAGAAAGTGTTTATAAACTTTGGAGATTAATCCCTTGTCAGTTGCTTCATTTGCAGATATTCTCTCCCATTCTGTGGGTTGTCTTTTTTGTTTTGTTTAGAGTTTCCTTTGCTGGGCAGAAACTTGTAAGTTTAATTAAGTCCCATTTGTTTGTTTTTGTTTTTATTGTAAAGATTTGATTTTTAGAAGGGTGATTCTCAATGGCATGCATCGTAGAAGATGAACGGGGATAGTGTTTGAGGAAGAGAACAAAGATGAAAATCAGGAGGGTCACTTAGGAGGGTTCCCTCCAGTCTTAATTAGAACTATGAGGGTCTTATCCAAGAATATTGCTATAAAAGATTAATAAAAGTAGGCCTGTTTGGGCACCCACAATGTAACAATAGGATAAGGGCACTCACACAATTCATTATAATTTGTTAACCTATGCTGTAGATCTTTTGCTGTAAAGTATAGATTAATGTCAAAGTGTGACTATTTCTAAGGCAGCTTCCATTCCCTGAATTAAAGTCGCTAAAGAAAGAAAAATGATCCAGTGCACTTCAGAGTACTGTATAAATGAGTGACTAAAGATCATTGATGTAGCAAATATTTTTAATCCTTGCTTTGACAGGTATAGAGTGTTGACCTATGAATTTCCTGTGTTGTCTTTCACTTGATATGATTCTTAGAGTGATTTTCTTTGTATAAAGCCCTCAATTTAGTTATTGCCTGAAATCATGATATCGGTCAACAGACATTGATGGACACGTTAAATGTATACACATTATTTTTCCTAGAGAAAGCATTTCAAATTGTTATATTTGTCAATGCACAATTGCTGTTTTCATGGACATATTCTTTTGCAAATTGAAGCACTATAGAAATGTATAAAGGAGAAAGTAAAGTTAAAAAGAACATTCTCAAGTTTCACAACCAAGAAATAACCAAATTTGATGATTCCATTTCGAACATCTTTCTATTCATATGTAGAGAGAGATTTTTTTAAAGGTAACTTTATAAAAATAAGTGGATGACAGTAGACTACATTAAATTTTTAAGCATTAAATTTAATTACATTAACAAAAGTACAATTCTCTGAAAAAGAAAATGTGAAATTATATGATGCAAAAGACTTCAGGTAAATGTTTGTCTACAACAGGAAAGATTGATTGGGTCTTAAAAACTTTCTCTAAAACTAAAGATAAAAGCTAGAGCATGCGTTTACTTATTTATTTATATGTAATCATATTTCCACTTTAGACAGTACCATAAAAGGTGAAGAAATTAAATGGCAAGTTCACATTTTCTTGTACTTCCATGCTTTGCTTACATGTACCTTGCCTTTTCTTCCTGAATCTGTTATGATTTGTTTTTTAATCCTTGTAATTATGTAACTTTCTCTCTCTCTCTCTCTCTCTCTCTCTCTCTCTCTCTCTCTCTCTCTCTCTATATATATATATATTTTAGGGCTGCAGGTGTGGCATATGGAAGTTTCCAGGCTAGGGGTTGAATCAGAGCTGTAGCTATCACCCTGCACCACGGCTATAGTAAGCCAGATCCGAGCCGCCTCTGTGACCTACACCATAGCTTGCAGCAATGCCAGATCCTTAACTAAGTGGGGCCAGGGATCGAACCCAAATCCTCATGGGTACTGGTCAGGTTTGTTTCTGATGAGACGTAATGGGAATTCCAGCCACAATGGGAACTCCTCTGTAAATATATCTTGATGTTGCCCATTTTGCATAAAATTTTTATGTCAGATTTCCCAGAGACTCATCCTAATTCTGTCAACTATTGTTAACTATTTACTTTTTTTCTTTGGTATCTGGTGAGCCTACTGAAATTTAATTTTCAGTTTTAATTTTTATTTCAATCCTGATTTCCTCTATGGTATTTTGGAATGTTTCCCCTATTCCACTTTTTCTGTTCTCTGAATGACAAACACTAGGTGTACATAAGAGAACTTATCTTCTTTCCTATCATCATCTATATAATTTCTATGTTATTTTATGTGATTTTTATGCTTTATTTCCCCAGTTTTCACCCCTGTTTTTTGAGCA
This sequence comes from Catagonus wagneri, assembly GCA_004024745.2. Taxonomy (NCBI): domain Eukaryota; kingdom Metazoa; phylum Chordata; class Mammalia; order Artiodactyla; family Tayassuidae; genus Catagonus; species Catagonus wagneri. Next base: position 8,937,877 of record PVHT020000886.1, on the reverse strand, counting down.
CTGTTAGCTCAGTTTTTTGTCTTAAAATAGATATTGCTTTATTTTAAAATTATTTTTAATGACTTTCTCTCTCTCTCTCTTAATTACTTTTATAGCTTTTGTGATTGGTCCTAGAATAATCACTTTCTTTTTATTATTCTTATTGAAACTAGTTATCTGCTGAAAAAATAATGAAGAAAGGTGTGGAGGGTGTGAACGAAGGGGATGCATTTAGAAGTGCATTTAGAAGTGAGACTTCAGTTGTGCTGTCCTTTGATCGAAAGGAGAATTATTTCCTTCCCTGACTGTGTGAGTGTGAACTATCTATTGTTCATTGATCTCTTTTCTGTCTCCTTGGATTCACCTACAGTGCACTGTTGTCCACATAATAGGCCCTCAAGTAGTTATGAAATAAACTTTTTTTGAAACTGGTAAAGCCAAAGAAGATTATATTTTACGTACATTGCTCTTAACTAGACCTTTCAAACATACATGTGCAATCACACAACAGTTGTATCATGGCTCACGGGAAGGTTGGATGGAAGACATAGTGGCAGTTGGGGGAGACTTCAGCATATTTTCTAATTGTTATACTATTTATAAATGCATTTCTATTTATTTAGGTTGCTGCATAGAGGTTTCTTTTCCTCCATTCAGTTTAGGGGAAAACCTTTCACACTGACCGAGAAGAGATCGTGACTTGGATGCCTAGCCCGCCTTCCCAGGGCATGATTTGTAGTAACTTGTAGTTAATGAAGTCACACGTCTGAGACCAGCAGTGCCTAGCAACCACATTGCTCTTAATTCCCCCTGAGCCTTTCGTTCTCAGAGGTGGCAAGACAAGCTAATAATGCTCTTCTTTAGATTCAGTTTCACCAAGCCCATCAGGAACTTGATTGACATCTTGAAAGAGGTGAGAGGAAGCCAAAGATCCCAAGAGGTTAACAGTGGGATTGTCTTTCACTGCTCTGGGAGGGAAATTTCTCTTCCTGAAGGGTCAAGTTACCTCAGAGATGTCATGACAATCAAAACTCCCTTAAAAAAAAAAGATGTTTGAGGAGTCATATTTTTCTGTTTAATTTTCTTTTATGTCCTTTCCGTAATTACTAATTAAATTTGGGGGAAATGTCATGGGAGAAGCGGCCTGAAAGGAGATTAAAAAGTCTACAGAGTGATTTTTCCAGGAAACAGTTATTGACAGCTTTATAAGGGAAATTTATTTTTGTTTCCTACCAATAAAAAAAATTGTCAATTGTGGAAAATTTTGTCCCTACCAGAATGTATAAAAAAGAAAAGAACTCTTACACATTATCTCACTTTTTAGAAATAAACGCTTTATTACTTTAATATGTTTCAGCTCAGTCTTTTTCTTTTTTGAGTTGTTTATCCTTAAAGCATAGTTGATATGCTCATCCTTTTTCTGTATGTCTTATACATTGAGATTACACTGTCTGTACAATTTTTAATTCTTTTGGCTTTTCCACCAAACATATAAATATCTCTGCACATTATATATTTTTAGGAAATGTAATTTTTTTTTTTTTTTTTTTTCCTTTTCAGAGCTGCATCTGTGGCACATGGAAGTTCCCAGACTAGGGGCTGAGTCAGACCTTCAGCTGCCGGCCTACACCACAGCCATGACAATGCAGAATCTGAACCATGTCTGCGACCTATACCACAGCTCATGGCGAGGCTGGATCTTTAACCCACTGAGCGAGGCCAGGGATCACACCTGAACCCTGATGGATACTAGTCAGGTTTGTTACCGCTGAGCCACAACAGGAACTCTAGAAAACATAAATTTTCTTTTCTTTTTTTTTTCTTAATGGATTTTATTTCAATTATAGGTGTACATAAGTCTTCACAAGTCAATTTTACAGATTTTGTATCCCAAATCCCCAGTGCATCCCCCCACCCCCCAGATTGTCTTATTTGAAAAACCAAGGTTTTCCAAAGTCTGTGACTCATTGTCTGTTCTGTAAGAAGGTTCATTGTGTCTTTTTAGTTTCCACATGTAAGCGGTAGCACTGGATGTTGCTGTCTAATTGTCTGACTGGTTTCACTTTGCATGATAATTTCTAAGTCCATCCATGTTGCTGTAAATGTTAGTAATTCATTCCTTTTAATGGCTGAGTAACATTCCATTGTGTGTATGTACCATATCTTCCCTATCCACTCTTCTGTCGATGGGCATTTAGGTTGTTTCCATGACCTGGCTATTGCATAGAGTGCTACAATGAACACTGGAGTACGTGTCTTTTCGAGTCATGGTTTCTGCTGGATAGATGCCCAGGAGTGGGATTGCTGGATCAAATGGTAATTCTATTTTGAGTTTTCTGAGGACTCTCCATACTGTTTTCCACAGTGGCTGCACCAATTTGCATTCCCACCAACAGTGTAATAGGGTTCCTTTTTCTCCACACCCTCTCCAGCACTTATTGTCTGTAGACTTTTTGATGATGGCCCTTCTGGCTGGTGTAAGGTGGTACCTCATAGTGGTTTTGATTTGCATTTCTCTAATGAGGAGTGATGTTGAACATCTTTTCATGTGTTTATTTGCCATCTGCATGTCATCTTTGGAGAACTGTCTGCCTAGATCCTCTGCCCATTTTTGGATGGGGTTGTTTGTTTCTTTGGTGTTGAGCTGTAGGAGCTGTTTGTAAATTTTGGAGATTAATCCCTTGTCAGTTGAATCATTTGTAAATATTTTCTCCCATTCTGTGGGTTGACTTTTCATTTTGTTTAGGGTTTCCTTAGCTGTGCAGAAACTTTGAAGTTTAATTAAGTCCCATTTGTTTATTTCTCTTTTTATTGTCCTTACTCTGACACAGGGGTCTGAGAAGATGTTGCTGTCACTTATGTCAGAGAGTGTTTGGCCTATGTTTTCCTCTAAGAGTTTTATAGTTTCTGGTCTTATATCTAGATCTTTAATCCATTTTGAGTTTATTTTTGTGCATGGTGTTAGGAAGTGTTCTAGTTTCATTTTTTTACATGTAGCTGTCCAGTTTTCCCAGCACCACTTATTGCAGAGGCTGTCTTTTGTCCAATGTATATTCTTGGCTCCTTTATCATAGATTAGTTGACTATAGATGCGTGGC
>PVHT020000886.1:8876181-8934700 GCA_004024745.2 Catagonus wagneri | reverse complement strand
CTTTGTAGTAGAGTCTGAAGTCAGGGAGCCTGATTCCTCCAGCTCCATTTTTCTTTTTCAGGATGTCTTTGGCTATTCTGGGTTTTTTGTGTTTCCAGACAAACTTTAAACTATTTTGTTCTAGTTCTTTGAAAAAGGTCCTTGGTAATTTGATAGGGATTGCATTGAATGTGTAGATTGCCTTGGGTAGTAGAGTCATTTTGATAATATTGACTCTTCCAATCCAAGAGCATGGTATGTCTTTCCACCTGTTTAAGTCATCCTTGATTTCTTTCATCAGCACCTTATAATTTTCAGAGTACAGTTCTTTTGTCTCTTTAGGCAGGTTTATTCCTAAGTATTTGATTCTTTTTGATGCGATGGTAAACGGGATTGCTTCTCTAATTTCTCTTTCTGATCTTTCATTGTTGGTATATAGAAATGCACTTGATTTCTGTGTGTTAATTTTGTATCCTGCAACTTTGCCAAATTCATTGATGAGCTCTAATAGTTTTCTGGTAGAGTCTTTAGGATTCTCTAGGTATAGTATCATGTCGTCTGCAAAAAGTGATAGTTTTACTTCTTCTTTCCCAATATGGATTCCTTGTATTTCTTTTTCTTCTCTGATTGCTGTAGCTAGGACTTCCAAAACTATGTTGAATAGTAGTGGCGAGAGTGGACATCCCTGTCTTGTTCCTGGTCTCAACGGGAATTCTTTCAGCTTTTCACCACTGAGAATGATGTGAGCTCTGGGTTTGTCATAGATGGCCTTGATTATGTTGAGGTAGGTTCCCCCTATGCCCACTTTCTGAAGTGTTTTTATGAGAAATGGGTGTTGGATTTTGTCAAAGACTTTTTCTGCATCTATGGAGAGGATCATATGGCTTTTATTCTTCAGTTTGTTAACATGGTGTATCACACTGATTGATTTGCGGATATTGAAGAATCCTTGCATCCGTGGGATAAATCCCACTTGATCGTGGTGTACAATCCTTTTAATGTATTGTTTGATTCGGTTGGCTAGTATTTTGTTGAGAATTTTTGCATCTATGTTCATCAGTGAGATTGGCCTGTAGTTTTCTTTTTTTGTGGTATCTTTGTCTGGTTTTGGTATCAGGGTGATGGTTGCCTCATAGAATGAGTTTGAGAGTGTCCCCTCTTCTGCAGTTTTTTGGAAGAGTTTCAGGAGGATAGGTGTTAGCTATTCTTTAAATGTTTGATAGAATTCACCTGTGAAACCATCTGGTCCTGGACTTTTGTTTGTTGGAAGTTTTTTAATCACAGTTTCAATTTCAGAACTTGTGACTGGTGTATTCATATTTTCTATTTCATCTTGGTTTAGTCTTGGAGATTGTACTTTTCTAAGAATTTGTCCATTTCTTCTAGGTTTTCCATTTTATTGCCATATAGTTGCATATAGTAGTCTCTTATGATCCTTTGTATTTCCGTGATGTCTGTTGTTACTTCTCCTTTTTCATTTCTAATTTTATTGATTTGTGTCCTCTCTTTTTTTTTCTTGATAAGTCTGGCTAAGGGTTTATCAATTTTGTTGATCTTTTCAAAGAACCAGCTTTTAGTTTCATTGATCTTTTCTATGGTTTTCTTCATTTCTATTTTGTTGATTTCTGCTCTGATCTTTACGATTTCTTTTCTTCTACTAACTTTAGGCCTTGTCAGTTCTTCCCTCTCTAGCTGCTTTAGATGTAAAGTTAGGTGGTTTATTTGAGCTTTTTCTTGATTCCTGAGGTAGGCTTGTATTGCTATAAACTTTCCTCTTAGAACTGCTTTTGCTGCATCCCAGAGGTTTTGGGGTGTCGTGTCTTTATTGTCATTTGCTTCTAGGTATTTTTTAATTTCCTCTTTGATTTCTTCTGTGATCACTTGGTTATTTAGTAGCATGTTGTTTAGTCTCCACGTATTTGTATTTTTGGCCATTTTTTTCTTGTTGTTGATTTCTAGCCGTACAGCATTGTGGTCAGAGAAGATGCTTGAAATGATTTCAATTTTCTTAAAGTTTCTGAGGCTTGATTTGTAACCCAGGATGTGATCAATCTTAGAGAATGTTCCATGCGCACTTGAGAAGAAAGTGTATTCTGTTGCTTTTGGATGGAATGTCCTATAAATATTAAGTCCATCTGATCTAATGCTTCATTCAGGGCCTGTGTTTCCTTATTGATTTTCTGCCTGGATGACCTGTCCATTGCTGTAAGTGGGGTGTTAAATTCCCCCACTCTGATGGTGTTATTGTTGCTTTCTCCTTTTAAGGTTGTTAGCAGTTGCCTTATATATTGTGGTGATCCTATGTTGGGTGCATAGATATTTAAAATAGTTATATCTTCTCCTTGGATTGATCCTTTGATCATTATATAGTGCCCCTCCTTGTCTCTTAAAATGTTCTTCATTTTAAAGTCTATTTTGTCTGATAGGAGTATTGCTACTCTGGCTTTCTTTTGATGTCCGTTTGCATGGAATATTTTCTTCCATCCTCTGACTTTCAATTTGTATGTGTCTCTAGCAGTGAAGTGGGTCTCTTGAAGACAGCATATATATGGGTCTTGTTTTTGTATCCATTCGGCTAGTCTATGTCTTTTGGCTGGGGCATTCAGTCCATTAACATTTAAGGTAATTATTGATATGTATGTCCTTATTGCCATTTCATTAACTGTTTGGGGTTTTTGTTGCTCTTTTTTTCTTCCTTTATTCTCTTGTTGTCTCCTCTCACAAGATGGCTATCTTTAATGTTGTATTTGAGTTGATTTTTCTTATTTGCTTGTGTATCAATTGTAGTTTTTTGGTTTGTGGTTACCCTGAAGTTTTGATGTAGAAGTCTATATATAACTGAGATTGTATTAAGTTGTTGGTTTCTTAATTGCACGTGCTTCTCCAGTGACCTGCATTTGTGCTCTCTTCTCACGATTTCTGATTTTGGTAGCACAACTGTGCATGTATGATTTAGTATCTTTACTGTATATATGCCTTATTGGTGGGCCTTTTCATTTGTGGCTTTTTTGATTCTGGTTGTGGCCTTTTCTTTTCTGCCTAGAGAAGTTCCTTTAGGATTTGTTGTAAAGCTGGTTTAGTGTTGCAGAAATCTCTTAGCTTTTGCTTCTCTGTAAAGGTTTTGATTTCTCCTTCAAATCTGAATGAGAGCCTTGCTGGATAAAGTAATCTTGGTTGGAAGTTTTTCTCTTTCATCACATTTAGTATATCGTGCCACTCCCTTCTGGCCTGTAGGGTTTCAGCTGAAAAATCTGCTGATAACCTTATTGGGGTTCCCTTGTATGTCATTTGTTTCTTTTCCTTAGCTGCTTTCAATATTTTCTCTTTGTCTTTAATTTTGGTCATTTTGATTAATATGTGTCTTGGGGTGTTCCTCCTTGGGTTTATTTTATATGGTACTCGTTGCGCTTCCTGGATTTTAGTGAGTGGTTCCTTTCCCATATTAGGAAAGTTTTCGGCTATCGTCTCCTCGAATATTTTTTCTGTCCCCTTCTCTCTCTCTTCTCCCTCTGGCACCCCTATAATATGGATATTGGTGCGTTTAACATTATCCCAGAGTTCTCTGAGACTCTGCTCATTTCCTTTCAGTCTTTTATCTCTTTTCTCGTCTGCATTAGTGATTTCCACCAATCTGTCCTCCACCTCACTGATTCGTTCTTCTGCCTCCTGTATTCTACTGTTGGCTGCTTCTCAGGAATTTTTTATTTCAGTGATTGTATTTTGCATCTCTTCTTGTTTAATTTTTACAGCTTGTATTTCTCTGCTCAGTGTTTCCTGTAAATGATCAATCTTTGCCTCCAGTCTATTTCCAATGCCTTGCGTCATTTTTAGCATCAACAGTCTAAAGTCTCTTTCTGGGAGGCTGATACTCCTCATCACTGAGCTGTTTTTCTGGGCTTTTCTCTTTCTCCCTTATCTGAGTTAGAGTTTTCTGTCTTTTCATTTTTGTAGGTTTTTGGTGTGGTGACCTTTGTGTCGATAATAGAGTTGTAGCCTCTCTTAGTTCAGGTGTTTGCCTCCCCTGTGGCTAAAGCTGGTATGGAGGGGGCTTGCTGTAGGCTTCCTGATGGGAGGGAGTGATACCTGCTCACTGGTAGGTGGGGTTGATTCCTCTCCCTCTGATGGGTGGGGCTTTTGTCTCTGGATGAGATTAGAGGCTGGCTGTGTGCCTGAGGGGTCTTTAGGCAGCCTGTTTACTGATGGGTAGGGCTGAGATCCTACCTGAATTGTTGTTTGGCCTGGGGCTTCTCAGCGCTGTTGGGAGGGACCAGATTTTCCCAGAAATGGCCACCTCCAGAGAAATGCAGGCTGCTTAATGTCCCTGAGAGCTTCACCTCCAATTCCCTTCCCCCACAACAAGGCACAGCCACCTCTGTTTTCCCAGGAGATCCTCCAGGAATTGCAGTCAGGTTCCACCTGGATTCCTATGGAGACTGCTTTGCCCTGGGACCCAGTGCACGTGAAAGTCTGTATGTGCCTTTCAAGAATGGAGTCTCTGTTTCCCCCAGTCCTGTGGAGCTCCTGCACACAAGCCCCGCTGGGCTTCAATGCCAGATGTTCCGGGGGCTCTTTCTCCCTGTGCCCGATCCCCAGGCGTGGGGATTTGACGTGAGGCTCAGAACTCTCAGTCCTGTAGCTGCGTCTCTGTGATGCAGTTACTTTCCAATCTGTGGGGCTTCCCACTCGGGAGGTATGGGGTTGCTTCTATCGCGTAATCGCCCCTCCTTCCTCTTGATGTGGTCTCCGCTGTGTCTTCTGGAACAGAGTATCTTTTTTGGAAGTTTACAGTCCATTTGGTTGAAGGTTGCTTGGCATTTGGTTGTATTTTTGCTGTTATTTGGGAAAGAAGTTGAGCTCTGGTCCTTCTTTTCCGCCATCTTAATCCAATCTAGAAAACATAAATTTTAATCACTCAGAATAATCTCAATAAATGAGGACATAATAATTTATTTGATTCCCCTATTGTGGGATATTTATGTTACTTTTAGGGTTTTTTTGTTATAAATAATGTTGCAGTAAAATATTGGGGGATATAAATATTGGTCCGAGTTTTGTAGTTTTTCCTTGAGTCCAATTTTGGACTAACTGGTTCAAGGAGTATGAATATTTAAAGCCATTCTGGCAAATATTTATTATTCAGGGTTGACACACATTGATTTCAGCATTCTGACTTGTCCTTATGATTTAGCATTTGTTGTTAGAAGGATTTTTGTGTCCCTAAAATGTCATTAAACTCATATATTAGGCAGTTCATTAGTACTACTGAGATATGCATGTGTTTGCACCTGAATGTAGGTGTAGGTGCGCATGTAATGACTAAGTCTGTGTTTGTGACACTGTTTTTCATGAAGCATTGGTTCTGTTATGTGTTAAAGCATATATGCTGAGGGGTGAAAATGGTTTATGCTCAAATAATGCATGAGCAGTATTCTCAATGCTATTTACCATTTCTACACCAAACTATTCACCCATGGCTGACACCAGCCCCAAATGAACATCAATTAATTATTTGGAACTATTTTAGTCATATTCCCTGGTTTAGCACCAGCAAACAGCAGTGCCATAGGGGTGGCAACCTGAAATCCTGGTCTTTCAAATACAGGGTCTATTCAGAGTCTATGGGAAATTGGATGGCAAACAGAAGTTTTGATGCTCTCTGGCTCATCTTTAATGGACACAGATATAGGATGATGATGGATGACTGTGAAGGCTACTGTCAGCCTTCCAGGTCAGAGAAGGGAATGTGGTCCACTGAGATTAACTGGATCAAATCTAAGAGCCTGGGGGCTCTTGCTGAGATACAGAGACAGTCATTGTGCCCTCTTCAGATTCCTTTTCACATATTAACTAGGAAAGAACCATAGCTCCCTCTAAGATAAAATAGATACTAAGCAGTGATTTCACTCTTTTCCCACACAGCAGGATGAATTTTCATCCTATGCAGATAGGAGAGAAGAGAGGAGTCTGTTTGTTAATTAGAGAAGTTTTTTTTGTTTGTTTGTTTTTAGTAATATTTTTATCCTTTTGTGGTTCTCTGGAATAACATAGTTATATATATATAATTTGATATAATCATGTGTAGATCTCTGTTATAGTTCAGTGTTTAGAAAGGGTGGCTGTTGGCAGCTATGATATTCTTATGTCTTTCCAGGGGAACCAATTGAAGGCATTGTTTTTGGTTATTTACAAAAGTTTTGCATTGACGGCTACTGCCAAGAAATGAACACATAATTATTTACCAGGAAAACCTATTAAATACTTGTGGCACCTACTGTTTTAAACATGATCAAAGGAAAAGCTAACTATTCACTAAATAATTTAATATTATACCCATTATAAAAAAATTAATCAGATCTTCATTTTAAACAGCAAACTCCTTATTTAAGATACATTTACATTAGCTGAACCTGAGAGTAAATACTTTTTTGCATTTCAACATTAATTTCTAGGATGTTCAAGCGTCAGGAAATTCCAAGGAGGCTAATAGATGTGCCATAAAAATGAAAACTATGATAGAGATGATGGAAAGTTCTCAGGAAAGGGAATTATGCTTAGTATTTTAGAAGATTCTTCTCTTCATAGGGATGAGATTAGCTTCCCTTTAATTCCGTCACTTTTGATACTGGCTCTACGCTTTGGAGCTACATGGAATTTGTCTAATTCATCTCCCAGTAATAGCCCTTCATGTATTTGAGAACAGCTTCATTATTTCCAAGACTGTATAATGTTATCCATTCACATTTTCTTTTTTTTTCTTTTGCTTTTTAGGGCCTCACCCGTTGTATATGGAGGTTCCCAGGCTAGGGGTTGAATTGTAGCTACAGCTGCCAGCCTACACTGCAGCCATAGCAACGTGGGATCCGAGCCTCATCTGTGACCTACACCACAGCTCACAGCAATACCAGATCCCCAGCCCACTGAGTGAGTCCAGGGATCGAACCTGCATCCTCATGGATCCTAGTCAGGTTCGTTTAACCACTGAGCCATGAAGAGAACTCCCTCCGTTCACATTTTCATTCATGTGTGTCTTCTAATGTCATGTACATGTACCTATAAAATTTGTCATTTATATTTGTATTTATAGCATTTTGATGCTATTAGACAAATTATATCATTTTTTTAGGTAATTATTCTCAAATAATTTTTCCTCCTTGGTCAAACCTTCACTTTTTTCTTTTGACCCTTCTCAATAATCAGGAGGACAGAGATGTATTCACGTGTTTTCACTCACTGCTGAGAGTCAAGGTGCAGTTCTAGGAGTCTAGAATAGAAATTCTCCTAGAGGCCCTTTTTCTATGCTGGCCCCCAGAAACCGAACTGTTAACCCTCCTCCTCAGTCCTGACAGACTTCTTGACTCATGAAATCCTCTTTCGGTATTTGAAGACTGGCAGGACCCAACCCCATTATTGCCTCCCTTGAGGTTTACCTAATTTTAGAAATGTCTGAATACCCAGCTTAGAGATAAATTACAAGGCATGCTTCTACACAGATCTGCACATGTGGGCAATTCAGTTCCCAGAGACTCAGGCTATAGTTATTACTTGTTTGGCTGAAGCCCATCCCCATCAAATAGGGATTCAGTCTCCTCTCCTTCATTCATTGCTCCCATTTTGTTAAACTAAACCTATTCACAGTTTTCAGACATCTCTGGATTTCATAGGACTGAAACTGGTGCTAACTTTTAAAACAAACAGCTTTTAAAAATTGTCAGAAATTTTAGCTCCTGACAACTTTTTCGAAGTTAATCCATAATACATGTAAGGCACAGGGATTTTTTTGAATAATTTATGTAGTAATATTCAAAAGCAAGAGCTCATTTGCATCTGAAGTAGAGGTCAGCAATATGTCAAACACCTGTGAGTTCAAAAATTAGGAAGTTACTGAGGAGTTCCCACTGTGCAGTGGAAACGAATCCCACTAGGAGCCATGAGGTTGCGGGTTTGGTCCCGGGCCATGGAACCAGACTGCTTGGATTCAAATCCTGTTTCCGTTACTCCTTAGTTGCGAATCCTTGAACAATTAGCTCATACTCACATTCACCTAAAAAATAGTGCTAATAATAGTCCCTATCTCACAGGATTTTGTTATGAGAAGTTGAAGAATTGATACTTGTAAATTATGTATAAGATTGCCTGTAGTTAGTACTAAATAGACATTTACAGAAAAAAATAAAATGAGAAACCTATGAGGTTCTTTTCTGTCTGAAAAAAACCCTTGAGTGTTATGATCTGATACTTCCACATGCTATCAAAAGCTATATTTTCTAGGTTTATATTTAAGTTGGCAAATATGATTTTTTATTATAAGACATTTCCCACTGGGTTGTAGCTACTGGGAAAAAGCTATTCTCTTGGTCTCATTATTACATTGAGGAAGAAACTGACTCAGAAGAGATTCAGTGGACTGTGCTCAAGTGAGCTAAGGTTTGTCCTAGAGGCACCAGTGTATGTGCTTGAAAAGCAGAGACTAATTTAATGTCTATTGAGTATTTGGGAAGGGGAGGAGATTTTATGGTGCCAGTATCCAACCCTATTTTTTTTAACTGATTATTTGAATAAACTAAGTAACTAAATTGACCCAGTTATTTGGGGGAAATGTAGATAACTAATTTCAGCAGATGAGTTACACCAGTCCAACAAAGTTTTGGAAATCGATTCAAGAAATTCTGAAGTCAAATCTTGTCTTGAATTTCTAGAGTAGTAGTTTCCATGTCAAGGTTTGGGAGTTTATAATTATTTAGCTCTACAATAAAAATATCTGTTTAACCTTTTAGAAAGATATGGAGAGAACCTGGGGGAAATGTATGCTGCAAGTCTGAGGCATAAGGAAAAGCTATTGGGGATGGTGTTTACTTAGCATTTTCTACCTAAAATCTTGCCTTTAAGTTATCTTAACCCTCTGTCAAAGGTACATGTACTTTGAGGAGCTGTCTGTAGTAGTGATGATCTAAGCCTCTTTATCACCTCTTTGCAAGTAAGGAATTTTTCTTCTTCAGAAGGTCTAAAGAATCCCACTTTTAAAATTATGCATATTTTATCAGCCTTGAAAAATACTACACTCGAGAAATGCGTGAAGTCAGAGAGGAAAAAAAAAGAAACAACGTAACTTCACTTATACCAAAAACAGAACAAGCACAAACAAGAGACCAATAAAACTTAATTCATTAGACTTTATTGTGTTTCTGCTCTTCACAATGACCATACTAGGAATGGGATATGGAATAATTAGGAAACTAACAAGAATTAGTAATATAGTCTACTAATTCTGGCCCTGAAAAAATATATTCTAGTGTAGTCAAGGAGGCTAGCATATGAAATTAATGTATCATGTATATTTTCATACATGCGTAATAAAACTACATACCAGGAAAACACAGAGAACCGAGGCATTCTTTACAGGGGAGGCAGTATTTGCTCTGGGCCTTATAGGATGATGTATATCAAAAATAGCTAGAAAAATGGAAGAGTATGTTCAAAGGATAGAAATGCAAAGAATACTGGATATTTGTCAGTAAGATTTGGCTCAGCTTTTAGAGAAGGCAGATGCTGGGGGGTTAATGGAATATGGGTCTGGTACGGTAGGATGGAGTTTGGGTCTAGATGGTTGTGTCTTGCCATATCAAGGAATTTGAAACTTACCCTAGAGGCAGTGGGAAGGACATATAGGTTTCTTATTACATAATAATTTATGTGGTAGAAAAAAAACCTCAAGTTGTAAAAAATTAACTGGCATTTCACCTATAATGCATCTCAGACATTTAAGGTAGCTATGTTTGTTTCAATAAAACAGTTTTTTTTAAATTTAAATGGCCAAAGAGAATGATAGGTTATTTTTTGCAGAGTGCATTTGACAAGATCATTTAAGATCATTTTACACATGTGTAAATATAGATTTTTTTTTTTTCTCTGCACAATACTAAGAAAAATGATGTTGGTAGTTTTCTAATTTAAAAAGGTATGTTAGGAGTTCCCATTATGGCTTGGTGGAAACAAATCTAACTAGGAACCATGGGGTTGCAGGTTTGATCCCTGGCCTCGCTCATGGGTTAAGGATATGGTATTGCAGTGAGCTGTGGTGTAGGTTGCAGACGCGGCTCGGATCCCGCGTTGCTGTGACTGCAGCGTAGGCTGGCAGCTACAGCTCTGATTCGACCCGTAGCCTGGGAACCTCCATATACCACGGGTGCAGCCCTAAAATGCAAAATAAATAAATGAATAAAAATTTTAAAAATTAAAAAAAATCTTTAATTAAAAAAATACACATTAATTAAAAAAATGACTTCACAATAGTTGCAATTTCGGTATATTTAATGTTAGTTATTCTAATGTGTGGTGACATTGTGATTTTTTTTTTTCTTTTTAGGGCCACAGGTGTGGCATATGGAAGTTCCCAGGCTAGGGGTTGAATCAGGGATACAGATGTCAGCCTGCACCACAGCCACAGCAACACCAGATCCGAGCCGCGTCTGCAGCTTATACTACAGCTCCCGCGAATGCTGAACCCTTAACCCACCCACCGAGTAAGGCCAGGGATGGAACCCACATCCTCATGGATACTAATCAGGTTTGTTTTCACTGAGCCACAAGGGGAACTCCTTATTGTGCTTTCTGAATTTGCATTTCTCTAAAGGCAAATAATATTTGAGCATGTTTTCAAATGCTTATTGGTCATTTATATTTGTCTGCTTTTCGGTTATGTAGTTTGCCATTACATACATACATACTAATATACTGAACTACATCCAGTGATTTTTCAATATTAACTCAACGTTTACATTCCTCAGATTTATCCCATTTAGTTATGATTTATCCTTTTCTAAATACTATAATTTTATTTGCATATATTTTAAAAGATATTTTTTGGGTTTATGAGAAGTAATAATCTGAAGTTTGCTTTAAATATCTTTTTCTGATTTTGTTATTGTAGTAATACTGGCTTTTGGTCTACGTCTAGTTTAGACCTACTGCTAAGGCATTTCCTTCTCGAGTTTCTTTTGAATATCCAGGTGTTTAAAAAGGATTCTACTTTTGACTAGTATGAACCCAGTTGTCTCCCAGGTCCATACAAGCTCTTGCTTAGATCTTAGCCCCCAGGTTCCTTTTTTGTTCTGAGTTGCGGATTCTTAACTATGCGTTACGACTTTGCATTCAGCTAGATGGAGGAGGCCTCTGTGTGTATAAAGTTGGGAAAGTTGTAGGGGCCACCCCATTTGTTTCTCTTTCTTTAGGAATCAGCATCCTATGCTGCCTGTTGTCTAATGTCTGTGCACACTTTTTGAATGTATTTTGTCCAGTTTTCTAGTAATTTACTTGTGAGGGGTAAGTCCACTTTCCTTTACTCTATCATGATCAGAGGCAGAAATCCAGTGCCCTACTTTTTCTTGTTGTTGAAAACCATTTGAGCCAAGTTCAGTGTCTGAGCCTGCACTCTTTGGATAGAGTGCATGAAACACCACATGAGTGAATACTTTTTCTAATTGAGGAGCAACATGTGCCTTCTTATTTGAAAGAGTCCGTAAATAGGGCTTCATTCATCAATTGGACAGACACTGAATCCAAATCCAGTTTGGTCAAATGACAAGGCTTAGAAACATGAGTGAGGTCTCCTAAGAACTTTGTTTAAAGACCCAGATATTTTCTCCAAAATTATGAAGGAGTATATATACACACATATATGTAAGTATGTATATATATATATATATATATATATGAATATATATGTTTGTATTTGTGATTTCATATATAGAAACATATATATATAATCTAGTCATTAGCTTTATTTGAACACCATTTTTTTCCCACTTCAGAAATAATCCATGAATAAAAACCTGGAAAACTCATCTGTTTGGATTTATGCAACACAATTTTATATAATTTTAATAGTAGGCCTAAGTTAAGAGTGGGGAGAAGAACTGAGGTCAGTGTGCTCTAAAAGAGGAATACTGACATTATTTTATGGGCTCAGAATATCAACATTTCAGTTGAGGCAAGTCAAATATAGTAAAGATGAAACTAATGATTAACATCATGAGGGGATATATTTTAAAATCCTGATTTTGAAGTTCCTGTTGTGGCTCACTGGAAATGCATCTGACTAGCATCCATGAGGACACAGGTTCGATCCCTGGCCTTGCTCAGTGGGTTAAGGATCCGGTGTTGCTGTGAGCTGTGGTGCAGGTTGCAGATGCGGCTTGGATCCCACATGGCTGAGGCTGTGGCATAGGCCAGTGGCTATAGCTCCAATTCGACCCCTAGCCTGGGAACCTCCATATGCTGCAGGTGTGGCCCTAAAAGGACATAAGACAATAAAATAAAATAAAGTAAAATAAAATAAAATAAAATCCCAATTTTGAATTATGATGAGAATTTGTACTACTTTTCCATACCAGTTTATCTATTCCCCTTCATGACTACCAATAAGTAGTTACAGAATGACAGCTTGAAGTTAAGAGTTTAGCACTGAGCTATAAACTGCTGAAGCACACTGGCCTTTTAGGAGTCAAACTATTAACTTTGGCCTCTGTTTAACAGAGTATACCAACCACTAGTTATTTTATATATTCCTGGCATTGAGATATAATGAGAATGTAGTTTGAAAATTATTAATGTTCTTTTTTTCTTTTGCCTTTTGAATATCAGGCTTTTACCCTAGTTCCCCAGGGGTGGACATTGCCTGGGACTGTATTAGGCACTTACAGTGTAGAATACAAAGAAAAGACCTACTTAATATTCCCCTTCTGATATTCAGAATAAAATTATGCCATATGTTAACCTTTCAGATCTTACCAGAGCCATGAAATAGAGTTTTCCAAGTTCCTTTATTCTCTCCTTTAGCAAATTAAGACTAGGTTTGGGAGTTCCTGTCATGATTTAGCAGAAATGTATCTCACTAGCATCCGTGAGGATGCACGTTCAATACCTGGCCTTGCTCAGTGGGTTAAGGATCCGGGGTTGCCATGAGCTGTGGTGTAGGTCTCAGATGAAGCTCGGATACTGCATTGTTGTGGCTGTGCTGTGAGCCAGCAGCTATAGCTCCGATTCAACCCTTGGCTTGGCAACCTCCATATGCCACAGGTGTGACCCTAAAAAAGCCAAAAAAAAAAAAAAAAGACTAGGTTTGAAGGACTCTGTTCACAGTTTTATCTAACAGTATAAAGACACTCCTTCTTTCTATGATGGGCTTTCTCTCTGAGAGGGGGATATGACATAAGGGAAAGCCCAGATATTTGCATGAAGAAACTTAAAAGGTACGAAAGCATTTAGAAATATGTGTCTCAGTTTCCTTTTGGGGCTTTGTTTGTGGTTAAACTTGGGGACTTAGTAAATTTAGGGGGCTCAAGAAAGTTAGGGCTCTTGACTTAGTACTTGTTTGGGTCTCCTGGAGGAGACTACACATATTAATCTTGGCGTATGCTATTGATCAGATGGATACTTTGAAGATTATAAATCCTGGGCTGAAAGTCAGGATGACTGCAAGAGGCAAGGTGATCCCAATAGCATTGGAGGGAGCAGACAGCTCAGCCTGGGGCCAGACGGAGGGGAGCTTTAGACTCAGGAGCTGCAGCCATTGAAGACTGAAAACAGAGATGTAACAGTTAGATAGCTGATGCTCCCTTTGATGCTTCTGGAGACAAAAGGTGGGGTCATGAGTTACTGACTAAACTAAACTCCTAGTGGCAAGGTCAATAGAGGCCATGGCCTTTAGCACAGTGGACGACAGGGAGCACACATCTGCGGACTAGCATCAAGTCATTTCTGCCAATGCCATGGGGACCACAGTGACCACAAGGACATCTGTGCTCTACACACCGTCTTTCTCTACTTGTGCAGATTCCTTATAGAGGAAGTAAGAGAGAGGAGGAGAATATTAGAAACACTGGCAATTTTTATCCAGAGAAGATGAACCCCATGCAGATTTAATCCTTAATCTTTAGCTTTAATCTGGATTGAAGAGTTAATTTCCCCCCTCACTCACGAGGGCATCAAGCACAGGGATTGTTTGTGGAGAGGAATTTGTTCAAACAAAATTAAACAGCTTCATTTCCTCTGAATGCTTAACCTGAATTTAGAAAATCGCTTTAATTAATGGTTTCTAATTGTGATGTAAGTTTTAGACAAATTATTTCCATTCATCTGAATTAGTTTCCATTGGAAATGGAAATCTAAAATGTAGAGAGTTGTGTCTGAAGTACTATGCAGGATCAGCCCGTACATGCATGAGTGCTGTCGTTTTCTGCTCCTCCTCTTCCCTGTTACTCCCATTCCCCAGTCATACCCACCACATCATCGCAAATGAGTCTCAAAAATGTTTTTTACTGAGACAGGAAACAGGATGTACAAGTTTTTCAACGTGTCACTCTACACAGCAACCACCAATTGCTCAAAATTGTAGGAGAGAAGAAATTTGTTTTGCAGTTCTGTACAATGAGGAAGATATGGTTTCTGCCTTTAAGTGAATAATCAAAGTGCTAAGTCATATGGAAAAGCTGACTAATAAACCAGATAATATATGATGTAGGATGTGTAAGTGTGGCATAAACAAACGCTATAGAATTTCACACAAGAGAAAACTGGAGCCTGGGAGCATTAAAGAAATGTTCATCAAGAATATGGTCCTATAGATGAACTGTAAATGCAATTTGGAGAGAGGGGAAGATAAAGGAGGGAATTCAGATTGTGAGTAGCTCTCAAATTCCCAAGTATGTTGGAATAAACTAAGTTTGCATGATAAAGAGCATGCAAAAATTTGAATTCAAAATCTCATTCTGCCACTCACCAATTGTTTGTACTTGGATGAGTGACCTTGGCTCTTTAAATCCATTTCCTCATCGTGACAATGTGGGTGATAATAACCAAATCTTAGTATTTTTTTGAGAACTAAATGAAGTAAGTTAGGCACTGAGTACCTGGTGCATAGCTCAACAATGTAATTTAACTCTATTTCCTTCCTGTTCATCACTGCCTTTCATTTCCTTTGACTCAGAAAGTATTTCTTACAGAAGATTTTCTTCCACATAGAGTCTTTCTATTCCATCATTTCTTTGTATGACATCCTTCCAATTCCTGTTACGTTAAAAATGCAGAAAGGTTCATTTAAAATAAATGCTTCTTAAAAGAATCACAAAAAGTTGTCTTTAACGGCCATAGATTTAAATAAATGTAATATTTCACATTTCACAAACTCTACCTTAAACTCCAGATAAAATAGCTTTCTCATGACTAGAATAGCTAAAATGTTTGCATGTACTAGAGACTTTGTGTTAAGGAAATTACATTTTCTTATTATCTGTCAATATAATTATTATATTTCGTGGCTATTTTCTGTTCAGACTGCATGGTGTAGTGTATGGGGGTTTAGGTATAGAGTCATTTTGCTCTGGGGCTCTTGTTACACTGTCAGGGCAGAGAAACCTGAGCTCAGCTGTTCCAGCGTTTGCTCTACTTCTTCCTAGCCCTCAGGCTAAAGGGGAGGTAAGGAGTTAGACACATGTGAAATTAATAATTTGCTGAGATCAGATTATTATTAATTGGATGATGTAATTCCACATTATCAAATTTTCTGCTGGAAGTAAGGGTCCATGTGCATTCTAAACACCTGTACAGCAATCCTTTATGGTAAAATCGTGTTTCCTATATGTTTTGAAGAATGATCACAGAGTTTGGTGACTCGCCAAGAAAACTATCAGTTTATAAACTACCAGTTTATAGCTAAATAGGTGTTATGTGAGTTCCCATTGTGGCTCAGCGGATTAAGGACCCGACTAGTATCCATGAGGATGTGGGTTCAATCCCTGGCCTTGCTCAGTGGGTTAAGGATCTGTCCTTGCTGCAGGCTGCAGCGTAGGTCGCAGATGTGGCTCGGATTCCGTGTTGCTGTGGCTGTGGTGTGGGCAGGCAGCTGTAGCTCCGAATCAACCCCTAGCCTGGGAACTTCCATATGATGTAGGTACGGCTCTTAAAAAATAAAATAAAAAGTAGATGTTATATTCAGACTGGGTTACGGATTGGTTAGGAGAAACCCCTCTCTCTTTCTCCCCCTCCATCTCTCACTGTCTCTTTCTATGTATCTAATCCCTGCCAAGGACATAAGCCTGAAGGAAATGAGATAGCTACAAAGAGCAAAAACAAGTGTAATATTTTTAGTAAGATTTTTCTTTTGCCTCTGGATTCTTTACACTTCTGACATTCCTGGACTTTTGGGATCCTGCTAGGGCTGGGAAAGAGGTTAAATTCTTGCTATACTTCCCTGCTATTTTCTACTCAAGTTTACATCTCATTATTGACAGAAGTAGTCTATGTGATTCTGTTTCATGAATTGTTTAAATATATCAGGTTCTCTTGTTCATGAACCAATTCAGAACTAACTACTAGAGGTGGAAAATGGAGTCAGTGCTTGAATGTCTCTTAAAAATATATCTGCATGTGGCTTCCAAATGTCCCAGAATATCTGTTTTCCCAAACCATATAGATAATTTTTATCAATGTGTGGAGATTCTTAGAATGGATGAGGGCAGTCTACTGAGTGAATGGTACAAGTTATGAACACCACTAAGAATTAGTAGTTTGTCAGTTGGTTAATGTTAGCTGTCTTTTGAGATCAGAGGCTCAGAAAGTTACAGATGTTTTGATCTCTGATTCACATGTAATTTGGGATTTTTTGTCTTGGTATCAATAAGACTCAAGACTTTATTCCTATAGTGACTTCAAGTTCATCACATACTCAGGATGATTGTAGTTTTATTTTTAGCATTATTCCCCAGAACAGTGACACTCAAGTGCTGGTATAAAGACTAGTGTTGGTCAGTAATAAGAGTTTCACTGTTCCAAAGTGTAATGGTAAAAATGTTGGTTTCCCAGATTTACAGGGGAAAGTTTTAGGGGTCTGTGAAAGCCAAAAGTCAGGAAATTAACGGCCCTATTCTGTATTTGGACCAATGAATAGAAAGATATAAAATGATCCAACAGCATTTTAACCCACCTATTACAATAGCTGAAAAAAAAAAAAACTATTGAGACACATTCTAAAGTCAGTAGCTACTTTATTTTTTTTCCTTAGAATGGAGCAAGCAATCAAGATATTAGAATGTCAAATATTCACCAGCAACACTGGTCACTATTAAGGAGAGTATAAGATGGAAGGTAAATTAGATTATATATTATATTTTGTATATATAAAAATAAAGATGTCATGGTTAACTCTGGAGAAACTGGATTTACAGTAGTATTTTTTTACTTTGATATATTTATATATTGTAATGTAATTGATGTGGCAATATTTATCTTTACAAAATTACAGTATGATATGATTTCCTATATATTCATTGTACTGTACATTAGCTCTCTATGGCTTCTTTACTACTTGCTACAGTGTGTACCCTTAAATACCATCAGTTTTACCTCTGCCACCCATTCCCTGGTAACTACCATTTTTCTCTCTGTTTTTACATATTTGATTTTTTTAGATTCCACATGTAAGTGGTATTATACAGTACTTGTCTTTCTTTGCCTGACTCATCCCACTTAGCATAATGTGCTCAAGGTCCATCCACATTGTTACAGATGGGAAGATACATTTTCTCATGATTGAATAATATTCTACCATGCATATGGTTCCTATCTTTTTTATCCATTCATCTGTTGATGGGCATTGGTTGTTTTCATATATCGTGGTTATTGTGAATAACGCTACTGTAAACATGGGAATGATTATATCTCCTTGAACTTTTTATTTGCTTTGAGTAAGTAGAATTGTTTGATTGTACGATAGATCTATTTTTAAATTTTTGAGGAAACTCCATATTGTTTTCTATAATGGTTGGACCAATTTATATTTCCATCACCAGTGATGTATAAAAGCTCCTGATTTATCACATCTTTGTCAGCACCTGTTGTCTTTTGTTATCTTGGTGATAGCCATTCTAACAGGTATGAGGTGACTTATTGTGGTTTTGATTTGCATTATGTTAATAGTAAAGTTGAACATCTTTTTCATGTATCTTCATGTGGTGTAGTTCTTTGAAAAGGTGTTAGTTTAGTTCTTATGCACATTTTTTTTTTTTTGTCTTTTATCGTTTTAGGGTCACACCCACGGCATGTGGAGGTTCCCAGGCTAGGGATCTAATCAGAGCTGTAGCTGCCAGCCTATGCCAGAGCTACAGTAATGCCAGAGCGAGCCACGTCTGCAACCTACACCATAGCTCATGGCAACGCTGGATCCTTAACCCACCGAGCGATGCACATTTTAAAAATTGGATTATTTGGGTTTTCATTATTGAGTTGACCAAGTTCTTCACGTTTTGGATATCAACCCCATACTAGTATATTGTTTGCAAAATTTTTCCATTATGTAGGTTTTCTTTTCATTTTGTTAATTGTTTCTTCTGCTGTGTAGAAGCTTTTGAATTTGATGTAGTCTCATTTGTTGATTGTTTTCTTTTGTTGTTTCTGCTTTTGGTGTTATACTCCCTCCCAAATATTGCCAAGACCAATATCAGTGAGCTTCCTCCTGATATTTTATTCTAAGAGTTTTATGGTATCATTTCTTATTTTTGTCTCCGATCCATTTCAAATTAATTTTTGTGAGTAGTATGAGATAGGGTCCATTTTCATTGTTCTGCATGTGTTTCTCCAGTTTTTCAAGCACTGTATGTTAGAGAAACTATCTTTGCCCAATTGGATGTTCTTGGCTCCCCTGTTGATTTTTTTTTTTTTTTTTGCATTTTTAGGGCCACACCCGCAGCATATGGAGATTCCAAGGCTAGGGGTCGAATCGGAGCTACAGCTGCCAGCCTACACCACTGCCACAGCAACGCCAGATCCAAACCGTGTCTGCAACCTGCACCACAGCTCACGGCAATGCTGGATCGTTAACCCACTGAGCAAGGCCAGGAGTCAAACCTGCAACCTCATGGTTCCTAGTCAGATTCATTTACCGCTGCACCACTACGGGAACTCCTCCCTTGTTGAATATTAATTGACTTTATATGGCAGGCTTTAATTCTGGGCTCTTTATTCTATTCTGTTAGTTAATGTGTCTATTTTGTGCCAGACTGTTTTTATTACCATGGCTTTGTACTATAGTTTGTAATCTGAAAGTGTGATGCCTTTGGCTTTGTTCTTTTTTCTCAAGATTTCTTTGGCTATACAGGACCTCTTGTAGTTCTGCACAGATTTTTTAGATTGGTTCTCCTATTTCTGTGAAGAATGCTTTTGACGTTTTGATAGGTTTCTGCATTGAATCTGTGGTTTGGTTTGGGTACTATGGCTAATTTAACAATATTAATACTTCTAATCCCTGGATGTATTTATATTTGTTTGTATCTTCTTTACCTTCTTTCAGCAAAGTTTAGTTGTTTTCATTGTAGAGATATTCCACTTCTTTGGTTAAATTTATTCCTAAGTATTAATTGGTTTTGATGCTATTGTAAATTGCATAGTTTTCTTTCTTCCTTTTTCAGATGCTTCATCATTAGCATTAAGAAATGAAATGGATTGGAGTTCCCTTCGTGGCTCAGTGGTTAATGAATCTGACTAAGAGCCATGAGGTTGCAGGTTCGATCCCTGGCCTTGCTCAGTGGGTTAAGGATCCGGCGTTGCCGTGAGCTGTGGTGAGGGTTGCAGACACGGCTCAGATCCCGCATTGCTGTGGCGAAGGCCAGCAGCTACAGCTCCTGTTAGACCCCTAGCCTGGGAACCTCCATATGCCGAGGGTGCGGCTCAACGTAAAGGCAAAAAG
The DNA here is from genome assembly GCA_004024745.2 of Catagonus wagneri. Lineage (NCBI taxonomy): Eukaryota > Metazoa > Chordata > Mammalia > Artiodactyla > Tayassuidae > Catagonus > Catagonus wagneri. The sequence goes on along the minus strand of PVHT020000886.1, from coordinate 8,914,986 downwards.
ACAAAAAAAAAAAGAAAAAGAAAAAAGAAATGAAATGGTTTAAGGCAATGAAACGGAGTTTGTATCATGTCACTCACTTACTGAAATCATCGATTATTTACAAGTTTTTTTAAAACTTGTTCTTTGAGTTTTTCTCTCTCTATATAGGATCATATCCGCAAATTATAATTTTACTTCTTACTTTTCAGTTTGGTTGTCTTTTATTTCTTTGTCTTGCCTAACTGCTCTAGCTAGGACTATATTTGAAGAGGTATGGTTGAGAGTGGGCATCTTTGCCTTTTCCTGATCTTAGAGGAAATATTTTCAGTTTCTCTCCGTTGCATATAATGTTAGCTGTACGCCCCAGAGTAAACGTATTGTTCATTACAGACTGCTTCCATCTTTTAAAGTAGTCTGTTCCATCAAATTTTCTTTTAAATGGAAATTTCTTACTTGAAATTTTATTTAAACATTTTCAATTTCAATAAAATCATTAAAACTAAAAAAATACAGTATTAAAACACCCTCATTTTATATCATTATGTCATTAAATCCAAATACCATTCTCTCTCTGTTGTATTTATTTGAAGAGTTATCTTTTTTTCTTAGGTTATCTTACTCCTCAGAACACAGTGTTTTATGTTCCAGGGGTTTTGTTCCCCTTGATTTTGGTATGGAAGCTTTATTTATATTAGTTATTGAATTTTTTGATTGACCAATAATCTCTGATGGATGTTATAGCTAGACTTAATACAAACAGAGAAAAAAAAATCAAGTTTTATTTACTAATGTGAAATAAGGTTTATTTTGACTGTTAGAAAAGATTTTAAAGTAATTCAGTACTCTTTCCATTAAGGTACTTGTGTTGGTCCCAAACTATTGATGATAATGCTCTCAGCTGGAAATTCCTTAGGCACTTCCCTGGCTATATTATTCCTGCTGAGCTCTCTGAGTAATTTTTTTTCCTCCCTGAAAGGAAGTGCAAAATGCATGCCATCTGTTTTTAGTCAAAATGAATTTGTTTATGTGTCTCTTCTACATAAACAAGCTAGCCATGAACCATACACTCTAAAAAGAGTTGTAGCTTACAGCAGTTTGAAAGTTCTTAACCTTCACTTTTTATTCTGACATAAAAACTTCCAGCACCTCTTTACCAGGGAAACCTTTACATAAATGTTTGTTGATTTCAGCCTCTTCCAAGTTCTTAGTAGAATGAGGGTACAAGGCAAGTGTCTGAACTTGAACCTGTGTGCTCGCTTATTGGAAGAGCTGAGGACCTAGTTAATTGGATCATTTGATTGTGTTCAGAAGACTGTGTGAAAAAGGAGAACTGGACACATTGTTGCCTTTGGTGACCCTGCACCAAGACCCCTAAATGTCCATCAGATCGTTAATATCCTCAGCAGTGTATGACTACATGGACAGGAAAGATTCAGGTCTTTCAAGCTTTGGGTGCTATTCTGGTGGGTGATCAATGAGGAGAGATAATTTTAGACATGGCATCACTTAAATTAACCTCTTGCTTTTCCTGGAGAATTAGTGAGAGATTCCTAGAAAAAAGCATGGTGAGATGCTACAGAGTTGTATTAAAATTGTGTAGCAGTACAGGAATTTTAGGAACAGAGAACACAATGCTTCTAGAATTAGACTTTATATATTTCATACCTATTCATATCCTTCAGCAATTGTTCTTTGGAGCATAGCAGAAGAGAAACTGGTACTACAGCCATGTGACAGGAATAGCATGTGTGGATAAAAAGGTTGGTAGCAAATTGAGAAGTAGAGGATGGTATTTGGGAAGGCTTAAAAACGTAGGTCTACATCTACCTACATACTTTCATAATGGCTTTCCTTCCTTTCCTTCCTAAAATAAGATTTATTGAATATGTATGTGCTAGACACTAGCTGCTAGCATTAGCACAAAGTCATTTCCTGTAAGGGTTTTCCGTCCTATTGTGGAAGTCAGAAATGTAACTCATCAATTATAGACTAGTAGGGAAAATGTTCTGATAAGTGTATTTCAAGTCTGCACATGAACCTAGAGGCAAGTAACCTAACATGACTGAAGGAGTCAAGGAAAATTTCTTGGAGGTAAAGGGACTACATGGACTCCTAAAGCCAAGAAGACTTAGTGAAGATTCAGTGTGCAAGGGCAATCCAGGTAGAGACAGCAAATAAATATATTCATAACTAGCAGTGTAATATGTGAGTTAATAAAAGATATGTTCTGCTGCCACTGGAAGAAGGCATCTAAGCAACAACCGCTTCAAAGGTTGATTCATCATTTATTTATCATTATGGAATTATGGTCTCACTAGTGCTTAAGAACATGGACATGAATGAAATAGAGAAGTTGAATGTTTAGATTTTCCAGAGCTGGAGTTTTGCAAAGGAAAAAAAAACAGTGGAAGGAGAATGGATGTAGAGAAACACTCACTTGGGAGCCCCCAAGGAGAAAGGAAAAATTGGCAAACTGTGTTTCTGAAGCCAACAAAGAGACTAGTATTTGTTTATACCCTCGGAGTCTTCGATTGGATCCCTAAGCTCCTCCTGTCTGTTTTCTTTCATTCAGATAATAAATACTTTTGTCACTGGTCATTATCTTAAGTAAATAAGCTGAGTGGTAAAAGAATATAAAAATCCTTAATTTTTATCTTCCTTAAAATGTTTAGGAATATGTCAAATGTTTTTCTTGAAATTGGAGGAACCTTCATTTTTGTCTGTCAAATACCTGTCTTGGTGGGGATAGCAGGGAGAGGCAGGGTGAAGTAAAATCCTGAAGCTGCAATGCCAGTTGTTAGGGGTTACTTTCTGGGGTAGTAGTAGGGAATCAAAGAGAGGCTAGAGTTGCTTAAAGAATGAATTTCTCTATAAGGTGGTTGGTAAGGCTTTGCCTTTAAAAAAAAAAAAGGGAACCACGCTTCTTATGTGAGTTCGTATCTTGTTTGTTGACAATGGAAGAGTCCTTTGAAAGGAAAACTTTAAATCCATCTTGTTTGGTCATGTATAAAGTTATCTGAGTTTCTTCCTAGAGTGTTGAATATAGCACGTAGATCTAAAATATGAGGTGATTTTAAAGGAACATGTCATTGTATTATACTTAAATTAAGATTGAATATAATTTTAATTTTAACAATACTTATTTTTTAGCATTGGTTATCTTATCCTGATAATGAAGTGCTACCCCTTCTTCCCCAGATTCTGAAATAATAGTAAATATTAACTATTAAAAATCTCTGTGTGAACACACAGCCGTTCAGTGACAGTTAAAAGCCTTTTGCCTCTTTAGGGGATTCTGACTAACTGTCCTTGAGGAAAAAAGTAAGAATAGAAAGGATAATTTTTTTAGGAAGAAATAAATGCATGTGTGTTTCAGACTTAGTTCATTATTGTGATTGGTTAGTATCAGAGACTCACACAAAGTGATTTTATTTTTCCCAAAATAGTTAAGAATAGTGTTTTTTGTTTGTTTTTTGCTTTTTAGGGCCTCACCCACAGAATATGGAAGCCTGAGCTAAGGGTCAAATAGGAACTACAGTTGCTGGCCTGTACCATCGCCACAGCAATGCCAGATCCGAGCTGTGTCTGTGACCTACACCACAGCTCATGGCAATGTTGGATTGTTAACCCGCTGAGTGAGGCCAGGGATCGAACCATGTCCTCATGGATACTAGCTGGGTTCATTACTGCTAAACCACAAAAGTAACTCCAAGAGCGGTGCTCTGTCAAACCGTCTTTTATCTAGGTTGGCTGGCTCCGCAATGTGATTTTATTCTAATTCTACCATTTTGGGTTACACTTAACTATGAAGATAGTATTATCCTAGTTTTAAAGTGTATTCCTGCTTATTTACAAATTGCTGTATTGTGTTTAATTCAAAATGCTTTTTGGCCTAAGCACAGTTAGGCTTATGGTTCTAGCATCTTGGGGCTGAGGAGCCTTCTCACACCCCTCTCCTTATTTTCTGTGTGTGTAATCATTAGCTTAGGGGCAGGGAGAATATAGATGAAGCTTTCCTTGCAAGAGGATGGTGAGTTGGCTGTCAAGGTTGGTAAGACTGCTATCTCATTTTATCGGTGCATCTCTAACATTTGTTAGTTCTTCAGTAACTCAGGGTGGGGATTTCACTCGTAGTTCTCTTCAGTTTATACTAGACCCTATTCATTCACACCTGTTTACCCCAGTCAGTTCACCACACAGCCTCCGCTCAGGAGTCCCAGTGCCTAGCAAGTGACCCATACACCGGTTGTACCCAAAGTTAACTCTGCCGGGGAGACCGTTGTATCCATGGCATTATTAATGCCACCTAGAGGTAATGTTGACATCTTCCTGGATTCCTCATTTCTCGTTCCTTCTCTTTCTTCATCCTTTGACCATGTCCTAGTAGAACTACTGGCTCAAATGGTATCTTTAAGAGAACTGGGGAAAAAAAGTTCCAACTGGAAAAAATAAAACTATGCATCTCTTTCTTTGAGAGCTGTGTCACTGTGCCAGATCTCTTACATTGACTTCAGAGCATGGCTTGTATTTCAGTCCTTGTTTGCAGCCTCAGCTTGGTGTTCCTGTACAGGGCACAGACTCTGTGCTCACACATGGAAGTCCTGAGTTTTGGTGCTCAGCTAGTTAGCCTGGTAGCTTAGTACTCTCAACACACAAGTTGATTTCTCTCCCCAACAAGGTCACATTGCGTGAGGACTGTTAGCGTATCAGCGACCCTGTCGTAAGTGATTCCTTGCTTCTGACAGAGGGGGAAAGCGTGGAGGAAAGATAGCTGCCCCAAAAACCTGTATTATGCTGAAAATTTCTTGCAGACTCTTTTATGGAGGGGTCAAGCCCCCCAAAGTAGCTGTCTTCCTTGGCTACTTTGAGAGCAGGAAAGTCATGCGACTTCTCTGAAATTGTCTCTAGATCAGTGGTTCTCAACTTGGGGCAAGTTTTCTCCTCAGGGGACATTTGACAATATCTGGAAACATTTTTGGTTGTCACACCTGGGAGGAAAGTGTTGCTCCTATTTCGGGGGTTAGAGTACAGAGATGCTGCTAAACGTCCTGCAACGCACAGGACACCACCCCATCTACCCCCACTCCCCGGAAGGCAGTAATTCTGTCCAAAGTGTCAGCAGTGCTAAGATTGAGAGACGCTGGCCTGGAACACTCCTGAGCATACCGTTGTTCCCACATTGCTAGGGGGCAGAATATGACCTTACCCCAACTTCTCACTTCAAGGGACCAGGAGAACTGGTCCTTACTTTTGATTTTTCACTTAATTTTAACTCTGGACAAGTCTGTGCCTCATTTTCTTCTATCAAATGTAATGTAAGTATCTGTCATATTCATTTTATTAGGTGGTGATGAGAATGAAGTGATTGATATGAATATTCTTTGAAAAAAATCTCAAAAAGCCACAAAACTCGTTATTTCCACTACATCGAGGGCTTTCTAGACATAGAAGCATCTGGCTGTGACTATAGGGCTGAATTACTCTCTGCTTTATCCCCTTGCTTAACTATAACATCAAACAGTCCATTTTAGAAATATGTCACTTGCTTAAACATAGGATAGGTTATCCAGATGAGAGAATTTGCTTGAAGTGATTGTCTTTGGTGTTCATCTTTTCTTACACTCTGTTAGCTCCCTTGTCATCATTTTTTGGGGGAGATGTCCAGGTTGACATAGTATATTATCTATATCCCTGAAGAAATTGATTTAAAGTTGGTGTACTTTGTGAATTAGTAGCATCATCTAAAATACCTAAATTAGTAGCATCACCTAAAATTTATGATCAGAGTCTGAACTAAATCTGTATCATTTTGATTGTGATATAAACACACACATTGACCTTGGGCACACATAATCATTGAGATAGAAACACATTAAACGACTTGAAACATTATACAAAATCAATGTACATATAAAAATGATTCTGTAGTTAGATGCCTACCAAAGCAGTGCTGACTGTAATGTGGGGCTTAATGGAAACTTATTATCAGTAGTTAGCCATTTACCAAAACAGCATGGTGCCTTCTTAGAGCGAATCTTTAGTCAGTAATCCAGTTGCAAAACATCCTGAGAGTTAAGAGGGATAAACTGGAAAATGCTATTAGGATTATACATTAAAAAAATAATGTATTACACACTGAGGCAAGTATAATGGATAAAAGGACTTTAGTTTTCTCCTTTTGAAGCACCATTTAAAAGGGACATAGCTTCAAAAAATAAAATAAAATAAAGGGGCATACTAGGTTGTAGATGAAATATGTTAATGTTGGGGAAAGAGGTAGTACCAGTGAAAGAAAACTCCCTTACTCCTATTTGATGATTCCATGATCACACAGAAATGATATGTCTGGCATTCTCTGGAATTCTAGAGAAGAATCCTAAGCATATATCATTCCTCTCCTTTTATCCTTTGCTAAGATTGTGATACTAGCTACGGTTGTGCTGAAATCCGTGATTTCCTTTAAGGTTCTAGTCCTCCATTATTTGATTTTCCTTGTGCTAAGCTCTCTAAATTGTGCCTTGCCATTCTCATATTTGCTGAGTCCTGTTGCATAGAGAAGCAAGGAACAGGTGATACCTTAAATACTTTTCTTGATTTTTGCCAGGGAAAGAAGAGTCAACATAGCATGGCATGTCGAGGGAATATATGAGTATGTAAGGAATGGGAATTGAATAAAGGTAAATGTCTTTTGATTTCTTCACCACAAAGATTCATGCATCTGCGCTCTTTTCTGCCACTTCTTTTAATAAAAGAGACACATTTTTTTTTTGTTTTGATTTTACACTCCTCCATAATATTGCAGGGAACACTTGGTATACCAGCTTGTAAATTTCTAAGCTGTGACTTGAAATACAGTACACAAAATGCAGGTATCATGAATCAAAGTGAAAAAATCCTGAATAGGGGCATAATTGATCCAGCAGTTGTTGACTTGGCTTTCTGACAGTGGTGCGGTTCTAGAAAAAGTACAACAAAGCATTCCCAAACAATGGCCAGAATTTAGATTGCTACTTAACCTGGAATGACAGATAGTGGTACTGATGAAACCCAAAGGCTTCAGCTCACCACAGTCATTCAGAGGCATGCTACTGCCTTATTTTGGATGATGCCTGGCCCATTTCTGGTGCTCAGTAAGGGTTAAATAGTAACCAATACTGTCGAGTGCTTATTTCTCACCCAGGAACATTTATAATTCTTTGCTTCATGTACTTCCTAATTCTTCATGCTCAATGATGAGAATGAAAATTAATTACTCTGGGAATGTGAATGTCATCTTGACAAATCATTCCTACTCTGTTAAATAATGTTTTCATTGGTAAGACGAGGAAGTCTCTGGACTCTGTTCTCTTGTCCTGGTCTCTTATTCATTCCTCTCTCCTCTGCTCTAAGATCTTTTTAGAAATGCCAAAACTCAACAAGAGTAATAGCCTTCTAATTGAGGTCTGGGATTTGGATGTGATTTATTTTAAAACCTTCCTAAATGTGGCATTTAAGTCTACTTGAAATTCCCAGTTCTCTACTCCTGTAGCTCAGCCGAAGATGTCGTTTTGATTTCTGAGCTGCATATTCCTGGGAGCATGGGTCTCATTTGTCTGAAAAAGAGAGATGTAAACTCATTTGAAGTTTCAGTTGACTTACTGTTCTTTTTTGACCTTTGCTACTAATAGCTGGCAGAGACTAAAACCAGACACGTCAGTCACTGTCTAGATTTTATAAACTATTGACTATTTCTTGCAGTATTGGAATGCTTGCTGTATTGGCCTGTTGTACCATAGGAGGAGATTTATAGAGTGCCAAAAAATGAAAACCATGGCCAGCTAGCTTCATCCAGATCTGCTGGTAATAAAGTCATTGCGATTAATAACTATCAATTAAATATAAATGAGAAGAAATTACACCAAAGAGAGAAACAAAAGAATTTTAATCCCTAGATCTCTTTTAGCATTCTCATATTTAATGCTCTGTAAAGAATGGAATTAGCTAGTTTTCCTGACTTTAATTAACCCTGAACGCCTCCTCTTAACAGCTTTGCTCCAAGTTTGTAACTTCCAAAGGAAGGCGCCACAAGTCCCTACTCATGTGTGCTGTCACGCAGGAACGCTTACCCCATTGCTGCTTTACTCCCACCTGTGCCTTGTATATGGTTTTAGCTCTTCTACACACTACCGTTTTCTTTAGCGTAATTCCTGGTATGATTATTGTTGATTTCCTATCCCCTGGCCTCTCAGTTTTTTTGGATTTCTTTCCTCTGATGACTTTGTCTTTTATTCTGCCTGAGATACTTGTTCCATTGTCCTAGATCAGCAGTTCTCAAATTGTGGTCCAGTACACCCTGAGGTGCCCAAGATACTTTCTGGGGGCCCTGTGGGTTAAAAACTATCTTCATAACACTGCTAAGTTGTTACTTGCCTTTTTCACTCTCTTTCTCTTCTGAATATACATTTTCCAGAGGCTAAATGGTGTGTGGTATCATAACGGATGGATACAGAAGCAGATTTAAGAGCCCAGCATCTTCTGTTCAGACAGACATTAGAGAAATTTGCAAAAATGTGAAATGATGCCACTCTTCTCATTAACATTTTTTTTGGAAAGCATAGTTATTTTTAATTAAAATACTCATGTTAATATTTAATGTGTTTATTATTTTCAATTGAATTAACTATTTTAAAATTCCAGTTTTTATTTCTAGTACAGTAAATATTAATAGATCTACAAAAAGTATTCTTGCCATCAGTAACTTTTAAGAGTGTAGAGCGGTCCAGGAACTAAAAAATTTACGTTTGCTGCTTTGACCAAATTTTTCTTTCTAGGAAGATAAACCCCCTTTCTATATTGTTGCTGTTTTGTGATGTCTAGTTCATCATAGACTGATCAGCTTTTGGAAAATGAGATAGAAGTTAGTAAAAAATGTAGATTCAAAGGATGCAAACCAATGGTAAAATGCTTGGGTATCATGACACTGTCAAATTTTTGTCAAATTTTCTACTTTTTATTACCAATTTTGGCAACTATCTCATTGTGGACCAATATGAGTCTCACGGATTGGCTTTGATGCCACTTTGAGTGGCACTGCTTTAAACCTTGTCACCAGAAATAGTCGTTCTTCCATAGAGCTAACATCCCATGCTCTGACTGCAGCCTCGTATCTTTTCAATTTACTCTGTCCGGTAATTCAGCTCTGAAAATCCTTTGACTCTCAACAGAGACCTTTGGTCTGTTTCTCTAACCCCTTTTCACTCTTCCTCACTGCCCTCAATTTCTTATTTCTCCCTTAAATTTCATGGTCAGTTATGATAGGTATTTGTAATACTCACAAGTCCTTTGCCAATTTCTTACTTCTTTATTCACGATTTAATGACTCATAACCCTGTTTAAATCCAACTCTACACACATGCCATGCCGGTCTTCATGCACATGAATGTGGCTGGGAATAAACCCATATTAGAATAAATATAGTCTATATTTATGATGGTAACTTCAAGGGGGCCGTTAATTCTGCCCATGGCAGCCAACTGTGTCTCTTTAGGCCATGACACCAAAAAAACTCAAAGTATCAGTACTGCAATATAGGTTTGTTTCTCTTTTAAATGCTCACTTCGGTTCAGCTTTGATGCTTTACTCTGGGAACTAAGGTAATGGAACCACTCCTTCCTGCGGGGGGTGGGGGAGGGGGCTCTGTACTCATGGCAGAAGGAAGGAAGAAATTAAAAGCACATAATATTTTTTAAAGTTTCTCTTCTGAAGTGGTAGAAGCGATTTCCACTTATATTCCATTGGTCAAAGGAAGTCTTTTGGCTGAGCTTAATATGAATGGTGTGAAAATTATGCTGGAATAACAAGCATAAACTAAGATTGTACTGGGAAAACTGGGGTATATAGTCGCCCACCAATAGTAGCTGCCCCTCATTTTTTCTCTATTTACTTCAGTATTTCAATTTCTTACTACATATCTTGTTTATTGTCTGTCTCTCCTAGTGGAATATAAATTCCATGAAGCCAGATGTTTTTCTGTTTTTGCACTACCTGTAGTGCCTAGAACACGCTCAATAAGTGTTTAAATAAGTGACTTAGGTGCATTTCTGTTAATTCAGTTCAACAAATATTTATTGAGAATTTTTCAAGTCAACATGTTTCATGGAGGCCCAAAATAAGATAGGTCTAAAAATTTCTCAAGGTCTTTATAGACCAGTCAGGAGTTATTTCTGCCACTTTTGAAAGTAACAGTTACCAAGACCTTTAAATACCAAAAATGTAGGTCTGTTCATTTAAAAGCACTTGCTGCACGTTGGGCAGGCATTGGGGTGGTTGCTGGATTGAGGAGGGAGCGAGGCACACCCTCTGGACCTTCAGACACCCAAGGGGAGGTAGACACCTAGACACATTTATACCCCTATTAAGTGTAATGCCTCTGCAGAGTATAATACTCTGGAGCAGTCAAAGCATACCAGGCTGGGTACTCATTGTGCCTAGAGCGTGTAGGGGGGCCACTGGTAGAGCTAGTTAGAATGTTTACTGAGTCTTTGCTGCACCAGCCATTGGCTATGTTTTACCTCTGTTAAGTCTTGAAATTCTTATAAAATATCTACGAGGTAACTGTTATTATTATTACCATGTTATAAAACTGAGGCACAGAAGAGTTAATTAAGTATGTCACAGTTATACAATTAAGTGTAGTGCTTGACTTTGAACCCTGGCAGGGCTGACTCAGAGCCTTTGCATATGACTGCTAAACTACATTGGCTCATAAGTAGGTTTGTATGAGACAATCCCACTTTACACCTGTTGTCTGGGTGTAATTATTAATAGACTCCACTTTCACTCTCCAGAGTGTTTCCATTTGGATGAAAACTCAAATGGCTTTTCTTAAAGGCTACACGCACAGGAGGTGATGGCTGTGGGTATGTGAAGGGAAACTTGGGAAAAGCTAGAGCGGAGAGTCTGGCACACATCAACAACTGTTTATGTTGTATTCTGAAGTGGGTCCCTTTGTAAGAAATTTTCACCTCTACTTTGCCTTGTTTAGAATGAAATAATTTGTCTTTATTAAAAAAATCAAATACTTAAGACTGAATATATAGTCTATGTATACAAGTAAAAATTCTGCTTTTTAAATGTTTGCTTTTTGAGGAGCTCAGTGTGAATAAGGGGCCAATGTAAGGATCAGAAATGAGCATGGTCCTGAGGATGTAGATAAATAACACTGTAGCAAAGTGAGGTGTCATCAGCTAACAGTCCTTAGGACACAGCCGTGGACTCCAGATCTTAAGGTTGCATTTAAAAAATTTTGAGCATGAGGAATTACCATTGTGGCTCATTCGGTTAAGGACTTAATGTTGTCTCTGTGAGGATGCAGTTTCAGTCCCTGGTGTCACTCAGTGGGTTCAGATACGGCATTGCCACAAGCTGCAGTGTAGATTTCAGATGTGGCTCGGATCCGGTATTGCCATGGCTGTGGTGTAGGCCAGCAGCTGCAGCTTGGATTCAAACCCTAGCCTGGGAACTTCCATGTGCCACAGGTGTGGCCATTAAAATATTTTTTTTTAAGCATGAGCCACCAATAAATTCAAGTAATATGTATGTATTCTAAAACATATACAGAGATGGAAATGAAAATGGTTATGATGAAAAATCAAATTTAAACTATATATGCCAAATATATAGTATATATTACCATAAACATCTTTTTATTTGTAACTTATTAATTCAATGGTTATAGAGAACCCTTTACTCTGTTACAATTTAGTGTGAGCAATGTGATTGAATATCACATTATTTTAAAACTTTTGGCTTAGTTTTTCATACAGAGATTTGAAGTTCTGGTTCCTTTATTTGAATATTTGTCTTTTATTACTGTCACAGGTTAGACTCTTAACCAGATGCTAATGCTAATGGAGGGAGTGCAGTGTTAGTTACACTTACTAAACCATGAGTTTCATTTCCATCCCAGACAGTAATCATGCAAATGTTTTTATTAAAGTCAGACTAGTAAATTCCCTGATACTCATCATTTAATTTTCTTTCACATTACTTGACAGATGCTGCACTTTTATGTATTTAATATATGAGTCCAAAACCCACTTCAGTATTTTGTTTGGAATATTTATAAACAGATCAGAAAATTCTAATTATGAATTTTTAAAAAATAGACTTTACTTTTAGAATTGTTTTGAATTACGGAAATGTTCCCAAGAGTACATTGAGTTCTCATGCAGCCCACCTCTAGTTTCCCTATGGTTATTAGCTTACACAGGTAAGGTACATTAGTCATAACACAGATCAATGTATTATTATTATACTTCTTTCACATTTCCTTTGTCTTTACCTAATGTACCTTTTCTGTTCCAGGATAGGACGTGCCTCTTTAGACTCTCCACACTGTAACAGAACTTCCTTATTTTTTCAGACTGCCCTTGTTTTTGATGACCTTGACAGATTTGAAGAGTATTGGTCAGGTATTTTACAGAATGTTCCCAAGTTTTTCAAGTGTGCAGATATGAGTTTCCATAGATGGTACAAATCACACTGCTTTTTTAAACAAATGCAAATAGATGTAGAAACATTTAAAAACAGTCATTTTAAGCAATTCCCTTTTCATTACTTTTAAAAAGCACTTTTTTGTTTTTCATTATTAAAACCTCACCTTTATGTTTATTGGATAGATATACACAATTGTCATATATTTTTTTTAAATTTATCTGCTAGGTGGCATGCTACCAAGTGTTACATGTTCCATGAAACAGGTCAGGAAATTTAAAACAAATGTCATATATATAAATATATATATAAATGTCATATATATATATGTCATATATAAAAATATATATATAAATATATGCATATATATATTATTATTATTATTTTTTGCTTTTTAGGGCTGCATGTATGGCATATGGGAGTTCCCAGGCTAGGGGTCTAATCAGAGCTGCAGCTGCCGGTCTACACCACAGCCACAGCAATGCCAGAGCTGAGCCACCTCTGTGACCTACACCACAGCTTATGGGAACTCCGGATCCTTAACCCACTGAGTGAGGCCAGGGGTCAAACCGGCATCCCTATGGATACTAGTCCATAGTGGTATGGACTAGTATACTAGTCCCAAAGGGAACTCCCAAATGTCATAGTTTAACAGAAAAACGCACCATCCATCTTCAGTTCAATAACTTCTGAAAGATTTTGATGCAAGATAACAAATAGATATCTGGGCAGTGCAGCAGATTCTCTTGCTTACTCCCCAGTTCATTACTGAGGTCTATAATATAATAACTTTACTGTGTTTTAAAGGTCTTTTAAAGAATGAGTTGCATCAGTGATGTCCTGCAGTACTTTGTGTATTTCTACCTTTCATTTTGCTGTAGCAGTTGGCCTGGGAATAATGAAGTGGATAATTTTTTCTTATAATCTTTTTCCTTATTCCAGCCAAACCGTTGCTCCATTAATGTTATAATGTAAATTTTGTGGGAAAAAACACTATTGAAAAAAAAGAAAGCACTGTTAAAAACAAATTAAAGTGAATGGACTTTCGCTTTTATGAACTAAGGAATACCAAAGATTGCCAGCAAACCACCCAAAATGAGAGGGCAGACATGGAACAGATTTTCCCTCAAGAAGGAAGGAACCAGCTCTGCTGCCACTTTAATATCGCACTTCTAGCCTCAAACACTCTGAGACAATAAAAACTTAAGCTATCCAGTCCGTGGTAGTTACTGCAGCTCTAGCAAACTGTAACGTATGGTGTGGTGGTGAAGTGCATGGATAATAGAGGTAGGAAGTCTGGGTTTAAAACTCAGCTCCACCTCTGACAAGCTGTGTCATGATCTGGCAGGCTAAGCTTTCAGTGTCTCAGTTTACTAACCTGTAAAATGGGGAATAACAATGGTTCAGACCAAACAAAGCTATTATAAGAGTAGGTCCATAGATCCAAAACAAAAAGGTTCTCATATAGTGTCCATTTATTTCTTATTCTTCAGAACTAGATATTATAGCCTATATGTGTACCTTAATTTCCCCATTCTTTGTTCTTTAAAATATTATAAATACTACTGTAATAAATACAATTATAAATAAATATGTTTTCCCTCAGGCCAGACCCTATACGTGTAATTCTTGGATCAAAGAATGTTAGGATTCTTAAGTCTCTGCATGCTCTATGTTTAAAAGTTCCTAATTTGAGCAGCTGTGTTTTAAGGGAATCCCCACATTGTACCTTGACAATCGATAAGAATTACAATTAACTAAAAATGTTCATTTCATAAAATTATTATATTTGCTTTCTTTTTGTTACTTGCAATGGTAGTGATATTGTATGAAATTTATTAATTTTTGAATGCTGATAGTTAAGTGATGAGTATTTGGTTGATGAAAAAGAAATTCAGTTCTTACGGGAAATACACCAGAGCCTCTGTCTTTAGGGAGGAGAAGTTGACCATCTTGAAGCCGTTTGATCCAGCCTGTTCTTTTCCCCTATGAAACATTGGACTTTATCAACTTTTTGCTAATAAAATTCACTTTTCTTTTCAGTTTTATCACAGATAGCCTGCAGAGCTTCTCCTCACTTTAGATACATTGCTAAAACAATTTCCAAATATTTTGAAGTGACATGTCATCCATTCACTGCGTTAAAAAGGCCTGTGCTCAGTACAGCCTTACAGAAACTGAAGAAGCACTGTATTAGGTCTTTGTACTATGCAGTGTGCCAAGGACTTCTAAGTGAAACAAGGCTGAGGAAGGAGGTGGGGAGAAATGAGCAGCCTGGTGCTTTGATGCTGTCAGGAGCAAAGACATATTCATCAATGCCTCTATGAATAACAGCCTGCTAATATCATAATATCATGGCTTAAAATAAACCATCCCACAGGCACTGTGTCGCAAAACAAGCCTTTGTCCTCAATACAATCTTGCTGGGTAAAATTAGTCTTAAAAGGCACTGACAATTCAGTGCCAAAGGGAGGCTTATTTTTTTTTAACTCAGGAGTTTAAAAAAATAACTAGAGCAAAGACCAAAGAAGAAATCCTCTGTGAAGTTCAGTTACTTCTGTTTAGCATGCCTAGATTTTGGAGTTCAGTAACAACTTTATTAGATTTTCTAGATTATATGAAAAATTGTTCGGTATATTTCAGGCATCATTTGTCAGCCCAGACTCAGAGCAGTCATTATGCATGTATTGAGATCCCTGCCAAAATTAATACTTTATTCAGTCTCTTTAAAAATGATAAGATGACAACAAACAGACAAGCTCCAAATCCATGCTGCTTATCTTTGCGCTAGAAGCTGAAGAATTTTGTAGAAGCTGTACTATAAGGAGAAGTGATTACAGTCTGTTTTAATCCTTGTAACTTGCTTTCAGTCGGTAGTCATTAAGGACCTGCCAGAGCCAGGTTCTGTACACGATAGTGGGACATGACGATGAATCCTGCTGCCAGGGATTCACAGTCTGGTGGGGAAGGTAGAGAAATGCAGAGTCATAATTATAAGGCAGTTGCTATTCAAGAAGGATGTATGGACAAGCAAGAGAGTCATCGGAGCAAATCCCACTCTACTGAAGTGAGGTAGACAGGCAGAGGGTAAGCAGAAAGGCTTGAGAAAGCTGCAGCTGAACTAGGTTTTAAGTAGAAATAAAAACTGAATATGAAATGGTAAAAAATTCAGTGGAATGACATGAGCAGAGATTTAGAAGGATGTCTTTTATGTCACGGGCAGGTAAATCCCAAGTGTGAGAGGATAGGCACACAGGAGGTCGAAAAAATCATGCAGAGCTTGCATGCACCTATTGCAGAATTAGACTGCAACCACAGGCAATGAAAACTCACCCAGGATTTTAACCTGGCCAGTAACTTGATCAGTGCAGCCTAGAAAATAAGCCACAGAGTCAGGGGGCAGTGGTCTCTGACGTAGGGTCCATTGAGAAGGAAGTACTGAAGCTTATATTATAAATTGTTGTGTATCTTAAAAATAGTAGTATTATAGATTGTACTCAGTTTGATGCGATGCATCAGAAAAAACCTTTATTGTTTCTATAACTTTTAGTCCACTCTGTAGGCTGATTCTTTTCCTGCCACTGGATGAAATTTTGTGGGAGTCCCATTGCTTTTCTGATCAGTTTTAGGGACAGGTATAGTATCATTTTAGGAATTAAAATGCCAAGTCTCTGCAGTAATCAAAATGATACCTACATTTGAAGTAAAACTTTCTTTTCCCATAGATTGGGTCATTTTCAGGAATAGAAAGGTGGAGGGCAGGAGCTTCTTTTCTGTGTTGTCTTTGTTCTCTTTCTTCTCCTCTGCTGCTCTGTGCACCAGGGCTGGAGTGGGCCAGGTGGAAATGTGAGGAGCACGCTTGTGATCTGGCTTGGTGATGCTCCAGGGCCATGTGGACTCACTGTCCTGAGGTGCTTACGAGGTTTACTAGGAGATTTATCCTCTTAAGAACTTTATCCGTAGTTCTTACCACTTAAGAATACTTCTCTTTCTTCCTTTAGCAGGCTACTCCCTGCACTCTTGCCTAGCCCTTCAGACTCCTAGAAATCCCCCCTTCTGCAGGGTTACTTTAGCTCCTTAGGGTGGAGAGCATTTCAAGATGTTTTCAGGCCAGCTTCCTTCCATCTGGCCCATATCTCTATTCACTTTTCACTCCCATTATAAGTGAAAATGCAAGTCATCCCTAGGGCAAGCTCTTCTCTCTGGCTCACTCTAAATTTCTCTTTGTCTCTGTCTCTGTCTCTCTCTGTCTCTGTCTCTCTCTCTGTCTCTCTCTCTCTCACACACACACACACACACACACACACACACAAACACACACACACTTTCTCCGTCTCTCCTGACTTGGATCGATATGACTTTTTTTTTTTGGCATTTTTCTTTTTAGGGCTGCACCTGCGGCATATGGAGGTTCCCAGGCTAGGGGTCCATTCGGAGCTGTTGCTGCCAGCCTATGCCAGAACCACAGCAAAGTCAGCTCCAAGCTGCATCTGAGACCTACACCACAGCTCACGGCAGTGCTGGATCCTTAACCCACTGAGCGAGGCCAGGGATTGAACCTGCAACCTCATGGTTCCTAGTTGGATTTATTTATGCTATGCCACGATGGGAACTCCTGGGTCGATAGGACTTTAGCATTTCATTCCAGTTCTTAATCTCGCTAATCCTGTAAATACCTCCTTAGCTATCCAAATAATATCCTTGAAGTATCTCTCGATTGGCTTGGTAGAGAAACACCTCCTTGAAAGGTGGGGGAGCTCACAGTACTTGCTACACTTTACATGAATTCCAGCCTTTCTGTAGCTGGAGATGAGTGATCACTAATTCTTGAAGAATAGGTTTTATCATCTCTTACCACATTCTTATATGTGATTTAGTAGCTTTCTGTGAGATTTAGGTATGTGTTTCCTTTTGAAGTCGTTCTCAGTTTTTGGAGCTGAGAATAAATAAAGAGATTATAAGTATTATCCCTGTTAAACCAATAATTAAACTAGGAGGTAGACATATTTAAATCATCAATGGATTTCTGTAAATACATTGCAGGTATATACCTATATATTTTGAGGATCGATTCTCAATAGAGAGGCTTGATCAAACATTGTCCTCAGGGCATTGGTGTAAAGAACACCTTGG
This sequence comes from Catagonus wagneri, assembly GCA_004024745.2. Taxonomy (NCBI): domain Eukaryota; kingdom Metazoa; phylum Chordata; class Mammalia; order Artiodactyla; family Tayassuidae; genus Catagonus; species Catagonus wagneri. Next base: position 8,897,400 of record PVHT020000886.1, on the reverse strand, counting down.
ATGTATGTGAGACAGGATGCAAGGAGACTTGTATAATGGGTAGATGAAATGTGCTAAGGACCTAAATCAAAGGAGCAAAAATGCCAGTGAAGAGGAAGGGACAGCAGGATGTCCTGGACTGGGAGATTGATAAGACACCATTTTGAACTGAATTGCGTCCCTCTCAAAATGTATATGTTGAAGCCCTGATCCCCAGTAACTAAGAATGTGACTGTATTTGGAGATAGGGTCTTTAAAGAGATAATTAAGTTAAATAGAGGCCATTCTGGTGGGTCCTACTGCAATCTGGCTGGTGTCTCAATAAGAAGAGATTAGGACACATGCGAGACACCAGGGATGCAAGCACTCAGAAGAAATGCCACGTGAGAATACAGAGAGAAGGCGGCTGTCTACACACCAAGGAGAGAGGCCTCGGGAGAAACCAACTGTGCTGACAACTTGGTCTTGGACTTTCAGTCTCCAGAACTATGAGACAGAAATTTCTATTGTTTAATCCACTCAGGTTGTAGTATTTTGTTATGGAAGCCCTATCAAATTCAAACAGATGCCCAGGAATTTCCATTGTGGCTCAGTAGTAACGAACCCAGCTAGTGTCCCTGAGGACCTGGGTTTGATCCCTGGCCCCATTTAGTGGGTTAAGATCCACTGTTGCTGTGAGCTGCAGTGTAGTTCCCACTCATGGCTAGGATTGTTCATGGCTATGGCTGTGGTGTAGGCCAGCAGCTGTACCTCCAATTCAACCCCTAGCCTGGGAACCTCCATATACCGTAGGTGTGGCTCTAAAAAGCAAAAAAACGAAACAAATAAATGGAAAAAAATAAAAATCATTATTAAAAAAAGAGATAAGGGAGGAAAGAGACTTAACACAGAAAAGATGTTTTAGTTATTAGTCTTTAGTAAAAAAACTGCAAAATTAATTAATTAATTTAGAAAAAACCCAGATACTAATTATGGGAGAATGGAGAAGGGGCCAGGACCTTGATTTATGTAGTAAAGATAAGAATAATGTGGTAAAGATAAGAATTATGTGGTGAGGCATCTTGAGAGGAGGACTCTTGCCTTTCCCCTTCTGTCCTTACTTTTCTTCTGTATCATCTAGTTAACAATCAAGGGTTCAGTCAAACTCATATACTGTTCCATGCTGAGGGAAGGATAAGGTCAGAGGGCATCGTACATAGTGGTTCAATGCAAGGGTTTTTGAGTCAGGAGAACTTGTGTTCAAGTACCAGCTATACCGTTTTGAGCAGGTTATGTAACCAGTTTTATGAACTGACTTAAACCAGTTTGGTTAATCTTGCAAAGTGCTGACTAACCCTGCAGTGTTTTCCCTGTTCGGTACTTGAGATATTTGTTAGTCACTCTAGAGAATGAAATAAAACTATGTGTCAAAGCTGTATAGCACATCTGGAGAATTTTAAGGTTAATGGGGGAAAATATAAAATTCTAAATTGATTTGCCCATCTGTAAAATAGATTAATTTCACCAATACCGCATGCATAAGGCAAGGATTAAAGCAAATCATGTCTGTAAAGGATTGAGCTCCATTTCTGGCATATAGTTGGAGCTTAAAAGTAGTTGATTACTTTCTCTGCAAGATGACATGGTTCTTCAAAGAAAGTAGCCTCCATTGTGTTGCTAAACCAATAACTAGGAAATCTGATCTAGAGATTTACTGATTAGTAGCAAACATTTCTTTGACCCTACAGATCATATCAATTAGGGAGTCTTAATTAAGTACTGTCTTCAGTCTTTAAATGTTTTCTTAAACTTTTGCCATGCTTCTGTTCTAATACACTCTTTTTAAATATAGGGAAAGATTTTTCTTTCAACTTTTACTCTTTTATTCCTAGGAGTATAAATTTCTATCCAAAAGAGGGTAAATTGAGTTCCTGTTGTTGCACAGCAGAAATGAATCCGGCTGGTATTCATGAGGATGTGGGTCCAATCTCTGGCCTTGCTCAGTGGGCCAGAGATCTGGCATTGCCTTGAGCTTTGGTGTATATAGGTCAAAGACATGTCTTGGATCTGTGTTGCTGTGGCTGTAGCTGTGGCCAGCAGCTGTAGCTCCAATTCGACCCCTAGCCTGGGAATCTCCATATGCCATGGGTGCAGTCCTAAAAAAGCAACAAAACAACAAAAGACACACACAAGAGGGTGAGTAAATACTTCTATAGATTCAGTTTTGAATTGTGGACAGTTTACACAGTAAGTTTTTCACCTTTGTGCAAGAAAGCTGAGAGTTGTCCAGACAACATTTGAGATTTAATACAGTCTTAGGTCCACTGGACCAAAAGAACACACATCAGATTATTAAATTTTGTTACTGAGGGCATACGTTACTTAGGATATTGTTTAAACTCTAAACATACTTTTCTGATTTGTTCAGTTCCCTCTTTCTCCATCTAATTTTTTGATGTCTTGCATGTGCAACTGTAAATATTGGCAGTAAATGTGATTCAGTGTAGTTAGTAACTTTCAGAAAAGCTGTATCTACTATAAGATGTCAACCATTCAAAATAAACTGAGAAAATTAGTCAGAAATGCGAATATTTGGGCTGTGTGATAATCCTTCCCATATTTGGAAACATTATAAATGGGATAAGTTTAAAGAAGGGAACTGATATTATTACAACTCAATTTATAAACAATGATTGATCTTTCTCTTTTCCAAAACTGTAATTTAAGCAAGAAAACATGTTGCCTTCGCCATTTCTATATCCTTCAGACATAAGAACAGCTGTTTTGCCAGCAGTGTGCATTCCTCTTTCTATAGTGTTAAGTAGCATTAGAAAGAAAAGTTTTTCTGATTTCAAAAGGACCAGCTGCTCTGATGTTTTGGGACTATTCCCATATGTTTTGAAGGGAAAAATTAAATGAAGCCAAACCAAAGACTTTTGACTTCATAGAAGAGACAAAGATTTTCAAGACTTTCTCAACCAGAAAGTTTATAATTAGAGTATTAATTTCCTGGAGGGAATTTTTGCTTCTTTGTGTAACTTAAAGGACAATTTTTTTAATCCAGTCTCTCATAGAATTTTTTTTTTTTTTTGGTGCTTGGAATTAATAGTCCAATGAGCCCAAAAATAGTCCCTGATGCTTGGCTGAAAAGCTAATTCAAGAGCAGCTAGTAATATATTAAAACATGAATTAGTCCTCAAAATCAGAGTCTTGCAGCCCATTAGAGAAATATGTGAATCTGCTTTACAAATGACTAATTTCATATTTGTGTTTAAGCTAACTGGCACTGCTTTGAAGACATCTGTTTTGTGAATACTAACATTTAGACTATATAAAGAAGAACAAACAGAAACCTCTCTTCTAAGAAACCCCCTGTGGAGACACTTAATGGCCTACCACTTGTGGATCAGCTAGAAGAGCCTGGCTTAGAAATCAACCACATCTATAGCAGTGATCTTTCATTAACTTGTAGTGTCTCTCAAGGTTATTTGTGGCAAGAAAGAAACTGCAGTCCTTTGGTCAGGCCCAGACAATTTACATGAAGTAGGCTGGGAAATAGATCCATGTGGGAGGACATGAGCCACAATTTTCTAGGTGGGATGGGCCTGGGGGTGACCTTGCCACATGAAAATTGTACATGATCTTGGACCTGATAAATGTGTATGTCCCTTTAAGCTTGATGAGTGACTCATCTAACTAGATGTTTGTGTTAAGAAAGGAAATATAACATAGAAAAAAAATAGGGAATGACATTTTATCAAGTTAACAGGAATAAGGAAGTGGCTTCTGGTTTCCAGTACTGAGGCTCATATGTGTCCTCAAAGCTGCTGTTTTTAGCCCATGATCTTTCTTCAGTCTCTTTATCTTCTCCAGACTGCCAGCCAACCCCCAAAATAATTTTGTCATACTTTAATTTATATTGTTTGTGTTGTAAAAAAAGTAGGTATATTAATCATCCTTTTTTGTAAAATACATACACATTCTTTTCTGATATTTTTAAACACACTGAGGAACTTCCTTCACTATCGCTTCACTGATTATTTGAGAATCAATATCCAGGTGCAAAGGATCTGTCTGTGTATGCAGCCAGGCACATCACTTAAATCTGATTTAACTTGGGTAAATTGACATCTATTAATTGTGCTCTGGACAATATAGTGTAATGATTGATGATAATAATTAAAAAATAATAATAGCATTAGCTGACATTTAGAGAATGCTAACAAGTTCCAGTCATTGATGTTTTCTGACATTTTCTGTTTTTAGTAATCTTTCACAGCAGTTATTTTTTTTTAATTATCTATTTTTTTTTTTTTTATAGGTCAGGAAACTAGAGCGCAGATAGGTTAAGTATCCTGCTTAAGGTCACATAGCTAATAAGAGGGACACTAGGATTGGAAACCTATGTTGTCTAAGTCCTGAGCCAAAGCTTTTGTTGCTTTCATTGCATCAGGCTGCTTTCTTGACTAAGATCTCCCTAGGGACAAGGGGGAGGTAGGCACAATTTTGATTTCATAGGTGTTATTGTCCTTGGTATGCTGTGATTTTTCTTCATTTTACATTTGTGTCTTTTAATCTCCCTTCCTCCCACCATAGGTATCTAATTCTCTCATGCATCCGTGGGCTCTCTCATGTGTAAAGTTATTAGGCTATTTTTCTTGGAGATGGAAACATTTATGACAATTTTATAAAAAGAATACAGGCAGCAGGTAATACTTAGTACAAATGAATGAATCATAAATTACAGAATTTCCACAGTTGGTTCAGGTTTTAGGAGAACTGGGGACTTGCCTGAAATGCTTTAACCGTCTTTTGGCTAATTGCCTCCACGCAAGGTAGACAGTGGGGGAATAGGCCTCTCTGGGAAGTTGAAACAAGGCGGGTCCTTTTTCTTGATACACCCACACAACCCACTGCCCCCAAGTCAGGATGACGCTTTGATGAATCCCATTGTGGTTCAAGATCCAGAAAGCCCCATGTTTGTAAATGTTTCCTTCATAATACAGTGTTAGTCTTTGTTACAAGTGCTTCTGAAATGGTGATGTGACTTGGAAAAACAAGAGTAATAGCAGAGTAAAGATTAAATCTTCTGGATCCAATGAGTCCATTTTTTGCATGAGTATGACACTTTGGACTTTTGTTTCCTGTTATGATTTCTTACAGCTAGGGGAATTTTGCTGAGTTATGCTATCCTTTAAGGCTACCTTGTTTTTTAAACAGATTGTATATTTTTGTTTTGTTTTGTTTTGCCTGTATCTTTGACATGAGGAAGTTCCTGGGCCAGGGATTGAACCCACACTGCAGCAGTGATCTGATTCACAGCAGTGACAATGCCAAATCCTTAACCCACTGTGCCACTAGAGAACTCCCAGATTGGGTATTTTTGGATAACTAAACCAGAACATATTCCAGCTCTATAGACTATGTGTATTTATGTGGTGTATACATTTGTGTGCACATGTGTGTGTTTCAGGAATAGAGGTGACTCTTTCCTAGGTTGGTAGAAATGCTGCAGTGTATAAAACTGATGTATTATTTCTCAATGGTGAAATAATCTCTAGACTTATACCATTTAAGTAAAAATACTTCGTATCTTTTTGAAATTTAGGGTTTATGTCAGAGTGAGAACTAATAAAAATTTTGAAGTCAACAAAATCTCTTAAAGGAGAAAGAGCCACTTGGCATGGCACCCACAGAAGTCACTACCTAAGGGTCTATATTCTTAAACTAAGTATAAGGGCTTGTCAAAAACTGTGGAAGGTTTGAGATTTTACACTTACAGCATAACACATTAATCCCCTCCTCCGCCCCTGCCCCCTGTAGGGATACAAGTCTCCTGGGTTAGAGACATAACATGGTTTATTACTCACAACCAGTACCTGCAGCCAGATGATCACCATTTTTGTGCTGTTCCATGAACTCCGATTCTCATAGGGTGACATAGAAAGGCCACCAACACACTCCCTCCCCAAGCACAGTGGAATTTAGGAACAAGAACTATTTATAATAAACAGCAAACAAACCTTCCCTCTGCATTGGAGGAAAACACTGTCTTCCAACGCTGCTTAAAAAAAAAATGCTTTAAAAAATAGCCTGCCACATAGTAGGTCCTTTTTAGTTATCTATAGTTATATATTTTATATGATAGTGTATATGTGTTAATCCCAACTTCCCTGTTTATCCCTCCCTGAAACATCTACCCCTTTGGTAACCCTAAGTTTGATTTCAAAGTCTGTGAGTTAGTTTTTGTTTTATAAATGAGTTCTTTTGTATCATTTTTAAATTAGAGCTCACATATAAGTGATATACTATGATACAGGGAGGTCTACTCAATGTTCTGTATTAACCTGTATGGGAAAAAGAATGCATATATGTATTTGTATAACTGATTCACTTCGCTGTACACTGGAAACTGATACTATACCCCAATAATATTTTTAAAAAATACAGCCTGCTACAAAAGGCAATCACTGCCTTTGCTTTTAAGACAGGCAAAAATGCAAGAGACTCCTGTAGGGCTATTGCTCAACAGATTATTCCTCTGCTTTCCATTTCTTAGTATCTACTTTTCTTTCCTTTTCAATACCCATGCTATGCTATCACCTTGCATTTATAACTAAAACCAATAGAGAGGAAAATATTTAATCTGTTAGTTCAGTAGTTAATTTGGATCCATTTTATAGCTCACCTCATCATTTGTGCAGACATTGGTCAAAAATAGCAGACATGAAAGAAGTACCTACTGGATGATGTTTTCCATAAGAACCAGGGCTTGAAGGTCAAGAGTAAAACCTGAGTAAAGCTTGAAGAGGCCAGTCAGGATCTGAGACCTCAGGGCCCCATTCTAGAACAAACACTGAATGAAAACGGCAGCAGAGCATCAGCAAGGCTGGCAGCTGTGAGTAATCTAGGGAACTGGACTGGAAGAAATACACATTTAGGACTGTCTTCCTAGTTAATTTTCTGCTTGGCCTTTCCCCAAGACTCATCTTCCATCCTTTGTGACCACCTTCGCTGTCTGCATAAGAGGGCTTTGTGGAGGCACTGCATTACCCGGAATCCCTTGCCAGCTGGCCCCACCAGGAGGCACCAATAGTGACTGAAGTGGGAAGAGAGAAATGTAGGGGATTTCTTTCCCATGCTGTTCATGGGCAGGGTCTCAGACCTTCCATAATGCTGCCCCAGGCCCTCTCAGGCAGCTCTTCCTCCACAGCTCCTGTTCTCACTGGGTTCGTGTTTCAGGACGAAGTGGTAAGTTAGTCTGTTAACTGTTGTTAATCTTCAGTGCCCCCAAATCCCTTGGTGATTCTCTTAATTAATGACCCCCTCATAAGGTGAACTTTAGTCAAGTCTCTTAAATATTTCAAGTTGGGTTCTGTTTCCTACTGAGACTCAGACTGATAGAACTAGAGAAAAAAAATGGGACCCTAGTCTCAAAGAACTGAAGATAATAATAGACCCTTATCAAAACATTACTGTATTTTGGTTTAAGCCTCACAGCACTGAGGTAGAAACTATTACTAGCTCCATTGAACAGATAAAGAAGCCTGGGGCACTGAAATCTAGCGACCAGGGGAGCAGAGACTTAAACCCGACAGTTGGAACCTAAAGTTCTCAGTGTTAGCACTGTACACTCTGAGGCACATGGCCAAGGTCAGCCATCACGATATGCTCCTGGGTGGAGCAGAGGCTTCGTCATCATAATCAGAGGAGGAGGAATAAGGCAAGAGTCAAATGATAGCAGCTGGTGTTCAGGATTAGCATGGGATCAAGAGCAAACTGTCTGGCTGCTGAATAACTGGTCTAGGACTGGTCCTGCATCATAGGCCTAGGTTGAATCCAGTTTTTTTGAGGTTAAGACTCCCAAGCTGTGGGAGTGAAGGGCTATAGGGGCGAGAAGTCAAGGAATGGGGGTCGTTGCCACGTCTAGGTTTCAAGCTATAAGTTTAAATATCCTTTATAGATAGAAATATCCATGTAAGAATGGTAAAATACACCACTGAATGCAGACGGTTCATTCAAACCCAATTAGAGTGTCAACTTATTTCAAAAGAGAGCTATATATTTGTAAAATGAACTGAAGTGAGTCAAACAGAAAGAACAAAATAAAAATATTGTGTACAGTTGAGCAGTTACCTGACTTTCAGATGTCTAGCACTATTAACTTTCCAAAACAACAATGAACGTGGAAATAAGCAAAAAGGCTAATAATCCAAAACAAAAAATTAGCCCGTAACATATTTGAGAACATTTAATGGCTAAAAGGAAAAACATTATTTCTTCGACTAATAATTACAATAAAACTCAGTTCCAGTTGGCACTAAAGCCTAGAAGCCCTGGAGAAATAACAGCGTAAACAGTGCAAAGATTGATGAAAGAATATTTGGAAATATCCACATGCTAGTTTATCTCAGAAAGACAAGTGGCTAGTCTCATTGCAAATGCTTTGTGGCCAGAGAGAAGAAAGAATAGTGAGGAACTGTGATGAGAAGTGACAGCCAGTATCAGAAATCCTCACTTGGGGGGAGGCAGAAGAAATACAAATTAGCAGAATCCAGCAACCAGAGATCACTTACTGTGTTGGTGAGCACAGCTCAGCCTCCCCTGACACCTTCACACTTTTCCATTCCAGGCACTCCAACCAGCAGGGAACAGGAGCCTGTGGTCACCTGACTGCTTCTATTCCCAGAACAGCCTTCTGCATCACCACTTCCTTTATTACTCTACTACAGCCCTGTCTTGATTCTGTCCTTGGTAGTCTCCGAAGCTGCTCCAGGGGGACAACAATATGTAGCAAATGCCACTCGTAATTTCCTCCTCTTAATGATTCTCCATGAATGTTTAGTTAAAAGATGTGTGATATTCTAAAGTAAGAGGATCATTTAATTTTGCTTATTCCAGACTGTCAAATGAATTTAACATGGAAATCTTTTTATTTCTGTCTCAAGAACAACCTTTGGGAAATGCTGCTATGGTTGCTCCAGACCAGACACAGGTGTGTCCTAGAATCACCCGTGTCAATCAGAATTAATATAAGGAGAGTTTAATAAAGGGACTCTTTGCAAAGATGTGGGCTCAACTTAGGTAAAGGAACAAAGGAAAATGAGGAAACTGGATAGTGATATGAGAGAGCCACTACTGCTCCTCAGATGCTGAACCTACAGAGGCAGACCCCTTGCTGTAAGGCAAGAGGCGGCCTCTGGGAGATGCAGCCAACTTGAGACATAAACGCCAGACCTTCCTCTCTTCCCTACCTTTGCATCTGCTGTTGCCTCCTCTGTGCCAGTGGCTCCTTTGCTGTATTCTGGAAGGCAATCTGTGCAGGTCCGCAGCCCAGAATGGAGAAGGGCGGGAATGGTCGTGGGGGGCAAAGAAGGGACACTAGATACCACCTCCCTTACTAACAAGTCAAAGCTTCCTAAGGTAAAGGCAAATAATTTATAAAATTTGTGTTATAAAGAGACATGCAATGAGATCTCTCCAGGACTTAATGAACAGAAACATTGGATGAATTAGTGTCGTGTTGCTCATCCTTGCCATGTGATATAGCTCTTTATTGCCATGTCACACAGTAAGGATAGCTCCTGGTAGATTTTGAATCAGATGGAGCTGTTGACTAACTTGGTGCCTGCATGTATCAAAATTAGTCTCAAGCTCTGTTTCCTGAGAGTATATCTCAGGAAAAAAAATCAGAAAATGTTGCTATCTTTGGTTCACAGATTGCTAAAGAGTATACAAAAAGTTGCATAACTATCAGAATAAATCACAGGCACTAGAAGAAAAATACAATGAGCAAGCTTGAAGTTGCAGTCAGATATTTTGATAAAGAACAGTTCATTTAGAGAAATAATGCAGAGAGTTTCTGTTTTGAACTGTACAGTATTTATTTTGTCATGGGGACGCAGGCAGTGAACAATAATTTAGAGTCAGAGAGACTGGGGTTAGAGTCTTGTTTTCCTCACTTACCTGGCCGCGACTGCTTGACAGATTCGTCAGTCTTTGCAGCTGATTTTGTTTTGGTTAAGTTATAACTTAATATTAATAGGAGCTAATATTTGCTAACCTCTTACTTTATACCAGGCACAGGGTTGTGCATTATCTTAACACTTCTTATGCTAAACCTAGGAAAGATACATTTATTATTCTAATTTTCAAATAAAGAAGTGTATTCACTTTCTCAAGGTTAATAAGTGCTTGATAAATGTTAGCTGCTGAAATTATTTATTATTACTATTACGGTTAATATCACTTGTTAACTTCTGCCTTAAAAATAATAGGCAAATAAGTTGCCTCTGGAATATAGCAAATGTGGCTAGTTTGATTTTAAATATAGGGTGATATTACCAGCCCCCACTAAAGTAAAATGTATGGTAATTCTTCTTTTAAAAATGTAGTTGTTCTGAAATTTTCAAAGGTGTCACACATTTACTTATATAGAGTATTTTAATACACAAAGGAACAAATTATATATATTTTCCCTATTTGTTCCTTAGAAGGCATATCCTTAAAAGAGGAATATTTCAGAACCAACCAGGTTACAGAGAATAAGAAACACTTGGTCAAAGCATTGACCTTGAAGATGCAGGTTTTTAGAGTCTGGGAAAATAAAAAAGATCGTTTATTCGCTTATCTATTAATCCAACTTGTTTGATTGTCATTTAATTCTGCTATTTCGTTATTGATTTTATGTCTGGATGATCTACCCACTGATACATGAGGTGTTAAGGTACCCTTCTATTATTGTATTCCTGTCAATTTCTGTAAGTCCATTAACATTTGCTTTGTATATCCTGGTGCTCCTCTGTTGGGTGCACATACATTTATAAATGTTATATCTTCTTACTGGATTGACCCCTTTATCAGTATATAATGCCCTTTTGTCTTTTATTATAGTCTTTGTTTTAAAGTCTGTTTTGCCTGATATGAGTATAGATACCTCCTTTCTTCTTAAGTAGGTTTCTTGTAGGCAGCGTATGGATGAATTTTGTTCTATATCCATACCCATTCTGTGTTTTTTTGGTTTGCAAATTTAATTCATTTACATTTACAATAATTATTGATAGGTATGTATTTTCGCATCTTTTTATTTTATGCATTCCTTAGCTAATTATTGTAATTTTAGGTAATTTTTACTATTTTGTCTTTTACTCTACATGTTTACTTTGAGATTGATCCATTACCTTTCTTATATATTTATTTTCTTACATATATGTATATATATTTCTTATATATTTATTTATTATTTTTGGTGTGTATGTCTTTTTAGGGCTGCAGCCAAAGTATATGGAGGTCCCAGGCTAAAGGTCGAATCAGAGCTGTAGCTGCTGGCCTATGCCACAGCCAGAGCAATTCCATATCCAAGCCGTGTCTGCAATGTACACCACAGCTCATGACAACGCCAGATCCTTAACCCACTGAGCGAGGCCAGGGATTGAACCTGCATCCTCATGGATACTAGTCAGATTCATTTCCGTTGATCCATGACAGGAACCCCTCCAGTGAGATTTTTTACTTTTGTGTGTTTTCAGCCATTTCAGTTAAAGAGGTCCCTATAACATTTCTTGTAGGGTTAGCTTAGTAGCGATTAATTCCTTTAACTTTTGCTAATCTGGAAAACTCTTGATATTTCCTTCAGTTTGGATGATTATCTTATGGGTTAAAGAATCCTTTGTTGGAAGGTTTTTTGTTTCAGCACTTTATATATATTATACCATAAAGTTTTTAACCCACAAAATTTCTTCTGAAAATCTACTGATAGCCTTATATGGTTTCTTGTTTACATAAGAAGTTGCTTTTCTCTTCCTGCTTTTAGGATTCTCTTTTTATCCTTAAGCTTTACCATGTTAATTATATTGTCTTCATGTGTATCTCTTTGAATTCTTCTTATTTGGAAATCTCTAGGATTCCTGGACCTAGATATCTGTTTCCTTCACCAAATCAGGGATGTTTTTAGCCACTATTTCTTCAGATAATTTTTATAGCCATTTCTCTCCTTCTGAGGCCCTTATTATACTGTGTATATTATTCATGGAGCTCAAACCCTTGTTCCTCAGGGAAGAAATCCGTACCTTTGTGATCCCTCCCAGTTGTGAATGGCTGCAGCTTGATTGTGCTTTTCTCCTCGAATAGACTGTGTCTGTACCTCTCCTGCCCTTTTTGCTGCTTCCCTCTTATAGTTTGTTGTAGAGGCTCTCTTCACCCAGTTTTTAGTTTCCTTTCCAAGGGAAACAAGTATTTGTAGGTTTGTTGTGTTCATGGGAGTTGGTAAACTCAGGATCTTCCTACACCACCATCTTGAGCCTCCCCCAGTACTTCTTTAGGTGAAATAGAGCAGTGAATTGAGGGTGATAGTATGTCTACAAGTGGCACTTTTATTGCCAATGTTTATATAAATAGACACTGACAACCATAAAGAAGAGGGGAGAGAAGAACATATTGGTTTATACCTGTGTCCTTGGAACTATGGAATTCTACATAGAACCATCCAACTAGTGGCTGAAGCGACAAACACTTGCTAAACCAGTATATAGGGACTTTGGGTTTTCATTGGATGTTTAAAGCAGAGAACTTAATTTTTTACTTCTAACCCAGAGGTTTTATTAGTTTATGATTCCTTTTCATACATTTTTTTAATGAATAAAGATTTTTTTTGGCTGTACCCACAGCATATAGAAGTTCCTGGGCCAGCATTCAAACTCGCACTACGGCAGCAAACTGAGCCCCTGCACTGATAACACTGGATCCTTAACCTGCTCTGCCACAAAGGAACTCCAAGTTTATAATTTCTTGAGGAGCAAACCAATTATTTGGAAGAAGGATTTTTATTTTTTTAATTTAACAACATTGTTTTATAATACTTCGCCTATATAATTGTAACAGCTATATATATACACATATATAAACTTCATATATATACATATATAATTTTAGTTATGTGTGTGTGAGTGTATAAAGTTGATGCTATTAACCAGTTCTTTGATAACCCAAAAGATAACAGCCTTACTTGGGCTTATTTTAATAGATATTACCTGCTTTCCTGCTTCTTTTCTCTGATTTTGTTTTCTACAAATAATTGTTACTGTCTTTAATTTTTATATGTGATCTTCAACAAGATTATGGGCACATTATTGAGTCTGAATTACAAAAATCAACAAATGCTGAATTATTTGTCCAAAAAGAATTCTCCCTCTATCATAGACATTGTTGATATCAATCATCTATGCATTTTTTTTTTATGTTCCTGAGTATATCAAGTATTTCCACATTGCTAACTCACATGATATTGTGTAAGGATGAAGTGTTTACGGGATTTCATAGAGCTTCCACAGAAAGAGGAAAGGAATATTCTGGAAATTTTAATCTTGATTTGTTTCATTTTGTATAATTTATCGTCTCAGCCAGACTTTAGATTCTTAGAGAACTAAGTGGTGCCTTTTCAGCCCTGTTTTTAGCCATACAGTGCTTAATGCAATGTTCAAGTGCCTGAAACAGTACCAGATTTAGTACATTCTCATGAAATGAAGGACTAAGTCTGAAGCTGATATTTTACAAAAACTGAGAAATTAAATTCATTTTGAGGTTCACAAGGTAAATGTGTTCAAAGGTTAGTCAGTGCTAATTTGGTTATTTTTTAAAGCACTTAGAAAAGCTTTTTGAAGTAATTGATTATTTCTGTTTCTCACTGAATTCGCTGTAAACAACTATGCTTTTTCTTTTAGAGAAATGTAAGTCAGATAGACTAGGACATATCAATGATCATGTAAAACCTAACAGGTGAATTTCTGTTCCCCTCCCATTTGCACAGTGCCGTATACCCTGGAAGTTATGGATAAATATCATCTAACTGGTGAGCCACCCATTGTTTTCCTTCTTATAAATGTTCCTATAATTAAGGGTCGTCTTTCTTTGTAATTATTTTGCCTAGAAAGATGACCATAAATGTTTAATGCTCTTGTTTAAGAAATGACTTTATGATTTCTATTTAGGGTGGTTTAAAATGAAGTTCCTCCCATTTGTATGCAATGGGTCCACCTATAGCCTTCAGTCTTTGGCAATATCCTGATAGCAGTTGTATTCAAATTTTGCTAACTAAAAGTATACACTGTACCAGGCACTCCAGGCCTGCCAGGTTCTTCCCAAATATAATCTGAGACTTTTCAAAGGCATTTTCCACGTCCACTCAAGTTAGTCCTCCTTGTTATGCTATTGCTTCTGATGGCTTTCTGTCTGGTCTCTTAGACACAGACACACAGTCCATGCCTTTGGTTTAGGATTTAATAAATAAAGCCCTAGCTTCTGTTGCCAAGGCCAGACATCTGTAATCTGAACTGAAGGTGTGCATCTTCTGCGGTGGTTGCTAGGCGATGCTGTAACCCCCACCTCCACTGAACAGGACCCATTGCTAGTGTGACGAGCAGGGCTGATGGCTCAGGTTGCCAGTGCTCTCATAGGTCTCAGTTCTTCCACTACAGAGTGGACATGGGAATGGCATCCTTCTTCTAGAATATGATAGATTACAGAGATTCCTTAGCAAGAACTGTAAGATGTTGAGAGTTTAGTGAAATATTTCCTTTAGTTGGCAGAATTGGCCTCTTTCTCTTTAGTGTATAGAGAGAGAACAACCCAGAATCTAGGTGGGGAGAGTTTCCAGTGTTACCTGTTTATCTGGAACCACATCTCCGCTTTGACCCTCAAACTCTGTGCAAATTCTCCTCAGCTTTTTCATATCTTGATATTAATTTTCTATCAACCTCCTGCTGACCCTACTTGAAATTTGACTCCTGTTTGCCCAGGCTCAGTTTTCTAGATATATTTATGTACAGTCATAGTTTGGGAGCTCCTTAGCATTTGTGTAAATCAGCTGGCACAAATATGAGGTCAGAGAGGAGTGTGACTCAAAAATTCCTGTTTATACAACTCAACCGGATGGCTTTTATATGTAAAAAAGTGAGCATTTATACTCTGATTCTTAGAATCTGTTGTGGACAGGAGTGATGAGAAATTCCTCATGTGATTCAGATACACTTTTCTGTGAAGACAGAGAGAGTGAAAGCAAAGGAGATGGGTGAATATTGGGGGGAGGGTACCTCCCACATATCTTATACCAAAAAATCACTGTCCCTAAAGAGTGTATTATAAATTTCAGTTTATAAAGTAATATGCCTAACTTAGTTACTTTTATACAGAGGTTAAATTTGGTACAACAGAATTCTCAGAATGGGTGTGAGAGATTTCAGGAGTCTGAGCTTGAGAAACCTCTTATAATTTCTCCAGGGTTTTAGTTTATCCTAGTTTTATTATGTTCTCTGTTCTGGCTCTTCCAAACATCATGCTTTAATTATACACCTGTCAATTTTCTGAGATCATGTCTCAGGTGGGCTTTATATTTTTCTCATTCTCTAGGAGTGGTTGGTGTGATGATTACTTTTACCTCTTAAATATATTTTGCTAATATTTTAGAGAATATAGCTGTAGCTATATGTGTAGTTCAGTGTTACTTTAGCTATACTGGTCAGTGAAGAATACCATAATAAGATCACAATAGCAGAAGAGGCCACAGGAGATGGGGAAGTAGCCTTCTGGAAGCATAGTCTTTAGAATATGCTAGTAATGAACACATTTGATGCTTGAAGCTGTAGCAAAGCAGGAACAAATTTGGATTAGTTAGCATCATGTGGTGATTTGCAAGGTCAGTAGCAGGTGAGGTAAAGTCATAGAATTAGAGAACTTTTGAGCTGGAAAGGATCTTTTAAACCAGTGGCTTTCTGACTGTTGATTAAAATCTTCAAAAAGAAATGCATTTTACATCATGACTCAGTAACTGTATAGGTATGTCTGAAACAAAGACACACACATACACAGACACAAAAATAACAGTAGCTGTATTTATCACAGGGAAGCACTTATCCATTCTATTCTTTTTTCATTTTTTTAAGTTTTATTAAAATATAGTTGATTTACAATATTGTCATAAATTTCTGCCGTACAGCAGAGTGACTCAGTTATATACATACACACATCAGTTCTCTTTCAGATTCTTTTCCCACATAAATTATTACAGAATATTGGGTAGAGTTCTCTGTGCTATACAGCAGGTCCCTAATGGCCAATCATTCCGTATACCTTAGTGTACGTATACCAGTCCCAAACTCCCAGTCTGTCCCTCCTCTCAGCACATATCCCCTTTGGTAACCATAAATTTGTTCCCAAAGTTTGTGAGTTTGTTTCTGTTCTGTAAATATGTTCATTTGTATCCTTTTTTTTTTTAAGATTTCACATTTAAGTGATTTCATATGATTTTTGTCTTTCATTGTCTGACCAACTTCACTAAGTCTAATAATTTGTAGATTATTATTAGACTTAATAATCTATTAGACTCAATTATCCACGTTGCTGCAAATGGGTCATTTTATTCTTCTTATGGTTGAGTAATATTCCACTGTGAGTAATATTCCACTGTATATATGTACCACATCTTCCTTATTCATTCTTCTGTAGTTTGACATTTAGGTCGCTTCCATGTCTTCTAACCCAAAGCCCTAATTTATCCTTCTATTTATAAGAATATGCACTAATACCCTTCTCTCCCCCTTTTCACTTTGGTAGCCATAAGCTTGTTTTCTTTGTCTGAGTCTATTTCTATTTTGTATATAAGTTCATTTGTATCACTTTTTTAAAGATTCTATATGTAAATGAGATCATATGATATATATCTTTGTCTCACTTCACCTAGTGTGATAATCTCTAGGTCCATCCATGTTGCTGAAAGTGGCGTTATTTCATTCTTTTTTACAGCTGAGTAATATTCCATTATGTTACTGATTATATATATTATTGTATTACTGGAATGCGTATATACATATCATATCTTCTTTATCTGTTCATCTGTTGATATTGATATTTAAGTTGCTTCCATGTCTTGGCTACTGTAAACAGTGCTGCAATGACGATTAAGGTGCATGTATCGTTTCTTTAACTTATTATAGTTGATTTATAATGTTATGTTAGTGTCTGCTGTATAGTAAAGTGACCCAGTTATACATTTATATACATTCTTTTTTTTCACATTATCCTCTATCATATTCCTCCACAGGTGATTAGATACAGTTCCCTGGGCTATACAGTAGGATCTTGTTGCTTATTCACTCCAAATGCAATAGTTTGCATCTACTAACATGTATGCTTTCAAATTATGGTTTTATCCAGAGATGTGCCCTGGAATGGGATTGCAGGATCATATAATAAATCTGTTTTTAGTTTTTTAAGGAAGCTCCACACTATTTTCCATAGTGACTATACCAACAGCAGTGTAGGAGGGTTCTTTTTTCTCCACACCCTCTCTAACACTTACTATTTTACACTTTTTGATGATGGCCATTCTGACTGGTGTAAGGTAATAAATACTTCATTGTAGTTTTGATTTGCATTTCTCTGATAATTTGCAATGTTGAGCATTTTTTTCATGTTTTTTTTGCCATTTTTATGTCTTCTTTGGAAAAGTGTCTTTTTAGATTTTCTGCCTATTTTTCAATTGGGCTGCGTTTTGTTGTTACTGAGCTGCATGAGTTGTTTGTATATTTTGGAGATCAGTTCCTTGTCAGTTTCATTTGCAAAGATTTTTGCCCATTTTGTGTGTTGCCTTTTTGTTTTGTTTATGGTTTCCATTGTTGTGCAAAACTTTTAGGTTTAATTAGGTACCATTTGTTTATTTTTGTTTTTACTTTTATTTCTCAAGGAGGTGAATCTAAAAAGTTCTGCCTATGTTTTCTGGGAGTTTTACAGTATTCAGTCTTACATTTAGGTCTGTAATCTATTTTGAGTTCACTTTTGTGTATGGTATTAGAGAATGTTCTTATTTTACTCTTTTACATTTGGTTGTCCCATTTTCTCCACACAATTTATTAAGGAGTCTGTCTTTTTTCCATTGTATATTCTTGTCTCCTTTTTTGGAAATTAATTGGCCATAGGTGTGTGAGTTTATTTCTGGGCTTTCTATCCTGTTCTGTTGATTTAAATTTCTGTTTTTGTGCCAGTATCATACGGTTTTGATGACTGCAGCTTTGTATTGTAGTCTAAAGTTGGGAAGCCTGATTCTTCCAGCTTCGTTTTTGTTTCTCAAGATTGCTTAGGCTATTCAGGGTTTTTTGTGTTTCCATACAAATATAAACTTTTTTTTTTGTTCTAGTTCTGTGAAAAATGCCATTGGTAATTTAGTAGGGATTGTACTGAATCTTTGAACCTTCTCACTGGTCTAATGTTAGGATTTAGTGCCCATTGGGTAACCTCTCTTCCCTAAGTGCTGCTCTGACACTCTTTCTGCCCTCAGTGAGTTACTTTTATCTATCATGTGGCATATATTTTTGAGTTGTTTTTCCAATAGGTGGTATTGAATTGTAATGAACTCATGTGCTCCCATTTCAACCCACTGGCGCACATTACAAAACCCATGGTTGACCAAGTTCTGCAAAATGTTGTTATCAGACCAGTAGTATCAGATTTGTGATGTGTATATTAGAAATACAGAATGCTGAAACCAAAGAATAAGCCTGGGACCCATGTCTTTGACAATTTTTTCTTTTGTGCACCCAGGCTGGTGTTGGGAGTTCCATGTAGGCAACTGTGATTTCTGTTTTGCTCACCACCCCATCTCCAGTAGGTGGTACTATAGACACTTAAAAATTATTTGGTAACTGATTAACGTATCTCTTTCTTTGTTATTGCCAATATGAGGCAACTAATCCACCAACACTTCAGAAAAGCTTAGTGAGACAGCATGTAGGGTCTGGAGCCTGACTGCTTCTACTGCTTACCAGTTGTTCAACTTTGCACAAGTTGCTTAATATTTTTTAGCCTAAAAGTCCTTATCTGATAAAATAGAGATGACACAACTACATATCTAGCATTTGGCTATGAAGATTAATTGAGCTAGTACATAAAGACTGCTTAAAACACCAGACAGATAATAAGAGCTCCTGAAATATAAACTGTGTCATTGTTAGTACATTAGATACATTCTTGGGCTTTATCTGTTGTAGTCCTTGTCAGATTGTTTCACAGATGAGGAAAGTTGGTAACACTTTAGTGGCATGACAAAGTCACATAGTCTTGTAAATTTGACCCTGGATTTAAACCCAGGTATTCTGAGGAGCAGCCCAGGGGTTTCTCCCAAACAGCATAGCTGCTTCTTTCCCTTCCTGCCAGTTTTAACATCATCTCCTTTGTATGGAAATAATTGCACTGTTCCTTGAACATTCACGGAATGTTTTCAAGATTGTCTTATACACTCAGGTTGGCCCATCCCAGTCATTTACAGATTGCTATCTGATCATCATTGCTGTAGTACACAAGGAAAAAAAAAATTGTACTTGTTCCTCTAACCCTAGGTTTCTCAATTTCAGCAGCATTGACATATGGAGCTGAATAATTCTTTGCTATGGGGACCCTTCTGTGCATCAAAAAATGTTTAACAGCATATTTGCCCTCTACCTATTAGATTCCACTTTGATAACCAAAAATGTCTCTAGACATTGCCAAATATCCTCTGAGAAGCAAAATCACTCCTGGTTGAAACCCTTCTTTAATCTGTTGTATCTCATTCTGTCTCTTTCTTTTTTGGTCACCTCCATCTAATTTCCTTCTATGGCTTAGCCTCTCAGCTAGTCTCCCATTTAACCCCTAACACAGACAGAAGCAGGGGTCGCTTTCAAAACACATTCTTTCCTGGTGCCTGAAATTCCACCATTAGAAGTTAAAGCACAGGTTTGAATAACTTTAAAACGTGCAAATCTTATGGATTATTGAACATTTTAATTAGTTTTAATGTATCTATATTATGGCAAATATGCAGTAGGATAAACACAAATAATTATGTATTTTTCTAACAGCACTTAATACAAATGCTTTATGTATAGTATGTATTTAATAAATATTTATTGAGTTATTGAATGGATGGATAAAGAAAGAAGGGGAGAAATGGAGGCCCCAATCATAGACTGTTTTTCTAATAAATATGAGATAAGACCATTGCTAAAAGTGCTTTTTTTTTAAACAAAAGAGGAAATCTGGATTTGTTCAAATTAGGTGAAAAAAAATGGGAGCTAGTAGAGAGGGAGCTATTATAGAAGATAATGAAGTACTTGAAAGAGGGCTCAGAGGATATTGGTAGGAATGGGATTAAGTTCCCGCTGGATGGGTTATCTTTGCGAAGAGATTTTTGACGTGACCTTTTCCTTTGTTTTCTGAATAAAAATTGTCAATGGGAGAAAGCAAAATCTTTTGAAAGTCAATGAAAATTCTAGCAGAAAAGTAGCACATAAATCCCTCCGTATTATTTATGTGTTTTAAGCTTGGAATGGCTTGAGTTAAACTGATTCATTCTCCTACACATGCCTCTTACAGTTAAGGACTATTCAGCATCAGCCATCAACACCTGCTCTTTGTATTAGGTTTTTACCTGGCACTATTTTCAAAGGTTCTATTTCTAAATTACAGATTTCCTTTTAGAAAGGACACAGCCCTAATTTGCAAAAAGAGATGCTGTGCCATCGTGAAAACAAAAACTGGCTTGTGAATTTATGTTTGGTTTTTAAATTCTGTGCATGACAATAAAACATCTATGGAAATGGTCCCAGTTTCTGTATTAGATGAGGACATGTTGTATTGCCAAAACATTAGCTCTTTGTTGGTGGTTGAAACTTGGAAATTTTGAAAGCAATTTATGCATTTGTGTGGAGCAGCTACATTTAATTTGTGTGACAAGGATAAGTTACAAATGACTTGTTTAATAGATCAACTGTGTAAGAGGAAATGCAAATGAGGACATGATGAGTGCAGGGGTAAATCCTCTGTTCTTTGCCAGTAGAAGAAATGACTGAGCAGACTTTGAGTACACTTGCTGAGCCAATGCAGGATCAGATTAATAATGCCTACAGCGGGAAGGATAATCCTTTGTTGTCTTTCATTATTATTTGTAAGACATTCCTAAGGTTCAAGTGTAGCTTGGTGTGGGTGCTGGATGTATGAAAAGAGACTCACTACTCCCCTGCCACCTGAGGACTCAAATTCAAAGATCAACCAATGGGACCTAATCAAGCTGACAAGCTTTTGCACAGCAAAGGAAACCAAAAAGAAAACCAAAAGACAACTTACAGAATGGGAGAAAATTTTTTCAAATGACACAACTGACAAGGGCTTAATCTCTAAAATATACAAACAACTGATACAGCTCAACTGCAAAAAAGCCAACAACCCCATTGAAAAATG
>PVHT020000886.1:8769076-8875181 GCA_004024745.2 Catagonus wagneri | reverse complement strand
AAAAAAAAAAAAAAAAAAAAAAATAGTGTTGGTTGGGTAGGGAGTTCCTGCCGCGGGGCAGTGTGTTAAGAATCCAACCGCAGTGGCTCGGGGAGGTGCAGTTTCGATCCCCGGCCCGGCACAGTGGGTTAAAGGATCAGGCCTTGCCACAGGCCGTAGCAGAGGCTGCAGCTGTGGCTCGGATTCAATCCCTGGCCGGGGAACTTATCGAATTCTGTGGGTGCGGCCATCAAATTGAAGAAATAAAATAGTGTTGGGTAAAAAAAAAACAAAGCGCTTGTGGCAAAGAGTGAACTGAACTGGAAATGGCTGTAGTGGCTGTATCCACTTCCATATGGAAATACCTCCTGAGTGCCAGTTCCTAAGTTTACTGCCTGGATTCCAATCCAATCTTACTGCCAACTGCTTGATCTGTAATGCGTGACTAATAATGGTACCTAATTTGGGGAACTTCTGCGAAATTGGAATGAAGTAGTCCATGTAAAGAATAAGCCTAGTGCCTCAGAATAAGCCCTTAATAAATGCTAGCTATCAATATTCTTGGCTCTTGATTATTAGAATTAGAAAGTATGAAATTGCATCCTATACAATGGAAGGAAACTCAGGAAGTTTTTTTAACAAATTTTATTATAGATGATTTGCAGTGTTCTCTCAATTTCTGCTATACAGCAAAATAACATAGTTATACACATATATACGCATTCTTTTTTTCACATTATCTTCATGTTGCATCACAAATGATCAAATATAGCTCCTTGGGCTATACAGCAGAGTCTCATTGTTTATCCATTCCAAATGCAATAGTGTGCATTCAAACTCAGGAAATATTTTTAACTCTAATTTTATTTTAGAAACTCTGCCCTCATCAATCTGTGAGATTAAAAAAAAAAATCAAGTAGACAAGCAAGCAAGCAAAACACAGCAGCCACAGTAGGAGCAACAGCAGAGATTTAAAAGCTTAAAGGGGAGTTCCTGTCGTGGCTCAGTGGTTAACGAATCCGACTAAGAACCATGAGGTTGTGGGTTCAATCCCTGGCCTTGCTCAGTGGGTTAAGGATCTGGTGTTGCCGTGAGCTATGGTGTAGGTTGCAGACACGGTTTGGATCTGACATTGCTGTGGCTGTGGCGAAGGCCGGCAGCTACAGCTCCTGTTAGACCCCTAGCCTGGGAACCTCCATATGCTGCGGGTGCCGCCCTAAAAATGACAAAAGATAAATAAATAAATAATTTAATTAATTAATTAAATTAAAGCTTAAAGGCTAGACAGACCACAGTCCACTCAGCTTGGAGCTAGGATCTGTCACAGCAGGGAGTTTGCCCACTGCAAGACACCCTGTACATTCTGAAATATATAGTTTGGGGTTTGTGTTGCCCATCTTCATGCCATGTGTCTACTCCCTATACTCAGAGAACAGTGGGAGGAGGGGATCCTGACAGCTAGAAAGGAGCATGGACCATGTCTCTGAGACTAGACACTGCAACATGTGGAGCTCTTGGGAGAAGGGCACCAGTGGATGAATTTTTGGTGACTTAAGGTATTGTTTGATTCTGATTTGGAGCTGACAGAAATCTGGACTTGTATCATGTTGAAAAGATGAGTTATATCACACTGTGGGCTGTCAATAAATAGGTACTGTCATGAGCATAATAGAAGAAAGCTGTCACTCAAGTGCTGACAGTTCTACTAGCCAGTGTAGGAAGAGAACAGGAGTTGGTGTCAGCAGTTCTGCTTTCTAGTTCTGAGTTCAGGTACAGGTGAGGTGATGTTGAGAGTCACAGTCTTCTGGACCTCAGCTTCCTTATGTGTAAAATGAATGCTTCTGACTGGGTGGTCTCTAAGATTCCTTCATGACCATATTGGATGATTTGAATAGAAGTAATAGTATCCAAGTACATGGAAAAGTAGAGTAGAAATAAGGGAAAGAAAGGGAATGAGAGTATCTAAAAGCAAAGGAGATATGGAGACCAGAAGGAGAAAAAGAAAGAAAGCAGAGGCAAGAGCAGATCAGTGAGAAGAAAGAAAATACAAGATAAAACAAGTCAATAGTAGGAAGAGGTGTAATGAACAATCACTCTCTTTTTTAAAAAAAATGATATAAGAACAACTTTAATAGACTCAAGGATGTGGCGATTGGAAGGGGGAGAAAAGTCGAGAGCTCATTTTGAGATGTCTCAGACTTCAAATTGGATGTCAAGTAGTCAGTTGGGACTTAGATGCATTTAGGATTTGCAAGACTATAGACCACTATGTTTTGTTTCGTTTTTTTTTTTTTTTTTTTTTTTTTTTTTTTGTCTTTTTGCCTTTATGTAGAGCCGCACTGGCAGCATATGGAGGTTCCCAGGCTAGAGGTCTAACAGGAGCTGTAGCCGCTGGCCTTCGCCACAGCCACAGCAACGCAGGATCTGACCCGCGTCTGCAACCTTCACCACAGCTCACGGCAACGCTGGATCCTTAACCACTGAGCAAGGCCAGGGATTGAACCCACAACCTCATGGTTCTTAGTCGGATTCGTTAACCACTGAGCCACGAAAGGAACTCCCTAGACCACTATGTTCTTAAGCCTGGCTGCAGTAATATTCTTTTAAGTCGAAGTATAGTTGACTTACCATGTTGTGTTACTTTCTAGTGATTCAGTTATCAGATTCTTTTCCATTGCAGGTTATTATAAGATATTGAATATAGTTTCCTGTGCTATGCTGTAGGTCCTTGTTGTTTATCTGTTTCATATATAGTAGTGCATATCTATTTCTCCGAAGCTCCTAATTTATCCTTCCCCCCTTTCCTCTTTGGTAACCATAAGTTTGTTTTCTATGTCTGTGAGTCTGTTTCTGTTTTGTAAATGAATTCATTTGTATCTTTATTTTTAGATTCCACTTGTAAATGATATCATATGGTATTTGTTTTTCTCTTTCTGACTTACTTCACTTGTATGATAATCTCTAGGTCCATCCATGTTCCTGCAAGTGGCATTATTTCATTCTTTTTTATGGCTAAATAATATTCCATTTTATACATGTACCACATCTTCTTTATCTAGTCCTCTGCTGATGAAATTGACAGGTTTCCATGTCTTGTCTTGTAAATAGTGCTGCAATAAACATTGGGGTCCATGTAGCTTTTTAAATTAGAGTTTTCATCTTTTCCAGATATATGCTCATGAGTAGGACTGCTGGATCACACACTGCAGCTCTTTTATTGATCAATGGAGGAGTTGATCTGAGGAGAAAAGACTCTTCTTGCAGGTTACTGTCCTTCAGAGGGAGATTGTGGGCAGAGGGAGTAATGAAAGGGAGAAGCAGTCAAATAGGAGAGTAAGGCTTTTCCTTCTCTGCACTATTGACTCACTTTGCACTTAGAGCCCCTGCCCTCTGGGCTCCTCTGAGCCAAGAGTTCCCTCCCTCTGCTAGGCAGTTCTTGCTGTATTTATACAGAGTAAAAACAATGGAGGTTCTTTTCTCTCTTACTGTGTAATTGTATCAGAATTTTATCCATCACGATGGCGTCTGGTATTCCCAGAGGTCACTGTTTAGACATCCTAACAGTGTCCACGTTTCAAATTTGCAAAGGCCGCTTTTAACTCAGGATTCTCAGGGAGAATAGGAGAGGCAAGTATTTGGAACTCCTTATTTTTGTCTGAATATGCATCATGATGGATACGTCTGTTAATTAAGGGGCCTTCAATGAGGCACGAGTTTTGTTGTTCAGTGGAATATCCCAATCAAAGTCTCTACATTATACAACTATGAGAACTACAAAGAAATGATGACAGACTCTCAGAAGGAATAAGGTCAGTGATATTGAGCTGATGTTTATACAATAACAGAAACTGGGTTGCTGAAAAACTCAGGTTCCTAAGAAGTGCAGGTGTCTCTATTCTTGCCCTATTTCTGATACTGATGCTCAAGAGTCCAGACGTACAAATTGCCAACTCCTTAACCTCTGGAATATTAACTAGCTTCTGATATTTTTTAGTTTTTATTTTTCTAGTGTATTCTGATACATTAATTTTCATTAATCTTTTCATGAAAGGTCTCCTTTTAAATACCTTGGTTAGGGAATATGTCCAGGTCTGAAGACAGACTATGAAAATGACTTAGTCCAGAGATGGGTCAAGGTTGCTTTTACCTTAGTAAGCTACTCAACTAGGCAACTAGTTAAGCAAAAACTGTCTACCAAAGAAATTCAGAAATGAGTGGAACTTACTATAGTTTCTTCACAAAGAGTGTTAAAGTTTTAGCAGCCATTGCTGCTTCAACTGGTAGAAGATGTTCATTTTGAAGGCCCTCAGAGCCTGGTCTAAAAACTAGGCAGAGTTTAGTACTGTATCAGTATTTGAAAGCTTAATTTTCTTATCTAAGCCATAGATTCTTTGCTGTGCCATTACTTCTATATTTGAGATCTCTTTCTTACTGATCACTAGTCACAGCAAGTGTACCTTGACCTAACATATGGTAATGACCCTTAAAGATAGTTTTGTGAATTTCTGTTATGTTACATTGGCTAGCTGGTGATATTTTAACTGTCCTGCTGATATGTATGATCATTTTCATTAACTCAATTAAAAACTCTTAATACAAGTCAAAGCAATCATTTTATATTATAATTCACTCACCTAAAAGACAAAGCATTTAGACATGTTGCCTTTGATGAATCATATACCCCACCAAGAAGACAAAATTGGCTAGTAGGTACAAATCCTTGCTTGTAGAAGTCATGTGTTGCTAATGTTCCTAGAAACTGGAGCAACATGGCAGGAAATTCACCACTAATCTCCAGTACTCTCAAAGATTCTGTAGTTACAACTACTGACAGACTGTTCTGATGGACTGGATTACTGTGCCCCAACCTCACCCTCACTCTGTAACAGGAGTACACATTTATAGCCTTTGCAGTACCTCCTAGTAGACAAGGTGAGGTCCTCATCCCCACCCCACTGACTTCAGGTTTGGTGATGTGAGTTTTTGGCTGATGAAATGTTATAGCAGATGTTACATGAACTGAGATTCCAAATGTGTTTGCATGGTTAGGTGTGGTTTCTTGTCCTTCTGCCATCTAGCTGCTCTGGGAAGCCCCTGGTCCCAGGACTGGAGGCATGTGGAATAGACCTGAAACTGAACATGACTCATAGCTTGAATCAGACCCATCCCAGCCAGTCTGAAGACCAACAAGAGAGAAACAAATATCTGTTGTTGTTAGCTACTGAGATTTTGGGGGTTATGTATTAAATAGCATTTTCAGAGCAGACCTCTGGCTAATATATCTAGAACATCATTTTCCTTTTTGAACTCATTTTTCTATGAGGCTTATAAATGGACACGACCTCAATAGAGGCTTTTAGAGGTAGGGTGTGCATTTCTTTTGGAAATGTCCCTGTATGGAGATGAGCTTTAGAGAAAGAGCCAAAAAGCTTTTTTAAATGATTCTCTCTGTCTTCACACATACATTTCAAAATGGTATTTTCTTTCCCAAGGTAGTTACTGTGACATATTGATTCAGAACTACAGTCTAATGTTACTTTAGATAGCTGAGCACTAAGAATGCATGTGGAATAACATTTTTAATTCTTTTTCAGGGTGCAAAAACAACAGTTTGAAAAGTCTAATGCAATTTGTCCCAGGCACTTCTATGCCATGTCTGTTTGTATCCAGCTAGCAGACATTTTTAGTCCTTAGGTGTCAGGCTTTAATACTTCATGCCACTGGGGGGCTTGACTCAGTGCATTTCCAGGAGAGCCCTGGCAAATTTAGGCTGCGTGTTAACCACCTCTCACTTCTCCCAGCAGGTGAGGATATAGAGTTAGTCATGTCCCTGCAAGATCAATCAGCCCTCTTTTGCTGTCACAGCCAGGGTTCAGCCGGCTCAACTCTGTTGGTCCAGTGATCCAGCTGTTTGTGTGACTGAACCTTCTGGTTTCACTGTGGGATTCAACTGCCTGTTGTGAGACACTGGTCAGCTCTGTTGGAACTTTGTTATCCTCCCCTTCTGTCCAGGAATTGATCTCTTCTCCATATCTTCTGATGGGCAGAAACCACTCCAAATATCCAGCATCATAAATAAGATCCCATCCACCTGATTCTTAGCATCATTCCTTGATTGTGCCATTGCTTGTGCTGAAGTTCCCTACATTTCAGGCTCGAGCTTTTCATTCTTGAAGTGAATGTACTGGTCACACATTAGCTATTCTGTGCTGGATTAGTGATTGGTATAGCTGGATATTAGTCCTTCACCAGGCTTGGTTATTACTAGTGCCAACCCAATCTGTCTCCTCTAGGTTAAAGCTTCTCACTCTCCCATACTGCTGACATTTCTCTTGATGCATGTTTATAAAATATAACTTTTGTTTTCTTGATCTTCTTTTAATAAAATAAAAATCCTCTCATGTGTTACTTTGCTATGGGTACCATAAAAATAATAGAAATGGAGTGACTTAACAGAAATTTATTTTCTCACAGTTCTAGAGGCAAGAATTTCAAGGTTAAGGTGTTGCTGAGGCTGTTTTCTTCTGAGGCCTCTCTTCTTGGTTTTGCAGATGGCCACCTTCTTGCTATGTCCTCACACATTTGTCCCTCTGTCTGTGTTGTCTATGGCCTAATTTTCCATTCTTACAAGGCCACTTGTAATCATTTTAGCCTAGGGTCTACCCTAATGACTCCATTTTAACTTAGGTGATTCTTTCTAGGTCCTATTGCCAAACAGTCATATTCTGAAGTACCAGGGGGTAGGGCTTCACATCTCACATGTAAATTGTGAGATGATACAATTCAGCCCATATACCTCATTTTCTAAATAAAAAATAATTTTTATATTTTTGATATTTGATTACATCAGATTTATTTTGAAGCATTTAACTTCAACTTCAGACAGTGCTCATGTGGCATGTAGTTTTACCTTTGATTCTTCAGGATGCCAATAAGGAGATGCTAATGACTTGAATTTCCCATGGTAGATGTAGTCTTCTGCTTATTCACTTTGAAGAATTTCCAGAATTGTTACAACTGGATTACCACTGTATAGCAAAATTGCCCAGGAAGCAGTGATTTAAATTACATGTGGTACTTATTGCTAGGTAGTTCAGAAATGGATGGGGAGGGAAGAGGTGTGGTGATAAAAGGCATGTGACTGGGCATGGAGTCTCATAGCAACAAGATTACTTAAGAGGTATTGCCACTCTCTTCAAGCTTATGACCCATCTATAGATTGTGACTCTGAGTCTTCAGGTTGTGAATTCTCTGCCTCAGTGTCCTATCTCCTCACCTGTAACTCATTCCATCTAGAACTCTTGTTCCACATTTGCTTGGAATTCCACTCTTCCACACCCCCTTGTGTGCTCTTTCTCTTCCTGAGCAACTTCTCATCCAATTTTTTACACAGTGAAGGTTTACACATCTGTTAATTTCTGCTCCAGAAAAATTCACCCAAAATTCAGTGATTTAAAACACCATTTCTTTAGCACATGAGCCTGTAGGTAAGTGATCTCGGCTGGGTTTCGGTGAGTAGTTCTCTGGTTTCAGATAGGCTCCCTGCCTGGTAATGGGCTTGGGAAATGACATTACTGTCCCCTTATTCCTCAACTCATTATCATCTGGTGTCTAGGCTCCCCCAATTCTACAGAAACTGATCCTAGTGAGAACACAGTGACCTACGTAATGACTAAAACCAATGGAGGATTTCAGGTCTAATCTTACTTGACTGTCCTTCAGCACTGGTACTGATGATGGTGAAACAATTTTTTCCCCATTGGCTGTGAAGAGTTCTTTATTTCTTTACTTTTTGTCTTTTTGGTTTGCTATCACTTATTCTACTTTTTTTTTATCCCTTGAATACTAGTCTTCCTTGGGCTCCATACTCAGAACTTGTATTCTATCCTTTCTCTCTAAACAGTTGTTTTCACTCCCATGATGTCCGTCACCAACTTTACTATCTGAAAGTAAGATGATGAGAGTACAAGGTATAGTTAGGAATTCCAGTTGTGGCTCAGTGGGTTACAAACCTGAATATCATCCAGGAGAATGAGGGTTCGATCCCTGGTCTTGCTCAGTGGGTTAAAGATCCGGCATTGCAGTGGGCTGTGGTATAGGTACAGATGCGGCCCGGATCCCGTGTTGCTGTGGCTGTGACGTAGGCTGGCAGTATAGCTCTGATTCGACCCCTAGGGTGGGAACTTCCATATGCTGTAGGTGCAGCCCTAAACATCAAACAAACAAACAAATATATGAACAAAAAAACAAGGTGTAGTTACATTATGCGGATTGGTG
Organism: Catagonus wagneri; assembly: GCA_004024745.2. Taxonomy (NCBI): domain Eukaryota; kingdom Metazoa; phylum Chordata; class Mammalia; order Artiodactyla; family Tayassuidae; genus Catagonus; species Catagonus wagneri. Next base: position 8,866,925 of record PVHT020000886.1, on the reverse strand, counting down.
GAAGAATTATGCCTTACCTAAGACAGTTTACAGAGCAATAATTTAAGGGTAAGGCAAGGTAAGTAGGCTAGAAGAGTGAGTGTAAGGGGTCACTAGTGAGAGAGGAAGTCCAAAGAAAGATCTCAAACATGTGAAAATAGAGCCTGAGATCAGAGATGTAGGTTAAATAAGAAGGGAGAGAACAAGCAAGCTGGAAAGTGGGATGGGGAGGAGGGTGTAGAATGTGTGTGAATGACAGGGACAGTCATTGCTCCATGTGGCTGGTATGGGTAAATTCATTCTATATTGCATGGAGGACCAGTTTTATTTAAAAGGCGAGAGATGAATTTATTCAGAATGTATTTATTACGCGTTTACTGTATTCCAGGATTAGTTCTAGGCACTTGGAGTTTGTCAGTAAACAAAGAGGAAAAAATTGCTTGGATCTGATCATGGCCCAGGAACTCCATATGCCACCCCCTGCCCCCCCAAAAGAGGAAAAAAGTATGTGTTATTATAAATGTATGTTGTGGGGAGTTCTCGTCATAGCTCAGTGGTTAATGAACCCTACTAGTATCCATGAGGATTAGGGTTTGATCACTGGCCTCGCTCAGTGGGCTAATGATCTGGCGTTGCCGTGAGCTGTGGTGTAGGTTGCAGACACGGCTCAAATCCTGCATTGCTGTGGCTGTGGCTGTGGCGTAGGCCGGTGGCTACAGCTCAGATTCGACCCCTAGCCTGGGAACCTCCACATGCTGTGGGTGCAGCCGTAAAAAGACAGAGAAAAAAAGTTTATGTTGTGGATGGAGGGTGGGAACAGATCATAAACAACATGATAAAAAGTGAAAAGAGCTTAAAAGATATTACTACTACAGAAAAATATTAGGAAAAAATAGCAAGGGGAATCAAGAGTATAGGAGTATGTTAGAATGTAAAGGGAGATTAGATTGGCTTATTAGAATGACAGCATTCTCACAGAGAACCACGTGAGCTACACAGATATCTTGGAGAGGATTCCAGACAAAGGGAAGAGCTGGCACAAATTTCTCATGTCTACGGCTTTCACTGGTTGGGAAATGAAACTGTACACAGCATTACAGTGCACAGAGCACCTGCAGGAATCACAGAAAACTGTCTAAAGCTCCTGTGTATGCCCAAAAGGCAAGATACATGGGTAGTGGACCAGTTGGTGAGGAGCTGGAGGTTGAAAATAAGAGACCACAGAGGTATAGGCCTACCAATTAGAAATCCTGCCAAGTCTAGTGGTGCAAATTCAGAGGGAACAGAGTCTTAACAGCCATTGCTGGAGGGTGAGGGTAGTTAAGCCTCACTGTAGTATAGAAAAGGCAAAGGCCAGCATCCAGACCACAGTTTTCTTCATGGGATGACATGTGAACATTTTAGTAATTTAAATTGTCTTAAGAAACAAAGGATTAAAAAGAGAGCTCTGACTTTAGTGAGTATTTGCCTCAGGAGACCGAATTTTAAATTAAGGGGAAACAGTTCTCTCAAATTGGAAGCATTTTGTTTGTTTGCGTTTTTATTCTTGAACAAAATTGTACCTTGAAAACCAGCTAAAATTGAGTTATATTTTTAGACACATGAGAAATATACTTGCCATACGAATAGTTGATAGATGAAAAGAAATAGAGTTAATTGAAGATGTTATTTCAATACTTAATCATTGAAGGTTACACATCAGCTTGTTGGCAGTATATTTGTTCATATATATACTATTTATCAAATATTTATTGTGTGTCTCTCACATATAATCATCCTGTCTTGAGTTACAAGCAAATTAACAAGCTCTGTGAGACACTAATCCTCTCCTCAAGTGGGCAACAATGTATAATAGAAAAATATAAGTGTAACAGTATTTGTTATTGAAAACATACTAAGTGGTCTTTGAAAATGTCCTTCCAGAGAGGCAGAGAGAGCAACATTGGAAGGTGAAAATTATTTTTTGAGCAATTCACATAAATAATGAGTGAAAGTGCATAGAATTCCCATAACCCCCTTCACCTAAACCCCGATGTCCCCTATTATTTACATCTTGCATTAGTAAGGTATATTTGTTAAAATTGGTGAGCGAGTATTGTTAATATAATGAACTGTAGTTCATTTTATTATTTAAACATTCTATGGATTTTTAAGCATTTTAATTTATTTATTTAAATGATTTTTATTTTTTTTCTATTATAGCTTGTTTACAGTGTCTGTGGTTTTTGACAAATATATAATGACAAGTATTCACCATTATACTGTCATAGTAGAGTAGTTTCCTTGCCCTAAAATTCCTCTGTGCTCTGCCTATTCATCCCTTCCTCCCCCATTCCCTGGCAACCACTGATCTTTTTTTTGTCTCCGTAGTTTTGCCTTTCTACAATGTCTTTTAGTTGGAATCATATAAAATGTCGCTTTTTCCAGTTGCATTCTTTCACTCAGCAATACACATTTTATGTTTTCTCCAAGTCTTTCTGTGGTTTGATAGCTCATTTCTGGTTATTGCTGAATAGTATTCTGTTGTATGGATAAACCACAGTCTGTGTATCCATTCACCTATTGAAGGAAATTTTCATTGCTTTGACAATTCCTTTTCCATTTAGTTTTTCTTCTAAGACTGAATTTTTATATTTTTTAAACTTAAATTTGATCCTTCTGTGTTTTAACTGGAAAAGTACTGGCATAATGTTGTATTAGAACTTAGTTGATTCCTAGTGACAGAAACCCAAATTGTATAAATTTAAGAAAATAGCATAATGTACAGTGATAATACCTAGAGACTAAAGACAGGAACAAGAATGTGCCTTGAGAACAAGTGAAACTTGTCTAAGGACATCTCATCTTGATTGTGAAAGCAGTTATATAAGTGTGTGTATCTGTCAGTCTACACACACACACACACACACACACACACACCAGATTCTTTCTGGATTGTTTTTTATCAATGTATAGTTCTAGTCAGTGGAGAGAAACCATTCTGAGTTTGTCTTTTAGTATCAGATTCAAATTCCTAAGAAGACACCCACTGATCTAGCTCTGGTGCCCACTTCTCAATCAACCAAGTATGCCTTTAAAGCCAGGTCAAGAGAAGACCACTGTTTCTGCAATAACCATGTGGCGGAGTTAATTGGGATGGGATGGATTAGCATGTAGTCAGAATAAAATAGTACATCTGAAACAACTATGACATTTTAAAAAAGCAGAATCCATGTTTTAAATAAAACTGTGTTTAAACTATAAAAATCTCTGAATATAGAAAAAAGTGCAAAGATAAAAAGAGCAACACACTTTAGTGATTGTTTCATTTTTACTCTTTTGGGTTAAAATTCACAAAATTCTTTTGCTGTTTATTTTCATCATGAAGCAATGTATTAAAAATGAGATTCACATCCATAGTATTAAAATAATATCTTGACAGAAAATAACTTTACTCAGTGTATTTTTGAGATCAGTAATTCAGAACATATGTTGGCTCTTTCTTTAGCTTGCTGCTGGAAACGGAAGGGCAAGAAAGACTTTCAGTATTCTTTGGATACATTTAACTTCATTCATTGTAAATACCTGCCTTGATTTTCCTGCACGTAGTTTATGAACTTGTCATTACAGTCATTTTAGAATGACTTAAACACACAAGGATAACTTATATTGAATCTTAAAACATTAGTTAACATTCACCGCCTGATTAATTTAGCAGTAATGGCTAGACGTATCAATGACAAAGAACATAAATATGCTGTGGCTTTGTGTTTTACTATAGAAGGACAGAAATATCAAACAGGCGGAAAGGATCTAACAGCAGTCATTCGTTGTCCATTTACCATTATTCACCTATTAATTCAAACAGTGTTTACAGTGAACTCTCCATGTTTAGTTTACCATGAACTCTCTGTGGATCTTTTACTAGTCTGAACCCCAAAGGCCTGACCCTGTTTCTTGTTGTATACCTTTGTATCCTTAGTATACTACACTTAGCTTAGAGCACGGACACAATACATATGTGTTGATTTAAACTGAATTGGGTTACCTGGTGCTGGCAAATAAGAGTGATTAAAAGCACAGTGAGGTCCTGTGCTCATGGACCTCTGCCCTGTAGGGCAGTAATTATTGATGGAAAGAGAGCAACACATGACAGGAACATGCCAACGTGCTCCCTTTAATTGAGTACTGCTATATGCTAAGTTCTTTCACATATAGCATCTTCAGTACTGAGGACAACTACGTGTGTGTGGGGGGGTGGGGTAGAGTGTCCTATATGAAGAAATTAAGATGGAATATTTTAAATACCTTGTTCCATGATATCTAGCTAGTAAGTGTCATAACAGATTCAGAGCCACACTCTAAGAATTTTGTGTTTAAATTCATTACTGGCTCACATGGTGAGCTTGGTTAGCCTGTTTTCTTTTTAAAGCGGCTCCCTTCCCTATGTATACAGAAAAAAACAATGCTATTGATTTTCAATAATGAACTTGAATTGTTTTTGCAGTGGGATTATGGGACTCATTAAAATGTTCACGCTGTCTCATCTGTGACCAGTAGCAGACATTTCAATATAAGGGCCAATGGTTCCTTAATTATCAACCTCTTCCTCTGTGGGGGTGGGGCCAGTGACCTTGGCATCAGTGATGCCAAGCTTTAGTCAGCTGAGCTCTAGTACTCTATAAACTCATTATTTCCCACAGCATCTCTTTGATTTGTACAGCCATCAGCCTCCAGATTCTAGTATGCCTTCCCACTGTTAGACTCTGAAAACTTGAATCCCAAAAAAACCCTATAATTTTTTTCTTAATTTTTAAAATTTGTATTTTTTGTCTTTTTAGGGCTGCACCCACGAAATATGGAAGTTCCCAGGCTAGGGCTAAATTGGAGCTACAGCTGCCAGCCACACGGGATCGGAGCCACATCTGCTACCTGCATCACAGCTCACAGCAGCGTCAGATCCCCACTGAGCAAGGCCTGCGATCGAAACGGCATCCTCATGGATACTAGTCAGATTCATTTCCACTACGCCACAACATGAACTCCCCCAATAACGGTTTTAGAAACATATCTTGCAGTTGAAGAGAAGGGCTTTCTTATACAAGAAGGGCTCTGGATCAGTTCATTCTATAGGCAGCAAGAACCTGAGGCATCCATGCCTACATCTCACAGGGTCTTTATCATTCTCCTTTGTCAAAATAACCCTTCACCACTGAGCAATGTGCACACTAATAGGAACTGCTGCCCTGAGTAATCATTCCCTTTGTCCCCTGCAGTCACCACTATTCAGTGCTACACTGTTTAGCAAGGACAGATTTTTCTTAATGGAGAAGCCTGAGGCTAAATTTATCCCCAAATTATTGCTCAAAATATGTTGAAAATCAAGAGTCTCAATAAGGTGATGTGAGGTAAGAGAAAAGAATGAGTCTTCTTATGGTTCAGTGTCTGGAAAATAAATGTTTTTAGATGTCAAGCAGTATCTCTTAAATGACATTGACACAAAGCACTACTAATTCTGCTAAATAAAGGCCATGCTTCTTGAATACAGTATATAATTCATGATCTCACAAGATTAAGAATAATCTTCATTCTAGTAAATTGTTTCCTTTGCATCTTAATTTTTATTTGCTTTGGTTAAGGATTTTGAAGTATATCTTTAACGTAACAGAGACATTGCAATCCTAATGTAATCATCAAAATGTAGTGTGGGAGTTCCCACGGTGGCACAGCAGGTTAAGGATCTGATACTGCCGCACCTGTGGTGTAGGTTGCAGCTGTGGCTTGGATTTAGTCCCTGACCTGGGAACTTCCATATGTTGTGGGTGCAGCCAAGAAAAATATGTGGTGTGAAAACTCAAGTGCTAAGTTGTGTTTGAAAAAAATCTCAAACTTGAGAGTTTTATTGTAATTAGTGTGCCTGTGTTAATGTTTGAGACCATTTAAATATTTTCTAAAAAATAACAGAAAAATTATTACAAATTGAAGGGTTTTTTGAAACAGTGAGTGGAGGAATTAAAGTTTTTAGTATTCTAGAATCAAAATTTTTACCATTCTAAAAATTACTAGCAATGAACTGAGGAAGTTTCATAAAAGGAAACAATAGCCCACTAAATAGTTTCCTTTACAGTCATGTTTATATTATTCAAGTCTTTAAATTGAAAAGTAAATATGTGAAAGATTAGGAAAGGCTAAGATACATTTCCCATATGTGAAAACAACTGATTTTCATTTTAAAGCCATCATTCTTAGATATATCCTGATATGACATGCATTTTTAAGAAGGAATCCATTTTTGACCACTTTGGGGAATTTTTAAACTATGAGACAATATAAACTTTATCTTTTGCTAATGCTTTCTCTGTGCCTTTGATCGTGGTCCCCTACCCCTCCCTCCCTTTCACTGTGAGTGTCTTTCAGTCCTTGTTTCTACCTACGTGTCCCTGACACCAGGGTTGGGATATTCTACAGGACAGATCAAAAATTTCCTAGGATCTCAACTTTCTATAGAAAGCAGGATATTGCCACCTGAAGATGGCCAGTCATTAATTGACTGCTCAGTAAATACTTGATTCAAATTACTGCTCCCTTATGCAAATATGGAAAATCATTCTGTGCACTCACCACATCCTCTCTCCAAAATAAAAACCAAACATTACTGGCAAGAGTCCATTTACTTTCTTGGGTAATGTTTCTGTATATCCTCTGAGTGGAGAGAAACCAAAATGTTTTTCATATGAAGCCCCAATTTATAAACATTTGTAATCTGAAATACAAACATATTCATTGTTCATTCCTTCATTCAAGAATTAGACTTGAGTGTTGTAGGCACAGCATCTAGGATCTTATGCTGGGACCATATGCTGATCCCATATGCTGATCATATGCTAGGATCATAAAGACAATTAAGAATTAAGACATGCTTTCCTCCACCTTGGAGCAATTAGTCTAGGAAAACATCAGAATTGATCAAGGAAAGAAACAGCATCTATCATAGCCATTTGGGATTACATACACTAAATTGCTTATAAGCTTGGGATTAAATGTACGATGCCTCACAATTCATGTTTTGAAGCTTACATCCCCAATGTGATGATATTTGGAGGTGGATCTTTTGGAAATTAACTGAGTCATGAGGGTGAAGCCCTCCTGAATGGGATTAGTGCCCTTATAAGAAAAGACAGAGCAGGGAGTTCTGACTTTCTTTATTTACCATATGAGAATACCATGAGAAAATGGCCATCTGTAAACCAGAAAGAGGGCTGTCAGCAGATACTAGATCTGCCGGTGTCTTGACCTTGGACTTTCTAATCTCCAGAACACTTTCTATTGACAATAAATTTCCACTGTCATTCAGTCTATGGTATTATTGATTAAGCATCTTTAACTGACTAAAATAAAATAGCCTTACTGCTAGGATTCCTTTAGACCATAGTCCCTTTACACATGACAGATCTGTGGGCCTTTGCTTAATGCACAGGATCAATAGGAACCCAAGAAAATAAATAGAAGAGGAATTTCTTGGCAATATGCATTATCAGAAGATTTCTTTCATTATTTGAGTCATAGATTAAATAAATACTTGCTGAACACATTATGTATCAGACAGCATAGAACCGAACTAGGTAGAAACGGTATTTCTCATGGGAGAGTCAAGCAGAAAAATCCCCCTCCCCCAAAAAAACTCAAACACTATGCAAAATATTACAATTTTAAAAAGCTCAAGTTGTGATGGAAAAACCAAATAATGGGGCTTGTGTATTTATGTAGGGCAAATGAGGCAAGGGGTTTTCCATCTGTTTTGTTCACTGACTGTATCTACAGAAGCAAAACAGTGTTTGACACCCAGAGCAGCAGTAAAATACTGGTTGAATCAAACTTGTAAATAAGAGGAGGGGGTTATATTAGTGGGATGATCAGAGAAAGTGCATGGATCAGTTTCCTACCGCTGCTGTAACAAACCTCCACAAACCTAGTAGCTTAATTAAAATACACAAACTTGTTACCTTACAGTTTGGTTGCTCAGAAGTACAAAATGGGTCTCACTTAGCTCAAATCCAGGTGTCAGGAGGCTGTATCCCTTCTGGAGCCTTCAAGGGAGAATCTGTTTCTTTGCCCTTTTTTAGCTTCCAGACAACCCCATTTCCTGACTTGCAACCCTTTTCTTCCGTCTTCAAAGATGCTGAGTCTTTCTCACACTGCCGTCTCTTGAGTTCTCACTTGCACAGTCCTATCTTCCTCTTCCACTTTTAAGCACTCCTGTGATTACACTGGGAACATCAGGATAATCCAGGCTGATCTCTGTATTTTAAATCAGCTGATTGACAACCTTAATCTATATGCAGTCCCAATTCTCCTTTGCCATGTTTACAGGCTCCAAGATTAGGATGTAGACATTTTTAGGGGGGCATTATTCTATCTACCACAGTTTTCTCTGAGTAGTGATGTTGAGGAACTAAGACATGGAGGATGAAAGAAACCAGTCATGTAAGGGGTGTGTGTGCACGCAAGCTGGTAAGGAGGCAGTGGGCTGGAGAGACTGAGAGGAGAGAGATCCTTTTCATATAGTCTGTGGGAAAGAGGTTGAATTTTATTCTAGGTATACTTAAAAGCAAAGCTTTTAAGTAAAAGAATGGTCTGATTTATATTTGAGGGTCATTTCTGGAAGAAGTTGTAAAAAAGGGGATGGATCCAGCTTTAACAAGCATGCTTTTGTAACTTCAGGAAGATAGAAATGTGATGGTTGGACTTATGAAGGAGGACAGACGGGCGGCTTATGGACTTGGGGACTGCGGCATCTGCTTGGGGCAGTCTGGGGCTCCTTCCCCCTGGCCAGTTGCAGATTTGGTGAGGAGAGAAGGCTTGTTCTGAGGCTGGCAGTGGTGAGGATCGAAGGGGCCTGAGAAGGGGGCAGTCATTTTCTCTGTGAGCGCATTCTTCACAGGTGAGTCTTTTCCAGATTTTTAGATAAGGCGAGGAAGGCTTTACAGCAAGATCTTGCTTACTCGGTGTCTGATTTTGGCTTCTCAACTCCAAAGAGGATAAATGAGGAACTGGGTCATGATAGTGAAGATATCAGGATCAGAGAAGCTGATAAATTTGTGGACATCTAGAGGTAGTCAAAAATGAAGGCACATAGTTGTTTAGAGTCTGTTACTCAAAAGTTTTATGAACTGGGAGAGTTTAAATAAAGCGGGCCCAGAAAATTCTATTTTCAGAACTATTTTTTTAAATGCAAAAGGAGGAAGCACATTTTGTCTTGTTTTATTAATATCCATGAAGCCCTGGCCCCATGAAGAAGGTGCAGAGGAGTGTTTATGTTTCCTCATTCTAGGGAGCAATCTTGGAGGACCAGGAGCCGTTCTCCAGTGTGTTCTGAGGCGCCCAGTGCAGCCCCAGGCCCATTGGGGATGTGCTGTCAGTGCTGGAGCTCTGAACGGTGTCTGTATATTTGTTTAATACATTTTAATCGTCATCACTGTCATCCTGTTTCATTTATTAAAATGTCTGCTGGTAAAGCAGTTTATCAGTGAGGGAGTACCTAGGCAGTCTGTGCAGTGTTGTGATAACCGAGGGTACACTAACGCCGCCAACAGCTTCTGCTGTGAAGATATCTGAACCTGCTTACCATGCCATGCATGGCCCGGAACAGGTGACTTGGCAGAGTCTCAGCAGTAAGCAGGTGTTCATTCAGATGCTAATCAAAATTTATAAACCAGGTACCTCTTTTTGGTTACACACTTTGATGAGTTATTTCTTAAATATCTTCCAAGTGCATCGCTTAAAAAGAATTTACTGTTTTAAAGGGGATGCATTGTTTTGTGTTTGCCAAAAAAGAGAGCCACGTAGAGGGAAGTCTCCTACACTGAGATATTTAGAGTGGGGTTATTAAATCTAAAACTCCATGTGTGGGCATTCAGATATTTGGTGTTGAGAGGGTCAAATGACACACCAGCATGGAAACCTGTAGTTCCACCCACTCTCTGTAGGTCTCTGTCTTCAAATGCCACGAGGAGGACTTTGCTCTCTGTGGCAGAGGAGTTATGGGGGTCCATATTTTTGGTGTCCTCCCTACTTTCTCTCCAGTCATTCTTGGAAGAAGCCCAACTGTGGATAGAGGAATATCAGGACTGATATGAGGGAGCAAGCAAACTACTGGCAACAGCAGGCAATTCCCAGAGCAGACTGAGTAGCAATTGCTCTGGGAGACATTGCAGAGAGGATTTGTGTACATACAGTTGGAATCTGCAGGTGGAGGGGAGAGAACTTTGAAACAACGGGAACGTCTTTACACTGCCTTGGTCCATGGGCGACGCTGAAATGCAAGCTGGGACGGAAGGACCTTTGTTTGTCTGGCTTAACTGACAAGGGCAATAGACGAGCACATATTTTCCTTATCTACTTTCCTCAATCCATTTTCCTTTCTCTCAATATTTGTCTGTAATCTTTATTTTAAATAAACAGTGTGTTACCATCTCCATAGTGCTTGCAGGCAAAGATGGAAAGAAATTACTGTGGATGAACATAGTGAACTTCATTGGGACTTTCATATAATGAAGGAAATAGAGAAACAATAGAAGGTTGGTGGTGACTACCAGAGAGGAAACTCCCTCTTAGAAGGGCTTATGGGGAAGTAAAGACCTAAAAATAATCATTTTCATTATTAATTGATTAAAATTCAATTAATTCCCACTGTGAATTTTAGTTCAGGTAATTGCCTGAGAATCCTTTCTCTCAGATCTAGCTCCAAGGCATCGTGTAGAATTCTTTCATTTATTAAACTGACAGATATTTGAGCTTCAGGCACTGTGTTTTGATACTATGTGTATAATAATCAAGAGATATAGGGCCCCACCCCTCAGAAATGGCATTTTTAAACTGAACCTCAAAGAAAGGGCTTGGATCTGAACATTTTCCTGGGCAGGAAGTTTCATTAAGTCAGATTTGGAACTATGTGGATCTTACCGACCAAGTAAGGAGTCATTCATGGGATCAGAATTATTGTTAGGAGTACCTTTTATGTTGCTGCAGCAGCAATGTGGATAGAACTAGAGATTCTCGTGCTAAGTGAAGTCAGGAGAAAGACAGATACCATATGATATCTGGAATCTAATATACGCTCAAATGAACTTATCTACAGAAAAGAAATGAACTCATGGATGTGGAGAACAGCACAGGGAACTATATCTAATCACTTGTGATGGAACATGGTGGTGGATATGTGAAAAAAAGAATGTATATAAATGTATAACTGGGTCACTTTGCTGTATACCAGAAATTGACAGAACATCGTAAATTGACTATAATTAAAAAAAAAACTGCACCGAGGGAAAAAAAAGAGAAGTACCTTTCATTCAATGCAACCTCCCAAAAGATGTCAAATGAACATTTATGATTATAGAGTAAACTTCAAAAACTTATAGACCATGGCACAAAATGTGTGTGAGAGTACTATGAAAGCAAGTATATATTGGTGTATTTTTCATTTAAAAGAGATGTTTTTATTTTAAATTTATGGTGCAAAGTATTTTAAGAATAGACTTTTTTCATAGAGAGAAATTTCTTTTGTTAACATTTCATTGATTATTAACAATAATTGCTTTTAAACATGTAAGAATATGTTAAAGAAGCACAAAATGATAAAAGAATATTAGCAAGATTAAAGATGATAAAAATGTACATAAGTGTAACATAGAAAATCATATTTTCATTACGGTTATACAAATTTTTTTTTTGCCTTTTTGTTGTTTTAGGGCTGCACCCGCGGCATGTGGAGGTTCCCAGGCTAGGGGTCCAATCAGAGCTGTAGCTGCTGGCCTACGCCACAGCCACAGCAGTGCCAGTTCCGAGCCGCATCTGCAACCTACACCACAGCTCACCGCAATGCCGGATCATTAACCCACTGAGCAGTGCCAGGTATCGAACCTGCAACCTCATGGTTCCTAGTCGGATTCATTAACCGCTTCACCACGACAGGAACTCGTGGTCATACAAATGTTATATATACTCATTCATTCACTAATTTAGAGAATTTACTATAGTAGGTAGTGGGAGTCACAGAAAGACACGATCCTTGCCCTCAGGAAGCTCACACACTATTTGGAGGCACACCCAACTATAAGGGATCAAGAGAACAATTGTAATATACTGTGACAATTGTCACAATAGAGGTTTTACAGAATCTTCAAGGAGAGGGTACCCTGACTGAAAAGGCCAGAGAAGGCTTTGCAGAAAAGGGCATGACAGATATTGGACATTAACAATGAATAGGCACTTGCTTTCTAAATAATAGGGGGAGAACCCTAATTATTGTGGAATGTTGGGAATCAAGAATTCCAATTATTGGGAGTTCTGGCTCAGTGGTTAACGAATCCGACTAGGAACCATGAGGTTGTGGGTTCGATCCCTGGCCTTGCTCAGTGGGTTAAGGATCTGGTGTTGTCGTGAGATGTGGCGTAGGCTGCAGATGCGGCTCAGATCCCGCGTTGCTGTGGCTGTGGCAAAGGCCGGCAGCTACAGCTCCTGTTAGACCCCTAGGCTGGGTACCTCCATATGCGGCGGGTGCGGCTCTAGATTAAAAAAAAAAAAGTAAAAAGACAAAAAAAAAAGAATTCCAATTATTATGGGATGTGGGGAATCAAGAATGGCATGCCAAGTAAGAAGCAGAGTCCTCTTAGAGTGGTGGCTGAAGACAGGTGGGGGCTGAGTTTATAGAACTTTATGTACCATGCTAGAAAAAATAATCCTGGAGAAAAAATTAAGAAAGATATTAAGAACACCTACTTTTCAAATCAAAATGATTTTTTTGTTGTTGGCAGAGAGAATGAATAGAAAGGTCTGCGGATGTGAATTAGTTTCCTATCGCTGCTGTAACAGGCTGCCACAAACTTTGTGGTTTAAAACAACCAAATATATTGCCTTACGGTCAGAAGCCTAAAATCAAAATGTTGGCAGGACTGTGTTCCTTCTGGAGGCTTAATGAGAGAATTCAGTTCTTTGTCTTTCCAGCTCCTAGAGGCTGCCTGCATTCCTAGGTGCTTGGCCCCTTCCTCCATCTTTGTCCAAAGCCAGTGGTATAGTGTCTTTGTAGTATTTTCAAACCTCTCTCTCATTCTCTCACTGGTTTGTTCGCTTGCTTGCTCACCCTCCCTGCCTCCCTGCCTTCCTGTTTCCCTCTCTCTCCCTCTGCCACGTCCACACCCACATACCCTTCCCTCTTTGAAGGACCCATGTGAGCACATTGACTCCACCTAGATATTTCAGGATAATCTTCCCATTTCAAGATCCTTCACTTCATTACATCTGTAAAGTCTTATTCGGCATATAAGGTTACATTCATAGGTTCCTACGATTTGGACATGGACATCTTTTTAAAGGGCCTTATTGTCTACCACAGGGTAGGAGGAGAAGAGTGAAATAGGAATATCATTTTGAAGACTTGTTTCCCTAATCCAAGTTAGGATGATGAGGATTTACAGTGAGGTCGTGGGCAAGCAGTTTCACTCCAAGATATTTACCCAAGAGAAGTAAAAACACATGTCTACAAAAGTGCTTTTAGCAGTTTATTTAAGTGACCATCAATGGGAGGTTGGATAAACAATTTGTGGTATATTCATAATGGAACACTGTTTGGCAATAGAAAGGAACAAGTTATAATACTAGCAGAGCATGAAAATTTCAAAAACATGATGCCAAAGAAATCAGACAAAAATAATACTATCTGATTCAATTTGTTAGAAGTTGAATAATTTTGAAGCTAATCTATGGTAAGGAATATCAGAAGGTTGCCTCAAGAAGGAGACTAAAGATGAGATTATCTGGAAATGGGTATAAAGGAACTATATATTCAGTATCTTAATTGAGGTAGAGATAACTCAGTTTACGTGTATCAAGACTCACCAAGCTGTATACTTAGGACCTGAATATTTTATTATTTATGAATTAAACATCAATAAAGATTAAAGTACGTTAAAAACATGGTGGTAGCAGTGGGAGTAAAAAGGCAAAAGATCAAGAGGTATTTTAAATCTAAAATTGACAGTAGTTTGTAAGCCATTGAATGCCACTGGGAGAAGAAAAAGAGAAACTGACAGCGAAGTAAATTTCCAAACAGCCTTAAGAAAACAAAATCAAGCAATGTGATTTTTCGATGCAAATTTCAGTTTTATCAACACTGTAAAAATAAGACATAAGGTTTTGAACGATGACTTATAAAATAGAAGTAAAACACATATAAGACTTTATATGTTATTTTTCTCTTTGTGCTTTAATTCAAAGGTCCAAATGTTAGTTATTAACTTCAGATGGGAGGTGTGACTGAGTTTGGAACTCTGGTGTGAAAAATAGGGCCGATAGGATTAAAGCTTATTTGCTAAATGGAAAATAGATACATATAATTAACACTAACTCTGCTGTATTCGGGAACCAGTCTATGAAGCAAATAAATTCAGCAATTAGTGTTGTTTATTGGGAACTAAACAGAAGATATTTCTTGAACGTTTCAAAGCTTTTGCCTGCTGTGAACATTAGCATGATCATCAATACATTCACACTGATTTAAAGAATAGTTAAATTCAGTTAAGTTGCAAATTATTTTAAAAACATGCTGCAAAAGAAGACAAACAAACCCAAAAAAGATGCTGCTCTACTCAGTACCACCATTTTGAAAACAAAGAGGTGGCTTTAGAGAATCTGAATAATTATCTTTGGAGTGTGTTTTACATGAACAGACATGATCTGAATCTCTGTTATGATAATTCCATTGGTTGTCTAATTCCAAGTTTTTCCCCTTGGTTTTCTGTGCTCCTCTTCCTTACCCTGCTCCTCCCCTCTCCTCTCTTACTGCCTTGATAGGTAACATCCAGTTCCATGTGCTATCTATGTGCTGATAACTCTCAGACTTCTACCTACAGCCCCCTCAGCCAGGCCCCAAACTTAACATATCCCACATTATCCAGAGGCTGCAGCAATTCCGGGATTTGCAGGTTCAAAGAAACTCTTAACTTCATCTTTTGTCTACAGAGTTCATGTTAGTCTATACATTTCAGTCTGGAAATGGCTTAAACCTCTGGTTGCATAGTACACTTCTATTTCTCTCTACCTTCTCATACCTTTTCCAAGATTTTCTTTAGGAAGACAGAGTAAAACATTAAAAAAATCGTACTTCCCTCCTGACCAGCTCAGCTTGGTGATCCTGATTTCTTAACTTCCTAGATTTGATAATCAGTATTAACTGCCAGCTCTTTATTTATGACCTTGGTAGTTTACTATTTTAATTAATGAAATTTTATGTGTATCTGTGCCTTGAGGCAACTTAAAGCAAAGGGCATAGTTTCTGAACCTCTGCAAATAAATTCATAAACACAAAAGCCATTTTCAGCCGGCTAGTAAAAATGCCCAGGCTCTAATTAACTGTGATCCATAGTTCAGGCTGAACACCATCATCGTATCGACCTTGTGGAGTCTCTGGTGAAACATTTTAAACTAAGAGCCAAGCAAAAGTTTACACAGTTTTGTTGAAAGCTGAAATTTAATTCAGGTTTGTAAGAAAGCTAAGAAGAGGAAATGGATTTAAATGGAAGGAATGAAAGTCAGGCCTTGTCTATCTGGAAAGTTCTTTTGGTGCCTCCACAAGAAACCATAGTTCCTGCTTTCATACTTTCACAAAAGGAAGAGTCATGGCGTCTATGAATTTCCCATCATAAATCTGAAGAAATACCCCATTTCTGGTGTCAACTTGAGAGAAAATGGTCTTGAGAAATCAAAAAAGGAAAATTCCTTTAGGTCATAATTTAAACTTTTACTTCAGGGTCTGACTGGAATGAATGAAACATGAGAGGTTCTTTCTTCTTCCCACTTTACTAAAATCTAAATGAAATGTAATGTTTTAGGAAGTCAGCTGAATTGCCTGGAAATTAAAATTTATTTCACATATAATGTCACAGGGAGGTATTATTGTCCTGGGATAAACCAAAGAATGAGAAGTTAAAAGCCACCACTCAAGAGTAAACTCTTCTTTGAACTTGCGAAGTTCTATTGTTGGTCATCAGTCATTTACTTGGTGTGGAGCTGGGCAAGCTCCTTCACCTCTCTCGGTTTTTTTCACTTGTGAAGAGAAATTAAATAACAGCACCTTCCTCATGGGATTGTTGGGAAGATTAAATGAGATAAGATCTGGAAAATACTTGGAATCAAGCCGGACATGTGGTAAGTGTCCAATAAATATTAATCAGCTTTAGCTACATTATAACCTCACCTTTATGTTTTACTTTAAAACTTGAGGTTTCTTTAAAGAAAAGTCTGTTGCTAGAGGATATCAGCTTAGATTTTAGTGTCATTATTCTGTCAGTCAGGACAAATGAAAGAAAACCCAGTTCAAACTCTCTAAAACATGAAGAGGAAGTTTATTAGCTGATAGCTGAAGAATCCAGGGCTAACCCCAGTCAGGGCTTGATCCTGGAGCTCTAATGATGCCATCAGAACTTGTTTTTTCTTGGGAGTTTGACTCTGTATCGTGCTGTGTAGGCTTTATTCCCAGCTCCCTGGGAGTTTCAGGCTCTTATATGTTGTCTCAAATTTAGTGGCAATACAGTAGACGCTCAGTCAGTTCAGTGCCCTCGTCTCTTCCCTTTTACTCTATAAACCCGCTTCTTCTCCTCGAGTCTAGATCCTTTTAAAGGCCTTTCTCTTAGCCTCTTCTGTGCTAGAGATCGCGTTTATCCTCTCTCCCTTTTTATTTTTTCTTTTTGGCTTGCAGCCTGCCTTTCTTTCTAAGAAGCCGGTCAGGCTCTTCAGAGCCTCATCAGCTCTTAAAGCGCAACTTAAGGAGCCCGCCCCCAGCAGCGGGTGCATGGTCTCTTCACTTCTGCTCTCTTCAGGAATGTAATGTGTACTTGATAGTGTTTAACACACTCACTCTCTAGTCCTCCGAATTCCCAATTTTCATCTGTTACTGCATTTAAAATACTTAGAACCAGTGTCTTTTTTTTAATTTTGTAGCACAAATTCTTTTTCTTAATAGAGAAGTTTGGGAAACAAAACAAAATGTCAGAACACAAAAAAATGAAAATTCTGACAGTCCTGCTACCTACAGAACTGCTGTTGCCTTCTTGATTTATTTTCTTTCGTCTTCTATCCTCCCTTCTCTCCTTCTCCTTTCCTTCTTCTTTCCTTCCTCCCTGACATTTTCTCTCTTATTTGCACACATATGCATATTCAAACGATCCTGTAAGCTTTTCCTTCTACCCTCTGGCTGTTCTTCTGGGTCTTCCTCTTCTTTCTCACTACAGGTGTTAGAGTTCTTATGCCTCAATCATCAGGCATCTTCCTCATCTACACTCACTTCCCAGGTGATTTCATCTAGTCCCAAGGCTTTATTTAGGATTTTTACAATTTTATTTATGTATTTATATTTATTTTTTTCTTTTTTGGCCATCCCACAGCATATGGGGTTCCTTGGCCTGGGGTCAGATCCGAGCCACAATTGCAGCCTCTGCTGGATTCTTTAGGCCACTGTGCTGGACCTGGGATCGAACCTGCCTCCTGGTGCTGCAGAGATGCCCCGGATCCGCTTGTGCCACAGTGGGAACTCCTAGTTCCATGGCTTTAAATCCCACCTATGTGATGAGGACTCGAGGTTAAACCACCTTGAATTTCAGATGCAGATATCCGAGTACTATTTGGTATTTGTGCTTAGATGTCAAGTAGGAATGCCAATGAGGAACGGTTAATGTTTATGCCCTAATTTGATCTTATTGCCTCTTTCCCATCATAGCAAATGGCAGCTCCATCCCTCCAGTTATTCAGGCCAGAAACTTTGGTGTCATCCTCTCTGCTATTCTTCTTCAATATGGCATCTAAACCATCAGCTAGTTCTGTTTTCTCTGTTTTCAGAAGGCTTCCAGAAATCTAACTCCTTTTCACAGCCTACTGCAAGGTGATTGCTTCCCTATGTTATTGCAGGCGCTCTGCTTACACCCTTGCCCCTCCTTGGCAGTCTGATCCTTTTAAAATGTTAGTGAGTCTTTTAACAGTCACTCCTCTCCCCAGGGCTTCCCACTCACACAAAAAAATGCCCAGTTTTCATCACTGCCTAAAAAGCCTTGGTCCTGTGTGATTTGCATGCCCTAAACCAAACCTCCCTCTGGTCTCATCTACTATTTTATGTTTTCTTTATTCTAGCAGGAAACTCTTCCTCCCGATTTCAGTGGTGTCTGAGGTAGCAGCTAAATTTTGTACTTGGGTGTCCTCCTGAGAATACATCATAGGTTATTCCAGAGCTGTGCTCAACCTAACTGATGCTTAGGCTGTGGTTTCTGGTGCCAGTTTCCTGTAGGTTATCAGCTTCCCTCTTATTTCTCTCACTTTTGTTGGGTTGCACTGCCTGACTCCCCAAAGAAAAATTATTCCTTGGTTCCCTTTGGTCCTTTTACCACCAGAGTAATTTCTGCCTACTTAGCCCTTTAATCTCTCTCCCCTCACCCCATTAAAAACATACTATTATTGGGATTTCAGACAGTCTATTTATAAGAATAGGGTTACAGTGATAATCATAAAAAAGCAAAATAGCATTTCTGTGACTCTGATCCCCACGTTCTGAAGGAACTTTGCATTCTCTCTAATTCCTTCCAGATCAGCCAAGGAGAAATTTAGGATAGTCAGAGTTGGGAGTCTAGAATCAATGCCTTTCCTCTTCTACTTCACTTGGTCTGGGTCATTATGGTAATGTCCAATTACTATTGATGCCAAAAGTGACATATACCACTGATGCTGACTGAAGGCATTACTGTTCTTCTGGAGCTGTCAATGCCCAAAGCCAAGGAAGCCATTTCTTCCTAATTCCCTGATGTTTAATATTAAGGGCACTGAAGGTACTGCCTTCACAGCCAAACTCACCATCAATTGTTGTTGGTGATGGCAACTTTCAATGTCCCATTGCCTTTATGGATTCTACCTCTTTTAAGTATTCCTGCTTTTTGCAATGCATTCCTATTAAGCTTGAGTGGTGAATAACCATTTCTGTGCCACCACTGAGCACACATTCACACATGCATAATATATGTGTTCGTTTATTCCAATTGCGGATCTACTAGGCACCAAACACCACAAAGGCCCTGGAAATACAGCAGTGAGCAAAGCAGATGAAATCTTTGCCTTCATGGAACTTACTTTCCAACAGATGAGGTCAACAATAATGTCAATAACTTACATAATTTCAGGTGACCATGCTGTGAAGAAAAATAAAGCAAACTAAGGTGAGAGACAATACTGATATTTTCAAACAACTATTTTGTCCTCCTCTTGACTCTCAAACCAATATATATATCAAACTCTATAATATCAATTAAAGAAACCTCTTCCACAGTTGCAATCAGTGAAGGCATTAGACCCTGACAAGTTATAGTCTCATAGCACCCAAAAATTTTAAAACTTGCATCAGACCAGTATTTGAGAATCATGGGAAACATGTAATCTTATATATTTAAAAAAAGGATGCAGAGAGGGACTTCTCTAAGTCTCTGAGTTTTATCAAGTATAAAGATTAATCATAAAGGGATTACAAAATCAATTAGGTGAGAAAATGATGCCATACCCTTCCTTGGGAAAGGCAAGATCATATAATTTGTGCCAGTTTTCTCCTTGAGGTACAAATAAATGACAATTATGTTTTGCATCTACCAAATTAATTATGTGAAAATTATGCTTTCTTACATTGGTTTCAGATTGATTCTTCCAGTACTCTTTTTTAATTATAGTTGAATTTAGTGCTGTGCCTATTTCTTCTATACAGAAAAGTGACTCAGTTATATATTCTTTGTTATATTCTATTCCATCATGGTTTATCCCAGGAGATTGGATATAATTCTCTGTGCTGTGTGATGGTACCTGCTTATCTATTCTAAATGTAAAAGTTTGCATCTACTAATCCCAAGCTCCCCATCTGCCTCCCTCCCCCTTAGCAGCCACAAGTCTGTTCTCTATGTCTGTGAGTCTGTTTCTGTTTCATAGATAGGTTCATTTAAACCATGTTTTAGATTCCACATGTAAGTGATATCATACGGCATTTGACTTTCTCTTTCTGACTTACTTCACTTAGAATGAGAATCTCAAATAAATAAAAAATAAATAAAAATTTAAAAAAGGAGTTCCTATCATGGCTCAGCAGTTAACGAACCTGATTAGCACCCATGAGGACGTGTGTTCGATCCCTGGCCTTGCTCAGTGGGTTAAGGATCTGGCGTTGCCATGGGCTGTGGTGTAGGTCACAGACGTGGCTTGGATCCTGCGTTGCTGTGGCTCTGGTGTAGACTGGCAGCTGCAGCTCCGATTTGACTCCTAGCCAGGGAACCTCCATATGCCGCGGGTGCAGCCCTAAGAAGACAAGAAAAAAAAAATTAAAAAATGAGAATCTCTAGGTCTGGCCATGGTATTGCAAATGGCATTATTTCATTCTTTTTTATGGCTGTGACTCCTCTAGTACTCTTAATCTTTATATTTTAGCAGGATCCTAAGGTCTATAAATTAATATCACATTGGAGAGTTCAGATTTCTATTCCATGATCCTATTTCTAAACATGCTTACACAGTATCTCTAATGCCACACCTAATTCAGATTCAGAGAGAAAGTACTAAAAATTGTTGAGTCAAGTTCTTTTCATTCACTTTACAGAAATGCATTTAATTCTTATGACTGCTTTCTGAGATACCTATTATAATTCTTGGAATATTGGGAAGTTAAGTAGCTTGCCCAAGATCACCTAAAAAGAAGATGATGACTGTTCTGTTGATTGAACAGGCTTGTTGCTTGTAAATTCAGTGAGACTTTAATTCAACAACTGTTATTTCAAAGAACATAGATTTCTTGATTCCAAAGCTCTCACTTCATTACTTACTTAACTAAAGTTGTATTTATTTGGCAAGTCATTTAACCTTTTTGATCTTTACTTTCTACTGTATTAAATGAGGCAAAGACCAGCTGCCTACTTCAGAGAATTGCAATGAGGATTAAGTGAGATGAGTAGAAGATGCTTCAGAATCAGAGAGCTCTGGTTTCAAATCCCTACTTTACCATTTGGGAACTTGGCCAAGGTGTCTCAGCTTTCCACATCTAAGTGTTTTGATCAGAAAAACTGAGTGAATTGTGCTTGCCTTTTAAGGTATAATTTTTGAGGTGTAATAAGTGTGTAATGAACCTTAAATGCTAGAACTTCATAGATGGTTGTGGATAATACAATTTGTATAATTTAAAACATTTTATACATATAGTTCTGGGGCCCAGTCTATTCATAACTCTGTGGTTATTGAAAACGTAAATTTGAAAATGTGGGACATTTCTGAACACAGGAAAAAAATCAGAATCTAAAATTCTCCCTATATTTAGTGTGTAAATTATCACAAAGACTTCGTTCGAAGAATTTAAACACTGATATAGATAATTTACATACAGTGCCCACTTCACATAAATCCAGCAAATGAAAAGGTTGTGTACCTATTGCCAGGATGAGCTACCATATTTGATAATGGCTATTTGTGCATCTCTGTAAATTGAAAAAAAGAAAAAAGAAAATTAAGTGAGAATGCATATTCAGCTGTTGGTAGACTGACAATATTTCAAAAATTCATTTTTTCCATAACAGAGTTTTAGCTGGGTACACAGCTGCCCAGCTACAACTTTTATCCCCTCTTGTCCCTTATAACTTAACGTGGCCATATGATGATGTTCCTACCAATGGAACCAGGAGCACAAATGAGTGTGCCCCTTTAGGTCTTATCCTTAAAGCACTGCACCTGCCCTCCTTCTGGCTCCGTCCCCCTTCCCTCTGCAGCACAGTGACTCTAGAATCCTGCTTGGAAGCTACATGTTAAGGGTAGCAAGGTTGCTTCTGCATTCTGGGTTCCTAGAAGACCTTCTGGAGTGGAGCTGTGCCACGTTCCTAGATTATTTCATAGAGTGGACTTAACGTCTCTCTTATTTAAGCCATGGAACTGTGATCTCTTTCTTATAACTAATATACAATTAAAGTCAGAACATGGGCAATCAAGCTTTCTCTTGTTCTTGATCTTTCTCTGAGAGGCATGACTCCTATCTAAAAGAAGCTTACAAAGTAGAAGCAATTAAAATTGAAAAAAATCATTAAGGCTAAGTTAAATTACAGTTAACAAAGGTGAAGTGAAGGTTTTTATTGAATTATTTGACAGCGTAAGTTGTTTTCCCCAAAACATGAAGATCCAAAACATTCCATAAACAATGAACTGTGGTTCCAAAGCACATAGCCTTTCCATTATTGAAAGTGTTATCTTTATCTTATCTCACTTGGTCCAAGGTGGATTTTAGCAGCATTATTCTGGTAATTTTGGCCTTGAGTTGGCTGGGGAGAACTTTCAGGTGGTGACTAGTAGGCAAGTAATATGAGAAGTTTCTTCCTGAAATGTTTTATAGACTAGAACCTTCTCTTTTTATAAGATTATGGCTATTTCAGCTCCTGGCAAAAAAGCATTTGCTCAATAGATGTTTTGAGGAAGAGTGTTTGAACAAATAATGCAGAAATGTTATCAATGCAATAATTGTTAAATATTCATTGAACGTCAGTGAGAAGGAATAAAACTCATACTTTATACCCTAGAAAATGAAAAATGCTTTCTCTTTTGCCACTCTTTCCCAAAATGGTTTAAGAAATCTACTTCACAATTACGTTAGTTGAGAGTAACTTCTAACTTACATAGTGGAAAAGACAAATACATAGTCTATTAATATAAATTAATGGTCTCAAAAATGCAAATCAAAACTACTATGAGGTAACACCTCACACCATCATTAATAAGTCTGCAAATAACAAATGCTAGAGAGAGTGTGGAGAAAAGAGAACCCTCCTGCATTGTTGGTGGGAATGTAAATTGGTACAACCACTATAGAAAACAGTACGGAGGTACCTAAGAAAATTATATATAGAACTACCATATGACCCAGCAATCCCACTCTTGGGCATATATCCAGACAAAACTTTCCTTGAAAAAGACACATGCACCCATAAGTTCATTGTAGCGCTATTCACAATAGCCAAGACAAGGAAACAACCTAAATGTCCATCGACAGATGAATGAGTTAAGAAGCTATGGTATATATACACAATGGAATACTACTCAGCCATAAAAAAGAACAAAATAATGTCATTTTGCAGCAACGTGGATGGAACTAGAGACTCTCATACTAAGCGAAGTAAGTCAGAAAGAGAAAGACAAATACCATATGATATCTCATATCTGGAATCTAATTCATGGCACAAATGAACCTTTCCACAGAAAAGAAGATCATGGACATGGAGAACAGACTTGTGGTTGTCAAGGGGGAGGGGAAGGGAGTGGGATGGATTGGGAATTTGGGGTTAACAGATTGCAAACTATTGTCTTTGAAATGGATAAGCAATGAGATCCTGCTGTATAGCACTGGGAACTATGTCTAGTCACTTATGGTTGGAGCGTGATAATGCGAGAAAAAAGAATATATATATGTATATGAGACTGGGTCACCTTGCTGTACAGTAGAAAATTGACAGAACACTGTAAAGCAGCTATAGTGAAAAAAATAAAAATCATTAAAATAAAAAGATAATAAAGTTAATTATTGTTTAAAAAAAAGCATTATGCTTCACTATAGTACGGAGAGTTACAACTTGTTAATGGTAAAAAATAAAATTCAAATCCCAAGCAGAAAATTACAGTGAACATTTAACTATTAGTAAAAGCTACCATTTAATGAGCATAGAAAATAAATAAATTAATTAATGATCTCAAATAAGGATTTAAGTAATGGGCACCTAAATCAGTTGCATGATTTTTTAACGATAATGAAGGCACTGAAACAGTGGCATCTATAAGAGAAAGGAAATAATGAAGTATCAAGCTCTTAAATATTTTTTTTTTAATTAAAGAGCCATAGTCTTCCTCTTCATCATAAAGGCAGCACGTTTGAAGTAAACAAATCTCTAACTTGCTCACTTTTTGGAATGCAGATCACAGTGTGACCCAACCCAGCCTCTGATGGTCAGTTTCATCATAAGCTCTATGGCCTCAGCTTTGGGGATAGGTTTAGAATTTGCAGTTCTTTAGAGGCTGGGAGCAGGAAATACCTGAGTCACCCAAAAGGCTGCCTTCTATCTGCAGCTCCAGCAGTTCAATTGAAGTGTTCAAAACATCACACATCTAAGAAAGGACTTCTAGAATGCAGTGGTTTTCAAGGCCAAATGAACACCCTGTTTATATTTTTAGGAGTGATTTTTCATGGTGAGAACTTTGAGTTGGAAAGTTTTTCAATATAATAGGGCCCCTTTACAGTCCTGAGGAATCTGAGAAGGAGTCCACAGGCTTTATCTGACTGTCAAGGAATTCACAGCAGAAAATATTTAAGAAACGCTGATTTAGAGTGTTGGGGTCTAGTAGGTACTGGCTGGTTCCATTCAGCCAGGCTTGAGATGAGAGCTGGATTCCACTTCTGTCAGGGAACCAGTCTTGTAAGAGTGAAGTAGGATGCTGGAGTTCAGCATTTTTTCCAGGTCCCCAGAGTTCAGCTTAACACCCTTCTTTCCCTCTCCCCAGCTAACGTGCAGTATAACACACTCAACTCTACCAACAGCTATAAAAACCTTGCTTTACATACTAAATTTCTCACTATTGTCTTTTAAGTGGTCAATATAATGTCTCTATAAACTGAGTTTGATATAAAAATAGATTCAATATTACTTTATAGGAAAAATGGCCAAATGTCTAATTGGTAATCCTACCAATGAGATAGTTCGTCAGTTAATGCACATTCTTCTCTGTTGTCCTGTTTTCTTCTGAGAATTTAATGTTATCGTCATGGGTTGTGTTAATGGGGATTTATTTTAGGCAAAAGAATCTCAATTACCGTGTTTTATGAATACTTGGGGAACAGCCAAACTTTGCTATGCTTGCTGAACAATTTCTGTCATTTCTAAATTATATTTGTAAAGAAAATTTCATTTACACATCTCTAAATGGTTTACCCATCCAAAACTTTTGTGAAAATCCATTTAAAGTCAAGGCTCTTTTGATATTTTATCATACTTTTTCTTTTCCAGTAGGATGTGAAAATCCATGTTTCACATTCTCTAATTCCAGTTAAAATGTAGACTTTCCAGTATTGTGGAATTATCAAGAAGGAAGTCTTATGGGGTTGAGGAAACCTGAGTTCAGATGTGACTCTGGAACTTATCAGCTATGTGCTGTAGAGGCTTGGCCACATTATCCAATCTGATATTTCTCAACTTGGTGACAAATTAGAAACACCCAAAAGTTTTAAAATATGATTACCCAGCTTCCCATAAAACATCCTTCCCCAGGCTTGGGTTTAAGTAGCTTAGCATGGTGTTTGAACTCCATATTTATTTTTATTTTTATTT
This sequence comes from Catagonus wagneri, assembly GCA_004024745.2. Classification (NCBI taxonomy): domain Eukaryota; kingdom Metazoa; phylum Chordata; class Mammalia; order Artiodactyla; family Tayassuidae; genus Catagonus; species Catagonus wagneri. The sequence goes on along the minus strand of PVHT020000886.1, from coordinate 8,841,555 downwards.
TTATTTTTATTTTTATTTTTAAATTAAAAAATAAAATGTCATATTGGTTTCATGTGTAGAGCAAAATGAATCAGTCATACATATAAATATATGCACTTTTTCTCCATATAGGTAATTGCAAACTATTTAGTAGATTTTCCTGAGCTGTGCAGTAGGTTCTTGTTAATCATCTCTTTTATACAGTATTGAGTATATGTTATTCCCATCCTCCCAACTCTTCCCTCTCCCCAGTGTTTCACCTATGGTAACCATAAGATTGGTTTTGAAATCTATGAGTTTTGTTTCTTTTTAAAATAAGTTATTTTGTATCATTTTTATTAGATTCCACATAGAAGTGATATCATGTGGTATTTGTCTTTCTCTGTCTGACTTCATTCAGTATGATAATCTCTAGGTCCATCCATGTTTCTCTAAAAAGCATTATTTCCGTCTTTTTTAATGGCTGAATAACATCTTACTGTATATATGTGCTATATCTTCTTTATCCATTCATCTGTCTGTGGACATTTAGGTCGCTTCCATGTCTTGGCTCTTGTAAACACTGGTGTGCATGTATCTTTTCGAATTATGGTTTTCCATGGATAGATGCCCAGGAGTGGGATTACTGAATTATAGGGTGGTCCCATATTTAGTTTTTAAAGGTACCTCCATATTGTCCTCCATAGTGGCTGCACCAGTTTACATTCCTACTAACGGTGTAGGAGGGTTCCTGCTTCTCCACACCCTTTCTAGAACTTATTGTTTTTAGACTTTTTGATGATGGCCATTCTGAGTGGTGTGAGGTGATACTTCATTGTAGATTTGACTTGCATTTCTCTAATAATTAGTGACATTGAGTATCTTTTAATGTGCTTTTTGGCCATCTGTTTTCTTTGGAGAAATGTTTATTTAGATCTTCTGCCTATTTTGGAGATAAATCCCTTGTCGGTCACTTCATTTGCAAAGATTTTCTCCCATTCTGTGGGTTATTTTTCATTTTTTTTTTTTTAATGCGGCGCCTCCATGTTTTTAAAAAGCTTCTGTTAATGATTCTAGTGGGTTATTGGAGTTGATAGATTATTTGGGCTTCAGTACCTCCGTGTGATTAAAAAGCAAGGTACCTGAATTTTTTACACCCTGGAGTTGTTACAAAAATCAATGGAAATAGAATAGTTTAACATTTTAAACATAAAACACTGTAAAACTAATGATTATGAGGGAACGTGACAGAAGACTTCTGTATCCCTTGGTAAACAATGCCCATGTTTCAGTGTCAGTGTAAAAAAATGAGGAAAGATACTTCAGAATATCTAAAGAGCAAAGGTTTATTATTATCATTATTATTGTCTGGTTTCTTCACTTATTTGTAAATTCATGGCTTAGTTATGATTTCTCATAGAATGAATGATGAAAATAATTTTATAATATTGTTAACATAAGAAAGATTATTTTGGGGACTTTTAAATATCAGGGGATTTTTATCTTTATTATGAAGTTGACATTGGGTCACCCTATAATATAAATGTTTTTATAATGAATGTCTTGGATTGCTTAAGCAATTGGATAATCTTATTGAATTTTGTTGTTGATGATGATATTCGAGCAAGAAGCCCACGGCCTGCAGTTCTCTGGCTACCTACATCACTTGCAGCAGAACCTGACCTGGGGATTTGGTGCATGTGATTTAGCAAGGGAGTGGTCCCAGGAGAAAGGGAGGGAGGGGATCAGCCCAGGCAGTAGAAGAAGCTAAGCAATGATGTGCTTTTGGGAGAACTCGAGCCTTAGTCTGGCCCCTAGGAAGCTCGGAAGCATCTGTAGCACCACAGAATTTGGTACAAAGGGGACGGCCTTTTGCACACTAGCGACAGTCAAGTTTTGAAAGAAGACGATTCTCTGGAGAAGAAAGGCAGCTGTGCACCCCAGCGTCAGACTCACTGCAGCTGGAGTATGTATAGTGACTGGTAAACAAGGTCTGGGAAGGCCCTCTGCAGTGTTTAATTCCCTACTCTGATACTATCCTCCCCATTTGCCATTTTACGTGAATAGTTTAATTCCCTTAGGTACTTGAGTCTTCTGTAAAATGCACATATCCTTTGAATTGGTTACACCTTGGGTTGATACCTTAGTTGTCAAGGGAGAATAGATAGACATTTATTGATCACCTGCTAAGTTTCAGTCCTTGTGAGGAGCCGTCATCACTGACACACATTTTCCTCTGTAACTCAACGGACATTTTAGTATGTTTGATGGTCTGAGAGTAAAATATATCTAAAAAGGATATTTGAAGAAGGAAAGTAATTTCAAGGGAGATAAGAGTAAACTCTTTGAGGACATGTACGTAATATTGCTATCTTTGTGTATTTCCAGTGCAACATGAAACTTATTTAGGAAATCTAAGCTAAACTCCTAAATACATAGACGGCACTAGGAAATAGAAGGATGATAGGGAAAATCTATTTGCTGAGTCTCATCTGCTCACAGTTTTCCCCAGAGTTAGGGGAAAAAAAGAACCCAAAAGATAGGGATTAGATGTAGACTTAACAAAACGCAGAAATCCATATAAAAAATGGCACTGGTGCCTCATAAGGACAGAATTTCTCTTCCATGATAACTTTATTTTTCAGATTAAAAGTGTAATGTTATTCTGAGATATTTATCCTGAAAGATCGTTGATTTAATGCAATACCCTACAAATTATCAGTTGTGTCAATATTCTGTAGATTTTTCATCTGTGAAGAGGAAGAGTTAGAGCTTTGTTGATTTGATGATCAGAGTGGAAAACATTTGTTCATTTCCTTACAATCTTCCAGGCAGAATGCCCATCAGATTTTCATCAGCTTTGCAAACACATTCTTCTGGCATGGAACATGGTTTCATTAAATTGTGCTGGAACTTTCTTCCGGGATTACACGAAACAAACTGCAGGTGTTAGTTGGGTTTTTTTTCACTCTCCTGCACTGCAGACTACCATCCTTATAAACTCCAGTCTGCAAAGGAAGCTTCAGAAAATGCACCCATTTCCTGTCGTCAACAAATCCCTTTACCAATAAAAAAGGCTGGTTTGTATCCTGAGAATACTGGGTTTTGATCATTTTTTTATCCTCTAACCTTAACACCAGGAAGACCACAAATTTGCAGAAATAAACAGCCATGTATTCACTTCCTCATTTCTATCATCCTGCAGCTGTTTGAAAGCCATGATCTTCTCCTATGGGCCTACTCAACCATTTGAAGTTTTGCAGTATTTTCCATTCAAAACATTAACACAAAAGCAAGTGTTTTATTAAAAGTTAGTAAAATGGCAACCAACTAAAGATAGTTTGAGTTCAGAAATACAATTATAAATATCCTGGCCTTCATCTAGGAACATAGTCCTGTGATGAGCCATAGGCTCCTTGGGGTTTCTCTGTTTTGGGTAATAGATTTACACGGATCTGTTTATAGGCCCCACATAGTCACTGTGGCGCTTTCCCCTGGGGAGCCAGAACTGCTTGGAGAGCCTAGGTCTCTAGTCCTAGAACAGAATAAAGCTATTTCATATCAAACATAAGATTTGGAGTTCCCATTTTGGCTCAGGGGTTAACGAATCCAACTAGGAACCGTGAGATTGTGGGTTCGATCCCTGGCCTTGCTCAGTGGGTTAAGGATCCAGCGTTGCTGTGAGCTGTGGTGTAGGTTGCAGACACAGCTCGGATCCAGTGTTGCTGTGGCTGTGACGAAGGCTGGCGGATACAGCTCCTGTTAGACCCCTAGCCTGGGAACCTCCATATGCTGCGGGTGCGGCCCTAGAAAACACACACACACAAAAAGACAGAAAACAAACAAACAAACAAACCATAAGATTTGCCTGAGTCTTATATTCTTACCTTCTAGTTCTCTACCTTTTTCCTTCCCTGACCCATACGAACGATGGATCCAACATAGCAAAGAGTCTCCCACAGGTGGGATATTGAGGTGAAGCAGAGACCTGCAGGGCATCTGTAACTCCAACACAGTTTACCTCCACCTCTTTCTCATGAGAGAAACATATCATGGTGGAATAGAAGAAGACTGGAAATAGTAACAAGGTGGATACTATTGAATCCCCTGCATCACTATTCATGGTTCCTTTGAAAATGTTGCTCCTTTTACTATTGTAAATACCACGGGGCCTATGACATAGATGCCAGGGCAGCACAGCACTGCAGAGGCTCAAGCCAATACATCAGCAGGCCACTCACAAAAAGGCACTCAGCAGTTTGCACTGATTGCTACACAGCCGCGGGGGGAAGTGTAACATCAGCAGTGGCATGACTAGAGAAGGTTAGAAGACCCAATTCTACCTATGAGCCCTGGAGAAATCTTTCCAGGTTTTGCTTCAGTATCTTAAGACTGGATTAAATGATTGCTAAAGTCTCGGAACAGAAACTTAAAATTATAGTGCCTTGGAGGTCCTGTTTTGGCTCAGTGGGTTAAGAACCCAACATAGTGTCCTTGAGGATGCAGGTTCAATCCTTGGCCATGCTCAGTGGGTTAAGGGTCTGGTGTTGCCACAAGCTGCAGCGTAGGTTGCAGATGGAGCTCAGATCACTTGTTGCTATGGCTGTGATATTGACTGGCAGCTGTAGCTCTGATTCAGCCTCTAGCCTGGGAACTTCCATATGCCACAGGTGCAGTTGTACAATGGAAAAAAAAAAAAAAAGATCACAGAGCCTTATTTCTCCAATAATCAAGTAATCAGTTCTTAGAAATCAGTTAACAAAACCCTATTGTAGACCCAGAGAGGGGAGGTCAGAGGAAGCTCACATAGTGTTAGTGATAAAGACAGTGTGGTGATCACAGGCTTCATCAGACACTCAGTCAAGGGTTATCTCTAATCTTTTCAATAAGTTAGAAGAATAAGTAATATTCTCCTTTTATAGATGAGGAAACAGTTTTCTAATGATTAAATGCCTTGACCAGGGCATCACGTCAAGTTATACAGAGAACCCTTCTGCTGAAACCCTGTATTTCAAGTTCACCACGGGTTTTGGTGCATCTAGAGCTCAAACACAGACTCCTCCTGTTTTGGGCTCTTAGAATTCTATGAGTATCCTAAATGTCCAACAACAGGGTGCTGTAAATACATCAGAATATAGGTAAAGAATGCAATACCAGTAAGTAAAAATGATGGAACCCATTCAAAAATATTGTTGAAGGAAAGACAGAATATGACAAGTTGATCCTATAAATGCATTTTTCAGATATATAAATACATCAAAGTGTTCACAGAGGTGGAGTTTGGGAGATAGAATTTGGAGTGAATTCTACTTTTCTTTTTTTCCTTATGAGAATTTCTAAATTTTCTACAGTGAACAACTGTGATCTTGTTGCTTATCCATGTTGAGCCTCAGTTTGCTTATCTTCAAAATGGCTAATCATGTACTTATCTTCATAGGGTTTGTTGTGATGATTCTATTACAACATCTTATGAAATGCCTAACCTAGTGCCTGGCCTGTTGTGTGCACTAAATGTCAGTCACTGAGAGAAAAAGAAATCTTTGTTTTAAAGTGAGTTCTGTCTTCTCTTTAATTGCTAATATATAATTTATTTTAAAAGTCAATTAAATTAAAATTAACTCTTAAATTCTTTGCGAGATTATCATTATTCCAGAAATGAGTTGTAGTCACTGGGTGATACAGCCCAACCAAAGCTGGACTATAGCTTATTTTTATTGAGGCCAACCAAGTCTTTGAGTAGTAATATACTTGATGCTATATAATTAGTGCATAATAGTTACTGAAATGCAAGTATAGCAGAAGCTCAAGCTAGAGACTAAACTGTGTTGTTTACCTTGGGATTTAGGTTATGTTTCAGCATGTCTAAGAGACTAGTTAAGGCTACCTCTCATGTATCTCTTTTCCTGATGGACTGAGAATCCTTCTGGGAAAAAAAAAAACGAAAACCGAGGGGAATAAAGTGCAGATGCTCCAGTTTGAATAAAAAAACAATGGGCAGGTTTCAGGAGAAAGTGGACTTTGAGGTATGTTTATTATACTTTGGATAAGTAAGTACAACGTCCAGCTGACCAGGATTCAAGGAGGGTGGTCAGAGCTGGCTTTCGAGGAGGACAGGGAGTCATATATCAACATTTAACAAGGATCTAAGGGGGCTCCCCAGAGTGACAGTGTTCATGGATCCATGAGTCCGTGGGCCTGCTGGTTGGGTCTGTTTTTGCTTTCTTGTTAGGTAAATTCCAAAACCAGCTAAGGTGGTCTTCAAGATCAAGGGGTTATTAGTAGAATGGCAGAGAATTCTAAATCAGCAACTCCTTTCCCTCATTAATTTACCTTAAAAAATGCTGCACAAAAGCCTCTGCTCGTGTTTTCATTTTTCCCAGTGTCTTTTCAGGATGAGCCTTGACAGATAGCTGAACAACTGCCCTTTGGACAGTGGCTACAGAGAGCTGAGCCAAGCGCCTGGGAATTCTGAAATATGCATCAGATGACATTCTTACAACTCAATTGAGTTATTTTTCTTTTATCTGTCAACATTATCATATTAAAATTTTATCATGCCTCAAATGTTTATTCCTGCAGTGAAAAGCACTCCAGGTTGCAATTTCCCCCCTTCTCAAATATATTGCTATTTCTCGAGATGATTGTTTTTATTTCATCATCCGTCATGATAAAAACTGGCATAACCTGGAGCTTGACTGTTTACTGTCATTGGATGAGTGTTTTTTATGGTGACATACCCATTCTATTGAGTAAATTCTAGGCTGCAGCAGGCTGGGGGTCTGTGACTGTCAGCATTCAGAAAAAAGACTTATAACACCAGTTAATTGTAGGTATTTTCCTGGTCTCAGTAGGAATAGATTTTTGCCATAAACATTACAGGGGTGTGTATCCTGGTTTTATAGAAAAATCATGCACCTCCAGGTGTGCCGATCTTACGATGCCTGGATCATCACCTGTTAAAGAGATCCCAGTCTTCTTCTCCCACATGTTCCTGGAAGGACCTGATACCTTGTACAGCTGTACTCTGTCTCATTTCTATTCCTAAAGAGAGGAGATGGGTTAATAGCTATATAGACAGAAAATTGTTTTCAGGAGGAGTTGGGAACAGAGCTGTAAAACTGTAATGTCTTCCAGACCGACTTGTTTTTGGTCATTCAGGCAAATCGTAACAGACGCTCACTATTACTCTCAGAGGACTTTTCTTCCCTTTCCCAATTCCTCTCTAGAGCCCGACTTCTTTTAAAATAACCTCTCTTCATATGTGGCTTCTCAAGCAAGTAAGTGAGTTCTCTCTATCATTTGTCTTCACTCAGATTTTCCTGTATTGGCTCTTCCCTTCCATTTATGGTAATTTTAGATTCTCAGATCACATTTTCTTCTCATCTCTCTCTGTCTTCAGATTCCCCTATCTGAAATACCTTTGTTAATACTTGATACCTGCATCAAATCCCCAGTGGTATATTGGGTTTCCAGGTCCCTTCAATTGTGAAACTTTCCTACTACTTTCTTGCCTGTCTACAGAACGTGATCATTTGAATCCATTTTAAAATTCCTTGGCTTTGTTTCAGTTTGCCTTGTCAAGTAAAGTTCCCTTTATTATACAAGTTCCAACTCTTCACTGACCTTTTGAAGAAAATATGTGCTCGTCGTTCAGATCCGACCTACGTCATTCATGTCTGTAAAGTTATTCTTATTTCACTGAATTGGTCTCACTTTACTCACCTAGTCTTTAATTTCTCTATCGACGTTTTTATTGGGCAGTTTTTTTTCCCTCACTGTTTTAAAGTTTTACGACCTAGCCTTCCAGATAGGGGCAACTCCCATTCTTCTTCTTAGGTAATATTTTCCGGTCACTTACATGTAAGGGCAACTGGTTCTGCGACAGAACTTTTTTTTTTTTTTTTGCTAAGATCCACTTAACTAGCCACATCAACTTTATCATAAAAATACAGCCAGCCCCCGAGAGAAAAAGAACCAGTGGGATCTCAAGGAATAACTAATTGACCACGTGGTTGTGCCACAGAATCCTCAGACACATAACATCTTCATCTCGCTCTCTCACTCTTTAAGTGGCTCTTGCTTTCTGATAACTCACTTTTTCAAAGTTTTTCGGTCTTATGTAGGAGCTGTCTTTTTATTTTTCCTTTCCCTGCTAATGTTCCGTATGCCTTTGGAGCTATTTTTAGTCTATTTACATATATTTTGTGGCACATAAAGAACTGTTTGATAAAGTTGATGATTTGAGGAACTATCAGTTGAAACAATTAGTCAGGATTCTTTCTTCCATAGAAAGAATTAGACAAGGGCGCAGATGGGTTTTTGTTCTAGGCGGTGTCTGATCTGTTCTACTCAAAGTTGTAGTGTATTAGAAGTAATTTTATAATGAAATTGACCATCAGAAACAAAATCATACCATTGTAATGTTTTAGAAGTAAAACCCACTTGAGTGTTATAACTCTCTAATTTTAGGGTGAGGAGACCAAGCTTTAGAAAGTTTGCTTGCTTAGAGTCACAAATAGCAAAGGGGGCATAGCAGAGCAAATAGTACCCCCTAAGATTTAGTGACATTCATTCAATGTTCAGATTCCTAGCATCAGATCACTTTCCAAATTCCTGAGGCATATTTCTCTCCTACCCCTTGCCTACTTTATCCATTATGAAGAAACCTTTCTGACTTCTTAAAGAAAAATATTGAATTTTTTTATGTCTATGTTATAACGTCACAAACATGAGCTATAATCTGGTGCAGCAATACTATCTAGAAACTTTATTTGTTTCATTACAGCAATACAACAAGGCCCAGAGCTATTGTTTTTTGTTTTTGTTTTTTGCCTTTCTCAAATAACCTTTCTCAAACTTTCCCTAATCCACTTATCTGTATTTCCTTCTGCTTTAGTTGCACCTTTTAGCTTGCCACTTCTAATCTCCTGTAGGGGGAGAAATATTCAGGTCAGTACTGTACATGAAAGAATATTTACTAAGCCTCTTAATGAGTGCTTGGGGACACAATACAGGCTCTCCTATTGCAGGAAAGGGGACCCCTTTCAGGGCCTGAGCACGGGGTCTTGTCTAACACTTGGAAGTCAAGTGTGCAAAGAGACACATGTGCTGACAAAGCAAAAGACTTAATTGAGGAGGGGGCCCAGGCAAAGAGCAAATGGGGAAGGGAACCCAGGAAAACTGCTCTGCCATGTGGCTCACAGTCTGAGGTTTTAAGGGAATGGGGTTAGTTTCCAGGTTGTTTCTGGCCAGTCGTATTGCTCAGTCCATACTTGGTCTGGCTCAGGGGCCTTCTTGATGGCAGGCGACATCTCTCAGCCAAGATGGAGTCCAGCGCCAAGGATTCTGGGAGGTTGGTGGTCTCCTCCCTCCTATTGGCCCCTCCCTAATCCTCCCGTTAGTCTTCAGGGCGGCACCACTTCCTTATCAGGGCCTCCTGTTGTGAGACAACTGACACAAGTGGCTACTATTGTGCCTGGCCAAGGTGGGCGCTTTCATTCAGTGGTCCCCTAACGCTCCTGCTGGAGTAGTCCCTTTTCCTATTTATCTTTGAAATTCGGGCGGTGATCTTGACATCTCCAAGGACGTGGAGAAGAGGGCATTTCTCTCACCCAAACTTGCTGAGAGGGCATGAATATTCACCCATGACACTTGGGTAAAGAGAGTTCCTATCTATACTTTTTTTTTGTCTTTTTTTTTTTTTTTTGCCTTTATGTAGAGCCGCACCCCGGGCATGTGGAGGTTCCCAGGCTAGGGGTCTAACAGGAGCTGTAGCCGCCGGCCTTCGCCACAGCCACAGCAACGAGGGATCCGAGCCGCGTCTGCAACCTTCACCACAGCTCAGGGCAACGCTGGATCCTTAACCCACTGAGCAAGGCCAGGGATCGAACCCGCAACCTCATGGTTCCTAGTCGGATTCATTAACCACTGAGCCACGAAGGGAACTCCTATCTATGCATTTTGAATAAATGCCCCCGATGCTAATATTCCAACTTACAGGCTTGAGAGAAACCTAAAATTCTTCTCTTTCAAACATATTTCAGTTTATAATTCTGGCTCACTTCTTATCTTCTAGGATTTTTCTTCGACCAACAAACCACTCCATTTAGGAAGGATTGAACAGGGTACACTCGTTTGAGAGTCATAATGTGAGATGTGTTCAGAAGTCCTGTGCCCTTGATCTGGGAGATGAGAGAACCATTTTTTTCAGGGACACTGGCTTCCCTGGCTTCCCCTTTGCTGAGCAGGTAAATGAAAATGTTAGAGAATGGCCTCTAGAACAGCAACACACCACCGGGCAGATCTTTCTTTGTAAGCAATGAAGCACTATTCTTTCCAAATGTCAGTATTCTCTGAACAAAGCAAATAACTTTCAGTGATCTCTTCCACACATTGTGTTCTCCCTCTATCTCCCTCCCTCTCTTTCTCTCTCTGTGCATATATATATATATATATATATATATATATACACACACACACACATTTCTAGACAGTGATTGTAAAGTCAAGTCAAAAAAAGGAAGATGTGAACTGCAGTGAATCCAGGCGTGACTACTAGACTACTAGTACTAGAAATTCTAAAAGTTCAAAATAGCAACTGGGCTGTCTCACTATTTTTTCTTATTAACAGGGATGAGTAGAGAAAAAAATGTCAGTAATTCTACGTTAATTTCAGAGTCAGAGCCATCCTGGCTCTGTGAATCCTATCACATAGAATCGATTCTAGAAAACCCTTCTTTTCCTTCTGATTTCTATTTACCAGTGGGTTGAAATATTCTACTCGTCTGTTTACCCAGATACTAAAACAATAATTTCAAACTACAGTGTCAGAGTGTTTTGATATTAACTTTTCTGGAAGAGGATCATTGTTTCTAATATTCTTTCTTCCTTCTATAGCGATTTTTATGAGGCTAAGTGACACTGATTTCTGTGAAGTCCGGGCTAACCTAGAATTCTTCTTTTGAATAATTTCATGTGGTATTTTTGTCTGTTTAGCATTTATTTACTCAGGTGTATCTTCTCTGGTATATCTTGTCAATAACATGCTTATAAACATGGTTCTGATTTGTTTTAATGTGCTAAATTTCAGTCTTTGAGGCCCTGAAAAGCTGGGCTAAGAACCTGCATTAGACACTGCACCTGAGCTCATCCTCAGGCTCATCAATATGATTGATTGGGAAGAGAGTGAATTCATGTGATATTTTCCTCCTATATTACTTATAAATAATATTTGCTGCTTGGTTGTTTAAAATGTATTATAAACCGTGGTCTTTTATCATCTACTTTGTGTATATTTTAACATTCCCATAGATTTTATTTTAGAATGAGAGTGACCTTATATCTCCATGCTTTTAAATGTTTTCATAAATGCTCTGCAGCTTTCTTTCCTCTTACTCATCAACATTCCTTATTCAGAGTAAAGCAAATAGGATGAGAGAGAGAGGGAGAGTAGTGTATGCTTCTTGAAATAAAGGAAAAATACTTGAACACAAAACTGACTTGCAAAAAAGGGAATAGACAAGGGAAAGGAGAAATAACTATGACTTGGACTGTAATAAGGAATGAAACTGAAGCTTTATATTTTTCATGATCCACATTTTAATTAAAAATTTTAAAGACTTTAAAGACATACTATGCACTTCAAATAATAATCTTTAATGTCTTCAGATTGTTTGGATCCTTCGTCATGGAATGAATTAACAGAAGTTTAGGGACATCATATCAGGAAAAAAATGATCTTAAGACTTTCGAGAATTAAGATTCTATGTTTCTGAGAAGGGACCCCAAGAACTGTAGGCTCTGCGTACTTTCCCCTAGGCTGGGCTCACTGACAGTAACATTGTTCTCAGAAGTAGAGCTGAGGCACCGCAGGAAGAAACGCAAGGGAGGTGGAGGGTTAGGAGGCAAATGAAAGTTCTGTCATTAGCTAGAAGAGTTTTTAGGGAACTGTCAAAACCTAACTTGGGGCTAGTCTCTGGGAAACTATGACCACTAGAAAACAGGAAAATGTCTAGATTGTCGTTTCAAAACATTAGTCCCCAACAACTTTGTATTCATAGTTGAGATCTCACAAAAATAGTGACTTCCCTCAGCCACACTGGCATTGTTTACTCCCTGTTGGCTTCTGGTGCCATCCTTGCTTCTTGTTGCTCCACTTGGTGCTCGGGCTCTGCCAGATCCCCAGAAGCCTGATGTGCCCCAGTGTGATCACGAGTCAGCCCTGGCTCTCCTGTGTGATTCTGTGTTGTTGGTTCACCCACGCAGGGGTTGCCCATCTATTGGCCTCCCTCCTTAAGAGAGGGGACTCCTCCTTCATTTCATGGGAGAAAATAAGTGATCAGCTCTGATCCTCCCTTCCTGGTTTTTCCCCTCCTCAGGGTCACCAGCTTAACTCAGGGATCCGCTCTTACCTGCATTTTCATGCTGCCATATTTGGTTACACTGCCCACTATGGCATTCATTAGCTTTTTTTATTTGTTTATATTTTAAATTATAGTTGATTTACAATGTTCTGTCAATTTCTGCTATACAGTAAAGGGACCCAAGTATGTGTGTGTGTATATATACACACACTATGGCATGCATTAACTTTTAAGGTCCTATCTATTTCATGGAAAGTCGTAAGAATTATGTTACCCTGCCTTCTGTTCCCAGGCTCTAATACATTCATGCGTGGCATCAGTCAGCTGACAAATTAATATTTAGAGAGCCAATCAGGTACTCATAATTGTGGCTACTCATAATTGTGATAGGCAGGTGAGGGTTTACAGGACAAATATGTCAATGTTGTTGGCTTTAAGGAGCTTACTTTAATCTTATCAAGATAGAAGTTAAGTTTATGTGAATGGACTGGTCCTTTTCTGTAAAACACACACTGCTCCACTGCAGCACAGGACTAGAGAAAAATCCCCAGGAGGAGCTCTGACCTAGGGGACTACAGTTTGGACTCTGACATTTTCCTAGTTGACGTTGTTGTCTTCTTGTGTATTGCTTCTGACGCTTTATTCTGTGTCACACCTTCATTTTCTCCAGGCCAATCAAACAGCAAAAATCCCTCCTCATGTTCACTTTATTTAGCACAATATGGAATATATAGATTTTTCCCTCTCAAATGTGTTATTAAATCACAGGTAGAATAAAATGTTAGTGAACAACAATAAATTCTAACATCTCACTAGGTGATTTGCCAGTGATGGTACAGTCTGATGTAGAGGGGAGAGGGCAGAGTTTTGCAGAAAAAGTGAGTTTCAAGGGGATTGTGAGTCAAGAATAACACGGGGATCATTCAAGGCTAATTCTTCCCTTTGCTCCTGTGGGCTGTAGCAGGAAAGAAAAGTTTTCGGATTCTGAGGATACTAGCAAAAGGGAAAACAAACAAACAAACAGACAAACATAGTCTATGTTAAAATCTCCCATATCTTCCATTTACCCCAGAACCTTTCTTAGGCCTGAAATCCTGGAAACCCTGTGCATCCCTTGTACTAATCTCTTTCCTTCTCACTTCCCAGTTACCTTTTGGCAATGTGTTTTTGGAGGTCATCTTGTTTTCCAGCATTTTGGAACCTACCAATGTGAATAACATTCTCCATTGAAGAACAGACAATGGATACAATCGAGTCTTTTCTTATTTTATTCCTCCCCGGCATGTCCCAGACACAAAGGAAAATTCACCTCAAATTTCCCCTCAGAAGCTCTTGCCTACTTCACAACTGACTTGTAGGCAGTGAGCACTGAATAACACTTTATCTCTTCCTGGATTAGGTTTCCAGTCCTGCCTCTCCAAAAAAACTTCAAAAAAAGAAGGTTTGGGGTGGGTCTAGAATGAACTACAAACTTGTGCAATACGCAGTGGTAATATCTGTTTATTGAACTTTCATACGCAGATGATGATGGGGGAATATCATGACAGGTAGTCTAGCCTTCACGGACAACTTTCTTTGGCTATTTGCAAGACGAGTAGCTACTAAACCGTCTTCCCTTTTATGCTGATGATTGTTGTCACTATCCTGATGTGAAAATAACTTGGCCACACCGGTCTTCTACTCTCAAGGACTCCATCTCCAGATAACCATATCTAAGCTTACAGGGAAAATTTCAGAGCGAAGGTGAAATCCTTTCTCCAAGCATTTCCCCATGGCAGAGGCTCCTGTTCTGCCTCCTGCAATGCCACATAGTCCTTTCCTAGCCCTATGACTTCCTGCATCTAACTGCTCAGTCTCCTGGGTGCTTATTGTTTGCATGGACTTTGAGCTTCTTGCCACCCTCTGCACTTGGATGTTAGCCTACTTGAATTTGGGCTCACCTGCTGCCTACTTTTCTTATTCACGGTTCACACAGAGACTACTTCTTGGTCTTGAAGCCTTAAGCCTGGATCTGCTGCCACTTCTGAATATAGAGAGCAAGTGGCTTTTCTAGCAATTAAATGTCAAGATTGTCTGTCTCCAAGAGGACCGTTGTAAAATGTGGTCTTTCCTTGTGGTGGTAGCAGCTTTGATTCAGTTTTCTTTGTGGAGCTTCATCATGTAAATTTCAGTCTTTCATAGATATGTTTCAGAATCCTGTGATGTGTGCTGGATGTGGGCATGAGAATACATTATCATTTAAGAACTCACTACTCATTGGGTCATTATTGGTAATGAGGACTAGGGTTTAAGGGGTTTCATTCAAAACTGGAAACAAAGCATAATATGGTTGATATATATGACAGTTAAACTCCAATTTTGTGATGTCAGTGACTGTTTCTAATTCAGGTTTGGGGACGCTGGAAGAGAACATGGACTAAAGGAAAGAGCAGTAGGTGTTAGAGACACTTAAGTTCTCATCCTTTTCCTGCTTCTTCCCTAGGTAACTTTAGACTTGTCTCTTAACATCTATGAATTTAGGTTTCTTCCAGATTCCATACTTTCGGTTAAAGAATCAAGTGAGACAATAAAGATCTAGCATAATTCTTAGACAGAAGTAGGTCCTTAATAAATGTTGGGAACCTGTACCCTCTCTCATCAGATTTCCCATTCTTTACAGGGCTTCTGCTCTGAACAAAAATTTGATCATGTCTGTGTCTTCCTTAGATCCTTCAGTACCTTAGAACAAAGTGAAAACTCTTAGAATGGAGATAAAACTTCTTAGCATGGCCACTGAATCTGACTTGACTCTTGAGGGTCCCTAAATGCCATGGTGCATGTGTTTGGAAGGGCATTCCATCTTCCCCACCTCTCCTCTTTAGTTTTCCAGAACACTTTGCCTTCTAGTATTTCCCCTATTGCCTATTTACAGGGTTAGGGTTGAAAGTAGGTTGTCCATGTGGAAAGTAATATAAGGCAATATAAGAACTGAGCAAAGAACTTGAATGGGTAGTCAATTTTTCTGCTGGATAGAGGCTGATGGGACGTCAAAGGGAGAGATTAGCATAGCTTCTGTGGAGTGCACAATGTACATTGTGGACCATGCTCTCGGTTCCCACACAACTCCTGGGTGGGTGTCATGAACGTGATCACTTAGGTGCATGGTTGGAGGTCTCTGGACAGTCTCTTTGCCCAAGTCTGTGTGTTGTTCTTTGTCTCATTCCTTTGTCTCTCACCCTCTCACCACATCTCTTTCATCTTCTCTATTTCTCCACTTTAGGGAATTCTTTCTAGACTAGAGTTAATAAGTAATCATGACGTATTCTTACCAATTCTATTGCCTTACCCTAAGTTGTAGGCTTTTGAACCTACAAGAAAGCCATTCTAGACATTCTGTCTCAGAAATCAGGGTGAACATTCCATTGTGAAGGTGGGAGGTCTCTGAGAGAGGCCAAGAGGGAAGAGAGGAGATAGGATGAAGGAGAACTATCATCTTGTTTCCTCTTTACTCTCAGCAGTCCTCCCGGCTCTGTAAATCTAGCCTGGGTTATTTTTGGACTGGTGTGTAAAAACAGAGATGAGTAGTGGAGAAAAGATAAAAAAGGAAAGTAGAGGAATTCCAAGGATAGGATGGGAAATACAATTAGCCATTTGGGTAGACAGCCCTTTCAATGTAAAAAATTGTGCATGCCTCAGTTGAATATATATTAGGAACTGCCTAATTGGAAGGTTAGACAGCAGCATGTTTTCTTAGATTGGATGTTACTGATATCTGACTCAACTTATCAGCTTTCAAAGAACATCTTCCTGATTTTTAATCTCTGAAATCTTTGTCTTTTCCAGCATTTGCCACAGGTGTTCACAGTGAACCCAGGTGGCCAGTTTGATTCTGTAATGTCCTGTCTTCAGAAGTCTTAAAGTCAAGGTCTCAGAGAACACTGGGGGGGATGAATGAAATGGGTGTTTTCTGTGGGTTAAGATAGAGACTCGATGAAAGACAATCATGTCTGAATGATAGGAATAAGAGCCTTTATCTGTTAAATGTGTTCCCTGCGTCAGGCATTGTGCTCTTTTGGTTCACATGCAATAATTCATTTTATGTTCTGTGAGATACCAAAATGACACTAATGACTCCCAGCTGGAGAGGACACACCTATGAGATGAAAGGGGAGACAGGAGTTAACATCTGACAAGTAAACCTCCGATGGGGGGAACACAGATTAATAAGGACCAACCAGACTGAATTCATTATTAGAATATTGTGTGTGTGTATATATATATATATATATAGCGGCAGGAAGTCAATCAGCAAGTGAGGAATAGACTATAGAGGAAATCAGTGCCTGCCAAAGACTAACAAAAAATAAGAATCTCCAGGGAAAACTTATGGTTCTTATAGAATAGATGGGCCAGCTTCCTGTTGGGAGTTTCTAGGAAGTCACTTAGCATTGATGACATTTTTGCAGCATCTCATTCCAGCTTCTTGGCCGCCCCCATATTTTGCAATTCCATTGGGTAAAAGACCTATACAGATTCTGGTATGTGTACTTTTCCAGATCTTGTGGAATCATACCATTTATAGTGGACCAGATTGCACTGTACATTGAATTATGAGGTTTGAGCGCTTTCATTTTTAAATAATGCTCATTACCTCCACAGGATCTCAAATGCCTGCCAGGTTCATGAGTATATTATAAAATGTTTGAACTTCTGTACTTAAAGTATGCAAACATCAGTATATGCACTCATCATGTCAGAGCCTTGCGTGCTGTGATAGGAAGCTAGTGGTTAGGCAGGAGGGCAGTTGAACTCTTCTTGGAACATAAATATATTGAAGGTTGCTAATGAAAGACTAATTGATGGTAATAGGAATTAGTCAAGTTTAATAATATAATTTGCTTATCGCTGGAGCAATTAAAAGAAAAACAAAGAAAAAGTTTTAAATTCTAAATTCTGTGCTGAAAGGTCCAAGGTTACGATGAGGTGGTAGCATAGTTTGTTTATTAGCGTGGTTAAAAATAATGATGCAGTTAATTAAAATTGAATTCTAGTGGAATCATCTCAGTAGACTCATGACAGCCATTTTAATGAGTTCCATTAAAAGTAGCAATAATAATTAAGCTATTTTGAAACCAGCTCAATAACTCTCATAAGGAATCTATTGTGCACATTTCTTTCAGGTTCCTGTTGATAAAGCTGTAGTAGCAGGATATTTAGACTGTGGGCTCCAGATTTGGCGGTGGCCCTGACTGCTCTGCAGTGAATTGTGTAATGAATTAATGCCATGCACGCTATTTGGCAGAATAGTTACAATCAATGTATGTTATTTATCTCTTTCTCCACACCTCTCAGCCTTCAAAGAACAATGGTAACACTAAAAGTCTAAGGCAGCCACAAGTCTCTTCTCTACGTCTGACTTGTGGTTGCCATGGGGGATGGGTGGAATGGACCAGGAGTTTGGGGTTAGTAGATGCAAATTACTACATTTAGAATGGATATGCAGTGAGATCCTACTGTATAGCACAGGGGATTTTTTCCAACCTCTTGGGCCAGAATGTGATGGAAGATAATTATGAGAAAAAGAATGTGTGTTTATACATTCTTAGAGGCCTATGTATGTATGACTGGGTCACTTTGCTATACAGCAGAAATTGGTTCAATATTGTAAACAAACTATACTTTAATTTTTAAAAAAATGTAAGTAAAGCTTCCAACATAGTATAACTTTCTTAAAAAAGGTCTTAAGGCAAATGTCCCCAGTCTTTTTCCTAATAACGAGAGACTCTTTAAATGCCAACATATTTAAAAATCTCCTTATATACACATAAGTAGTTGTGTTTTTAGTATCCTATTGATTTATATCCTAAAAGGTATAATGACACAAAGCTCTATGATAGCAGTAATTTGCAATTTATTAGTCACAGCTTTACATACATAGGGGACATATTAGTGAATTTTTTTGAGTGTATGGCACTTTATTCCTCAGACAAAGCTGCTGTATTTTTGTATTTCGTTTCCTTCTCTCCCCAGGATAGGGCCATTGGTTTTGGAAATCTGGAGTGAGAAGAGATAGGCCTCCATGTGTCTGCAATTTCTCCTTGGGGTATTGATCTTAGCACAAGGATGGGTTACTATGTAGAAATCAACACATCTGGCATCTACTTGCTCTTTCCATGAGAAAATTTCTCTTTTAAGTTACCATAAAGCTCTGTTTTATATATTTATATTTGCAACTGGAACAAAATAAAGCTAAAAGAAGGAAGCTGGATATTTATTCATTGTCCCTAATTGTGTGAATATTGAAAATTCATATAATAAATAATTAAAAGGCTTTTTATATAGGTGAATAAATCTTTATTGTGCTCAGGAACGAGCAATGATGCTAGTAAACCACTCCATTTAGATAATTTATTAATCTTATTGCAGCCTTTTCAGTAAATACTTCATTTAAAAATTTTAAAACGTCATGACAACTCAAAAACTATACAGATTTCTTTATAAATATCCATAGGTTGACTAATTGAAGCTCATTAGTTGTTTTTATCATATTTATTATAATTTGTTTATTAGTGTCATTATTTATTGCATAAATTTGTCATGGTGCCCTAGGTCGTTATAAAGCTTTTGTTCTGGGACTATTAGTTTACATTTGAGCACAGCGTGCTTCTCCCCAGAAATGACTGTTTTCAAGGGGGATCCCTGCAGCTATTGAAAAATGCAATCGTAAGGTCACTAATCTTACATTGATAAAGTACAAATGCAAATTTTTATTATTAATAGGTTTATCCACATATATTTACAAAATCATATAGTGTTTCAGAAGCATAAGCAGTAATTACAAAGTCAACATCGTTATAACATGGGTCAGTTAGTACCATATTCACAAAGGAGTACTGAATTTTTGGCCTGTTGGACTTTTATGATTAGAAATTATTTATTGGGAGTTCCCTTTGTGGCTCAGTGGTTAACAAATCCTACTAAGAACCATGAGGTTGCGGGTTCGATCCCTGGCCTTGCTCAGTGGGTTAAGGATCCGGCGTTGCCGTGAGCTGTGGTGTAGGTTGCAGACGCCGCTCGGATCCTGCGTTGCTGTGGCTGTGGCGAAGGCTGGCAGCTACAGCTCCTGTTAGACCCCTAGCCTGGGAACCTCCATATGCCGCGGGTGCGGCCCTAGATAAGGCAAAAAGACAAAAAAAAGAAAAGAAAAGAAATTATTTATTGGAGTTCCCATCATGGCACAGCGAAAACAAATCTGACTGGAAACCATGAAGTTGCAGGTTCCATCCCTGGCCTTGCTCACAGAGTTAAGGATCCAGAGTTGCCTTGAGCTGTGGTGTAGGCTGCAGATGCGACTTGGATCCCACATTGTTGTGGCTCTGGCGTAGGTCAGCGGCTACAGCTCGGACTGGACCCCTAGCCTGGGAACTTACATATGACACAGGTGCGGTCCCAAAAAGACCAAAAAAAAAATTATATTTATTTTTGCAAAATAACCTCTGACTAGGAAAATACTAAAACTACCTCTACACAGAAAAGCCTAAGTTTAAGCATTTTAGTTCCTTTTTTTTTTTTCTTTAGGGCCACATCCATGGCATATGAAAGTTCCCAGGCTAGGGGTCAAATTGGAGCTGCAGCTGCTGCCTACACCACAACCACAGCAACTTGGGATCTGAGCTGTGTCTTTGACCTACACCACAGGTCATGGCAACACAGGATCCTTAACCAACTAAGCAAGGTCAGGGATCAAAACTGCATCCTCATGGATGCTAGTCAGGTTCATAACTCGCTGAACCACAATGGGAACTCCTGCATTTTAGTTCCAGTGTTGATCTTTAACTGTGCTGTAGTCTTCTTTCCTTTGAAATATTAACATAAATCTTTAGTATTAAAATTTTAAATTAATCTTTGTGTGAAGAATGTATCAATTATTTTAAATCACCATTTGACTCTTTTTTTTAAACCCAATGGGGTACATCATGAGGAAGGAATAGTCATTTTATACATGGCAAGTAGATTAATCTTAAATATTTGTTTTATAATATTAATTTTATAAAAAGCCTAATGAAATGGACATTTTTACAGTGAGCTTCCAAAAGGAAAACAGAGATAGGGAGGGAAATAAGGTAACCTGAATCACTTTTAAGCCTACAGATTGCATTTCTCTAAATTTTGTTGTTTGGGCTTAAGTAAATATGGGAAACTTCATCCCAAATGCATATGGCTTTAGAATTTGATAAGCAATTAAAGATAGAGATTAAAATAGAAGGAATTTGTTGTTGTTTTAAGCTTTGCTCATGTAGTTTTCAATCCAGAAAAATATTTAAATGTCTGTAAACTGATTTTCAAGGATTAGGTACTATCACTAAATTTCTGTCATTTATATATAAACAGTGAGTGTTTTTTTCTATGTTTTGCCAATTCAAAACAAAAGCTTCTGTGCAATACATGTTAAGAAAAACCCACCTGTTGAGAACCTGGACAGTTTTAATATTAAATATGCTTGTTGTCTTCTAGCCTGTACAGCAATGTGCAAAGAATTTAAACAAAGGAGCAAAAGTATGAAGTCTGTGGAGGTGTGTTTATATACTGACATATATACTTTATATACCGATGTCTTTATATACTGATTAGAGGCTAGTGTCAGCCTAACGTAATGATCTAACATTACCTTGTGAAGAGTAAGTCTTTTGTTGGCGTGCGGAGATGTTGCCAGCAACTTTCAGAGGCCAGGTTTGAGCCGAGAATAAATGTCTATATTATAGCATCATTTCTGCCTCACCTTCAAAGAAGAGGAAAAACTTCCTCTAAACCTCTTGAGTTCAGCCAATCTCAGTGATTGTATGTAAACTTCATAAAGGCATGGACAACGTTCGAATTGACTCTGTATCTAACCAGGCCTTGCATCTGGGAGGTGTTAAACACTTTCACCTGTATGAAGGAACTACCATGTACATAGCAAGCAGATACTTTCTTGAATTTGCTCATTTCTCCCAATATTGTTTGTCTTCATAAAATTACCAGTAATGGGCTTAACTACACTACACATCTAATTCCTTGTGTCAGTACTTAAGTATCTGCAGCAATTTAAGGGGACTTAAGCAGGGACAAGGATGGTGAAGTTTTACATACTGCTCAAAGTCTAGGCTTTAGACTTCAGGCTTTGAGTCTCTACCAGCAAATCAGTAGAAACCCCCATTCCACGGAGCCTCCCACTTACCCTTCACAGGGTATGGAGCACCGCCTCTGTCCGCTCCTCGGGAGTTATTGATATTGTCCTGCCACAAATTCAGTGCTACTGTACACTCTCTTACATGGTGGCTCTAGTGTGCCCCAGCATTGGACCTGGAAGACTAGGGGCGTTTGATCCTGCTGGTGCTGCTAATTGCTTCCACAGATGCTGAGTACCCTCAGCCCCAGTCCAGACAGCAGAGATTTTTTCAAAGCTGATGTTAAAGTTATTTAATTGGGCTCCCCCAAGGGTGGTCTCATTTTCTGTTGTTTGTTCATTTTTGACACTCCCTTTCCTAAGGAACTCAAAATCATTTTCCAGGTTTGATTCTAATAGGCTCATCCGATGTCCATCCAAAAGCATCTTTCTTCCTTGAAAGTACATGGGTGTCTTGGGCTGAAGTCTTGATGCTTCAGTTTCTGTCTAATTCAGAAGCGTCTTTCACTGGTGTGTCCATTATTGAATAAAGCACAGCAGAGAGAACGTCTTCTGCTGAGTCATCTAGGACAGCCTGCTCACCCATTTGTCTCCCTCAGCCTCCACACAGTTCATTCTCACCTTACGCCCAGCCTTGCCTCTCCACTCTTGCAAAGTAAGCTTGTTTGCTGTTATTTTTAAACCTTGAATAAAGTTGAGCAATTTGGGAAAAGGGAGAGGATAATTATTTTTTTTTTTAGTCCTATTTGGATTTTGCATGTGCCTGTGTATTAATATGTGGGGGTTTCTGTTTGTTTTATCTGCATAATGGCCTTTGGTTTTTGTCTTCTTGGAATAGTCACGTAGTTTATTTTGAAATTTTTCCAAACCACATTATTTTGATTGATTTCCTAGGAATTTTATGTTTGGTATTTTTTCAGATGTTGAGGAACTAGTTATCCTCAAATCTATTCCTTATATAATTTGCCTGTGTCTTTTCTTATGCTTTAAGAGGCAAACTTCTAATTTCAAATTTTTTTCAGTTTCACTTCAAGATCTTGAAACCAATATTCATTTCTTTGGAACTCGTTTTCAAGTTTGTGATTTATCTAAACCACTTGCTGTTCTTCCTGATATTTCTGCCTGCTTTGGGGCCAATTCACTCTTCATTAGCACCTCCAACAGATGGTGAGCCCAGAGAGAAGGAGGCAGAGCAGTTAATTTTGCTATTTTTTGGAAACCTGAATAAAAGGTTTGGTAGATAGGACATTAAAATTAATACCTAAAATGAGATTTAAAATTAGTATGTAGGAGGATGACAGTTTTTCCTTCTCACAGAAGAATGTAATGACAACACTTGACCAGTATAAGCAATACGTGAAAGGGAAATTGTGCTGTCTTTTTCATAGGGAAATTCTGCTGCTGACACATTAATAAAAAGAATCCGTAGTTTGTACTCAAATGGCCTGAATTCAAGTTCTTTTTCCAGCCTTCTTTCTCTCTGTTCTCTCTTCTGTCAAATGTAAGCAATAACAGATTTTTCATAAAGCTGCTGCAATGAAAAGATGTCACATATAGAAAGACACTTTAAAAACTGTAAGGAATATTTCTACTGCTTTATAATTATAATTATCATCATCATCATCTTTGTTAATAGTAGTGATGTGTTTGAATGAATTATTTTGATTTGTTACACTTAGTTGTCATGCAAGATAGTTTAAGAAGTTGATGGTTATGTCTGTACTCTGTAACAAGAAAACATTTTATTCTCTTTGATAATCTCATTGGTCTTTAGTGACTCAATGCTGAGCCCCATGTCTCTAGTTAACAGCCCAAACCAGGGAAATAACATTTACTCAAGCATGGGATCAATTGTGCCTAGTATCCAAGGTGATTAACAGTCCTAATAGCTGACCCTTGCATCTCGAATGTGTATTTCCTGTTGTTGGGACCAGAGGTCCAAAATGAGGTAAAGATTCTTTTCTTTAAGTCTCAAAATTATTTGAAACTAGATAAAGCAGGCAATGCCAAGGGAAAGAAAAAAATGGGAAAGGAGGCAAAAAGTAATCATTTTGTTTGTTTGTTGAGGACTACACCCTCAGCATATGCAAGTTCCCAGGCTAGGGGTTGAATCAGAGCTGCAGCTGCCGGCCTATGCCACAGTTCCAGCAAGGGCGGATCCTAAACCCGCCGAGCAAGGCCTGGAATCAAACCTGCAGCTTCATGGATACTAGTCTGGCCTGTAACCCATTGAGCCACAATGGGAAAAAGTAATCCATTATTAAAAGAGCTTGGAATATGATGAAAACAGCAAATGAGTGTATCCTAGACAAATGATAAGGCTTGGAATATACACTAGTGCAATCGGACACATGTAAAGAACATAGTGGTAATTTACTTTCTACCTGCTGACATATAAGACATAGGAAACCGTTTTTAGGTCACATGTAGTTTAGGTAGTCTACAAGTAAATAGTTCATGGGAGCAGATGGTTTTATTTCAATGGCAATGTTTTTTTTTTATTTTTATTTTTTATAATGATGGTTTTTATTTTTTACATTATAGCCAGTTTACAGTGTTCTGTCAGTTTTCTACTGTACTGCAAGGTGACCCAGTCACACATACATGGATACATTTTTTTTCTCACATTATCATGCTCCATCATAAGTGACTAGATACAGTTCCCAGTGCTGTACAGCAGGATCTCATTGCTTATCCATTCCAAAGGCAATAGTTTGCATCTCTTAACCCCAAATTCCCACTCCCTCCTCGTCCCCCTCCTCTTGGCAAACCACAAGTCTGTTCTCCATGTCCATGAGTTTCTTTTCTGTGGAAAAGTTCATTTGTGCCATATATTAGATTCCAGATATAAGCATATCATATGGTATTTGACTTTCTCTTTCTGACTTACTCAGTGCGAGTCTAGTTTCATCCATGTTGTTGCAACTGACGTTATTTTTTTATAGCTGAGTAGTATTTCAATGGCAATATTTAATTTTCTAAACAGCAGAAACTTAATGAGAAGATCCAACATGAGAATAAGCTTGAAATCTACAAAAATATATTTGTATTGAAAATAAGCCCATCTTACTATTACTGAGATACTCAAATGGAATTGGATTTTTGAATATTTTAAATTCCATGCTTTTTTTTTTTTTTTTTTAATATTAAGAGCTGAGTCCACAAGTGGGGAGTTACGTGTCTGGAGGAATGTTTGGATGTGCATGTGCCATGTGAATGTAGATTGTGTGTGTGTGGGTAGGTGAACATGTGTGCATGCTTGTACTCAAAGAGAAAGGAGAGCTGGGTTGAGAATGACAAGAAGGTAAGGTCTTAGAGAAATTGTGAGTCAACAAGTTCAAGGAGACTCTAGACAAGTAAGGGAGAGATTTAGAAATGACCACTGATACTGCAAAGCAGGAGATTTTTCTGGGAGCTGATGGGGGGGGGGAAATCTGCATATCCTGGAAGGGAGAGTTTAGTTTTTTAACATAATCCAGTGAACTCTGCAGTCCAGCTCTAAAATGTATCAAAGAAAAACATTTTAACTGGAAACTCAAGTTTGAATCTGGAGCCCAGGCAAAGAGGATCTTGCTTTGGGTAGTAATTTGAGCCAAACCATTATGTGAGAGAGAGAGAGAGAGAGAGAGAGAGAGACACACACACACACACACATACACACACACACACACACGATATACAACAAAATGTTAAAGTGCTTATCTCTGTACTTTATGGCAGATCATGGCAATTTTTAATTTTTAATTTCTTCTTTTATGCATCTTTGTAGCTTCCCAATTTCATGAATTGAACATACATCAATTGTTATTAGACAAACAACAACAAACACTATTTTAAAACTAAATTTATTCAGATTTTTTTTGTGGGTACCATTTAATCTGAAAGCCTAGGCACAATGGAGTAGGGCACGAGCTGCCACCAAAAATGTATCAGTTCAATACGGTACACAGTGATGGTGCTACTGTACTCCATTTGTGATCAAGGCAGACATGTACCATGCTTGTGCTTCGTTTTTAAAGTCCTTGACCAACGGCAGACCTGTGATGGAATTATTGAGGTGCAAGGAATCCACCAGCACAGTATCCCTTCTCCCTTTTGCACTTTCTCTCCTTTATTATCTCTCACAAGAATTTAGTTGGATATTTTTGGTCCCAACATTTTAATAGTAGTGGCACTGCCCCTTTTCCTGAATCATGTGATCCAAAGTATTGGGGGGATGGTGGGCATGAGGCCCCCCTAATCTCTTTTCACCTTATTTAGCTAAGACAAAACTGGACTTTCTAAAAAAATTAAAAACTTCTACCAGGAATAAAAAGAAAAACCTAAGAGGCATTTTGAAACAAACATGCCTTAAAGGATAGCCTTCTATGTTAATTCTGAAATCAGATCTTGGCACGTTCCAGGACCCACACAAATTCTGCATTGTTGGTGAGAACCCGAAGGAAATGTTAGGATTTTGGCAATTCTCGACTATTCAGTTTTGTTGCTGTGTTTTTTGCCCTCTTAGGAATTTATGTTTTCCCAAAAGAAAACATTATAGAGCCTCAGTATCTGATATTAATGGATAAGTGGGTAGCATGACAATATATTATTCTGTGCTAAGGTCTTCAAAGAATCTGACAAGGAATCTTTACAATTTTTAAATTAGTAAAATGTGTTAAAACACATTTTTAATCCATAGTTGTTTAATAGTGCTATTTGGCCCTATGCTTGAAATATTAGACAAAGTCATGGTACAAACTCTTGCTGAGGTTCCTCTAAGTTCTAACTAAAGTGCTAAGAGAGAAACAGTGTCCAGGGGGCTTTGTTTATGGATGCTTTTCTGTCCTTGACTCTGGCCAAGTGTAGTAAGGCCATTATCTGCTTTCTCTCTTTCCTCCCCCTCCTCCTCTCTCTCCTTCTATTTCTTTTCTAAGGTCCCTGAAATCCCTCTGGTCTTGGAAGTATTACAAATCCCTCTTGTACGTCTCCTTGTGAAGGCCCCTTAAACCTTGTCTGCCTTTTATACTGACCTTTAATAGACTTCTGAAGATGTCTACAATTTAGGAATCCTGAAAAATTAGCTGTTACTCTTGAAGCATTTGTGGGTTTTATTCATCAGAAACATGACTTTAACTCAGTTGAGTTGACTGGTCAAATTCAGCTTTAAGCAATGCCTTGGGCAAGTTCTCACCAGGGACTCTGGGAACTGAATGACAGACATCACACTCCCTGGAGTCTGTATCAGTCACATTAACATCTCCGCTGGTTACAGTCTTTCAAGTCTCCTGCTTACAAATTTATTTCTCCTTTAAAGTTACTATAATCTGTATGAGGGATGTCTTCCAGTCCCAATTGATCCACAAATAAGAGAGAGAAAACACAGTATGAGTACTGTGAATAACCGAGTATTTTCTAGTTCAGTTTATATTCTTCGGGAACAAAGATCTTTTCTAAATCCCTAAGGAGCTTCTAGGAAACAGTGGAGCTTCTTTCTGCAGTGAAGTGGGAGAAGGAACACACAGCTTTGGTAAATATGCCTCCTCAACTGCTTAATCATCAAGTGACAGTCTTCCTATCCTTCAGGTGTACTGCCTAATTTAAGATAATCAGATACATCACACACCTCAGTGATGGGGGAGAAAGGGTGGAGGAAGAGGTCAGGAGATGTGAAGGGAAAAATCTTGGATGCAAGGATGTGTCATAAAAGCTTGTCTTCACTTTTTGGGTTAAGGACAATCCAGCAACCACTTCGAGTTCAATTTTGGATTGTTTTGAGTCTACATTGCTTGTAGTAATAATTGCTAGGTCCTGAAAGAGGTTACCAACGTGATAGGTTCCTTGTCTTTTTTAAATGTCGGGATCTTGAATCATACCTGTTGCCACTTGTCTTCCTTAAGATCTAAATCTGCTCATCGCCATTTACCTACCAGGGGGCAGATGGAGCAGGTGAAGCCACATGATTTGCTGAAATTAATTTATTCCTACCAATTAAAAAACAAGCTACATCGCTTCTGGTTAGAAATTCCATACACATTTTAAAAAGAAAATGCCAAAGAATTCCACCCCCAGCCCCCCCTCCCCCCAACACGGAACCTAATTTGGTACATTAAAGTGTTGAGAATTCTCCTACCAGAAAATCAGTCTTTTAATGGGCCATCAGGCCAGGATGGGGTAGACCACCAGGAAGAAAGACTCAAAAAAAGAAAAAAAACTGGAAGAAAGAAGGATGAGACAAAAAACATGTAAGTGTCCACCCAGACTTTTATTTTGGTGTTTTTAAATTGGAATGTTTGTTCTTCCATTATCACTGGAGGTCCCTAATGAGAATACTCTGTCTTAAAGAAATCAAGTGATGATTTTTAAACGATCTAAAGCAGAGGATCTTTATAAAGCTTTTTGAAATAACTGAGGTAACCAGTACTGTCATATCTGGATTTGAAAGAGAACTTTTCTGGTGGTGGGAAGAGAGGGGACTGCGTCAGCAAAGTGTTTACTGCTGTGTCCTCTTTCTCTCATACTGGGTAATTTTGAGAGCACTTAAACTGTGATGAGGAGGTAATCATGTTTTGAATTTCTCTGAAGATCTAACTAGAAGGCATCCATCTAAATAAACATCTCTAGGAATATAGGTTTAATGACCTGGGTAATTCTGATTGGAGAAATCAGATTTTACGTAGTTAGCGGAGGGAAGCAAGTAAAACCTTGAGGGGTTTGGCCAAAGAAATGCAGAACCTACTTATATCTCTATATCTCTACATAATAAAGCAGTGACTTCCTTCCCCCCTAAACAAACAGGCAAACAAAGAAATGCAGAGCTTCTAGGGGGCAGGAGGATGGATTTTCCATCAGCCTGAGGTCTGTGATCCATGCGTGTCAATGCTATACATGAAATAAAACGAGTGATGCCAGCTGCGGAGGCACCTAAGCAGGGCAGCACAGTCTGGCCCGAGGGGAGCTGGGCGTCCCTCAGGTGGTGCCACTCAGGCTCTAAGATAGCCTAGTAATGAGGCCTTAGGCGAGGACAGAGCTCCTCCAGCTTCCCCAGTAGTGCGGCTGGAATCATCTGAAGCTGCCAGTTGCCAAATGAAATCTGAAACCCAGGGCTGCGTCTGAGGGTTGGTCCCGCTCAGTTGTTCCAGCCTCTTGTACTGTATATTTACACATTCACACACAATCACTGTTTCTAACTTCTGGGACTCTTCTTTGCGCAACTGCTTGGATTTCTCAAGTGCATGTGGCAACTCAAGCAAGCTCCGGGTGGAAAACCGGCGGGGCTTCGGAGGGTCTCCAAGGCCAAGGTAGCTGTCAGGGCTGCAGACGGGACAGGAGAGGATCGAGGCGAGGGCGGCGGGGGGGGGGGGGGAACACCCCCAAATTTCCACCCCAGCCGCAGCTCCTTCTGCCGCCGTGTATTTCCTCCGAAACCACAGCTGCGGAGCCACCAAGTGCATGGGGCGCAACACTTCCCCTTATTGTGGGAAGTAAGAAGACCGCCCCTTCTCCTTTTCTTTTCCTTTTCTTTTGGTTTGTCCTGAGGACTTTTAACTTCGGGGCAGTCGCCGTCTCCCTTCTGCTGTGCGCTCCGAGCCGGGTAGGTGACGCCACTGGGGGGTGTGCGCCGGAACCCCCTCGGGAGACTGGGTTGCGCTGGGGTGGGGGTGGGCTGCGGGCACAGCTGCCTGTGACAGGGGCGGGGGCTGCGAGGGGCAAGGAGGGGATCACAGGAATCCGGTTCTGGTGCAGTGTGTGTGTTTTTGTGTGTGTGTGTGGGGGGGGGTGGGTGCGCGCTCGCGCGATCCCGCATAGATGATGGGAAACAATGCTCCTTTATTATTTTTAAATGGATAAAAACGGCGCAAGCTGGTAGTACATGTTTCTGGGCTTGAAAATAGAGGGAATTAATAAAAACTGTGCAGTTCACTTCCCTTACTATCCATCCACCCCTTCCCCTTTGCTTCTCTCCGCTAGTGTCCTGTATTATGAGAGTTTCCTAGATAATAGGCATACAGAGATATGTTTTAATAATAAATACTTTCGTTGTAAACAAAGCATTAGGGACTCTGGTGAGTTTTAAGCCACCCAAAAGATTTTGTTTAGTTTTTTTAAAAGTAACTTTTTGATGAAGTCTCCCTCTCTTGAGGATAAATATGTAATATGTTCTCTCTCAAAAAAAAAAAAAGAAAATTCAGACTGCATTTCTTGTGCAAGTCTCCAAATAGAAGGGGAGATAATATTACTCTGGATTCCTCAGAATGTTACGTTTTCAATACCAGCTACTAATAGGGAGCCCAGACTCCCTTGTAGGCTATGACTGTACTAATGCATTTAAAATATCATTTCCAAGCTCCTTCTGCTTCTTTCAATTTGTGTTGCTCTTTTTTTAAGTCTAGCAATACATTATTATTTCATCTCTTTCTAAAATGAGGAAATAAATAAATCATGCTGGGTATTTGAAATTTAAAAGTTGTAAAATGTCTACTTATCCATAAGTAAAACAATATGTGTTGCTGTGTCTGCTAAGACAAATTAATTGAAACCCAGGGATATTTACAGTAGAGTTAAGAGCTTTACTCAGTTACTGAGAAGATGAACAGACAGATTAAACACAAACAATCTGTCCCCTGATTCTAATTAGAACTCAAAACCAACCCTTAAGGGCAAGAATGGATGCTGGTATTAAGCTGGGAATCATAAAACATAAAACACACAGAATTAATATTTTACAAAAAGCTAGAAAACAAGTAAAAGCCCACATCAGACGTGTTAAGATCTCACTCTCCCTTTTAAATTTCTTAATACTTCCTCTTGTCTGGAGATATTTCAATCTCCAAGAGAGCCCAATAACAGGATTCCCCTTTTTTGTCTTCCCTGAGTCCCTGACCTTCAGGTAGCTAGACTAGAAATTTGATCTCTTTAGAGCCATTACTGAGTTGTCAGAGAATTCGCCTTAGACATATTGGAGGACGGAGATGTTGACAAAATCTTAAAATAAATAAAAAATCCTCCTACCACTCAGAGGTATGTTCTTAGTGGAAGACCTTAACGTGGGAATAAGGGGAGAGCTGTGAACTTTTTCAGATCTGGAATTTAGTTTGAGGTATGTGTGAGGAATACACAAATGGAATGATAAAAGGACTGAGACTCTGTAATCCTTACTGCATTTGAAAGGCTGTTGAAACTCAGTCTGTCCTTGGCTTTCAACTCTGTTATTTGGTTTTATTACTTAATCTCAGGGGTTTGGGTTTGAGAGGAGGATGGTTTCTCAGTTATGTTCTTGTGGGCTATGTATACAGTGGATTTGAACCATTTTGAAAATACAAACTTGATAGTAAGTGTGGAAGAATTGTGTTCTTCCAAAAATCACTGCAGAACAGATGCCAATGCACCCTTCCAAACAAGACTATAGATTTGGGTAGAAGTGAAAAGTGCTCTGGATTGAAATTCCCAGTGAAATCCATTCAGGTTTTGCTCAGAATGGTAATGGCCAAAGCTCTGATAATTTTCAAAGTCATGGCTTTATTTACTGTGTGATCTTGAACTCTCCAGCGTGAAGGGTGGGGGTTAAGGGAAGTGGGGGTAGGGTGGGGTGGGGCAGGAAGGGTGAGGAATGTGCAGCAGGTGGTACTGAGTGGTTTGAGTCTGTTTATTTTGCTGTCTTGGCCAAAGCCTAGTTGTTGTTTACCAACAGCACCCTGAATACTTTTGCTATGACCTACTGGCCCACTGAAGTGTGTTTTCTTTCTGGCTCTGTTAGTCTTGGGGCCTGTTTCTCAGGGCTGAAAGTAGGTAGTTCAGGCCATGCATCTGGCTCCTGTTCTTAGTGTTTGCAGTGGTGTAGGAGCATCTTAGCTATCTGTAGTTATTCTTCTGTGCTATTGTCTGGCCAGTGTTGAAGAATTCTTTTACTATGAGTTGGGCTTATATAATGCCGATTCCTTCTTTCTACCATGTTTCAGTCTTTGATAAAGCTTAGTGCTTTGGAAAAACAAGATGGGGATGGTGGTGGATAGAGCCTCAGCTTGGAGCCCGGTGAGAAGGGACAGCCACCCAGCTAGTCACACATAGGTGTGGAGAAGCTTGATGATAACAAGAGCCTGACCTATCCATTCTGCCCCCATGGATTGCATCTTACTGAGGAAAACAGCACAAAAGATTTAAAATTAAAAGTTGCCTGTTTACACTTAATTTTGTGGCTAAAGGATAAAGATTTCTTGTAGATGGAGAAAGACATTTAAAATTAAAATTGTAAATAGGCAACTTAGCCATGAAGTTAATGCTCTTCGTGTGAAGAGTTGGAACCTCTTATTGAGTCTTGCAATGGTATGTCATCTGTCTTTGCTATAAACTCAAACTTTACAAGATTTTGATGGTTTCAGCAGCTAAGTAAAAGTACATTTGGAGGTGGAGGGATTATTGTGATGAAGAGTCAAAAGAATGTTCAACTTTCAGAGGTTACTGTGTACATGTGTGCCTTTAAACACCATCTCTGTTCTACTGTGGCTTTAGCACAATTAATCTTTATAAAGTGCAGATCTAATTATATAAGTCCCTTGTTCTAAAACCTTTGATGGATCCCAAATATCTATGATATTAACTGTGAACACTCTAGCATAGTGACTAAAAGCTCTTCAATGTCCTTCCTTTTTATCTTTGTCTTCCTATACTAGGGCCCCTCAGTGTTCATGCTTCTGTTTTCTTGCTCCTGGATTTCATTCTCCTGGAATGCCTTCTGCCTGGAAAGCCCCTCTTGATTTTTGGTGGTCCATTTCAAGTGGAACTTCCTTTGTAAGACTTACCCAATTTCACATAGGGGAAGAATTAATCATTATCTGCTTCCATGTTGTTTTAACATATTTATGATAGTTATTTTAATAATTTTTATGTGCCCCCCCCTCCCCAACCAACTAGTGGGTGTATTGGTGGAGGAACCACCTGTATATACGACCTGGCACAGTGTCTGAAACATAGTGGGCATCGGTTAATATTTCCTTAGTTGAGCAAGCAAAGTCAAGAATGACTAAATCAGTAGTGGGCCTCAATTTATGCAGATGGTTATTTCCCCAAAGTCCACTTGAAAATGTCTGTTTGGACTCAGAGTTTGTTTTCCAAAAGTAACAATGCTACCAAACAATTCATTTGCCAAACCAGCCCACGCAAGCCAATTTAATTCCTATAATAGATGAAATATTGTGTTCTTGCTATTCTACAGTAAAAGTATGCAAAATAAGAAACTAGTGTGGAACCGTTTTTTAACTTTGAAATTACAAAATGCACTTGAATTTGAAGAGAATAAAAACAGTTAAAATAGATATGCATCTTCCACAATTATTTTTTTATATTATACTGTAAAAATCTGTAATCTGCCAAATCCCAGTGGGAGGTCCTGGATTTAGCTGTGAGAACTAATAATGGCGTTAAACTGAAAATTCTGTTGCCTGTGGAATGGGCAATAACCTTAATTAATAAAACAAAATAGAAATACTAATTTTGGCTATTTAATAATTATCTTAAGTGCTAGTGCTTGAGGGGACCAGATTTAATTAAAGGAGAATGGGGAGGTGGATGGAGTGGAGGAAATTCAGAGGGCCACCTTCTTTTGTTTTACTTATTCTTTACTGTATTGGTTTTGTTTTCATTCCACTTGACTATTTAAACTCAAAGTTCCTTTCTGAAAAAATGTGTCTTTGTCTACAGTTAATTCTGCTGCCTAACATGTAGAAGACAGGTAGGGTTTACACTCCTCTTCAGCCAAAATATTTGGACTTACTTCATTTTCAGAGTGGTGATACGTTCGTCACTTGCATACCTGCTGTTTAGCACATAGATAATTTTTCAATAAAGAATGTATAATACTTGTGTTTCAGGCACTCTCTGGGAACCATATATAGTTCAAGTTGTTCAAGTTGCTTTTTATATAGTATCCTTGAGAAGACTGGAATTGCAACCGTTGATATTTAAGAGTAATAGTCTACTCAGCTTTCGAAATCATCCATGCCCTCTATTTTTATCAAATTATATGACTAGAAATGTACTTATCCTAATCATGTACGACTCCTTTTTGTTACATTATCTTCATTCACTATGCTTTAATATAATACTTTTTTATTTGTATCGGGAGTTAGTATAAAAGAGCTGGGTTCCATAGAAAATATCTTGGCACTTTTTGTTATGTATTTCAGCATTCCTTATATAAAGATCTCTATACATTCATCTTTGCTTTTACTGCTTTACAAAATGTGTCTCTTCTGATTAGCTAGTATTGTTTCTTTCCTTAGAAGAAAAGAAGCTAGGAAATCACCCTATTTTCTCATTTGGGCTTGCCATCCAAGAAACTGATTTTATATTCCCTGATAGATAAAATGGCCTTTCTCCAAATACTACATTTCTTGAAAAACTCTAGAAAATCCATGTCTGAGTAATTTTGAAAGTAGATACTTAAGACCAAATATGTGAGTTCTTTTCAATGTGAATATCATAAATGTGTACAACAGTGCCTTCAGGGATAGCTCTGAGAAGCAGAAGAGAAAACAAAACAAAACAAAACTTTCTTTTTCACACAAGTGAAATTTATCAATAAATTGAGGCTAAAGCCACAACTAGGAAATATAATTAGAACTGTATTCTGCCTATCAGATTGAGTCTTCAGAAACACAAAGTTTTCAGATTTCCCAAGGAGGGGAAATAACCTCATTTTGTCCTGGATTTTTTCTCTTTAAGTCACATAGATTCTCATAATAATCATCACTCTAATGAAATAAGTGCCTATTAAATACCAAGCACTCCATGAAATTTTTTTTAACATATACTACTTCTAATTCTAGAAATAACTAGTACTTACAGAATTAAACCATATTATATTTAAATCAGTTGTTATCATTCCAATTGTATGAGGCTATGTAGGCTCAAAGAGGTAAAACTTACTCAAGCTATTATAATTAGAAAGGGGTATAGAGTTGAGAATCAAAACCAGATCTATCTGGAGTTCCTTTTGTGGCTCAGTGGTTAACGAACCTGACTAGGATCCATGAGGATGCCGATTGGATCCCTGGCCTCACTCAGTGGGTTAAGGATCTGGTGTTGCCGTGAGCTGTGGTGTAGGTTGCAAACATGGCTCAGATCCCATGTTGCTGTGGCTGTGGTGTAGGCCAGCAGCTGTAGCTCTGATTCGACCCCTAACCTAGGAACTTCCATATGCCACAGGTGCATATGGGAAAAAAAAGGCAAAACAACAGCAACAACAACAACAAAACCCCAAACCATATCTATCTGAATCCAAATACACAGGTGTATCTAATATATCATGTTCTCTCAGTGCTTTTCTCTTCAGCTATTAATTTTATAATGATAATCTGTGTGTTTCAATGTGTTTGACATATAGTATCAACCCTGGTGTGGACAGAATCTCTAGGAACTGGCCTTGGAGTTCTCCTGTAGTTCTTTTAGATGACACATTCTCGTGCTGCTGAGTTGGGGCCCTTGGAATGGGTTTCCATTCTCAAGGTTGTCTTGTGAGAAAAGATATTCCATCTATTGCAGACTGGTAACGGAATCAATCTACGGTGATTTGTTTGTGCAGACTTTATTTTCTGGTGAGAGGTGAATAGAAAAGGTATGGTCCATGAAGTTCCAATGATCTATCCCCATTGCTTAATTACTAGACATTTTCCCCAAGGGCAAGTTGTTTAATTATGAGATGATCCCAGAAAACCCCAGGGAAAGGGCGGACTATTTTTTTAAGGCAAAAATTCTTTTATGTTAGTATTTTTAATGTTGTGTGCATCAAGTTATAATAAAAAGATGACTGAAGATGTAGCTCTTCTATTTTCATGAATGGTGTACTACATTACAGTAAATTGAGTTTATATCCATCATTACATGTGCACCAGGAGCACTGAGAGCAACAGAAGAGACGGAGGAAAGAGAAGGGGGCAGGTTTTTTCAGAAACCTCCATACTGTTTTCCATATTGGCTGTACCAATTCCCTTTTCTCTAAACCCTCAACAGCCTTTTTTTATTTTTGTTGTTTTTTGATGATAGCCATTCCGACCAGTGTAAGAGGATATCTCACTGGGGCATTGAGGTCTTTTTTGTTTGTTTTGTTTTCTTTTTGTTGTGTTTTTTTGCTGCACCCAGGGCAGGTGGAAATTCCTGGGCCAAGGATCTAACCCATGAGGCAGTTGCAACCTGCATCACATCTGTGACAATGGCAGATCCTTAACCCACTGCTCCACATAGGAACTCCGTCACTGTGGTTTTGATTTGCATTTCCCTGATGATTAGTGATGTTGAGCATCTTTTCATGTGTCTGGATGTCTTCTTTGAAAAATGTCTGTTCGGTCTTCTGCCCATTTTTAATCATTTTCTAAAAAATATATTGAGTTGTATAAGCTTTTTATGTACCTGAGTATATATCTGAAGAAAACACAAACACTAATGTGATTAGATATATGCACCCCACTGTAAATAACAGCATTATTTACAATAGCTAACATATGGAAGCAATCTAAATCTCCATCAACAGATTAATCAATAAAGAAGATGATATATATATATATGTATATATATATATACACACACACACGTCTCTGGACCTGGAGGGTATTGTGCCTAGGATATTAACTCTGTCAGAGAAAGAGAGAAAGACAAGTACTCTATGTTTTCATCTGTATGTGGAATCTAAAAAAATAAAACGAATGAATATAACAAAACAGTAGACTCACAGATACTGAGAATAAACTAGTGGTTACCAATGGGGAGGAGGTGGGGGGAGAGGCAAGTGAGGGGAAGAGGATTAAGAAGTATGAACTCCTAACACATAAGATACAAGGATGAAGATGAAACAAACATAATTTGTTTAAAACTTAAGACAAAGGCAGAATTCCCATTGTGGTTCAGCAGAAATGAATCCGACTGGTATCCATGAGGATGTGGGTTGATCCCTGGCCTCGCTTAGTGTGTCGGGGATCCAGCATTGCTGTGAGCTGTGGTGTAGGGTGCAGATGTGGCTCAGATCCCTCATTGCTGTGGCTGTGGTGTAGGCCGGCAGTTGTAGCTCCAATTTTACCCCTAGCCTGGGAACTTCCATATGCCATAGGTGAGGCCCTAAAAATGAAATGAAATGTAATAAAATTTAAGACAAAGAAAAAAAAAATTCCCTCATATCCAGCTCGTTAACCATGGGCTATGTGGTAACTAATCATCATTTTATCAGGATATACTTTTTAAGCATGTTTTAAGTCTTGTTATTGTTTTACCAGAAAATATAGTCACTGAGTTTTATCAGTCTTTGTTTATAAATATACCATACTGATTTGAATGGAAGTTTTCATCAGATAAGCATTCTGTTAATCTGTGTGTAGTATTCATTTTTCTGCTTAAACACCAATTATAATAAATACATAAATAATTTTAAAAGAACAGACAAAAGATTCAAATATATAATGTACAGCACAGAGAATATAGCCAGTATTTTATAATGACTTTATTTATTTTGTCTTTTTAGGGCCACACCCATGGCATATGAAATTTCCCAGGCTAGGGGTCGAATCGTAGCTGTTGCTGCTGGCCTACACCACAGCCACAGCATTGCTGGATCATTAACCCACTGAGCAAAGACAGGGATCGAACCCACTTCCTCCTGGATACTAGTTGGGTTTGTTCCCACTGAGCCACAATGGGAAATCCCTTGTAATTACTTTAAAGGAGTATAATCTATAAAAATGTTACTATGTTGTACACCTGAAACTAATATAACATTGTAAGTCAACTATACTTTAGTTAAAAAAGAAAAGGAAAAGGCTGAATTGTAGCAGGAAAGGATTATTTCTTTGGGGGTAGCAACCCAGAAGGAGAGAAAAGTTGAGTTAATGGTGATAGACAAAAAATTGAAATGGGGAATAGGGAAGGTAATTTCAAAGCCAGTCTTTCTCAAGAAAGGAACATTTATCACAGGAATTGTTAAAGTGCCTCTTAACTCCTGTTTGGAAAAATACCTAGAGAAAAGAATTATCCAGCTCTCCTCGGGATGTCATCTTTTCTTGGTTTACTCTGTTGGGAGTAGGTTGTTTTAAATTTTCTTATATGAAGAAACGTCTGGATAGAAAAGATGAGCTTGTCACACCTAACTGCATATACCTGGGATTTAACCACATGAGTACCACCTTCAGAATTCCCTTTTTGTTTTTGTATCCCATTGTTGTTTAACTTATGTGAAACGGTCAAGCACAATGTCAGCGATTTTGCACGAAGGCATCTGGGGGTATACAGAAGGCCTAACCTTTTCACGTTTGTGATTTGCTGATTAGAGACTTCACATTTTGGTAGCAACTCATACTTTCATCATGGAGTAACTTTTATGTGCCTATGGGGTTAGGCTCAGGTTGGCAGATTCTATGACGGAGTCTTGGTCTTTGGTGACTAGATATAGGGGGAGGTTATATGGAATTATCGAGGTGAGGAGCTCTGAAAACTCCCACACAACAGGTGGAGATGCTGGAAGAGGATGAATGGGAGAAGTGGAGAAGCAAGGTCACAGGATAACAAGTGTCAGAAGCTGATGAATCAGAAGAAAAGGCAAATCTTGAGACCACTGGAAACTAGATGCCAAGGAAGGGAATGTGGGATGTGGCAATTAAGAATCAGTTTCTTTCTAATAATGGGTAACAATTACTGAAGTTTTACTATGTGCTAGTCATGCCAAGGTCCTGTCATGGGTTATTTCCTTTAATCCTCAAGCTCCCACTTGAGTAGGACCTATTATTATGTCTCCTTTATAGATGGGAAAGCTGAAACTTGGAGAGTCTTAGTAAATTGCCAAAGTCACACAGCCACTAAATAGTAGATCTAGGCTTCAAAACTAAAATATCTTAATCTGAGGTATTTTACCATACTTTACCATTATGCTCTGGAATTAGACCTATGTTCTACTTTGGTTCTGATAGACACAACAAGGGCAAGTTGTATTAACCTCCTTGAACCACAGATTTCCTCCCTGTGAAAATGGGCATTTATAATACCTATTCCATATTGTTGTTATGGGTGTTTAATTTATGAAGTTAACAGTGCATGTAACAAGATTGGAAGGGTATCTGGCACCTGGTAAATATCAATACATGTCAACATTTATTATTGTTAATTTAGATGTTGAATGTGGAGCAGTATTTTTCAAACTACAGGTCTTGATCTATCAGTGGTCATAAAATCAAATTAGTGGTTCATGACCAGTGTTTCTTTTTAAATGAAAAGGAATAGAACAGGATGGAATGGAACAGAAAAAAAATCAGGGTTCATTATATATAGCAAAAGTAAGAATTGGTTCATGTTTTAATTTCCATTTTTTAAAATGTACATGTGTGTGCACCTCACACACTGGGTAAAAATGAAAACATGTGCTTCTGATTACTTAAAATTGCCAAAATAAAGTATTTTTCAAATATCTTAAGGTAGCAGTTCAGAGTGTGGGTCCAAGATCAACAGCATCAGTTTCACCTGGAAACTTGTTAGAAATAGAGATTACTGAGAACTACATGGGCCCAGCTTTAACAGGACCCACAGATGATTTAAAACCATTACCTATTCGAAAGTGGTATTGGGAACTCATCATGAAATTAGGTAAGGGTATATTTAAATTACTTTAGAGCAGTTAAAAGTACATGTTGTCTTATGTTGACTAAAGATGTTAATTCTCCACAAAATGCTGTTCTGTGTTGCGTGACTTCAGTTTTGTGTAGTCTTTTCTCCTATTTTTTTCTATACTGCTTGCTTACAGGGCAGGTGGGTAAGTCCCACAGAAGTCGATTATTTTATATGTAGGTCATTGAGTAGTTAGAGCCTGTGCTTTCTTCTAGACGTACAAGATAAAAGCTTAACATTCTTTTGTTAAGTAGCCATGAACCCTGAATTTCTAAGTTGTGTTCCATTTGAAACATTTTAATACTAATAGTTGAGATGCCTGAATAGTTGTAAAAGTGGGAATTAAGAACTCATAAAACTGCATCAATATTTCACTAATTGAGCTATTTATTTTAAAAAGCACATGCAGACAAGGGATCGGCAACCTAGTTAATGCAATACTAATAGTGATGATAAAAAAATCTTTTTCATAAAAGTGGAAGTCATATAGATTTTCATATGAAGATATTTTCCCCCTTAAAGAAAAAATGAATGCATTTAAAATATTTATTGACCGTATGCCATTACTTTAAAGGGCGAGCAAGTAATATTGCATTGACCAGCCTTTGTTCATTATTGTGTTTTACTGTTGTATTTGGTTTTTGGTTGGAACATGTATTTACTTTAAGACTTAAAAGAATCTGTTTGAAAATACAGCATCCAGATTTACTAGAAAAGATTTGAGGACTTTCTTTTCCATTTTCTTTTTAAAAAGAGTATGACTTTGGATTTTTAAGAAACAACTTTTCAATAGGTACCTATTAACTTTTCTAAAAGAAAATTCTTAGTGGTGTGTGGACATATTTTTCAGAACAGAATTGTCAGGAAAAAAAGAGTTTCAAGGTAAGAAAGTCTAACTTTGGGCTCACCACAGGTGAAAATTTTACACTTAAACAGTGGCTTGAGAGACGTTTCAAAATATCCTTTACTCTGCCAGCTGTGGTTGGAAGGGAAAGGGGCTGGGAGGAAGGATGTGGGCTCTGATTCTGCTTCTGGTCTTCATTAGCACCTGTTGTAAGCTCAGGCAAATCATTTCGTTCTTCTGGACTTTAGTCTCTTTATATATAAAATAAAGCTGTGTTGGAGTAAATACTTTGTTAAGTTTGTTCCAGCTTTGAAAAAGTCTCTGTGGCTA
This sequence comes from Catagonus wagneri, assembly GCA_004024745.2. Classification (NCBI taxonomy): domain Eukaryota; kingdom Metazoa; phylum Chordata; class Mammalia; order Artiodactyla; family Tayassuidae; genus Catagonus; species Catagonus wagneri. Next base: position 8,801,303 of record PVHT020000886.1, on the reverse strand, counting down.
AATGATAATGTGTTCCTTTTGAACAGTTTTGATAAGCATTTGTGGCACTGTGTATGCATTGACAGGGTTCTGAAGAATGGTTGTTTGACTTGGTAAAGTAGTGAGGATCTGGCAATCTATAGATTACATGATAAAGTTCAGCCTGGCCTTTCCTGTGCCAATGGGCTAGTTTTCATCAGCTGTAAGTTTGGGGGCACAGGTAATACCACTCATTAGGAAGCTTTTGAAAATGGGTGAGGGTGGTTTTGGTCATGACAGTGTTGGGGTAGACTATTGGCATTCAGTGCCCAGGGGTCAAGAATGCCATATGTCTTGCAATGGGTTATGATAAGTCCCTCACTACAAAGAATTTTCCTTCCCCAGATGCTAAGAACATCTCCATCGCAAAACCATTGTAAAACAAACTGAAAAGATTGACTTTTAAGTCTGTATTTTATAAAGTCATCTGGGAATTTGGAAATGAAGTTGTCACGTACCTTTTGCTGTTTCAGTAACACAAATGCAAACAATATCTATTCTTAGATGACAACTGGTGTTTATGATGCATGAGGGAGAGCAGGCTACATCTCCCTGCTCTATATAATGACTATGCAGTAAGAAAAGCAGTCGTATCAAAGCTCTCTTGGTGCACATGTAACTTGAAGACACACTAGGATTAGGTTCTTTGAGTATGAAGTTACTAGTTTCTGGATGACAGCCATATTTTTAATACAGTCCCTTAAAAAGTTTTCCATTCAACAAAGCTAGGCATTTCTTGTGTTGAAATAATGCCGCGATTCAGGCATTAAATACATAGATTTGATTCTGTGATAAGGAATACTACTTGCTTAATCAGCTCTATACACGATGGGAGTGACATGAACAATTCCTGTTCCTCCTCTGGCTTCCTTCTGCCCTTGGGTTGGCCTTGAATATTCTGGATCAGGTTGAGGATGAGGATGGAGCCCATTCAGAAAGAGTGAATTCAACAGGGGCCATCTCAAAACCTTGGTAGTGTTTTCAAATTTGAGGTGAACTTTGTTTTGGAATCACTTAAATCACAGGATCATTTTCTCAAAATGCTTTTCTGTCTTCCAACTTCCTTCTTGTGTTTGTCAAGTTCTTGGTTTGTTAATGTGCACATTTGTAAACTCTTGCTTATGTTCACTTCATAGATACTGTGACTATAAAAGGTGTTGTGTAGAAGAAATTGTTATCCAAGTTGGTAAATTTGAGCCTTAATACAAAGGAAAAGGAGTTGAAATTGAAATGTGTAATTTCCCAAAAATGTGGTAAAAAGTGTAGATTTCAAGAGGAGATTGAAATTACAGCATTAAAAAGTTTTGGATAATTTTTCAAGTTTATTATCTATGCTGGGCCTCCACAATTAACAAATTATAAAATTACATGCTACATTCTCCTTAGAATGAACTTACTGGACATCGAAACAAAAGCCCACTTAGAAAATAGCTGTAACCATTTTACCTCATCTTTTCATCCGGAAAATGTGTCCAAAGTGGTCTAGGTGATTTGTCCCAGGATACCTAGTCCGGAAGCGGCAGACCTGGCTCTTGATTTTTGCTGATTTGTTTTTCTACCCCACTGCCCTATCTCTCAGAGATTTTTCTCACTTGAGTTCCCCGAGACAGTTAAACCCAAGGCTAGCTTGTGGCATCCGATGCATGTAATGAATTACCTCCTCTGCTCTGAAACCGGAAGGGTACCAGTTAAATATCATCTGGCAAAACTGAGAACACGATCACTCCTGCTTTCCTGTGTTGTACTAATTACATAAGGAATTATAGCTGAGAAAAGAGCAAGTGAATCTGTAACATTTTGTAAAGCGAGTCCAGAGTAACCCTGGCAGCTGGAAAATATTCCAAAATAATATTAAAATCAAGGCGTAATGTGTATTACTTTCTGTTGGGGGTTATATTTTTAGTCTAATTTTTTAGTAATAATACTAATGATGTTGAACCCATTTAATATGTTCTCAATACACCGTAGATTTTCATTCAGTTCAGTCTTCACACTATAATTGTACACTATTCTCTTATTTTATGTTTTTCCTATTCCTGAAAGACAAATAAGTAAGCCTGATGGTATATTCACCATTAAGAGATTTCATGCCAAAAACAAAAACTAAAAACAAAAACAAGTTCATCTGCTTAAGCACTGACTTGACAAGTCAAAAAATCACTGCAAGTGACTGGGAGGTGGGGGGGCGGGAAAGAGGCTTCAACTCATGGTAACTGCTGAGTAACGCTGAGAAACAGGGGCAGTTCTTTCTGTGCAGTGCTTTTATTATCTCTCTGTTTGTGGTCCCATCCTCTACTGTTTAATTTGTGGAACATTCCAGGGAGTATCCTTAGCTTCCCTGACATGAGCCTGGGACCGGGGCTTGAAGGCTCTGAGGGACTCCTTTCTGAAACGCGGGAGGATGGATGGAGCAGCTTGACTGTGTGGCACATGGTTCAGCTGGTTGAGACCTACTCTTCATCCCGAGCGAGGTGAGACCTTTGTGCTGCTGAGCTGTGGGATGCCAGAGCACGCTGCTCCTGGTACCTTTGCCAGCAGTTCTGAAAAGTGTAGGAGGCAATCTCAGAAAGATGGGGTTACTGCTGTATCACTGAATGCTTAGACTTCCTTCAGACCTTTGCATGCAGCTCAGTAGTGTCACATCTGGGACTTTGCTTCTAATATAATTAGTTTCAAGCAACAGTAGGATACTAGTGGCTTATGAGGGTTTGTCCTTATTTGTTTAGCAAATCACACTTGGACCAAATATATAGTAATAATAGTGGCATATTTTTTATTGCTGTTCTCTGATTGTTAGATGTAATAAAGATATTCTTAATGCCTTAGAGTCAGTAAGTGAAATAAAATTATATTGAACTCTTTTATGGAAATGCCAAGCAACTTGTGTATGGTATCATTATGAGCTGTATTATTAATGTGAAATGCTAAAATAATTCAGAAAGAGTAATTGATATATAAAGGTCATATTACCATTAGCCTGAGAGTGGAGGGGAGGAGGGGGAGAGAAAGAGAGAGGAGAGACTTAATAAATACGTGTGTGATGTTAAGGTGGAAAATGCTGAAATTACTGGTGATATTTCCTAGGAGCATGGGATATGCGGAGTTACAGCAGGTGCTGCTGTTTGTCAGTATTGCCAGGGAACAGATCCCACAACTGCTTAAGAGATTAGAGCTTGATTATTCCTGATTCCAATATTGAGCCATAAATTGCAACCAGAATAGTTAGAACTGTGTTTACAGACTTGGGGGCAGCAGCAAAGGCCTCTGGTAACTTGTTATTTCCAAGTTAAATTTTTATCTTAAATCTGAGCTTTGATTTGAGACAAAGGTATTAGATGGTTTTTCTTGAGTCTGTAGTTCCTTTACGTTGCAATTTTCTATTATTCCACTAAGTTTCCAGAGACTTCTGTCTAGAGTAAGTTCACACAGAAAGCAGTCTACCTGCCTGCTTTCTGAGACACTGAATTTGGTGCTCTAATTGATTTTAATCAGAGGCGGAGAAGCAACTTTATTTTTTGATGGCTAAGAACTGATATGAACGATTTAGCCATAAAATGTCTGTTTGGCAGCTTTTGTAAAATTACTAACCTGGCATCTGAACGAATATTGGACCAATACATTTGCCTCTGGAGGTCTATGAGGGCAGCTCTTTTCTTATAATAAGTGGCCACTAACTAGTATTTGATAGCTTACCTGAAAATTTTGTTTTCAAAACAGAACCTGTATGGCATGATATCATAAAAGCCTTCATTATTTTATAATTTATTAATGATTTTCCCCATAGAGATCATCTGAGATAATAGTGAGCCTCGCACTTTAAATATGTATAATTTTAGTCCAACACAAGGGCTTCTGTTTGTACACTACATGGCTTTTATTAATAGGTTTGTTTAGTTGAACAGTTAAGCACAACTGTTTTTTTTTCACCTAGTGTAATAAGTTGTATATACATAAATGGTATTTATGAGTTAGTATAAAACTTGGTTATTCTGGGTTGATCAATTATCCTATTATCTTCTTTATTCTCTAAAAAGTTTTGACTAAATCAGGCATTATATTGAATGTCTTGCAGTTTATCACACAAAATAATGCTTTATTAGGCTAATTTTACATTGATAACTTTTTCATAATTAATGACTCTGGGGATCATCATTGTTTATTTTTATCTCATTAATGACTAGTATAGTACATTTCTTCCATTTAAAATAAGCTTATAAGAAAATAGTTTTGTTTGATTTTGTTTCTTCTGCTGATTTTTGTGTTTGACTTTGAATATCAGATTCAGAAATTATGACTACAAAAGTAGGTAGTGGAAACTAATCTCTTCTGCTATTAATTGCTGCTTACTGTTCTGTGACTTTTTCACTTGTTTATGTTAAGTCAGCGAGGGTCTATTTCAGCCGAGGTATTATCTAGAAATCACCAGGACTCCTGGGGGTCTGTTCACACCCAAGTGGCTCTGTGGAAACCAGACTGAAGAGAGCAGTGGTGCTGGGCAGAGGTCCAGAGAGGGGGTCAGAATGGATTAGGTACTCACTGGTGTCTGGGAGCTGATGTTTTTCAATCCAGACTCTTGCCATGAATCTATACTTCCTTGTTCAAGGAAGGCACTGACTGGAGTTAACATCACAACCAGGAGACCATGGACCTTCCTATGATGACTGCTTCAGTGCCTCTGAGTGTCTGGAATGCCATCTCAGAAGCATTAACCTCAAGTTCTTGCAGACATTTCAGCTGCTTCATGTCCTAAATTCTAATGAATGTGAAACTGTCTTGAGCAGGTGACAGCTATGAGTCAGCCACCACATCAACACCCCGTTCACTTCCATTCTAATTCCAAAGTGGCAGGCCCTTTGCTCTTTCAAGTTCAATGTTTTGCTTCTATCCTTTCTCTAACCACTTTTTTCTTTACCCTTGATTCTATTTTGCATCCCTTTATTTTTTGTTTCTTTCTTTGCTTTATTACTCTAGAACTTTGTCATATCGGTTTCCTATTTTCTTCCCACATTTCTTCTCATTATTATTGTTCATGGTGTTTATCTGTCTCCCTTTTTTATTCAGTTACACATTTTCGGGATGTACTGCACTGATCATTGTTTTTGTTCCCTTTAAATGAATCCACAGACTAAATATTCTTCTTTAACTATCCCAAACTCCTTAAACAAACTGTTGTATACCTATTATTTTCAGCTCCTCCATTCCATTCCTACCTCCAGAAATGTGAAAGCAGATAAGCAGCTGCTGTGGCAAATATTGCATTGGTTCTTGGTTCAAAACACTCTGAATTTGAGTCACAGCGGCAAGTCACTTCAGATATTTTGTAAAACGGGAGTAATGTCAAAGGAAATAATGTAACTGAAAGCATTTCATACTGCAAATGTTAGTTATTGTTACTAAGACTTACAAATGAAGAGGGCAACATTCAATATCATAGGACATTTTCAAATGTATACATATAAAATTTTTAACCTGAAATAATTTCAGACATACAACTTTTTATAAAAGCAGTACAACTAATGCCTGTATCACCTTTTTCTAAATGTTAGCATCTTAAAATGATCAAAACTAAGACATTAATTTTGACATAACACTATTAACTAACCTGTAATTATACCACTATATTGTACCAGTGATGTCCTTTTTCTGGACCAGTATACAGGAGGAATTGCACATATATTTAGTTTCCATGTCTGTTACTCTCGTCCAATCTGGGACAGTTCCTCTATCTTTCTTTGTCTTATGTGATCTTGACACTTTTGAAGAATAGTGACCAGTTAGTTTGGAGTCTCTCAATTTGGGTTTTCTGATGTTTTCTCATGATTAAATTTAGAGTATGCATTTTTGGCCAAAGTACCATAGAATGATGCTATGCCTTTCTGAGTTCATCATATTAAGAAGCATGTGATGTCAAGATGTGTATTTACTAACGATGTTAGCTTCGATTTTTTCTCAGTTGAGGTCTGCCAGGTTTTTCCATTGTAAGTTGCTGGTTTCCTGATGTCTTGAGACTACGTAAGTGAATAGTTTTTCATTATACTTTCAACCACTAATTTTAGTATTCATCGATGGTTCCTTATTGAAACAGTTGTTTGTCAACTGTGGTGTCTGCTAAATGGTGATTTTCTATTTTATCATTCCTTCTACATTTGTTAAAATTCTTCTATAGGAAGGAGTGTTCCTTTCTCTTCTACTTATTTGCTTATTCAATTATCTGTTTATGTCAATATAGACTCATTGGATATTTGTTTCAATCTATGAGTTGTAAAAAACCATTATAACTGGTATTTATTTTATTGCTCCCATTGTAGAGATTTGGCCATTTTGCCAGCGTTCGAGTTAGTTTCCATGTCATTTCTTCGTATTATTATCATTTTAAGCTACTTCTTATTTTCTGGTACCACAAGGTACTCCAAGTTCATCTTATACTTTTTTATGATTCAGCCCTTGGATCAGAGTTTCAAGGAGCCCAGATTTCTTTTATTGAAATATGACATTTAGAAACCAAAGTCTAGGTGTTAGAGGTACTTATTTACAAAATATTCCATCTCCTTTCTCCTCCTATATATTTACTTAGTCCCTCAATCGTTCAATATACATAAAATATTTTCTGAATTTATAATCCATACCTCTGTGAAAAAAAAAACACGTTAAGTAGAGTACATTATTTGTGTAAAATTAAATTTTTTTTAGCCTTAGGGTATAGAGTGAAAGCACTGTAGCCTACAAGGAAAACTATGGCGATACTGAGTTGATTTGAATATTTGCACACTTAAGAAACCTACAAATCCAAGTGTTTTAGTTTTTAATAAACTGATTTCAATACCTGCTTTGTTACCAGCATGAAAAGGACCCCTCATAATTCTAATGTTATCAGGTTGTTGTGAAATTTGGATAAGTACGCTACTCATAATCAGGAAAATGTAAAACCCCATGGAAACTGCATATCATTCTATCTGAAAATTTTAATTAAATTTTTAAGATTTTTCTAGTATTTGGTGAGGAACTAGTATAAACGATAGTTTACTTATAGTGTTATTTCAAGCCTCCTTAACTCTCACCCTCACTGATCTGGTTCTTTCACTATGTTCCCAACTCCATATTCTCTGATTCTTTTCCTCTAAGTCTATACTGAGAATTGAATCAGCCCCCTCTTGTAAAGGTGGCAGTTATGTACCATTTAATAACCTCACTTCCCATTTCTGACATCACTGAAAATATTATCTCTTTCCTAACTGATACTGCTTTAGAAATACTCAGAGACGGGTGGGCTTTTGCTCTCACAGGTACCTTTTGTTATTAGAGGTATGCGTCACGGCTTTCATTTACTAGGAAACGGACAATAAAACAAGCCCCCAAACAAATGAAAAACAGAAGTCCAGGGTATTTGGTCATTTGCTGGTTAGATAAACCTTAAATGGTTGAAATACCGCTGAATCCCAGTTAATACCTGATATTCAGGTTTCTCCCCCAATCCCTCCCTTTTGAAAAGCCATTTAACTTTAGGTGGAATTGGCAGCACAAATAATGTTCCTTTTCTTATATTCATAGAAGTATTCTGTTTTCTTTGAGGATGTGGCATGTTTACATTTCCTTCAGATAAAGTGGAACTTTCGTTGTCTTCACTTTAAATTCTTCTCTCCTTTCCTTGGGAAACTGCGTATTATAATAGCTCAGAATACACAGGCTCTGGGGTGATTACTCAGTTCTTATCCTTACTCTGCCAGCTATGTGGTTCTTGGTCAAGGTACTTAATCTCTATTGACTTTAATTTCTTCTGAAAAACAAGAACAAAAAGAGCTTTACAGGGTTGCCAAGTTTAAATGAGCTAGGAGGTGTGCAGTTCTTAGAAGCATTCCTGCCACTTAGGAAGCACTCATTAAGTGTTACAGCTGTTGTTACAATTTGTGTACCTTGCCTCTCTTTGGCTCTCCTTGTACCTACATTTTCTAGGCTAGTAGATATATGGTATTTAAGACACACACACACAAACACACACACACAGTAAAGAGTAAATAGGTGAAGAAAAGGTCAAATGCATAGAAACAGAGAGTAGAACAGAGGTTATCAGAGGCAGGGAGTTGGATAGATGCTAGTTGAAGGATACAAAGTTGTCATTATATAGGAGGAGTAAGTCAAGAGATCTAATGTACCGCCTGATTGGTGTAGTCAATAGCACTGTATTGAATCCTGAAAATAAGAGTTTATATTCTGGTTGCTCTCACCACCGACAAAAATGGTAACTACGTGAGGAGATGATGTTAATGAGCTTGATTTTAGTAATCATATCAAATCATCGTGCTGAATGTGTTAAATATATACAATTTTTATTTGAAAAATAAAGGAATAAGGCAAGCTTTTAAAAAAGTATATACTTTTTACATTAAGAATCAAGACAACATCTTTAGGTTCTTTAGGTGAGGATAAAACTAAAGAGGAAATGACTATTAGAGTAAATCATATAACATTACTATAAGTTTTTACCCATCTTGACATCTTTAATATTGATTTGGGTCTCACATATTAAATAAACAGAAAACAGCCTGTCTTAATGACTATAGTAAGACAAAATTTCATGAAAAGTCCCAAGGTAAGGCATGATCTAAGCCAAAAATAGACACTCCGACCTGACAAGTGATTTTGTCTTTCTGTGAGGCAGTCTGTAGCAGTCTCTTTTCCTGTTTTATTTCTGGGTTTCAGTGAAAAGGGAAGGGGGCTGGAAAGGATGTAAGTATAGGAAATGCTAAAAAGAAGTAAGTGGCCCAAATCAAGTAACAGTTAAGTACAGAAAAAGTTTAGTTATTAATCAGGAATTAACATATATGAGGGCAAATTGATTTCTTTTAGACTGCCTGTTTTTAATAGTCTATCAGAACTTAGTACCTATAACATAATAGGTGCTGCAAGCATTTCTGATGCCTAATAGGAGCGTGATAGTGAGCCAGTGCTTGGGTTTCTTTCCTTAGCTATAATTTGAGTGATATGTTATTTCTCTTGGATAGAGAAAGTGAATTTTAATTGTTCAGTACTACCACTTACTGTATATATGTTTGCATCTCATTTTGATTTGTTACCTTCCAAACTCTGGAGAATGAATGAAATAGTTAGACTACTGTTAATTCTTAATGTGAGATTTTGATCTTTTATCTTAAATGACATGGTGAACTCTTTCTTTTAGTAAATGCATTTTCTACCATTAGTCACACTTAGTGGTTACAAAGTTCTGTTTTCTTTTATACAAATGCCAACATTTTTGAACTTATTAGCTTATGAGGGATGCTCGTTTAGAGTTAGTGGGAACCATAAAAAGGAAGATACCACAGGTGTTTATTTATCGAGGTTTAATAAGAGAGTCATTGATATGTTGTTGTTATCCTCTGCAGAAATCTAGGAAAGCTCTCAGTTGCATGTGCCTTTCTGGCTTAGCAGTTGTAAAACAGTAACAGCTTGAGAGTATCATCGTGTGACAGGGCCATCAACAGCAGAAATTGGTTCATCACAGTCACTGTTGATTTGTGGATGAGAATCCTTGGTATGGCGGGAATGTTTACTTGTTTACTTTTCATAACCTAAAGTAAAGAACTCCCTCCCTGAAGAAATCTGTTTCCCCTCTGGCTTTTGAGAAGATTCTAATCTTTTGCATGATTTATCGATCACCTTTTGACCACAAGTGTATATCATGTCATATTGGACAGGTTTGAATCACAAGGATTAAGTTCAAAAACCTGTTAATAAAAATGGCTGTGCAACAATGCGAAGACTAGCATACTTAAGCTCCAGGGTATATTCAGTTGTCATGATAAAAAGCACAGCCTTCGGTGTTCCAGGCTTTATAGTTTGTGCCACATTTTCAGGTGAGTTTTGTGAAGTGTTAGCCATAGGCATTGGCTCCTACAATTTGGTCCCAAGTTGAAAACCTTTTGGGAAATTGATACCACCCAAACTTTTTTGGTAAAAGTCTATCCTTCCTAGGAAAGATCCTATCAAAAGCATATTGATGGGTGAGTATGAAATTTATAGATAATTAAGAAAGGAATTTTGTGAAGTTTACAAGTGGACAAGGAAGGAAATAAATCATTTCGGCAGAGGGAAACCTGTGTTCAAGAAACAATATTGTGATGATACTATTTGGAGATATTTGGTAAATGTCCAAGAGTTTAGAATGAGTTTGGAACCTGCTGATAAAGAGAAAGCAGTGGAGTCAAGAGTTACGAAAGGGTTAAAATGACTAAACTTATTGACTAACGGAAGAAGGTTAGTAAGAAGGGGGTTGGAAAGACCCAAGTCAACTGAGCTTATTAGTCACAGATATTAATGACTAAGTCTCACTGTGTGCCATCCATTTCTGTATAGCTCAGTTAGGTACTCAGTCATGTGCTTTTGCGGTTTCATGTCTCAACTCTATCAGTCATATCTGTATCTTTGGGAAAAATAACTTGTTTGTATTAAATTCTGGAAAAGAATACTTACAGATTTTCTAAGACTAATTTGAGAAGTCACTTAGTATTAACTATATAAATGCCAAATGTGTTGTTATCCAGTTGCCCACTGCTACTAATTATCAACACTAAAGATACATATTTGCAAAATCAGTTCCTCTATAGTAAATTAAGAAATGCATTACTGTATCCCTGATATTTCACCTATACATGGCAGCAGTCTCCAGATACACCACAGTTTTTGCCATAGACTTCGATCTCCCCAGCATTTTATTCCCTTCTCCATCTTTTTAATTTCTAATCTAAATGAAAGATGAGGTAGTTACGGTTGAGTTCCTTTTTCTCTTAAGTTGGTTAATGAAAGTATGCAGTCCTTTCATCCAAGTAAAATAAATGCACAAGCCACAAGGCAGGCTCATAGTTTATTTTCTTTCTTTCTTTCTTTTTTTTTTTTTTTTTGGTGACAGGAACAAGGAGCTTTTGTGAAGAAACAAAATACTTGTTGCAAAGAATCAGTGTTAATGTGTCAAAGGTGACTAACATCTTGAATCTCATCCAGACATCCACTCCAGGGGAACTAAGGACACAGTAAAATAATGGCCATCTTTGATACCTGGCTTGGCTCTCAGTACCAAATTTTGATGTGGCTTTTACCCTAATGAGCTGGGCAGACTTCACTCAAGTTTTGTGGACACAACCTTGTTCTTTAACCCAACACCAGACAGAAAGCAGTCCAAGTGGACTGTGTTGTTATTTTTATGACCTGCTTACTTGGGTATTACAACATTTTCAGTTTTACTAATGGGAAAAGGAAGAGAGCCCTAGAACAGAATGATTCTGTGCCTCATTTTTGGGCAGAGCTTCATGCAGAACTGCCGTTAGAAGGTGAGAGCCTCTAGCTGAAAGGGGGAAATCCACAGACCTGATATGCTGTTCTGGGCACAAGAGAGTGAAGAGATCAAAAGAGTCTTTCTCCTCTAAAGCCTAGAGAAGAATTAGAATCTTTGAAAAAAAGCCCTGAAATCTACATTCTAACAAATGCCTCAGGTGAGCCATCTGTCTACCAAAAGGAAAGAATATTTACTAAAAAGTCTACCCCCTACTATGGCTCTTCTATAAAATACCAAAATGCAGCCATGTATAACTAATAAGCACTGATTCACATTTCTAAAAAAATGAAAGCTATCTCTAAGAGCAAAGGAACAAGTCACTAAGAACTAATTCTTGGAATTCCTTAGTGGTCTAGTGATTAAGGATTCAGTGTCGTCACTTCTGATTCAATCCCTGACCCAGGAACTTCCAAAAAAAAAAAGGGGGGGGGGAGAAGAACTAATTATTTTCAAATATTGTGGTACATTTATTTTTTATTTTATTTGCTTCAGGCAACTTGGAACTTCACTAGGTTGAGTGTCATCCTTGTGGTCAGAGAAGAAACCTTGCAGTTAAGTTCCTCACACTTATTCCACAGCTTATTCTTATTTATAACCAGCCTGTTCTTGTTTGTTGAGTTGCTCTTACTACGGTGTTATTACTCAGTCTCCCAGCTTGAATCACATCTATTGTTTTAGAGTAAGAATACATAGCAATACCAATATTTGAAAGACCATATCAACATATATTTTGATAAATGACTTATTTGTTAAAATGAATTGATAGCCTTCTAAATTGACTAGATTAAAAAAGCCACCAAGATAGTTTGGATAGTTAAGTTCAGTGTATATATTAGATTTTCAAGCCTATAGCTTTATAATCACAGGTTATATTTGAATTTACTTTAATGAATTGCTCTGCTGTAGCATCATTAAGAAGATAGTAGATCTGTCATTGACATGTTCTCTCATGGCTCTGCGTGGGAGAGAAATGCCTGGAAGACTAGAAATCCTTTTGCACTCTTTCACTCCCACTTTTCCTTCTGTCTATGGTGATGACTCAAGGCTGCATATCTGAAGCCATGAAAAGTTTAGGAGAATTCTCGGGATCTAGTTGAAGAAGAGTTCCCACCTAGCTTGCACCCTTGACCTGGCCCAGGGTTGGCCCTTTCATTCACTGCGTTTGCTACTATGACTCTCTCCCCCTATCATCTCTTAAAGGAGGATCCTGTTCAATGACAAAGGAACAATCTGAAATAAGATAGAGACACGTGGCTTAAATGTTATTGCTGAAGACGAAATGTGGATAGAAATTGATCTAGGTCAGATCTGTGATGTTCAATACGACAACTACTGCTCTTGAGCATTTATAATGGGGCTAGTACAACTGAGGAACTGAGTTTTTAATTTGCTTCTAATTTTACTTAATTTTTATGAACATATTTAAATTCAAACACATATTTTTGAATCCTTTAAATATTAGGTATTTTTTGGAATAACTTGGTTCTAGGAATCTATTTTTTTAAACTGTAAGTTTTATGAAACCTAATACCAATCAAGTATTTCTAATAGCAAGTTAGCCTCCATTGAGATTGAGATTGCTATAAGTATAAAATACACACTGGATTCAAAGACCTAGTAAAAATAATATAAACTGTATTTTATATCGTATGAAATATAGTATTTTAAATATTGTTTCCATGTTGAAATGATACATTTTTTGAAATATTGGGTTAAATACATTATTAGAATTCATTTTACCTGCTTCTTTTTACTTGTTCATTGTAGACAGTAGAAAATTTTATATGTGGCTTCCATCATATTTCTGTAAGATAACACCAATCAAATGTTTATGACAACCCCAAGTATCGTAGTATTGAATACTGAGAATTCCAGTGTTCCATGGCATTTACTTCAATCCCATGTCTCCAATAAAGATATTTATTTATTTATTTATTTATTTAATTACTGGGTGATGAGAACAAATACTTCTATGACCCTAGAAAATAATTCCACTACTCTATGGCTAAGAATACAGATTATTGACCAAATGGAGTTAATGCCAATTGATACATAGGTATCAACTCGTTAAAGCAACTGGGAATATTTAGAGTGAAGACTGAATACAAGTTTACCAAAATCTTTGTCTCATTTCAGGTTTCTTTCCCACAACTTTCAAAGAAATTTATCTTAGTCAAAATTAGCTCAGAAAATACATCGTTCCAATTATATTACAGAATGCTTAGATCAAGCAATAAATATTTATGAATCATCAACTCAGGTGTAGAATGCTCATGCCTCAGGGCAAAATATAAAATCCCGCAAGAATTTGTCTTTGCTCATGTGCAACTTAGAAATCTGGTAACCTAAGGAAGAACCGTACTTAAAAAATCAGTAATGTAAAACGTCGTATGTCATAAAGGACTAAATTTGGTACATTCTAATCATTTCAGAATTTAGACGAAAACCAAACATGTGCACTGAGGTTGTGAAATACTGTACAGTGAAGGAAGGTAAGACTTGAGCTTGGATGGTCAGATTTGCGTGGCCCGGGGAAAGGCGCTCACAGAGATTTATACATTGATACGTTAGGCCTTCTTTGGGGTTACTGATCACTTTTCTATAACTGTTTACTTGCCTTTTTACTTACTAAGATGTGAACTCCTTAAGGACAGCAATTCTGTTTATTTTGCCTCCCCCATCACAAAGCCTTCGGTCCCTGTCACATAATAGGTATTCAGTTATATTTGTGAGTGATATCAATATCTGAATGAATAAATGAGAGCACTTTCATCAGAAGAAAGAGAATAACCAAAGAAACACGAGCACTACAAGATCTGAGTAGAAACAGACCTTTAAAAGTTCCATTTTCTGATCTAAAGAAGTAAAAATGGAGTTCCCAACTGCTTCCCAGGGTTGTTGGGTATGTTCACATATGAAATGAAAGGACTTGATAAGCCATAGTGCACTATGCAAATTCAAGATTTTACTATTACTCAGCTTGAGACAGGTTCTTATTCATATCTGAACTTACCTCATTGCATAGAAATATATATTCAATGAATAGTTGTTTAATAAATTAATCAAAGAATGAATGGGAAGTCTCTACCCTTGCACTTTCTATATTTCTATTTTCCACCTGCCTGAAAATGCAGATAACCAGTCTAATTAGGAAAGTGTCCAAATTCTCATTAAACTTTGAGGAGAAGCTTTAAGTCTTTGCTGAGGAAGAAAATTGATGTGTGTAAGTCTGTGACTATTTTAATAGTTTCACGTCTCTTTGGGCCTTATTTTTTGTTATTCTTAAGTAATTGGCATTGATTTAGATTTTTGACATTTTCAGAAATATGGGCCCAGGACTGAGTTTTTCCATTGTATAGAAGGCCTATCTCCATTAAAATATGTCTTCACATTATTCATGTGGGTTCTCTTATGTAAAGCGGTTGGGGAAAACATAACAAAGATTTTCTGGAATCCTGATTCAAATATACCCCAAGAAAATCATTTGAGGGTGACAAGGACAAGATTACTAAGGATAGTAGTACATTAGAAATGCAATCTTTAGAAAAGAGAGATATAGTCTTCAGAGAAATATATGCAGAATTGAGTGGTTTATTTTGAAGGTTACAGGAGAGATCTTTCATTCTTAAATTATGACTTTTAAAGAGTATTTTCCTGTGATGTACACTTTCAATATCTTACAGTTCTGTCAATTATACTTCAGTGAACGTGGGGGGAAAAGAATGCTTCTCTGCTTGATTCCTAAGCATCTGACCTAAGGTTCAAAGACTTATAAAAGTTTTGTTGCTGCCAGCCAAGAGAAACACAACACAGTTGAAAAGATAAAATCCCAGCACCACGTCTCCAAAGCTCTGCTAATTCATCTTGTGCACTTTTCTTTCCTTCCATTCCTGCTGCTGTCACCCTCCCTTAGGCCCTCATCGTTGGGTGCCTAGGCTCTTGCTGTTTGATGCAACAGTTTAACCTGTTTACCTTTGGCCTTGGCTACAATTAAACCCATCTTTGAAAAATCAGTTTTCCTATCCCTCCTCTCCATGAATCTGCATTGGCCTCCTCTGGCTGGGACTTTCCAGTCCTAACTGACCCAGTCATCCTTATTTCTCTGACCGTTTTTCCGCACACACTGGTCTTTCTACTGTCCTCCTCCCACATTCCACTGTTCCTCCCTTCTGTAGGCCTTTCCCTGCCTGGAGTTGCCTTCTCTCTCCTGCCTGAGTCTTGTCAGGCCTGGCTTCAATCCTATTCGTCTGTGAAAACTTTCCCTAGTCGGTCCCAGCACGGAGTGATAACCCCACAGTGTGATATGTTAGAGAACTCTAGCTATCCAATTGCTTTGATCATTTATAAAATTCAGCTTTCACCTATATGTCCTAAATGGAAATGTCTTGAGTAAACTTTTTTAGAGAGCAAGAAAAAAGAATGTCTGAATCATAAAAAGTCATGCACACACATTTAACAGTATACAGTGTGTTACAGAAAGAGGACAAAATGATCAATATGGTGAATACATAGATTTTTAGCATAGGAAGTTGAAGCAGTATGTGCAGAACATTTTCTTTTTGAGAAACTCTTTATTTCTATATTTTGAAATGCCCATCTACGCTGGTATCATGTTCATTCTTAAAAGCGTAATGAAAACCCGGATTGGGAACTGCAACTTTATTTATGTATTTATTTTTGGCCACACCCCTGGCATGTAGAAGGCCAGGGATTGAGCCTGGATTACAGCAGCGACCCAAGCCACCTCAGTGAACATGCTGTCCTTTAACTGGTAGACCACCAGGGAACTCCTGGGATCTTCAACTTTAATGCTGCCGACTTGCTTTTTGCCTTTTCATGATACTTTTCCAGGTTTGATTATATTAAAAAATGATTTTTACTTGGAACTCTGAGGCTTTTCTTGAGATTTTAAATCACATATATATTTATAATATATATAATAAATATCTTCAATAAATAACATTCTAACAGCATAAAGATCAAATGATGACAAGGTTGTGCCTCCATTTTCATGGCCCTTGATATTGGCTGTCCAGAAATATTTTTCAAAGATCAGACCACAACACGCTGGCTCTTGGTGCCAGAAAACTTGGGCTTCAGTAGTGGTCAAGTATTGCATGTGACGTGGCAGCTCTTAAAAGGGACTCTTCAATAAAGTGATAGGAGTGTACCCTGCTCTTTTGTTTCAGAGGAAGGACTTGCCTAGATGTTAAAAAAGAAAAAAGACACTTCAAAAGAGTATTTTCTTCCTTTTGGTTTTTGACTGGATACTTATCGTTATGAGAAAGTGCCATGGAATGTGCCTGTTTCTCTCTGTTGAGGCTGGCACTAGGACCCCGAGGAAAATGCCTGCCGTGCATATCAGTGAACAAAGATGAGTTCAAACATTGACAGGTGTTCAGTTATTTTCCTTCCTCTGTTCTCCTCCCACCACCCCTCCTCTCTCTCCCAGCTCCTTCCTAGGTTCTAATATCTGCCTCCTCTCCTGTCTTCAGGCTCAATTATCTTCCTCTGCTCAGCAACCCCTGCTTTCCCTCTTAATATGTTTATTTCTCTGTCATGTACATGATAGTTCATCTTTACCCTATCCTTTCTCTCTCTTCTTTCAGTCTCTATTCTCTACCATTTCTTTCTTGAGGAAAATCCATGTCTTTTCTCCAGAAGAGTGTTGGCTGTGTGGAATCTGTGTATTGTATGAACTTGTCTTGTTTGCCCGACCTAAGGGAACTCTCTTTGGTCTAGATGAGTTCTTAGAGTGTGGTAATTTGAATAAAAGTCTAACCACCACCCACAAAATACAAAGAATTCTTTTATGAAGATGAAAATTGCTTCAGGATAGATGCTGGCCATTCCAGTAATTTAAAAGGGTAGAGTGAAAATATGCTGTAAAATATTCAAAAATAGCTGCAAAAAATTGTTTACCACAGCTGAGGCAGAAAATAGAAATTCTGATTAGAAGAAAGATCTCTTAGGCGATTTTCATGTAATTAGAATTTAATAAAATTGAAACCTGGTAACTATTTTACATGTAATGCAATGTTTCTTTGATCACCTTGGAAAGACTTCAAGCTGATGTGGTAATAAAATATGGCACTCTGAAGGCTTTAGAGTTACAGCTAAAATATATATAATAAAAGATACTTTGTTAGTTTTTTAGGTCTGCTATAACAAGGTACCACAAATTGGGTAGTTTAATAAAACAAACAGTTTTTCATAATTCTAGTGGCTAGAAGACTAAAATCGAGGTATGACCAGGGCCACATTCCCTCTGAAATGTGTAGCGGAATCCTCATTTGCCTCTTCCTAGCTCCTAGTGGTTGCTTGCAGTCTTTGGCATTCCTTGGTTTGCATCACTCCAATCTCAGCCTTCATCCTCACATGTACTCTTCCTGTGTCTTCCTGTATTTATGCTCTCCCTGTGTCTTCCTATAAAGACACAGTCCATCTTCTTATAAAGACACCAGTCATGTTGGATTAAGGACCACACGACTGCCCTATGACATCAACTTAATGAATTATAGCTGTAACAACAGTATTTCCAAATAAAATCATGTTCTGAGGTCATAGGCGTGAGAACCTCAATGTATCTTTTTGGGGGAACCCAATTCATTTCCTTTCAGGAGGTCTGGGTTCCAGCCTCGTTCTCTCACTCATGAACAGTGTGACCTTTGGGAAATTACTTAGCCTCACTGAGCCTCAGCAGTAACCTGTGGACAGTTAACCATTCCTACCTCGCAGTGCTGTGCATATTAAATGAGATAATGCCCAGCAGAATATCTGGCATGTAATAAGTATAAGTAAATACTAGCGATTATTGTAGTTGTTATTTAGATTGCTATTTTTATTACTGTTGTAATTGTTAGAAAATCCAAGCACTGTACTTGGCCCATTGAATCTTACATTTCAGTCACTCGGGGCCATTATAATTAGTGCACTGTGGATGATGTAAATGCTGTTAGAGAATACTCAACTACAGAGTGCTCGATGTTACTATATTTTACCAAATGTTTGCCCACTAGATGCTAAGGAGTTAATTCACCATGTCTTTGGGGATTATTTAGAAATTCAGGGGATCCCTAGAATAACGTAGCACTGCGGGGCTTCGTTGATGACTTGAACTTAATTTTAAGAGCCTGAGTTCTAGCCATATTTCTCTAGAACTTGTCACAATTTTTTTTGCTTTTATTTTTAAGAAAAAGCTGATTTGATTTACATGCAACAAATGCAAAACTAAGACTGTTAGGTTTGTATGGTAATGATGAGCCTTTCTTTGATACAGAAAGAAACAGAGGCTAAAAGAGGTTAAATTGTGTTGTCCCAAAGATGTTCAAGTGAATTGAAGGATAATGAAAATTAGTACTCCGTCAGTGGCTCACGCTCCAGAAGACCAAGAACCCAAAAAGGATTTGAATGTGTTCTCCAGGTTAGTGTGTGGATCATCTTGACAAATGCTTGGCCATGGGATATTTTTCCTGCTCCTTAGATTACTTTGAATTTGTCCGTGCTGTGTGGATCGTGGACACTTCTTCTATGTTATTCCTTCTGCTGTACACACAGAAGCTACAGGAACTTTACTCATTCATCAAGGCATCTCAACCAAGAGGTGATTCTACAGGGAATTTGCCATCTAACTCCAAATGAGGGTTGGGAAAGAAGTTTATTTGGTACTGTCAGAAGCGGTCGCCAGACCTCCGGTGGACACCTTGAGTGAAGGGGAAGCATAGGAATTTTTGAGCACAATCAGCTACTGGAGGAACCCCCAATCTTTTTCCTCTTGCCACCATGTTCGGCATATGGGGATTCCTACTTTAATGTTCATTTTGGCCTCCAGGACTGCTAATACACCTTATCTGTCTACTAACTGTAATTTTTATCCCATGTACAAAAACAGTGGGAAATCATAGCACATTCCCTTAGCCACCCCAGTTAAGAAAAAACTTTTTTTTTTGTTCAATTTTTTTTTTCTTTTTATAGCTGCACCTGAGATATATGGAAGTTCCCAGGCTAAGGGTTGAATTGGAGCTGCAATGCTGGATTCTTTATCCACTGAGCAAGACCAGGGATCTAACCCACATCTTCATGGAGACTATGTCAGGGTTCTTAATCAGCTAAACTACAGCAGAACTCCTTTTGTTCAAATTTTAATTCTTTTGTCCAGATGCTTATACACTCCCTGTTTGGAATTACTTCCTCTTAATTTTTTAAGGTTTCTTATATGTGTGTGTGTGTATATATCTCTTAGCCATGAGCATTTGTCTTCTAAAGACAGAAAACCAATGTGAAATAGTTTTAACACAGAGGGATTTATTGGCTCCTATAAGCTACGATAGGGAGGGTGGGTGTGCAGCTTGCTATGGAGCTGACTAGAACTGGCATCGGCTACTGTCAGGATTCTCTCATCTTTTTTCTCTCTGCATGATGGCTTTTTTCCCTCCAATGCTCTGTTCTCCATGAGCAAGGGCACCTTCTGAAGCCCTCGTTCAAATTCCTACAGACTGATAATAAGAAACAAATTCCCTTCTCCTAATGCATGTTCCTTTGATCAGTCTCCTCAGTAGGCTTGGATTAGCTCAGCTCAGTAGAATCCACATGTACATTTTAGCCAGTGGGGTGGGACCACTGTAGTCAGCTAATGCCAGAGCTGCATGTCTAAGGTGGAATTCCTCAAAGGAACAGGTGATATTTCGGTGCTAAAATAATAAATACCCCATGTATCTGATACTGTGAAATGTTTTCTTGTCTATTGTTTGTTTGTTTGTTTTTTCTTTCTCTTGGTGATGGATTCTCCTCTCCACTCTTCAGACTGTCTGATTCTGGTTTGTCTATAAGTTTGACCTTTGTCTTAGAGGTTTGCTGTAAGTCACAGCTGCAGTGTCTTCACTTGCTCTGCCTGGAGAAGAGTCATGACAGGGTCCTCATGTGTGTATGTTGCCCTTACCTTTAATTTGTTCTCTTGTAAATGATCTGCATCCTTTTTTTTTCTGTCTCTGGAAATTAGCTCATCAGTTTTATTGAAAGTCCTTGAGAAATGGTTTATTTTAACATAATTTTTGCAAATTTTATTCTATGATGGCACAGATTCCTCCCTTTGGCATAGTTCTGCATGCATAGTGTATATAACTTTTCCTTTTCTTGTTTTGGTTCCTTAGCACATCGCTCATCTTTTCCACGTTCAGTAACTTAACTGTATCCCCAACAGTTCTACTGTAGATAATCCATTTATTTCTTAATGAGTTTAAGAATGAGATAGATACTTGGATTGCCTTTTGTAGCAATGCACTAAATATCATCTGTAATTTTATCTACTGTTTTGCTTATGCAAAGTATCGGTCACAAGTGACTTTTAGAGTTACTACATAAATAGATTTATATTGTCTAAAATTCTCATGTCAGGAATACTTTATTAAATATTTATAAGTATGAAAATGCAAGATAAATTATGGAGTTAGATGGGTAACAAAGGTACTATAGTATTTTTTTCATATTCATAGAGTCTAATTTATAGAGGATTACTCTAATAGACTGTTCTGCAGATATTTATTCAGATACCTAAACTCTTTCATTTTTTCTAAGTTGTTTAATATCTCCTATCTCTACTGGGAAGAGCAGACTCATTCTGGTTCCTTGACCTTTTATTCGCCTTTCGAATACCTTCTCATCTCCTTTTCCGCAGGAGGATTTACCCAGGCACAAAACCATTTGCAGGCAGCTGCAGGACAAATTGCCATCTAGAGATGGGAATAAGAAAAGAAAAGGGAGAGCACAAATCAACAACATTGGGAATGAAAATGCATTTAAACTACAGAAACAAAAGAGATTTTAAAGTTCATGGGGAAGTAGTATGACCATATAGTAGCAATAAACAATATTTTAGATGGAATGGATAATTTTCTAGCAAAATATAAATTATTAACCTAACAGAGGGAAAGTAAATATCATGAGTAACAGCAACCAAAAAGGAAATCAAATTAATGGTAAACTATCTTGCCTCCCCCATCTCCAAATGACATCAAACCCAGGTACTTATAGGCATAGTTTAAAAAACAGTAACACTGTAAAAAATGGAAAATCGAAAACTATATCAGAGACTTAATATAGGATATTCAACCAAACCACTTTATGCAATTAATATAACTTCAATGTTGAAAATGGATACAAGGATAGAATAAGAAAAATTATAGTATATTGTCATTTATGAATATGAAAGCAAAAACCTTAGTGTAATACTGACAGAATGTTTTCAGTATGTATAAAATACTACATGATAGCCAAGAGATGATTATCCAAAAATGCAGGGATAGTTCAATAATCAGACATATGTAAAATTTAGGAGTAAAACCTCATATAGTTCTCTAAGTAGATGGAGAAAAAAAAATTCAGTAAAATTCAACACTCAGTTGTGATATAAACTCTTAGAAAATTAAGAACAGAGAACGTTCTCCATTATTTTGAAAAGAGATATCTATCAAAAACCTTCAAATTTTATAGTTATTTAGAAAACTGTAAACATTCCTATTGGTGTCAGGAACAGGATAAGAATTCCAGCGATTTATCCCCATTATTCAAGATTGTACTAAATGTCCTTGCCAACTGTAAAAGGCAAGAAAAAGAGGAGGTTCAAGAACTGAAAAGAAAAATAAAATTTTACGAGTGATGAAACTAACTAAATAGAAAATCCAAGAGAGGTATCAGATAATTAGAATAATTAAGAAATGAGATTGGCGTGTTCACTAGATTCAAGAGTAATATACACAAAATAGTAGTGTTTCTGGAAATCAGCAATTAACCAGCTATAAAATATTGGAGGAGAAATATATGCCATTTATGTTTGGCAAAATAATGACCCCCCCAATAATATTCACCCTGGAACTTGTAAGTATGTTAGGTTAGTTGGCTAAGGGGAATTAAATCTGTAGATGGAATTAGGTTGAGATAAAGGAATTATCCTAGATTATCTAGATGCTTTCAGTGTCATCATAAGAGTCCTTCCCATGTGGAAAAGGGAGGGAGAAAAGTCAGTGTCAGAGTGATGTGATGTGAGACAGACTAATGCCGTTACTGGCTTTCAGGATGGAAGGATCCATGAGCCACGGAGTGTAGGCTGGAAAAAGCAAGAAAGTGGATTCTTCCTTAGAGCCTCTCATGTGGAGGAAGATAATTGGCTGTTATTCTCCTCCTGCAGAGCCTGGAAGAAGCATCCCTGCTCTTTCCCTCTTTGTCTCCCATGTACAACAGCCCAAAGAGCTCAGACTTTCTGGCCATTTCCCTCCTTAGGCTCCTGGGACTCTGAGAGAGCAGGCTTACACAGGGAGCTCACTCAGGTCCCTGGGGAAGAGCCTCATAGGGATTTCTTCCCAGAGCAGCCACTTGCAGACCTAGGGACTGTCTGAGTCAGGAGTAGCAGAAAGGAAAGAGCAGTGGAGGGGAAGGAGGCCACCTGTATTCCCAACTTCCCAGAAAGCCCTTGATTACGCTTGTCCAAAGTTCTTGTCCAGTGACCTACTGACCACAAACTCACATTGGCTCAACTGGCTCAACTGGATCATGTATTGTCTTTGCATTAGTAAAATATGTGGAAATTATTTGAAATGTGCAAATAAAAGTGATACCATCTGTCTTGTTTAGGTGCTTCCAAGAGCAGACCCTGAAACAAGGATCACTCTGAATGAAAGGTGATCTAAGGAAGCATGCTGAGGGACTGGAGGAGCCGGGTAGGGGGCGGGGGGGGGGACAGAAAAGTTAATGAAGGGGGCTTACATGGAGCAGGCGACAGCTCTGGGCAGCCGGAGCCCAATCTTGAAGAGCATTCTGTAAGAGATCATGCAAAATGTTATCAGAATTAACTAGGAAGCCAAAGCTGGGGCTTTGTACTTTGGAACTTTTAGCCTGGCCTGCGTGCACAAGCTAAGCACGCTCCTATGATCTGAGAACTCTTCCAAGTGGAAGGATGCATTAAAAAAAAATTTTTGGATTTAATTTTATTTTCTGAATGGTTAATCTTTTAATACTTTAAAAGGCAAAACTGTGTTAAAAAATGATAAACTAAGATTTTATCTATATCATCTATTATCTGTCTATCCATCTACATTCTTATTCTTTTTTGTTGGACAGATGTGAGGTATATGGTTTATATACCTTTTATATTTTTTCCAATTAGAGATATATTCTGTAAATAATCACTCCATTAGAGGTTTTCAGAACGCTTCTTCTTTTTTTAAAAATAGCTTCATATGATTTCATTGTGTTGTAGTATCAGTTTTTCAACAGCATTTAGGGGCATTTCCATATTTTATCTTAGAAAATTGTCATTCAAAATTATTATGCTTATTACTCTTTCTCAGTAAACGTGAGCATATGTTGTTTCATAATTTTAGAGGTGAATCTTTAAGGTCGGATTCAATAGGTGATATTGCTTGGTCAAAGGGCAGATGAATACAGTTCTTTAAAGATGTTCTTTGTCTTATGCATGAAGTTATATACAGTGTTGCACTCCTATATCAGTAGGTAAGAGTGTCTGTTTCTACTTGAAATTACCAACAGAGCGTGCTGTCAAACATTAACATTTTTTTCTATCTAATATGAGTAATTAAAATTTGAATTTTTCTTATCTCGAGACTTGCATCTTTCCTTATTTTTGTGAGCCAGGAAATCTGTATATTATTTTTGGATAAACTTCATATTTTTTATATTTATTTTTCTATGGGGATTTTGGTTTTTATTACTCCTTAATTTCCAAGAGCTTTTATACATTGAAGTGATAAATTAAGGATTTGGTCTTTGTGAAACACTGTGGAAATATTTCCTCTGTCATATGTCTTTTGACTTTGCTTTTTTTAAAGTCACGCAGAAGGTTTTTTCCTTTAATTTTATATTACTTAATTTTGTCAAGCTCTGATTAGATCTAGGTTTTAAATAATAGGTTTTCTTTTACCTTTGTCTTCTCTAGTACTTGTATGATTTTGATTTTTTGTTGTATTTTGTTTGTTTTGACATTTAGATATCTAACTCACTTGGAGTTTATTCTAATGTTTGGTGTGAGGTGGACTGCACTTTTATGTTTCTTTAAGTGGTTATCTAGTTTCCCCAACTCCGGTTTTTAAAAAGTCCATTCTTTCCTCCAGCAATTTGAGATAAGTTTCCATGGTACTTGGGTCCATTTCTGAATTTTCTCTTCTGTTAGTTAGTCTCCGTGTCTATGCATGACCCAGTAGTTCACCATTTTAAATATAGGAGCTTCATAGTGTATTTCAGCCTGTATCTTTAACAGGTTTATCTCTGCCACCATAACTGTATTTGACTTAATGAAACATTATTTCCTTCACCTTTTCCTTATTTTTGGATGATTAGGACTTTTCTTTCAGCTTTAACAATAAATATCTTTATCATATTATCTTTGTCTATATAACTTTTTCAAATATACAGTTGTGCCCATTTTTATGACTTTGTGCAGATTGCCAAATTGCTTTCCAAAATATAATAACCATTACATGATTATCATGAAATTATAAATTTTCTTAATTCAAAAATTTAAGGTCATCAATTTATAGCTGAGGCGAATTAATTTACATTTCTTAGATTGTTAAAAATGTTAAACATTTTCTCGTATGTTCATCCACTAGTTATCCTTTCTCTTTTATGACTTGCTTTTCATCTTGCATTTATTTCAGTGTTTTCTTATTGATTTCTATGAAATTTGCATGTAAGGATATTAATTCTTCATCATTCATGCTAACTACAGTGCATGCCCAGTTTATTAAATTTTTAAATGTTATTTGTATTTTATCAGACTGATATTTTAAATTTTAGGTTGAAAATTTTGACTCTTTGTTTTATCTCATCAGTCATTTCTAAAATCATTTCTCATTCATAGAACTAAACTTACAATTTTAAGTGAATACTTTTCCAAAATATAAGAAAAATTTTAACTTGCCTAGTGATTTTCTTCCCAAGACTAATGTAGGTTTGAAGCAGTAAATTAGAAGGCAGAAGCAATATTTAAGGCAGGAACTCTGACAGCCCTAAGAAGTGATATCTGATGAAAGGACAAAAGACTTTCTTTCTCTCTCTCTCTCTTTTTTTTTTTTTTGGTCTTTTTAGGTCCGCACTCCTGGCATATAGAGGTTCCCAGGCTAGGAGTCAAATTGGAGCTGTAGCTGCCAGCCTACACCACAGCCACAGCAATGCTATAATCCAAAGCTGCATCTGCAACCTACCCCACAGCTCATGGCAATGCCGGATTCTTAACCCACTGAGCGAGGCCAGGGATCCAACCCTCAATCTCATGATTCCTAGTCGGATTCGTTTCCGCTGTGCCGTGACGGCAACTCCCAAAAGACTTTATAAAAATATCACATAGAAATTTCCAAATTATAGGAATCTGATTTCATTGAAGGTAGAGGAAAGAGAATTTAAAGTGCCCTAACCTGATGTTCATAAAGTGTTGCAGAGTTATGAAAATATAAAGTGATGTGCAGCATATCATAGAGAAAAAATAAGAAAACATATAAGATGTTTTTAGAGATATTTATAATTCAAATTATATTTTTAAAAGGTCCTTAGGCGTAACATACTTAGCCAGCCAGGAAAACTGGCTTTGAAGAATACTTTGTTCACAGGGGCACCAGTTAGGTGACATTTTATACAAATTATTTGTCACTTGTTTTATATGGATTCCTAGACACTAAAAACCTTGGGAACAATATTCTTGATTTATTTGTCACTCCACTTTAATGTCACATATTAATCGGTACTGAACGCTTGTTTCATGATACCTAGCACAGTGTCGTGCCTAGACTTGGCTTGTTTTATCAAGTATATCAGAAAATTAATTATTTTAAATTATTAATATTGTTAATGAGAGGCTGGGGTGGATGACATGGTTTACAACTTTGTTGGAAAAACAGGACATGCACCCGAAACAAGATCTCATTAAAATTATAACTTAGGGTCCATAATTTTAGTTGCCTTTCTTAGAGAAACTGAGTCAGCCCAGAAGCCTTTCCAAAGCAGCAGTTCGAGTCTTCTAGGCTCTGAATGTATTCGTCTTTGGAGGAATACCATTCTTGTCGCTGCCTCTAGGCTCAAGACACTGTATGGTCACATGTTAGATGGTCTTTCATCCTTCCCTCCACTGAGTTCTTTATTGGGACTGGCAAGCTCTTGTTGATTGTAAGAGAGAAATGAAGAAGTGAAAGAATGTTCTTTGTCTTCAGAGCTCTCCCCCACTCCCCACCCCAGCCTGTGGTTTGCTGTCAATTGTTCTCCTACATCATTTTCTACATTCCATCTTGAAAAAAAATGTTTTTGTGGAGACGAGTTTTTTTTAAGTCACTTTTATACCCTTTATATCCATTTATCTATTGTCTCCCACCCCAGCTCCTTTTTAAAACCTTTGATGAGATAAAACATCGTATTTTATGAGGGTTTAAAAACTTGCTTACCTAGTAAGATGAAGCCGTTGCACACGCTTTCTTTAGATTTGAGGAGTTATTGCTTCAAAAACATCTTTGGCCTTTTTTTCTTACCCGAAGCCAGCTAAGGAAGACACATGGTGTGTTAAAAAGGGGCTTAATTTCCACTTTCAGTGTAGGGAAACAAAAGATTTATGCAGTTTTGTGATGCAAAAGGTGAAAAGGTTGTCAAGGACTTTTCAAATGATTCCTAAGTCTGAGTGCCCAGATGATGAAGGAGCGATGGGGGTAAGTCACTAGAGGCACTGGTGGATTTCTTAGATTACAGTACCACCTTCTCAAAACTGAGCTACAATATCTGTCTCTTTTGATTCCATTTAATAGAGAATGCCTCTTAACAAAGAGAATGAGCCTGAGTAATGTTACCCCTGAGAATGGCAGCTCTGTTTCACAGCCTTCAGTCATGCTTAATATAGTACCAAGAACACAATGATAAGTACTTCCAAATACCGGCAAGCATAGAGGGGAAAGAAATTTCCTATTTTCTACATTCCATCTTCTCATATATGCTAAAATGCCCTGTCTTTTCTCTTGGTACTAAATTCATCTAGGTCAGCTTTATTCACACAGTGCCCAGTTCTACCAGTGTGGATTCAGAGGATAATCAATCGAACATGTGAAATGCTTGGTGCAGGAAATGTTGAAGAGACAGGCATATTATCATTGATTGGACTTGGATGGTCAAATATTGGGAAAGGGGAATATTAGGCAAGGTTAATGATTTGATCAATAAAGTTGGCAAGAATGTGTGGCATACTTAGAAAACACTTGGGTAGATGCCATTTACTAAAGTAGAGAGCATGTTGGAGGAGTTGAAAACAAAGGAAGATTTGAAGGCAGAAAAGCTGGCTAAGAAAAACTATGCCAAATTATGGTTTCCGTATTATTTGGTTTTAGCATGACTGTTTCAGTGGTCTTTTTCCTGAACCCTTTAGCCACGGCCTCAGTGCATTGACTCTCAAAATGACAATCTGTTTCACTCATAAGCGACAATGCTATGATTCCATTTTCTTGGTTGATGCTCTGCTCATCAATTCCTCACCCTAGTACTAAAATCTTTGGAGGCCTCTAATATTGCTAAGACAAAGTGTGGGGCCCTGCAGAGTGACTGAGAGAGTGTCAGGTGATGGAGGGCAAGGTGCTTCCAGAGGGTCTTAAGTAATTAATTTCTGACTTTTTTTTTTTGTCTTTTTTAGAGCCACACCCCGGCATATGGAGGTTCCCAGGCTAGGGGACCAGTCGGAGCTGTAGCCGCCAGCCTGTGCTGTAGCCACCGCAACGCAGGATCTAGATCCAAGTGGTATCTGCAACCTATACCACAGCGCATGGCAAGGCCAGATACTTAACCCAGTGAGGGAGGCCAGGGATGGACCCCACGTCCTCATGGATGTTATTTGGGTTCGTTAATTGTTGAGCCATGACAGGAACTCCAAGAACAATTTGAAATGGTAACGTGTGTTATATGTAATGCTCCCCCTGTCCTGTCCTCACTGACACTCATACACTGCCACCCTCTAGGTCACCTCCTCTTCTCATCAAGGCCACACAGGCAGCCTCCTACTGGGAGCCTTACCATGACACTTCACCATTCTTTTCCACCTCATCCTCACACCCGAGGCTCCTCTTTTTGACACTTCCAACCTTTGGGTCACTCCTTTCTCTCTCTCTCTCTCTTTTTTTTTTCTTTCTTGTTTCTTTTTACGGCTGCACTTGAGGCACATGGAAGTTCCAAGGCTAGGGGCTGAATTGAAGTTGCAGCTAAAGCCTGCACCACAGCCATGGCAACACCGGATCAGAGCCTCAACTGTGGTCTATACTGCATCTTGTGGCAGTGCTGGATCCTTAAGCCACCGAACGAGGCCAGGGATCAAGTCCACATCCTCATGGAGACTATGTCGGGTCCTTAACCTGCTGAGCCACAGTGAGAACTCTGCCTACTGCTGATCCTAATGGACCATCTGTTCAGTTAGTAAAACTGCATTTGATGTTCATTTTATCTGATTTTCGCTGTTTAAAATGCTCTGAGGATCATAGTCCGTATTTTTCTTGAGTCTCACAAGAAACTCCACAAGAACTATCTCACGCCAGCCCACCTAAGAGGCCAGTATGGTTATCATTTATTAGTGAGAATCAATGGCACTAACCAAAGTTAATGCAAGCTGCTGTGTTAAGAAAGGGCATGTATCAGTATGTCAGTAAAAACCTAAAGCTATCAAGTCATTAAACTCTCATTCTTTAAATCATTGAAAAGCTTGATGCCTGTTTTGTAGAATTTTCTGAGAAGTTTAAAGAAAACAGAACAATATGTATCTTAATGCATGACGTTACTGGTTTTCAATTCAGTTTGTATTTGGTTTCAAGAAAAATACTTCATGGGAATTGTTTTGACAATAATTCAATTAAGCTTTCATAAAATGAATAGAAAAATGCTAGAGCATCTGTTTTGTTAGTACCTGAGTATAGGCTAAGCCTGGAAAAGAAAATTAAGGTGCTTAATAGAACTTTGATTTATTCAAAAGCACTGTAAAAAGTAATACACTTTAAATGACATTAATAAAATAAGCATAAATGTAGTACAGCTCAACCACATTTCAGTTTTTTGTTTTTTTGATTCAAATGATAAACTCAGCTAAAGAAACACCAAAAGAGCAAATACCTCGCTTGCTATTTCCACAACATACTCTCCATGATACTGTATAATTATAAGTATTGGTGTGGCATGAATAGTAGTTGCAGAAGTAGTATCAGCAGCTGGAGATGGTGGTGACGAGAGATACAGTCAGTGCATTGTTATTACTCCTTACATTGCACTTTGTCCTCCCTTTGCTCCTCACTCATCGTTTATTCATATTCTTGTTTGGTCAAGTCCTGTTCTGGGTATTTTATAAGAATTATTTATAATCATCACAACAGCTTAACTAGGTAGACAGTGTTATCCCAATTTTGTGAGAAGTGGAGACTGCAGCTCAAAGAGCTTAAGTAATATACCAAAGATCTTACAACTCATAACTTGGGAGAGCCGGGATTTGAATTCAGATCCCTGGCTCCAAAACTCTGGCCTGTTTTAGTACATCGTGCTGCCATGTAATCCTGTTGTTTCAGTTCATCCACGTGATACAAAGTAAGGGAATTCTGCAGTTGCGTCTTTTCTTCTTCCTTTGCAGCCAGCTTAGAGGTATGTGCAACTGTAGTCTCTCACTTTGTCTTGGCTTGCCTTTTCCTCTGCTTCTTCAACTAGTTGGCTGCTTTTGTATCTTTCTCTCTGATGCACATATGTAAATAGCCTGCTAGTCACATGACGACATGCCAGATGAGCTGGCCATTTGGCCCTTTGGCACTGACACACATCCAGGTGGCTCTGCCAGTCTTTGACGTGGTAGAATGGTATCTGATGCATTCAGATACTGTGAGCTATTCAGTACTGAGAACAAAGGCCCACACAGAAATGGAGACCGCATTCTCTTCTCAGATAGCGAGGAAGGCCTCTACTATTTAAGGATGCTTATTAGATGTCTAACACTTTCCCATGTGTCATCTAATTTCACCGTTAACTCTAAGATGAAAATAATGTATTAAGTCACACTTTCTTTTCAGCAGAGCTAAAGTGCTTAAGTACTGTACGTGTCTCCTAGATTTCCCATTTTATTTTTTTTTTATTTTTTGCCTTTTGTCATTTTAGGGCCGCACCTGCGGCATGTGGAGGTTCCCAGGCTAGGGGTCTAATTGGAGCTGTAGCCACTGGCCTGCGCCGCAGCCACAGCAACGCAGGATCCGAGCCGTGTCTGCAACCTACACCACAGCTCACGGCAACGCCGGATCGTTAACCCACTGAGCAAGGGCATGGATCGAACCCGCAACCTTATGGTTCCTAGTCGGATTCGTTAACCACTGCGCCACGACGGGAACTCCTAGATTTCCCATTTTAAAAAGTAACTTACAATTATAGCTTGCAAACTTATATTCCCAGTGCATCTCCTCATGGCTGTCCATTGCTATGGTCTTAAGGAAGCTAAACCAATTATAGACGTGGCTTAAGCAATGGCCAACTGGAGTAGCAGCTCTAGAGAAGATAGACATAAGCACCTCTTAAATATATTTCAGTTATTGTATTTTGCATCTCTTCTTGTTTAATTTTTACATCTTGTATTTCTTTGCTCAGTGTTTCCTGTAAATTATCAATCTTTGCCTCCAGTTTATTTCCAATGTCTTGCATCATCTTCAGCATCAGCAGTCTACAGTCTCTTTCTGGGAGGCTGATAATCTCATCATTGAGCTGTTTTTCTGGGCTTTTTTCTTTCTCCCTTATCTGAGTTATAGTTTTCTGTCTTTTCATTTTTATAGGTTTTTGGTGCGGTGGCCTTTTTGCAGACAATAGAGTTGTAGCCTCTCTTAGTTCTGGTGTTTTCCTCCCCTGTGGCTAAAGTTGGTCTGGAGGGGCTTGCTGTAGGCTTCCTAATGGGAGGGACTGTTGCCTGCCCACTGGTAGGTGGGGTTGATTCCTATCCCTCTGATGGGTGGGGCTTTGTCTCTGGGTGAGATTAGAGGCAGGCTGTGTGCCTAAGGGGTCTTTTGGCAGCCTGTTTACTGATGGGTGGAGCTGTGGTCCCACCTGGATTATTGTTTGGCCTAGGGCTTCTCAGCACTGATGGGAGGGACCAGATTTTCCCAGAAATGGCCACCTCCAGAGAAATGCAGGCTGATGAATGTTCCCGAGAGCTTCACCTCCAATGCCCAACAGTCACCCCTGTTTTCCCAGGAGATCCTCCAAGAATTGCAGTCAGGTTCTACCCGGATTCCTATGGAGACTTTGCTTTGCCCTGGGACCCAGTGCATGTGAAAGTCAGTGTGCGTCTTTTAAGAATGGGGTCTCCTCTTTCCCCCAGTCCTGTGGAGTTCCTGCACACAAGCTCCGCTGGCCTTCAACGCCAGATGCTCCAGGGGCTCTTTCTCCCTGTGCCAGATCCCCAGGTGTGGGGTTTTGACGTGGGGCTCAGAACTCTCAGTCCTGTAGCTGAGTCTCTGTGATGCAGTTACTTTCCAGTCTGTGGGGCTTCCCACCCAGGAGGTATGGGGTTGCTTCTGTTGCGTAATCGCCCCTCCTACCTCTTGATGTGGTCTCCTCTTTGTCTTCTGGAGTAGAATATCTTTTTTGGAAGTTTACAGTCCATTTGGTTGAAGGTTGCTCTGCGTTTGGTTGTAGTTTTGTTGTTTTTTGGGGAGAGAAGTAGAGCTCTGGTCCTTCTATTCTGCCATCTTAATCCCATCAGCACCTCTTAAATATAAATGTTTGTTATTTGTGCCAGTGACAGCCTCATTAACATGAATGAGATGTTTCCCAGTGACACTAAACTTTATTTATTCCTTTCTTTCCTCAATTCATAGTGCAGTTATGGCCAAGACTACTAATGGAGTC
>PVHT020000886.1:8645620-8757553 GCA_004024745.2 Catagonus wagneri | reverse complement strand
AAACAACCTAAATGCCCATCCACAGAAGAGTGGATAGGGAAGATATGGTACATACACACAATGGAATGTTACTCAGCCATTAAAAGGAACGAATTACCAACATTTATAGCAACATGGATGGACTTAGAAATTATCATGCAAAGTGAAACCAGTCAGACAATTAGACAGCAACACCCAATGATACTGCTTACATGTGGAAGCTAAAAGACACAATGAACCTTCTTACAGAACAGACAATGACTCACAGACTTTGGAAAACCTTGGTTTTTCAAATAAGACAATCTGGGGGGGTGGGGGGATGCACTGGGGGTTTGGGATACAAAATCTGTAAAATTGACTTGTGATGATTTATGCACACCATAATTGAAATAAAATCCATTAAGAGAAAAAAAAAGAATAGCTTTCATGCAGGTGTTTTTTTTTTTTTTTAATATTCTGTACTTTTCTAGAAAGTCAAAACACTCGGACCAGGTGGTTGGTTTCCCTTTCTGTGTAAAATCCTGTCTTTCCTTTCTTAATGTATACATGTTGAGTGTATCAGTGGGACTTTGTGTGCCAGTTCTTTGACCAAGCTGAGTTCAGCAGTTGGACTGATCTAGAGTTTAAAAAAATATAGGGCCAAGAAAGGAAGATCAAATGAAGATTGGCATGAAAGAAATGCACACCAAATTCTGGGAGAAGACATTATTGTTGGCAAGATACGCTGATGGTATATATTGTTCACTGCTTTGTTCCCAAAACTTAGAACAGTGTCTGGAGCATAGGAAACCATCAATGAATACTTGTTTAGTGAATGGATTGATGAGTGATATTGAAGAACCTGAATTCTCTACGTGTGGAACTTTGACTGACATGGGGTCAGTATGTTGCAGGGTTAAGGAGTATATTTCTACACACTTCACAAATGCCTTCCAGGTCTAACTGATTTGCAGCTTTTTCAGCCATTTGTGATTTTAGGCTGATCATTGTAGGAAAAGAGAGACATCTCAAAACCTAGTATTTCATCACTTGCCTTGCAACAGATTTATGTTTTATTCTGTCTTTAACATAGGTATTTCAGCTCTCTTTGCTTTAAATGTAACAACTATGCTGAATATATTACTTTGCTTTTTCATTAAATACTCATATTTGTGGTTTGTTTTTGTTCTGACAATCCTATAAAATGAGTTTTTATTTCTTTCATTTAACAAGTGAAGAAACAAAGGCTGAGTAAACTGATTTGTACAAATTGGTTCACCCGCTGGCTTCTTTGTTCAAAATCACCCCTTTCTACTGCATGCTGGCTTGGTGACCAATTCCTATGGTTCTTTTTGTAATGAGCATCTAAACTCCAGAGTCCTAAGTCTTTTAGGCTCAAAAGAATATACTGTCTATACAATAAAATCGCAAAGCACAAATGTTTATCTAGTTATAGTAGCAACTGCCACATAAAGTGAAAATGGAGGTAAGGGATGCCATTGTTCTCAGGAATCAATTTTAAAGTCATCACGTGAAATGAACTGTGATTTAAAAATTTAGAAACATGTAGTAGGACAATTCATTGGTTCCTATTTTGCCTCTTTGTGAATAACAGTGTTTCACTTAGGGTCCTTGTCACAGAATAAAACAAAATTCACCCTAGATGGATAAAATGAAGAGACTTAAAGGAATTAATCCTTACCAAGACAGAGAAAAACAGAGAATGCTCCCGCGGGGGTGAGGGCTGTGGACATCTAATGGAGAATAATGTGAAATACTTACACTGATGACTGGATCATTAATTTTTTAAACATAATCTCTCTGTATCTATAATCATGTCAATGTATGCAGTCTTCTAATAGAGAGTATATGGTTGAATTGGAGAATAAATTTAGAATTATACAAACATTCTTTATGTACAGTTTGACCCTATGGAATTTAGTCTCTCTGTAAAATACTGTATAATATTTAATACCAGCTATAATGTTTTGTGGTCTTTGAAAGAAGAAACTGCAAGTGCTGTGATCACACTGTAAACATTTGAGTATCAGTTAGGATCGGACAACAAATACTCCTAGTGGCTTAATATTTTCCATGAATATTCTGCCATTTCATGATCTTACTGCGTGAAAAAAAAGAAAAAGAAAAACGGCTTGTGCTTTGACCACTCTAATCTGTCACTGCTAGGAAGCCTCAACAAATCCTTAGTGTATAATGCTGTTTTTATTTGTCCACTGCTCTCTGTCAGTGATGGAAAACTTCTGAGTTCTTTAGTTTGTTCTAGTCACTGATCAGTGGCAGCTCTCAGTAGACAAAAGCCAGTTCTGTCAACAAAAGGCATTAACTTGGAAAAGGAAACCTCTCTGCTAAGACCATGGAGTGATGCTTGGAACAAAATCATCTTCAAGGACATGGCTGTGTGTTTTGCTTTCTATGTATGAGCGGTTATAAAAGCCTAAAAATTTTTCTGACTGACAATCTGAAATAAAATATATAGCAGGAGTATTTAGTAGAGAGTTTTTTAAAAGAAGTAGCTATTAGTTATGTTTGCGAGTGGCTTACAGTATTCATTTTTAAGGGAAATGTTTCCTATTAATCGAAAATCTCCATGTTAACGCTCATCTTGAGGAAGGGGACATGTTTATCCTTTTGCTGTTATTGTTTTTGTTGTTGTTAATTTTGTCCATAAAGAAATTTCCTAGGTTTCAAGCTAGGTAAGTATAATTTGGTGAAAGACATTCATTTTTCCTACACTGATTTTTACTTTTGACCTTAAATTTATATTATTCTGTGAGTTGAGTTGCACTGTGTTGACAGACTATTTTATTTGATATGCATTCAGCAAAGTCTGAATGAAAATAGTCTCTGAAATGAACTCTCCTATTGTGCACTTTGAGAATGTAGTTTTCAGTACTTAATTAGCTTTATAGGAAAAAGTATTCTTCATGATTTATTCATAGAAGAAGGAATATCGTGCCTCGCTAGGGATGGGGAGGGTATCTTTGGATTCTAGGGAGCTGTTTATGTAATCTGAAATACATCTCTGAACCTCTGTTTCAGTTGTCAAAGGCCATATGTAAAGAGGATGTCATTAGCAAATTTTGTGCTACTGTGGATATGCTTATTATATGATTATAAGTATTATTGTAACTATCAAATCAGTATACATTCAAATGCGATAAAACATCATTACATATACTAGAATACATTGTGATAATCACTAATTTAAAACTCTGAGAAAGATTTTAACTAAAGAGCTAGTTTATGTAAGGTTGCTCTTTTTCAAGGGTATAGAAGGTATATAGGAAGATTATAACCGTAGTTAAAACCTATATAGCACTGAGCATGGCTCAAGGTACGTATGAGAGCTCAGTAATTAGAGAAGAATTCTGTAGGTCCTGGGTAAGGAAATAAATGAGTGGAGTGATCTGATGCGAGTAGAACTATTCTTGGGAAGCCTGTGATGCTAGAATGGTGGTTATATTAGAGGAGATTATATGTGTGTGTGTGTGTCTGTGTTAAATATAGAAACATACGTTCATATATACATGTTATATATGTTAGATATAAAAACTAGACATAGAATTGCAAAGCATTACTGGTAAGGAAAGGTAAATTTGGGGTAAGTTGAAAAAGACACCCAAGGAAAAGAAGGAAGGTAAGAATTACTGAGTGTCTTCTATTCGTTTGGCTCTGGATGCACCCAGTTTTATGCAAATCACACAATAATCAGCAAGTTTGGTTTTTATAAGTAACTTTCTTAAGTTATGAATGATTAATAACAATCTTTACGTTGTTAATCAGTGATTATTATCAAAACTGACATTAAGTTCAGAGAGCTAGGGAGGGGCTGGGCGGAGATTCTCACATAGGTCTGTCTGCCAGACCATGAGGTCTATCTTCTCACATTTTCTCACAAAAGGTTGTAGTCAGGATAACAAAAGGAGCCTGGGTGGTGACAGATTTGTCTGGTTATAGGTAGAGTGTGTCAGCCTGTTTGTTGGGCCAGAAGGTAGTTGGAGAAGATGAAGGCAGATGTAAATATGTGAGGTTAAAAAAGGACTGTAAGAAAAAAATAGTGACATCTGAAAGCCCAGGATCAGCTGAGTGAAATAGTGTAGTAGCTAGTCCCCACATCGTCTTACTGCTTAGTTATAGATTAAGATTATTAGCACAAAGCCTCCAGTTGCCAATCAGACATATGTGACATCAGTGGGATCATATCTTTTGATTTTCCTACTTTTCCAACCTAATCAAAATCCCAGCAGTGGCCTGGGGCAGTCAGTAAGTGAAAGTGACTGAACAAGAGGGCCATGATTGTTTTGCCTCCAGTTCCAAACACGTTTAGCTAAGATCTGCTGGGCTTTTGCTGGCTGTATTTACAAGTCAAAGACAATAACGTCCCTAAAGCTTTGTATCTGATTGTGTCTGAATGTCTCCCAAGACAAAGAGTTTGAAGTGTGTGGAACACACACTGTCCAACTCAGATTCCAAATGTGTTCTTTCCTAGAGCTCAGTTACAAAATATAATTATAAAAATGTTCCTAATTTAGATACTGATAGATTTTCCATTGATGTTTAAAGGCACCAAGATGCATTATTTGTATAGCTTCATTTATTTCATTATACCTTTTTTTTTGTCTTTTTAGGGCCTCACCCATGGCATATGGAAGTTCCCAGACTAGAGGATGAATCAGAACTACAGCTGCCAGCTGACACCACAGCCACAGCCACAGCAATGCCAGATCCAAGTCGCGTGTGTGACCTACACCACAACTCCCAGCAATGCGGGATCCTTAACCCACTGAGTTAGGCCAGGGATCAAACCCGCATCCTCATGGATACTAGCCAAGTTCGTTACCGCTGAGCCATGATGGGAACTCCTCATTATACTTTTTAATAGATGATAAATCAATTGCATCTTTTTGTTAAAGGGAAAGAAGTTAAAAGGATGAAGTAAAAATGGCCATTAAATCCAGAATTATTCCTCACTATTACAAATCAGACAGTGTATCCTACTTATGTATGCAAAGCACACATTCAGTGTGATAAATGTAGCACTTCTAATTGAAACAAGGGAGTCAACTATGTGCTAAATACTTAACAATGGAGACACTGGCAATTACTATGTTATTGGTAGCACACAAATCAAATGTGAGTTAGGAAGGACTCCGGGGATTTAAGACAGAAATGAGCCTCCAGTTTACTTCATTTGACGATCCTAGTGATGATTAAATCAAAGGAACCCGTGAACACTCAGAAGAAGGGATGTGATTTGGTTATGGAGAATAATCATTTCCAAAGCAGATTGTTGTTATATCTGGATCACACTGCCCTTCTATTGTCTGTTAAATTCTTCATAAACTCCCTTTTCTCCTCCATCTCCAAAAGTGACTGAGATGGAGTTTACACAAAACTTCTTGGACGTGGTTTGATGTATGTGTGTGTGCCTATGAAAACGACTCTTAGTCCCTCATGAATTAAAAAAAAAAAATCCTACATTCCTAAATTGTGGCTTTCTCAATTTTCTTCGCTATGGACTTTCTTGGATGAGTAAACTTGGTAGTCCGCACTCACTTCCTCTGTTCTTTTCCATTTCCCTTTT
The DNA here is from genome assembly GCA_004024745.2 of Catagonus wagneri. NCBI lineage: Eukaryota > Metazoa > Chordata > Mammalia > Artiodactyla > Tayassuidae > Catagonus > Catagonus wagneri. The sequence goes on along the minus strand of PVHT020000886.1, from coordinate 8,751,990 downwards.
AATTCCATTTCCATCGCTCTAAACCTTTCTGCTTAAACCCTCCAGTCACTTCTAGTCTCCAAAGCTGGTGGCTCTTCAGCTTCCCACCTACCAAGCTTTGGTGCCTCTCTCTGTACATCACTCACTCTTACAATTTTTCCTCTCTGACTTCCTTCACTCCCCCGTTCTAACCCTGACTGTTCGGACAGCCCTTTAGCCATCTCTTCCAGACATTCTCCCATTGTTTGCCTCTTGCATGTTGAAAATATGAGGGGCTCCATTTTCAGTCTCCCAGTTGTGATTCCTGTGTCTCTTGATATTAATTGTAACAAATATACTCTGACTTGGGTTACATCTCTAGAGCTCAGCATTCACTGTGTTTAATTCATTCATCAACTTTGACAATATTTATTGACTGCCTGTTACGTGCTAGGCACTATTTCCATTGAAGTGATACAGTCATGACCCTACCTTCACACGGAAAAGGACCTGATATTCTCAGAGAACATAGGGTCTACTCAGGGAATAGACATTAGTAAAGAGAACAAAACAAATAAGTGTAAAATTCTACTTGTGGGAACTGCCACAAAGGAGAGGCATATGGTCCTATAAACACTTACAGCTTTCTTATAGAGAAATCAGCAAATACTTCCTGAAGAAGTTAACATTTCAGCCTTTAGTTATTCAGGTAAAGATTTGAGGATCAACGTGTCACCTATTCATTATTTTATACATTATTTAATGTCTATATATTATTTCCAGGTGACTTGTACCTTACTTGGGGGTATAGCTTCCATGTCCTGAGATGCCCAGGAATATTACCTCTGGATAAGCAAGATTTCAATATTTCCCTCCTTATTGTAGGATCTCTTACTCTATCCCTAGTCTAGGGCATGAGGGTACATCAGATAATATGCTATATTTTATCATCATTTAGCACCCTCATCATAAGATTCAGACCATACACACCCATGTCAAATATAGATGCCAGTATATTAGTGGACTTTTATTTTATTTTATTTTTAGGACCGCACCCACATCATATGGAGGTTTCCAGGCGAGGGGTCTAATCAGAGCTACAGCTGTCAGCCTACACCATAGCCACAGCAACATCAGATCTGAGCTACATCTGTGACCTACACCACAGTTCACAGCAACGTTGGATCCTTAACCCCCTGAGTCAGGCCAGGGATCGTACCCACAACCTCATGGTTCCTAGTCAGATTCATTTCTGCTGCACCACGACAGGAACTCTCATTTTTTTCTTTAGATTTCATCACATATCACTGAAAATATATTGGTATAGTGATTAAAATATATCTCTGCTTCTTATGTCACGAATGGTCCGTTGTATTTTGTTTTCAAGTCTGTTCCAAATACTTTTTTATTACTCATTGAAACTCTGATCAAAATAGAAATCTAATCATAATAGATTGATGCTTTAGTGATTTAACTGGCAAATAAAAGTATGGAAGTTTTTGATCACAAGGGAAATCTAGTGTTCAGATGCCAAAAATTATAGTTATTTTGCCAAATAAATGTGATCATATCTATGACAGTCAATATTTCTTTATAATGGGAGACTTTGGATACATCTTTTAAACTTAACTATAGATCTCGAAGAAAGATGAGGAAGCGTGAGGAAGAATTTTTTTTCATAAAACTGTCAATGATACCATCAATGTGTTAATTTGGCTGATGTGATTTGAAGGATACTGTCTTTTTGTAACCAAAAAATGCACACTCACTGAGTTCCCACGGGGGTATGTTGGGTTAAGAACCTGATTGCAGTGACTTGGGTCACTGCAGAGGCACAGGTTAATCCCTGGCCTGGTGCAGTGGTTAAAGGATGCAGTGTTGCCATATCTGCAGCATAGCTGGCAGCTATGGCTCAAATTCAGCCCCTGGCCTGGGAACTTCCATATGTCGCAGGTGTGGCAATTAAAGAAAAAGAAAAAAAGAGAAAGGAATGAAAGAAAGTAAAGGGAAAAATGCATGTAACACTTAAAAATATGTGTGAAAACGTAAGTTTTTAGTAAAAATAAAAAAATACATCTTAATGAGCATTTCAGATCCTAGGTAATTTTATACAGTGCTTTATCAAAAATCAGTACTCAAAGGCACAAGAACTTACTGCATTCCTACTATCAGCAGCATCCTGTGATATTCCAAGCACATTTTGGGGGAAAGAGTCTGATTATTTTTTCCAATTTATTCAAGGAAATATTAATCCAGAGAAGAAAAATTATCTTTACTATGTTAGATATTTTATAAAATGACTTTTTTTGATAGTCTCTTTCTCATTAGCATTTCCATCCATTTGACAAGATCATATTGAGTACCCACTTCACGTTCACTTCTGAGCTATGCATGAGGGGACTATAAGATACAATTTTGTATCCTGAGATGTTTTTCATCTAGTTAGTAAGATAAGGATCAGGCCTAAGAGACAATTAAAGAAAAACACATCGACTGTCGACGCAAGGTCTCCTTTGTTGTGCCCAGCCGTTCAGACCCTAACATTCTTTCTTTTCCTCTCTTGATTATGGACTTGAGTTAAGGGCAGAAGGTGTCTGTTTTTTTTTTTTTTTTATTTAAGATTTTTAATTGCAGTATTGTTGATTTACAATGTTGTGTAAGTTTCAAGTATATAGCAAAGTGATTCAGTTATACATCTAAATACGTCTTTTTTCCTGATTCCTTTCCCTTATAAGTTATTACAAAATAATGAGTGTGGTTCCCTGTGCTATACAGTAGATCCTTGTTTTTTACTTATTTTATATACAGTAGTGTATATATATGTTAATCCCAGTTTCCTAATTTATCCACTCTCTTCTCCCTTTGGTAACAGACAGAGAAAACAAACTTACTGTTACCAGAAGGTGTCTGTTTTGAGCCATGAAAATATAGGACTTTAGTGTGAAAGGATGTGAGCAAAAAACAATTCAACTGTAAAACTTCATGGAAAGCCAAGTGATTCCTGTAGGGAAAAATAATATTCTTCCTGCTAAATTTTGAAAGTGTCCTCTAGGGTAAGCTGGGTTTTGATATCTAGAGAAAGTTTTGCTTATTCGAGTTTTAAAATTTTCCTTTCGCCCATGTTTACTTGTAGGCATCTACAGACTTATTGCAGAAAGCTTTCTCCAGGGTTGTGCTTAACTCTTGGCATCCCCTGGTATGCTTTGCTACCAAGTGTTATACTCCTAGACCATTAGTAGCCCGATCATCACTGAGGGAAAATATTTTGAATGTTGAATTTTAACCCCTAGAGATTGACTTTTGGGAATTGGGTTGCTTAAAAATAGTCCTTCAAATGTATTCAAAGAAAGCATACATTGTGGTATGTACACATCACTTAATGACATTCCACTTGCATTTTGGTGTCTTGTGTTTTCCTGCACTGACTTCTCATGGAGAGGTACTTCTTTAAAGGTACGGACCTGTGTACCAAGTCTGAAAAGTGACTTGATAATTTAGGGAAAAAGGTCACCTGGGGAACAAATTTAGCAAAATTTAGCAATTTTGTTTTTTTTTAGCAAAGCAAAAAAAAAAAATCATTCCTGCTGCTTTGGGAAAAACAGTTTATGTTTTCCCTGATAAGCATTAAGAGTTGAGAGGTGAAGGAATCCTTTGTATCACAGCAGACTGACGATCCTTCTTAGTTCCTACAGTGGCGCTCATTCCGTCCCTGGCCTGGGAACTTCTGTATGCCACAGGTGCAGCCAAAAAAAAAAAGGATTGACAGGCAAAAAAACTAATAACATTCTCATCAGCTTCTTTTTTCTAGGACTTTGAGGTAAAAAGTGGGCTAGGAAACCGAGATAATATAGAATATAGATCTAAAGTATTTACTCAAGAGTTTTTATCAGGGCTCAGGAAAGAAAGTAGGAAATTTCTGTCCTGTGCAAATAAACTTGTCTATAAAAGGCTATTAAAGGAACAGAGTATTTCAAACATGCTGTGTTCAATGCTGATTACTTCCATTTTACTATTTTGACTTCGTGTTACATTAAATCGTATGAAATTGCAATTTCTGCAGGTCAGAATCTATTAAATATTAACAATTTTGTATGGTTCAATCTAATCAAGGGGTTTGGGGGCAGGCAATTATATTAGTATGTGATGGCAGTTTTATGATTTTATATTGAAGGTCATAGCTACCACAAGTCTTTCGAGAGCATGAATAAGTACAGAAATGCATGAACCAATTCAGTTATGGGAAATATTCAGGTTCAACAGATAATATTTTTATAACATCCAATAGCTTCTGAGCTTATGATGGCAAGTTGATTTTGTTATGTACCGAGTGGTATTCCAACTTAATTTGCTTTATTAATGACCTTGGGTCCTGATAATTTTTATAGAGTTTTGCTTCCACTTTCCTCAATTACTACTAATATATATTTGACCTATATAATCATTGAATTTGTGGTAATTAGAGGGATGTTTAAATGGTAAATATATCATGAAATACGAGAGCTTACTTATAAAATAGATCTTGGCAGTCTCTAAAATATGAACTAAAAATACTTGGTTTGTCTATAGCGAGGCTACAGACATTAAAGAGTATTTTTGTTACGAAGGAAGATAAAATGGTTTCCTGTATGTTCCATTAATCAGCCCTGGGGATTACTTTTTTCTTTTCAAATTTTAAGTAGAAAAAATGAAGGATACTGTGATAAAACGTAAGAATAAGAGTTTTTTTTTTCCCCCGATTTCATATGTACTAAGATGCTAAGCCAATTTATAGCTTTATTTAGATCCACTGCCTTAACGTTTTTGAAGAATACTTTAATTGGAGTTAGGGAATTCTTTAATTCACACTAATATATTCTTTGAAAAAATAGTCATCATCTATGAAATAAATTTGAAAAATCACAAGAAATTAAGAAAGGGTTTGAATATTCTGTTGTAAATGAAAACTAAAGCTGTAACTTTGCAGCTTGAATTACCGTCTAGTAGACAGCAGGTATTTCTGTTAAATTTAAATTGGATATGTGAAAGGAAAATCAGAAAAAATCTTTGTGCTTTTAAATTTCAAATATTTTTCTACTGTCTTTGTTTTAAATGTTTATTTGAAAAGTATTGTTTCTAAAGGAGTTAGCCAACTGTTTATGATATAGAAGACAATCTAATTATGATTAGCCCAAACTTTCATTTTTTAAACAAATTATCACATTATTAAAGGTAATTCGCATCAAAGTAATTTAGTATTTAGAGACTTCATTTTTTAAAATACAGATCTGTAATGCCTACCTCATGCTCACATGTATCAGCATTTATAAATTAACACAATCAATATCACTAATTATTAGAGAAATGCAAATCAAAACTCCTGTGAGGTACCACCTCACACCTGTCAGAATAACCATCATTTACAGGTGAACAGGAGTCCCCCTCATGGCTCAGTGGTTAATGTCTGACTAGGATCCATGAGGATGCGGGTTTGATCCCTGGCCTCACTCAGTGGGTTAAGGATCTGGCATTGCTATGAGCTGTGGTGTAGGTCACAGATGCAGCTCAGATCTGGCATTGCTGTGGCTGTGGCTGGCAGCTGGCATCTGTAGCTCCAATTCGACCCCTAGTCCGGGAACTTCCATATGCTGCAGGTTCTGCCCTAAAAAGCAAAAAAAAAAGAAAAAGGAAAAAGTCAACAAATAACAAATGCTGGAGAAGGTGTGAAGAAAAAGGAACCGTCCTACACTGTTGGTGGGAATGTAAATTGGTACAAGCACTATGGAAAAGAGTATGGAGTTACCTCAGAAAATAGAATATTCTATACTTTCTAAATATATTTTCTAAATATAGAACTACCATATTACCCAGAAATCCCACTCTTGGGCATATATCTGGACAAAACTTTCCTTGAAAAATATCCATGTTGGAGTTCCCGTCATGGCTCAGTGGTTAACGAATCCAACTAGGAACCATGAGGTTGCGGGTTCGATCCCTGGCCTTGCTCAGTGGGTTAAGGATCTGGCATTGCCGTGAGCTGTGGTGTAGTTTGCAGACGCAGCTCGGATCCCGCGTTGCTGTGGCTGTGGCAAAGGCCGGCAGCTACAGCTCCAATTAGACCCCTAGCCTGGGAACCTCCATATGCTGCAGGTACGGCCCTAGATAAGGGCCAAAAGACAAAAAAAAGAAAAAAGAAAGAAAAAGAAAAAGATCCATGCACCCATATGTTCATTGCAGCACTATTGAAAATAGCCAAGACACAGAAACAACCTAAATGTCCATCCACAGATGAATGGATTAAGAAGATATGGTATATATACGCAGTGGACCACTACTTAGCCCTAAAACAGAGCAAAATAATGCCATTTGCAGCAACATGGATGGGACCAGAGACTCTCATACTAAGTGAAGTAAGTCAGAAAGAGAAAGACAAATACCATATGATATCACATATCTGGAATCTAATATACAGCACAAATGAACCTTTCCACAGAAAAGAAACTCATGGACTTGGAGAACAGACTTGTGGTCGCCAAGGGGAAGTGGGAGGAGAGTGGGATGACTGGGAGTCTGGGGTTAATAGATGAAACCTATTACCATTTGGAGTGGATGAGCAATGAGATCCTGTTGTATAGCACAGGGAACTTTATCTAGTCACTTATGATGGAACATGATGGAGGATTATATGAGGAAATAATGTATATATGTATATGTATGTGTGACTGAGTCACTTTGCTGTACAGTAGAAGCTGACAGAACACTGTAAACCCACTATAATGTAAAAAATAAGTCATTTAAAAACAGACACAAGTAAAAATATTAGAAAATCGAACGTGATGGTATTTCAAATCAACATAGGACAAGACAAGATGACTTAGAGGCTCATTTTAAACATTATTAATAACTCAATGAAGTCAGCCTTTGTGATCATGTTCTAAAAATACTCAATTGGATAATTTCAGCTCAGTAATCACAAAATAGATGCATAAAACACAGTTCTTGGTCTTGAGATGAAAACAGCCTAAAAGTTATGATCAGCATATTTTCTTTTTATGTCTTTATTTGGATATGATTTACATATTTTCAATGTGTAAATGCATAATTTACATACAATTTACATATACTTTTATGGGTGCAGTTTGATGAGTTTGATAAAAAAAATGGTTACCCTTGTAACCATTACTCCATATAAAGTATATAATATTACCTTCACCCTAGAAATTTCCTTTGTGATCCTTTATAGTCACCTCTGGCTCCAAACAATGATTGTTCTGATGAGATCAGGCACTAAATTTTAGGGTGGTACGGCCTTAGACTCCAGACAATGACTGTTCCAGACAATGACTGTTCATAAAGTAGTTTTGCTTATTGCAGAAATGTTATATGAATAAACATGTAGAGTAACTAGAAAATAATTCCCCATAAGTCTTTTATGATTCTGTATGTCTTGTGAATAAAAGTAGTGATTGCTTTTGTTCAGGACTGTTTTCCCAAAGGTGTTTGTGTAGTGAACAACCTTGGAAGCTAAAGATAATATCTTCTTCCTGAGAAAAGTGCAGGTTTTTATTGTGCAGTGTAATAGAGATAATGTGTCCCTCTGGGTCCAAGGTCAGGCAGGCTCACTGCCCATTTTAATAGAGTCAGGTTCCTGCAGCTCCCAGGTTCCTCTCATATAACACAGCCCACTGTTTGGGAAGGTGTGGTACTCTAGCTACTTGTTTTGCTGTGAGTAACAGTCTTTTGTCTCAGACCCAAGAATCTCAAGTCTTCTGCCAGCATCCATGAAACATATATGCTTACACATCAAATAAAATCTTAGATCCTTTACAGTTCTTGACAACAGGATGTATTCTTTTGTGTCTGGTTCATAACCATACTAAAAAATGAGAATTTTTCTACAACCCTAAAACATGTTTTATTTTTCTTTTCACTCTAAGATTAAGTTGTGCTAAATACTTGAATTTTTGTAAGTGATCCTTCATGTAGTATCTTCATTTTATATTTAAATGCTTAAAATCCTAAAGCAGCTGTCTATAAAGTAAGTACTGTTAGAATATTTTCTCAACAGCCTGTTAATTTTGACTTAAACATTTTTATAACAATGTTTAGCAATGATGCAAAAAGTATTTAAGGGCTTTTTGTTCTGTTATTACTTTATTTGTTCCTTCAGTTTGGGGAACACTAGTAGGTATAAAGCAGTGGTCTGTACATGGTAATAATATAAGTATTAAGCTGTAGTTCAGTGGGGGAAAAAAAGAATATGTTCAGGCTCCAGGATAAAAAAATACCTGCTCCGATACTTGTTAGCTTTATGGCTTGAGCAAGTCACCTTAGCTTTTTGGATCCTGTACATAGCGGAACCTTAAGGTCTGCTTTTTGAAGGTTTTCTCAGGATTAAATTGACTTATATGGATTACATGGAATTTATGAGAAGCCCTATGTATAAATATTGGTGATTATTGTTATTTTTTGCAAGGTAATGTGTCAGACATTTTAAAATATCATGGATTCCAATTCTTAACTCTTGTCACTCCCTGAATTTTCTCTCAGACAATTTTATTGCAATTTGAAAGTACCGTTGCTTAAGTTTTCCAGCTTTATTTTCTCCCCCAAACTAGGTCTTACGAAAAGTGAGTTTGGGAATTGCATGAGTGATTTTCCAGAGTCTAGGGAGGACTTACTGAGCTAAACAGGTGACTACAGATATTGGCACCTGGAGTGAGGGAACAGGTGTTAGTCAAGCTGTAATACAATTATTGACTTATAACTTTGTACTTTTCCAATTGAAATGACACAGTGTTCCATAATTTACGTCTTTTTCTTTTTTTTTAAAGGCAAAAAGAACTTGTCTTTTTCACTGTTAGTTTTTTCATAAAAGACCAAGCACACAAGCCTCATTTTTTTCCCGTGAGTTGAGAGTGTCAAGTGTGCTGCAGCAAGGCTGGGCTTTATTTGCTGACTTCTGCAAAGAACCGACATACAGCAGCTTCTGAGGTTTTCACTTGACTGCTTTCCAGCTGCTGATGGGGAAAGAGCAGCAAGTCAGTGTGGCAGGGTGCACATGCAAGGGTCTGCCATTTATTAGAATTTTTAAAGTAAAAACTCAAAATGAAATATATGTGCATAAATATCAAGGAAAGAATATACTAACGATAGATCTGGAAATGAAGCTTCATATATTATGAAGAACCGAAAATGCTTATCCTACCTGTATGTATATAGTATACACACATACAACACATATTTATTTATTCTCATGACATAGTTTTATGACTCATCACTTTTTCTCATAGAATTTTTAATGTGTGGGCTATTCTATGGTAGTGTTTATTTTTATGTAATATTTGAGAGGCAATGTAGAACAGTGATTAAGAAACAGTCTCTGCAGCCACCCTGCCTAGTTTTGAATGCGTGGTTGCTTCAAAGAGCCACTTATTAGTGGTAGGACTATAGAGACCTTTTGTTACCTTAGTTTTCCCAGCTGTAAATGGGTTTTCCCATCTGTAAAATGGAAATAAGAATCATACATACTTCATAGAATTGTTATGAGGATTAAATAAGTATATATATACACACACACAGATACACACGCTATATACATACACATATGTACACACACACACACACACACACGCACACACATATATCACTTATAGTGGACATATAGTAAACACTCTATATTAAATGACCAAAAATCATATTTCTATCTAGCAGCAAGGAAAATGTCATACAAATTTTCAGTGGTAGCTGTTTTTATAGTTTTCTATTTCAAAAAAAAAAAAAACCGGTAAGATGCTAAAATGGCAGAGAAATTCAAGAAAGAGGGCCAGGAATAGATCAAGACTTGTATATTTACTTCCGTTTTTCTGTTAGAAGTCTTAGCTGTAACTAAACTGGAAAGCTTTTCCTACTAGTCATGTTACCTATAGCATGTTACAGTGCTGTTAACAGATCATTTCTAAGAATCACAACGTTTTAGAATTCACAGAAATCTTAAATTTCAGATAGTTCATTAAGCCTCTTTGTTTTGGAGCTCAGGACTGTGGCTACAGAATTCAAATGTCTTTCTCAAGGTCAGGTAGCTATTGAATCCCAAAGCCATATTTACTAAGGTCTGCTGTAGTACCTTTTTCAACTACAATAGCATACTTGAAACTTCCTGGTGGCGACCCAATGAAGAACAAAATTTGCTTCTCTTTTGTGTCATCTTACAGTAAAGCATATATATTGTATAACTTTTTGTTGTGATATGCTTTCGCATTTACATAAAAGTTATACTAGGAATTCTTCACATTCTTAATGCAGATTCACTAATTGTTTACATTCTGTTTCACTTATCATTCTCTCTTTATAGCTGTTTATTTATGATTTTTTCAGAATTGTTTAAAAATAAATTGTAGATATCCCTTTTTAAATACTTGAATGTATTTAAAATTAAGTCAGTAACTGCATTGATGATAATTATCAATGATCAAAATGAGAAAATAACAATGATAAAATATCCAATCCACAGTTTATATTTGAGCTTTATCAAATTTCCCAATAGCATCTTCTTTCTCTATGTTTTATTTTGGCTTAGGATCTGAGCCAGGGTCAAGCATTCCATAGCAAAAAGCAATCCCACTAAATAGAATTCAGTATTTTTTACTTTATTCGTGGGATAATATTTCTTAGAATAACATATTGTGCATAAATCTCAAGTGGACAGTTTATGAGTTTAGACAGAAGTCTACACCTATGTAACTTATATCCCATATAGATAAAAGGCATTTCCATCCCCTTAGAACATCCTCTGTGTCCCTTCCCAGATAATAGCCACCTCCAGAGTAGCCATTTTTTTTCTTATTTCTAACAGCATAGACTGGTTTGGGGCCTCTTCTAGAACTTTATATGAGTAGAGTCATGAAGTGTAGGTTCTTGTATCTGGTTTCCTTTGCTCATTTTAATGTCTATGACATTCATCTATGTCTTTATGTATAGTTTGTTTCTCCTTATTGCTAAGGAGTATTTCATTATGTGATTATGCCACAATTTGTTTATCTACTCACTTGTTGATGGGCCTCATTGGAGTTATTTCTAGTTCGGGCTAATATACATAAATCTACAATGAACATTTTTGTACAGATATCTTTGTGAGCATATGGATTCCATTTCTTTGGGTTGAACATCTGTGACTGGAATGAGTAAATCGTGGGTGAAAGTATCTTTAATCTTTTAAGAAATTGCAAACTTTTTACCAAGTGGTTATACCATTCACACTCTTACCAGCGATGCATGAAAATTCTGGTTCCGTATCTTCACCAACATTTGCTGTTGTAACTGGTTTTAACTTTAGCCAGTCAAATGTTTATGTAATGGTATCTCATGGTGATTTAATATACATTTCTCTACTGGTACTGGGCCTTTTTTTGAGATTATTGGACCTTTATATATCTTCCTTTGTAAAGAGTCTCTTTAATTCATTTTCATTTTCTAAATTTTTTGGTCTTTTTATTAGTGAGTTGTAGAAATATTTTATATATTATGGATATGTCTTTTGGCAAATATGTGTTTTGCAGATATTTTTAGATAATGTCTGTCTTGCCAGTTCCTTTTTTTTTAAATAACATCATTTCACGAAATTGTTTTTACTTTTAATTAATTTTAAATTATAAATTTTTATGGTTATTACTTTCTGTATCCTTTCTAAAGTGTAACTTTTTGATCCCAGGTTGCGAATCTATTCTCCTGTGTTTTCTTCCAGAAGTGTTAGCTTTTAAATTCAGGTCTAACATCCATATTGCATTAATTTTTGTGTATGATGCAAGGTAAGGGAAATTCTATGTGTTATAAGCCTAGATTTTTATTATTTTAGACAAAATTTTTCCCACACCATATTTTCATTAAGTGTTTTTCTTTGATATTAAAAGAACTCTTTGGAGTAGCAAGTTATAAAACCAACTCAACCTACATTAATCTACATCGTGGTTCAGGGGAAACAAATCTGACTAGTATCCTTGAGGATGCCGGTTCAATCCCTGGCCTTGTTGATTGGGTTAAGGATCTGGCTTTGCTGTGAGCTGTGGTGTAGGTCACAGATGCGGCTCCGATCCTGAATTGCTGTGGCTGTGGTACAGGCTGGCAGCTATAGCTCTGATTCAGTTCCTAGCATGGTAACTTCCATATGCCTCAGGTGCGGCCCTAAAAAGCAAAGCAAAACAATACAAAACAGACAAAAAAAACCCCCACTAGATTAAGCAAATGGGAATTTGCTCGCTTTGCTGGGAAGCGTAAGACATATCTCACAGGATCAAAGAAAGATCCACAAAGGCCAGGACTTAAGGAGTTAGAATTAGGATGGGTATTCTGGGGCTCTCTCCAGTCTTTATTCACAACTCCTTGTCTCTGCATCACTTCGTTGTGCAGAACACTTTCCCCTACGGGGGCAAGGGAGATGAATGCTGTCAGCCGCACTCATCTCAGAGGCTCATTTTTCCAGTGCTGCTATATTTGCCCTAAGGAAGGACGCTGATTGGCAGTTCTTCATCACATGCCCCCTTGATGGGTTGGTCACTGTTGTCAAGGAGCTCAGGACCTGTGTATAATCAAGTCCAGGCTCACCCTGTGGCAGTGGGTGGTACTACCATCTGAAACAATGTGACATGAGGGAGAGCAGGTCCCCAAGGATAGACTTCTGAGCATTCCAAGTAGCATATGACCTACCGAGATTCCTCTCTTCTTAAAAATGGCTTTTTATATGTAGTATTTATTTATCTTTCAGAGAACTGTTAATTAAATATACTCAGATGCAGTAAAGTTAGCTTTCTATTCAACTCATCTAAAACTAAAGTGTGAATTAATTAGATACTTTGAAGAACTAAAATGTGTTCAGATTCTATGAGAATAATGGTACCTCCTCAAAGATTAAAGTTAGCAATTAAAGTCCATCATAATGCGAATGATGCTGAATAACGTGGAAGAGTAGTCAGATTTTTTTCACTTTGACATCTCTCCATTTTCCTCAAATTATAATGAAAACATTGGGTTGTCATTACCTCAGGATAGTAAAACATTGAGAGAGCAACTGTGGTTCAGTGATTAGGACAGGATTTATATACTTAAGAGTGTCCAGTCATTTTCCAGAGTTTATAAAGCAAGGCTGACGATGTTCAACCCACAAGATTGATTGACAAGAAAGAAGCGGTCCTTAGTGGAAATCATTACGCATCTCAAGGCTTGCATTTGAAGGAGAAAACCTGAGAGTTCGTGGTAGACAAATGTCTGGCTCAGCCAAAGCTACCTACTTGGGAAGTATTTTCTTTGAAGTGTGGTTGAATAAAAGACTGGCCCAATAGAGAGCCTTGAAATGATAATATAATTGACAACATATCTCATTTTATTGGGTTGCTTGAACTAAGGAAATCTGACATCAAAAGTAGTATTTTAGACGGGCTTTTATCTAAGTTTAAAAATGTGACTGTCAGGGAATAGAGATGGAGGAATTCTGTAAATAATAGGCCCGGAGGTTACTTCCCCATTATGAAACGAGGACCCAGATGAGAAGGTGCTCCCTGCCTTCGTGCCTTGGCCTGACTGTCTTTGCATTCCATCTGCTTCAGCTTAGCTCTCCCCACTCTGCCCACCATGCACAAGAGCTCCCCTTTCATGGCTGCCGTTGCTCTCCTATCCTCTGGGTATTGTAATCCCATTAATTTTCAGATTTAGGTGGAAAGCTTCTTTTCTTTGTTCCTTGAGACAGCTTTTCAAAATAAAGTTTTGCTAAGGAAAAATGAACAGTGGGTAAGGGAGGGGAGGGGCACACAAATGCTTAAAAAATGAGGTGTTCGTAAGATCTGCCTTCTGATCCTATGGTTAAGAATCCAGTCATATATAGGGTTAAGTAATACAGAACAAGAGGCATTCAACTGTTGTCTTAACCCTGCTTCAGATCTGTCTCCTTTGTTCTTTGGGGCCGTATGATGCAATGGTAGTGGCCATCTTAGACCTCTCAGCAAGCTATTAGTTTTTTCCATTAAAAGAAGCTGACCTTTCTGCTTGCAGAGTGTTTACTAAAGTTGGGATGATGCAGAGAAGATGAGCATGGGCCCTGCACACTTGTGAAGCATTTCATTTTTTATGTCATGGACAGCATGGTGACTATAGTTAATAATATTGTGTTGCATGTTTGAAAGTAGCCAGGAGAATGGATCTTGGTAGAAAAAAAAAATCGCAAGAAAAGAAATTTTAACTGTATATATTGGTTTGATTTTTATTTCTACTCAGATTGTCAGCTTTGGAAACTCAGATTGTCAGCTTTGGAATTCTAGTCTTTATCTTATTTTACTAATCCGTCAGATAACTGAGGTGGTGGTGGTGAACACATCTAAATACATATTAAAATACTTTTCTCCGTATTGAATTAAAACTTCCTTAAGAGGGAGCAGATTCCCTCTACAAAGCATGAAGCATCAAATATACAACAGAAACAAAGCTAATATTTAAACTTTTTAAAAATGGTTCATCCTATTAAGTCATTTTGTGATTTCTTACCAAATGAATATGGAGATATTGAAACTTAAAATATAAAATGTAAATTGATGTTCCTGACATATACAACATTTCTGTTATTGGCTATTCTCTGATGTTTTGGACAGTTTCATTTCAAATGAATCAATGAACTGGATATTTACTGTTTCTTTAGGAAAATAACTCTATTTACAAAATTATTACTGTTAAATTTCCCCCAAGTGTACTTTTCTGGTGACTGTTTTAAACTTTGTATTCATAGCTGTTGTACATTATTCAGTTCTGCTGTTTTTTTCACACTTAAACTCTTCAGTTTTAAGAAGAAATGCTTCTTTATTTTTAACTCAAGTTGTAGTTAAGGGTATCACCCAGTGAGACGAATGGGAGTTCTCTTTCTCAATGGTTTCTAAAGCTCGGTTTAGCTTCAAGCCACCAAAACTTACATTTAGATAGGATAATTTGGACTGAAATCCTTGCATGGGTGTCTAATAACATCAGATGGTTTAGAATTTTTGCGCAGCACTATGGTGAGCCTTGAGGACTCGGGGGTCAGTTCTGCTAGGCCCCCCAAAATGACCAGTGCATTTGTTTATTCCTTCATTCATTTGTTCACTTACATTTATTTAACAAACCTTTGAGTACTTAATGTATACCGGTTAGTGTGGGGGGTGTTCAGGAAATCCATATCTTCCACGGATGGTAGTTTTGGTATAGAAGATAGAATAATAACGCACAGATGGCCACATGTGATAAAGGCTATGTCCAGAGTGTCATGGGAATTCTTGGAAGGGGAACATCCTGCTTGGGGATGGCAGTGTGTGAGGGGAAGGATGAATAGATGTAAACCATGAAGTCCAGGCGTAAGAACGGCTATGTATGAAAACCCAAGGCCCTTTCAAGGTATTTTAAGAAATTCAATCGCTTCTTTTATAAATTTTTTCAGAAAAATTATTATAGTTTATTTACGGTGTTCTGTCAATTTCTGCTGTATAGCAAAGTGATAATATTTTTCTCATATTTTCTTCCATCATGGGCTATCACAAGTGATGGATTGGGTATAGTTTCCTGTGTTATACAGCAGGACTTCATTGCTTATCCATTCTAAATGTAATAGTTTGCATCTACTAAATCCAAACTCCCAGTCCATCCCGCTCCCTCCCCACTCCCCTTGGCAACCACAAGTTTAGGTTCCATGTCTGTATGTTTCTGTTCTGTAAATAGGTTCATCTGTGGAGTTCCCTTCTTGGCTCAGTGGTTAACGAATCTGACTAAGAACCATGAGGTTTCAGGTTCGATCCCTGGCCTTGCTCAGTGGGTTAAGGATCCGGCGTTGCCGTGAGCTGTGGTGTAGGTTGCAGACGAGGCTCGGATCCCGCGTTGCTGTGGCTGTGGCAAAGGCCGGCAGCTACAGCTCCTGTTAGACCCCTAGCCTGGGAACCTCCATATGCCGCGGGTGCGGCTCTACATAAAGGCAAAAAGACAAAAAAAAAAAAAAAAATAGGTTCTGTGCTGTGTTTTAGATTCCACATATAAGTGATGTCATATGGTGTTTGTCTTTCTCTCTATGACTTACTTCACTTAGTATGAAGATATCTAGTTCTGTGCATGTTGCTCCAAATGGCATGACTTTTTTCTTTTTTTTTCTTTTTTTTGCTTTTTAGGGCCGCACTTGCAGCATATGGAAGTTCCCAGGTTCCCAGGCTAGGGATTGAATCTAAGCTACAGCTGCCAGCCTACACCACAGCCACAGCAACTCGGAGTCCAAACTGTGTCTGCAGCCTACACCACAGCTCATGGAAATGCCAGATCCCTGAGCGAGGTCAGGTATCAAACCTGCATCCTCATGGATACTAGTCAGATTTGTTACCAGCGTGCCAGAACAGGAATTCCCAATTTTGTTCATTTTTTAATGGCTCTTTGCGTCTTGAAAACAGATTTGGCTTTCTGAAACTGACCTTGGAGTTAAAAGATCCACTGCAGATCCACTGCAATACTGGACCTAGTGTGCTGATTCCCTGTAGGTACCACAGTTTGATTCATTCTTCCAGTGGAGACGTGCTGTATGGTAGAGAGTGAGGGAGAGAAATTGAACTCTTTTCACTCATCAGTTTTCTTTAGTTAGGGTTACTAACAACAGGCTACCAAGATTCAATTCTTTAAATATTTTCCTACACATTCTTTGTAAATGTAGATCATCTTAGTCTGCTCTGGATGGCTTGAAGAAGAGAAATACATTTTCTCACAGTTCTGGAGGCTGGATGCCTGAGATCAAGGTACCAAGATGGCCAGGTTCTGATAAAGCTTCCTTCCTGGTTTTTAGATGGCTACCTTCTCACTGTGTGTTCATATGGCCTTTCCTTGGTATTTGCTTGAGGCAAGAGAGAAGTCAAGCCGGAAATTATTTTAATATTTAGAGTTTTAAAAGAATTTTCAGTTCTAAATCAGGCAGACAATTGCGGTTATTGAAGACACGTTCTGGGAAATAATAAAAATAAAAATAAAACTGTAACTTCATAGGTTGACAGTAATATACCACCATCAGGTTGTTTAGTGAATCTTGTACGGCGAAGATCTTTGCTTCACTGAAGAATGTCGGATCTGCAAGAATATCCTTACCTGTCTTCCAATGGCATAGAACTTAGTGTTTAAAAAATAAGCAAAGAATCTCAACAAATGTTTTGCATTTAAGGATTTTTCTTCTCTGGGGAAAATATATATGCAATGCGTATATGCCCACGCTAACCACACACACACACACACACACACACACACACACACACACACACACACACAGACACGCATGCACAAGTGTGCACACACAAATGTATACAAACACACATGCTGTCTCATTCCCTGTGTTTTTTTGTTGTGTGAACCATTATCTATAGAAAGGCTAGCATTTACGCATACAGCTCAATCAAATGTACTACTGCTTGACAAATTAGCATGTTAGCAATAGCTGCAAAACGTTTTTTTTTTTTTCATAAGAAAGGTTAGAATCCAGACAAGTATGGCCCTCTGTAGTTATCTATCCTGCTTAGTGCGGTCACATCCATTTTACAAAGGAGTTACGTTCCAGAGTCAACATAAAAGCTGACACTTGGATATGAACAAAATGACTCTTGCAAGTCAAACAAATCACTCACAAATTGCAGTATTTTACCAATTCTGCCAGTTTTGTATTTGTTTTCTCTCCTAGCAACAGAACAGATCACTGTTCTCTGAACCACTGGAGTAGTTTGTTTGTGTTGAGCGGCCATGTGGTGTGAAATCATGGGTACTCTGAAGGTCTGGGATCGCATGTGCACAGTGACATACTCTCTCCAGCAGAGCGGAGGGATCTGACGCTGGCTGTAAAAATGCACCTTCAGCTTGTCCCACGTGTACGGGGAGCATGTGTCCATGAATGCGAAGAGGCACTGGTGGACTCGGTCATGATGTTCAAGTTGTTCTCTTTCCTCCTTCACCTCCTCTCTGGCCGCCTCCTCCTCTGCCATTCTCTTGTGTTTGCTGAACATTGTAGTCCTGGAGGTAAAATCAAACTCATGGCCACTCTCGGGCATGTGGCATTCTATTTGTATACATCTCTGTGTATGTGCCTGTTTATGTAGTCTTTGTTGAAATGATGATGTTTCAAATGTAAATACCTACGTGTGTGGCTGTTGGACTTGTAGAGAATTCTGTCAGAAGCATGAATTTCATCTCTGACTGCACCATGCAATACTTGCACCATGTGTTCCTAGGCCACCTGTTTGTGAAAAAGAGCTGTGTGGGTAGATGTAAAACCAGTTCCCACCCCTGGAAAATAATGTAAATTTGTAAGCCCATCAATTGATGGACTCTTTTTAAGCCCAGACATGGCACAGTAGCTGTCATTAAGGTCGTGAAGACACAAGTTAACTTAATTCTGTTTTAGTTTAGAGTGACCATTTATTTATGTGATCGTTGTGCTGCTTTGCTAAACACTGAGGTCAGTGGTTCTGTTGGACTCCTGTGTACTACCCAGCTGCCATGGCCTGACCCCAGGGAAAGTCCTTACCCAGAAGAGGTTTAGTGAAACCCTTTTCTGAGAACCTGAGTGAGTGAATCATACTTTCCTTCATGCTAAACCAGAATTGATTACTTGTATTTCCTGCCAAGGCTAAGAAGTGTAAGTTTTGAATGTTACATTTCCTTGGAAAGGGCAGTTTCAGGTTCATTTAAGTTTGATGATTGTGACATTATGTTTAGGAACAATTTTCATGCTAATTGCAGTCTCCTGTGTCAGAGGAAAAAAAAATCAAACTCTTATTGAAGTAGGCCATCTTCTTTAAGGCATTAAATGCAATTTAAAATTTTTCCAAAATATTCTTTGTAGGAATTCTACTGTGGTTGTTATATAGCTTCATTCCTTGATTCAGTGATTGTTTACCGAATACCAAATAAGCACTGGGTAGATTTCAGTGAGGAAAAGCAACCCCTTGACCTGTTGTAGCCAATGGGATCCTGCAGGGGTGGTCAGCCATAAACAACTAAAAATGTAGCAATTTAGAGAAATGTCAGGAAGATGGAGAACCGGTTCAGAGACAGAGAATAGGCAAGAAGGGAACTAATTCACTGGTGATTAGTGGTGATGGTTGGAACAGGTAGGTTTTCAGCTGATACTTAAGAGATGAGAAGGAGTGGGTTGTGTAAAGAGCATGAGGCAGAACAGCCTAGGCAGAGGTTAGCAAGCATCAAGACTAAAGGCGTAAAGGAGTTTGGGTTTTTTCAGAACTGGAAGTAAGCTGGTGTGGTTACTTGCACCAGAGTTGTTGTGTGGTGTGTGTGTGTATGTTTGGAGTGTGGGTAAATGAGGAGGTGGCGTGAGATTAGATTAGGTCAGTAAATAGGTGCCAGATGATTCAGAAATTTTTATGCCATGGTAAGACTAGATTTTAAAATAAGAACAATGGGAACCAGTCAAAATTTTAAGAGATGAGAAGCATTATCTGATTTAAAATTTAAAATCTCATTTTGGCTGTTTTGTAGAGAATGAAACTTGTGTGAGCATGTACCTGTGCTTTTTGTGTTTGTGATTTAAAATGAAAGCAGTGAGACCAGTTGGAGGGCTATTAAAATCATCTGGTCAAAGATAATGGTGGCTTGGAACATGAGGGACGATGGAGATGGAGTCAACTGGATAGAGCTGAAATATTTTTGGAGGTATAATCTTCTGAAGAACTTATGCATAAATATGATATTCAGGATGAGGAGAAGTTGAGAATCAAAGATGATCACTTTTCATCTTTTTTTTTTTTATTCATTTCAACTGGGAGTATCATGGTGGCATTTGCTAAGATCAAATTTGGGGCAAGATCAGGTATCAGAGGGAGATCATGTTCACTTCTAGATATCTAGCACCAAACCTATTGCAAAATTCATTAATTCATCAAACATAGATTGAGCTTCGCCGTATGCCAAGCATTGTACTGAGTGTTGAGGATATCTGGTGTCCCTTTGCTTATGGAATTACAGAGATGGTAGGTTTCAGTGTGCTAGAAGGGATCACAGTTGGAAATGATCCAATCCAGCCTCCTAATTTTAAAGATGAAGGGTAGAATTTAAAGCATCTGACTTCTGCAGAAATATCAATGGAAGCATAAAAATGATGGTTATCTTAGTAAAACTTAATTTTACTCAATGAGCAATAATTGTGGTATTATTTTCCCTTAGGCATATGATCCAATCTGTTTGCATTTCTGTTTTAATGAATTGTTTCAATTAGTACTATTAAAACACTTTCTGATGCATTCTGAAGTCATGAATATATGGGCATTATAGCCAGAAATTCAGTGAGTGATGCTGTCATTGGCTTCACCAGGGTTAAAAGCAACATCTGCAAAAAGAATCATAAATCATGTTCAGATGTACATACTTTTTTTTTTTTTTTTGCTAAGGATTACTAGTAGACAAAAGTGGAACTGTGCACTTGTATATTTTATATTATTGATGGTAGCTTGCTAATTGCCTTGAAGTGTTTTAGAGGGGCTTTTTCAGACTTAATAGAGAACATGATTATGAGAGGAAAGAAATAAAAGGGGCCCCAAAGAAAGAATTTATTGTTGCACAATGAAGTGTAGATTTGTGTGTGTGCATGTGGGTGTGTGTATGTTGGAATGTTTGCTTTAAGGTCTTATTCAATTTTATAAGTTAAGATATTTGGTTAAAGAATAAATAGGCAATGATGAAATATCAAGCTGTGTAGATTTTAGATTTGAACAATTTAAATACCAGGAAACCAAAAAAGATTAGTTAGAGTGGTCTAAATAAGCACTCTCATTATCTAAATTATGCTACGGCATTTATTGTTCATTTAGAATGAGGTTTACTTGGCTTTTTATACTAGGTCAAGCACTGTGAGAGAAAAGAGATGAAAGTTCCTGCCCTAAGGGCATAACAAACCTGAAGCATCAGGCATGATCCAGTCTGCTCATACACATGCACACACACGGTGAGAGAATGCTTCCTGGTATTGCCATGGGAATGCCCAGTGGAGCAAAGGAAGTTTCAAGATGTTTTGTAGAGATGAAGGTCTGTTCATCAGAAGGATGTTTCAGGATAAGAAAGCAAAAAGTGGATATTTAATGTGACAGATGGCAATCAAATAAAGAGAAAAGCAGGGATGGAGCTAGATTGCAATGCCTGGCAATGGACAAGGCAAAACTACTGAGAGGATGGTTGAAATGATCAAAATAAGAAGTATTTAGAACCAAAGTTCTGCTTCATCTCTGTAACTGGAATGTCAGGACTAAATTCAAAGAAACCAGAGGCCCAGTAATGGAAAGAAGGTTGATGACCCTGTACTTTCAAGGAACGTAAATAGCCAAGGAAGGGCTGACAATTGAAAGTTCATGGAATTTATAACTAGGATTGTTTACATACAAAACAATTGAAACATAAGTGGTGGAAATAAAGGCTAGACCGAAAGACAGCTTGTTCTCTGGGATCAAGCTGAAAAAATTAAAAAAAAAAAAAGGAGCTTTGTGCATGAATATGCCAGAACTGGAGTATTCTATATTTTATTAATTAATCTTTATCCTTATAACCTCAGGAAAGATACAAGGTTAAGAGAGCAGTTTTCACTTTCTAAAGAAACTACTTAGAAATAAATATTAGCAAGAATCTGCAGGCGGGGCAGCCTTTGGGATCGGAAAATGTCTTTTGTCCTTAACTACTTGTCCCTGGCTTTCCCAGAATGCTGCCTCCTCTGTTCTTACTGTGCTGGTTTAGCTTCTTACCTGTTGACTACTGTTTCCTCCGTGATAAACTCGTTTTCTTGCTACTTATAAGGAGTTTGGCCTTATGACTCCTTCACACGTAACTCTGAAATTTTCTCCATCATGCAGTTGACTGTATCACACCACTCACTGCTGAAGTTTGAATGAGACTCTCTGGCCAAGCAGGTTTTTTTGTTAGTTTTTGTTGTTGTTTGTTTGTTTCAATTTTTTTTCTGAACTTTTTCAGCTGTACTAATTCTTGTCCAGCCAACAAAACTTTCAAGAGGATACTTTGGGGAAAATGAGGGCAGATACATCCTGAGGAATTGTCACATATGTAAAACAAATGTCTTCCATTGAGGTTTTTAAAATAGTCCCTTTTAAACTTTAAACATGTGTTAGGCCAGTGCTTGCTCAAATAATCACAAGCCCGTACAACAAGCTGGCCCCAATCAGTGCAAACCAGACACAGAGGCCATTATTATGAGAGTTATGTTTTTGTTGGTGGTTTTAGTTTGTCTTCAAAAATTGCTTCTTGTGTTGGTGGTGCTGCAGTGAACAGAACTGCCTTCCCCAAATTGCTTCTTAACACCATTGCCCCTAGAACTTTCCCATTCTTTGGTTCTACTTAGGAAAAAGTGATATTATCACCCAGCTGACTAGCTCATTTAAGGGAGACACAAGAAACTCTGTCCAGTTTTCCTCCAGGAATTTTGCTCTCAGGTTTGTTTTTTTTTCTAGAAATTTGGCATGTGAGTTGATAAACATTTTTCACTCTCCCACCAGCTTTTTTCTTTTTTCTTTTTTTTAAAGGGGATGGGTGATTTAAGAGGTAATTGAATACATCAGAGCTTCTTTTTCATTTTTGTTGTTATTCTTTGTTAAATAGGAAAGTCCATCAGCTTGATAATGGAGGAGAACAATGACTCCACCGAGAACCCCCAACAAGGCCAAGGGCGAAACAGTGCCATGAAGTGTGGGTGGCTGAGGAAGCAAGGGGGCTTTGTGAAGACCTGGCATACCCGCTGGTTTGTGCTCAAAGGAGATCAGCTCCACTATTTCAAAGATGAAGATGAAACCAAGCCCTTGGTAAGTAGGAGAAAATAAAATACACTGTGGTACTAGGCAGTCTAAGAAGTAGAGGGGTTTGCTAGAAATGGATGGAGCCTGAAGCCCAGCCAATCTCCCTGGTCTCCTTCAGTTCGTTGGCATTGTGCACACTTTTTTCTCTTTGTTTACTTTGGTTCAAGATGATGACTTGGCTAATTGAGGCCAAGAGGCAAATTTGACTTGTCAAATGTTAATTTTGACTTTTAATACGCTGGAAGGTAATGCCGGAGTTCCTCCGGCAAACCTGCTTCATCAGAAAATATAAATGCACAGCTGCTAGAAAATATAGTAGCCAAAACGTCTTTTGTTTTCTCTGAAGTAAGTTGAAAGAATTGAAGGAAAACTGTAAGTGCAACTTTTAGTAATTTCTGAGAGATCTTCAGTATCAGTTCTCTGGGGGCCTCCCTCCCCCTTAACTCACATAAAATACGGATGTGGGGCTAAACCAGACTAGTGTGGATACATCCAAGCAGCATACACAGTGTAGTCTTCTGGGCATAGTTTCTATGTTTCTCTGTGGTTTCTTAGTGGTCTTTTATTTGCTTCTTTACTTATCATTGTTTCAGCCATAATTCTCTGGGTCGCAGTAAGAGAGAGGAAAAATTTCTATTGTTCCCTGTAGTTACAAACAAGCCTTCCTAGCTATGGTCATTGCTTATCAGTTGATGAACGGAGATGCGAACGGAGGCATCACCTCTGTGTTTTCCCTTCATCTACATCTTGAAATATATAAATAAGAGAAAAAATGTCTTCAATTAGTTTCATAAATATTCCTAACAGTATGTCCTTGAGGCTATTTCACTTCTATTAAAGTTCAAGAATGTAATTAGGAGTTTGGATCAGGGCTCTGCTTTAGTATTTTAAATTCCTCAGACATTATAATTTAACAAAGTTCTCATTAGACTAATTGAAATACATAAAAATAGCAATAAAATTACATACTACCACCTCCATTCATTTTTTTTGAAATTGCTATTTTTTAGCATATTTTTATCAGGGCCAAGCATCAGACTAAGAGTTTGTCTGTGTATTATGTATAAGTATATATGTACATGCGTATATATATAATCTTATGAAATGCTTACAATAATCCTTTGAGGCAGGAGTAATTTATGCATGCAGAAATCAAGGTTTAGGAGTAATGCATATTATTAAAAGTTAGACAGAGGTGCCGTATTTCATATTTTGCTTCTGCTTCAATCCAGGTTTATATGACCTCAGTCTCATAATGAATCAATTAACCTCATAGATGACTTAATAAGACTATCCTGTATTGGTACCCTGATAGTCATAGTGTGTTTCCATACCTATTATTGCTTTCATCACAGCAAACCAGTGGGGAATATGGGTGGTATCGTTGCAGAGGAAGAAATTGTGTGTTGTGGTATGAAGCAATGTGACCACAATCATGACATAAGAGGCGATGGAGTAGAGTCTTTTGTTTCTTATCTCATACTCTAGGGTTCTTTTCTCATTATGCCTGATTTTATACTATGTAATACTCACAGTAAAGAAGTATATTGAACATAAAATCATTTTTCACCAAGCTCAGGTTAATGTGAGAAGATGTAGAACCTGGGGGATCCAGTATGGAAACTTGGATATGGAGGGACACATTGAATAAAATGAAAGTATGAGTAAGATGCAATGTTTTAACCTGTGGACTCCTGTTGGGGCAGGGTTTGGGTGGACTGGGTTATTGACCAGAATGGTCAATTAGGTTTCATCTAGAACCTAAATAAAGCATTATGGAAGCAAACAGAGGTCTCAGGAGGTGAGGAAGTGGAGAATGGAAAGCAGACTAAACAAATGTTCTGACTCTTTGGCGAGCTCAGCATATTTTTTGTTATGAAGATAGGATATAGTGGATCAAGTTTGAGCTCAGTGTTTCTAAAATTTGAGAATTTGCAGAAATCAGAGAACATGCACATGAATCCCCTAACTGTCTAAAGAGGATATTATCAAATTGCCTTGGTTATGGTCCTCTGTGGAATTTCTCAGAAGATTTATGCAGTCACAGATAGTATTCAGTGCAATGTAGTAGTTATTTTGATAAAAAGTTAGAAAATGCAAAAACTTTTTTTTTTTAAGGGCCTCACCAAAGGCATATGGAGATTCCCAGGCTAGGGGTCGAATTGGAGCTACAGCTGCCAGCCTACACCACAGCCACAGCAACTTGGGATCTGGGCCGTGTCTGAGACCTACACCACAGCTCACGGCAACGCTGGATCCTTAATCCACTGAGTGAAGCCAGGGATCGAACCTGCATCCGCATGGATCCTAGTCGGGTTTGTTAACCACTGAGCCACAAAGGGAACTCCAAGAAAATGCAGAAACTTCTGATTAATTTAAAACAATGACACTTAAATCACATTAAATAAATCCTGTAGTGATACAATACAGAATAACTCCTAAAAAATTCAGTGAAGCACAAAATTGAACATCTTAAAGATTTTAAAATAGAAAAAAATTTAGTTGTTGTAAAACCCCTTGTTTTATAGTTAAATGGTATATATACGTGTGTGTGTGTGTGTGTGTGTGTGTGTGTGTGTGTGTATCAGCCAAGGGAAATTGTTTGTGAGTGGCAGAGGATGAACTAGAAATCAGATTTCCTTGTTGCTGATCCAGTGTTCCTTTAGCTTAGCCTTTTGCCTGCTCACAAATCCTCAACTTTTCATTAGATCTGCTTTCAGTCAGGAGTACTTCTTGGTTATTTATTTTCAGTATCGGCACTTCTAAGCGTAAGAATGCCCTTGGCTTTCATATATTTTGATGAGGGCTATTTCGATAATGCTGGAGGAAACATCACTAATGAAACGAAAGAAAAAAAAAATTCACTCTGTGAACATTCCTAACCTGCTGAAAATGTTCAGTGAACTTAATCTGGATTGGTTTTCCTCTCTCTTAATAGTATTTCTGAAATGAAAGTATTAAAACCCTTGACATGTGTGTCCCTCTTGCCCTAGAAAAAGGCTCTTGATTTATTTTAGTAAAACTTTGAGTTTCTCACCTCAACAAAGAGAGTCAAACTCTGTCATTATCCTTATTAAAAACTGCACATCTGTTGGAGGAAACATATAAGCAAAAAATTGTAATTGTCATAGACTACCTTGTAAGCACAGAGTGCTCAGAAAAACAGAGACAGTGACTGCCAAGGAGTGAGTGATGACTGCATAGAGGAGTTGGGGAAGGCTGTGCAAAGCAAGAGGGGATCCTCACCTGGGGTGCTGAAGGTTGCTGGGAGTTTAAGGTGCCTAAATTGGGGAAAGGAATTCAGAGCAGAGCCAAGACATAGAGTTGTGGAATAGACATCTGTAGATTGCTCGGTAGTGTGAGGGCGGCCAAATGACAAGAAGTGGGATTAGAGATACGGGTGGGGCCTCGATAAAGAGGGATGTGTATTTTGAACTGAGACTGGATTCTCAGGTAGGCAGTGGGAAGCTTTTCCAAAGCTACTGCAGAAGCAAAACCATACTCATCAGTTAGAAATAAACAATATGGTGGTTGTTTCTTAATGTCTGAGTCTACGCTAGCCGCCTTAATAAAATACCAAGGATTGGGGCACATAAGCAAGAAAAATTAATTTTCTTAGCGTTCTGGAGGCTAGAAGGCTATATGATCAAGAGGTTTCCAGGGTTGGTTTCGGGTGAAGCTTCTCTTTCTGGCTTGCAGGAAACTGCCATCCCTCTGTGATCTTACCCGGCCTTTGCTTCGTGCTCAGGAGAGTGAGAGAGCCCCAGTGTCTCTTCCTCTCGTAAGAACATGAATCCAATCAGATCAGCCTCACCCTCATGACCTCCTGTAACCTTAGTCATCTCCTTAAATCCCGCAAACACAGTCACATGGGGGGTTAGGGATTTAATGTGAATTTGGGGGCACAATTCATTCCATAGCTTCTAATATGTTGAAAACCTATGTTAATAAATGTAATTTTCTCAGCTTAGTTTTTCTTCCATCAGTACTGTCAATCTTCACATCTACTAGAACTTGTATCTGCTTTAGTGCATTATAGACTTGATTATATGAACCTGATTTTATGTTTCATATTCTTATTCAAATTGCACCTTACTTCTCAAATATTCCACAACGTGCACAAGTTTGAGAACTTTAGAAAGTCTCTAAACTGCCATTTGTCTTGTATTTTCTTCTTGAGCAAAAGGCAGAAATGTCTCTAGGTTCTCCTTTCTCTAGGACAGTATCTGATTTGTAAATGAGAGTTTTTAGTCTATTGCCAGGGTTCCCCTGACAATTTATTGGAGGTCTTCCTCAAAATAGAACTGTTTTATGTTTAAAATAAATCAAACTGAAATATTTAGCATCCTAGATTTTTAAATGGAAGAAAACTTTAAACTAAAATGAAAGAAAATTTAAAATTGAAAATAAATTTCATTGTAAATGAAAAATGAAAGAAAATTTAATTTTAAAAATGAAGGACATTTCAGTTCATCTAGGCCAAAACTCTCTCCAGAAACCATTTTGTACAGTGCTTGCAATTACATGGATACAGACCTTATTTGGAACAGATTTTAAAAATACAGTTAATTTTGGTTGTTTCTTAAAAAACAAAGAGAAAAGTGATGTATGTTCCCAATTTTTGAACATATGCTAATGCACCCATAGTTTCTGTTACTCATACTCATAATCCACTAATGTCAACATTTTTCAGTACTGTGTTTTTTCAGTTTCTATGTAATTTTTTCTGTTTTTAATCATTTAAATAAAGTCCTGTTTATAAATTCAAAGAAGTTTAAAATGATACTGTACAGAAGAATTTATTAAAAAAAAATCTTCCATCTGTCCTATGCACTTCTAGGACTTTGGGATAGCTATGAAAAGTGTTTTAAAACATTTAAAATGAGTTTGTAACAATATCTGTTTGGCCATTTTTCATTAATAATCATGACAAATGACTGTGGCCTTATTTATAAATATTATACCATGAAAGAGGAAGCTGAGTCATAGATAAAGAGTGGTATCCTAATTATTCTAAAAATAAAGCAGTGATATAGATTTTGTTAAATGAATCCTGCCATAAATTCGTAGTGCTTTTTTGGAGAACCCTTCATTTAACTTCTATCCTGTAGTATATTATTACTTAAGTAATAGCCAAGCCTCAAGTTTGGCTGTACTAGTAAATATCTCTTACATACCCTGGGTACTAGAATTTGATACTGGAAAGCATTGATTTTAGAAGCCAGTTGGAACTCCTGATAAAATGACTAAAATCCAAACAGGCACTGGCTCAATTAATCTAGTCTAGCTTTCTACCACAGATATTGATCCAGTTATGTGGGGAGGTTTTTTTTTTTTTTTCCTGCACGTGATGAAGATGACATTGTTTTAGGTCACAATGGATTTTCTTAACTTGGAGAACAAAGCGATTTTAAGTGAATCATAACCTGAGGCCTGACCTCTAAATGTGCAAGAATTGACTACTGACTTAAGAGTAAGCTCTAATTTTATATATTTAATGACACTTGTGGGTTAATGAAATCTAAAAATCTCTAAGGCAGTTGCTGTTCTCTGTTAAAGTATATGAGCCAGAAGCAACCAAATCCATGATTATGTGTTTTAAATAATACTAGAAACTTTGAAACTTGGATTTCAGCTTTAAATCTGTAACTGACATTTTTTTTTCCTGTCTTTTTAGGGCCGCACCCTCGGCATATGCAGGTTCCCAAGCTAGGGGTCAGATCGGAGCTACAGCTGCCGGCCACAGCCACAACCACAGCCACAGCAATGCCAGATTCAAGCTGCGTCTGGGAGCTACACCACAGCTCACGGCAACGCTGGATCCCTAACCTACTGAGTGAGAGGACAGGGGTCGAACCCACATCCTCATGGTTGCTAGTCGGATTCGTTTCAGCTGAGCCATGATAGGAACTCCTTATAACTGACTTTCTATGTAGCATATGAGTTTTTTTGGCATTTAAAGAGATACATAAGGTATTGTATATCATCATAAAATTTTAGGAATGCTTTTCTAGAAATTATATCAAAAATAGTGTTATTCATATAAAATATTCTGATATTGGCTGAATAATTATTATTTTGCTTACAAAAATCACCTAGGTATGGTATTTATTTATTTTAGTGTGGTTAAACACATAGGCTCTTGAGTCAAGTGGTTTGCACTGAATCTTGATTCATCACCAAGTAATGATTCATCACATACATTAGGTAGTGAATGAGTTGGTTTCAGCTTCAATTTATAGATCTGTAAAATGAGATAATAGTAGCATCTACCTCAGAACATTGTTAAAAAGGTTTAAATGAGATAATTATGTAAAGAATCTTAGAAAGCAATGACATATAGAAAGCATGAAATAAATCTTGGTTATTTTTACAATGTTAGACAAAAATAATTTATTTCTTGAGATGTTCTTACTAACCATTTTTTTTCAGCACGTATTTGCAGATTTTTAATGTGCCTGTAATTATTATGCTAGATTCAAGGAAACATAAAGGTTCTATAACTAATGCTATAAAGGATAGATTCCCCCCCCAAAACATAATAAAATCTGGATTTTAAAAGAAGCTTATTCTTAGGTGATAGTCCAAAGGGATTCTAGGTGAGTAAGGAGGCCTGTTTCAAACAACTGTTTGGAAACTTAAACTGGCAATGATTTTGCACTTTTAAATTTTGGCTTTGAAATTCATCATGTGGTCATTTTCTTCCCAATCAATCAGAAGACATTGTAGAGTGCTGCATAGAAGGATTAAATGGACCAGGTGTGGTACCAGGTATGGTAGTGGCTCTTACCACTTCTGTTCACATCCATTGGATAGAACTGAGTCATATGATCATACCTAATTGCACAGGACCCTGGGGATCTAGCCTAGCTTTATCATGGGAGCAGAGGAGAATATGCATACGGAAAAGAGTTATCAAACTCTGCTATAGGTGGTCAAGGAATACTACCTTTCCATGAAGGTGGTATTACATTCCAGTGTATGTTTATAGGTAATTGCAGTTATCTACAATGTAATGGGTGTTTAAATAAGGAAAATATAGAGAACCATTAGGAAGCCATAGGAGGGGCACCTATAATCACTTCAAAATTCAGGGAAAGTTTTTGTTTTATTTTTTAATTTTTTGTTGGAAGTTCCCAGGCTAGGGGTCGAATCAAGCTATAGCTACTGGCCTATGCCACAACCACAGCAACATGGGATCCAAACCATGTCTGCAACCTACATGGCAGCTCGTGGCAAAATCAGATCCTTGACCCCCTGAGCGAGGCTAAGGATCGAACCCACATCCTCATGGATACTAGTCAGATTTCTTTCCACTGCACCACAACAGGAGCTCCGCAGGGAGAGTTTTTAAAAGAAGATTTATTTAACCTGAGAGCTGAAGGAAAATACAACTTTATTATAAGCTGTTGGGTTGATATATGTGGCAGAATCGAAAAGTGTAGGCCTTCGCCCTTTGATAAATTGTTGGAGAACTGGTAATGGTTAAGTATTTCAGCACCTAAGAAAGAAGACCACAGTAATGAGAGATGAATTTGGAGATATAAGCTCAGATATGAATAATTCCAGTAAACAATGTTAAGGATTACAGATTTTATTCTGAAACCTTACATTTCCTCTTGCTTTTATGTGCCTGTTTTTCTTGGTTTATTTTATTTAGAGCTAACTGGTAAAAATAGGGCTTATGCTATTTGTTGTTCACTGTGAAGGGATCCAAAAATACCCACCTATCCAAAAAGTCCTCCTCTGACAGTCCTGCCGCTCTGTCTGATGTTCCTCATATCCATTATTTTGTGTTATGACATAATCTGTGGAAAAACTATTGAAAAAATAAGTGTGTCACAAATACTTGACCTTCTGTCATCATTACCTAACCATGAATTATGGGAACTGCATCAGGTCACTTTTGACTGTAGGGGGAAGAACTGAGAAAATCTGTTGCGGCTGGAGAGGGTACTTAGGATGAAAGACCAAAGGATGTTTTGGATGAAGGGAAACCAATGGACTGGCATGGTGGCCAGAGGGACTCATGTGAGAGAAGATCTAATCCTCATCATTTCCTCTAGAATTGACTTTGTGTGGGCATTTCTCTGAAAAAAACATTAAGCACCGTTGTTTTGCATAAGGGTTCTAGGGTCAGACTGGCTGTGTTCTGTCTAGATTCTATCACTAGTGATAGGCCTTGGGGAAGATAACTTTTGTTTACATGGGTAAGCTACACATCTGTAAAATATGAATAATGCTAATTCCTATCTCATAAGTAGTAGTTAGTGTACATGAAATGAGGTAGAATCTAGAAAGAATATTTATATAGTACCTGGCAACAGGTTAAGCACTCAATAAATTTGACTCTTGTTACCATTATCATAATAATCATCATCATTTTTACCATCTTTTGCCACCAGGATACCCTGACATGGCAGTTTATTAATCAAGATCTATAACAGATACCTTACTAATTGTATAACAAAGGAAATAGTAGATGATCAGCTCGTGTTAGTAATGGTAACTTCAGAGCAGAAGGTGACTTGTTTCCGTTTGACTTGCATTGCCAATATACTGAACTTACACGGAAAGATTCTTTTTTTTTTGTCTTTTTGCCTTTTCTAGGGCTGTACTCATGGCATATGGAGGTTCCCAGGCTAGGGGTCTAATCGGAGCTGTAGTCGCCGACCTACGCCACAGCCACAGCAATGAGGGATCCGAGCCGTGTCTGCAACCTACACCACAGCTCACAGCAACACCGGATCATTAACCCACTGAGCGATGCCAGGGATCCGAACCTGCAACCTCATGGTTTCTAGTCAGATTTGTTAACCACTGAGTCACACTGGAACTCCTTAAATGGAAAGATTCTTAAAAAAAAAAAAAACAATGCTCACCTATGTAGTGTGACTTTTTTCTTTGTTTAAATTACTTTTGGGGCCCCTTTGGAGCTTTGCAAAATGATGATGATGACAGCCAAGAAGATTTGAAGGATTCTCTGTGCAAAATTGGACCACCCTAGAGAAAGGCAACTCTAGTTTTCTTGTTTCATGCACAGCACTTACTCCTCAACAACTTAGAGAATAACTGGAATTGAATCCCTTGAGTCCTGCTTTTAACATTTACTCATATTGACTGAAAGCTTTTGTGTTTGTGATGCAATTCAATAGATGGAATCAGATAATTCATATGCCATCTCATTAGCATAAACTTAGGTATATTTCCTTATCCCAAATAGTAGAGAATGCAATTTAGGGAAGAAATTAATGGTCGAAAATGTAATTTGAACATTCGTATTTTTAGTCTTTAGAATAATACATTTTAATGGGCTAGTTTCGCTTCCCCTGGTGTAGAAAGGATTTCCCAGATATTTGCTATTTGTTTTCTTTTAGGTTTTTTTTTGGGAACTCAGTCTTTCTGTCCCTTCTTCAGCTCTATCCTGCATAAATCCAGATGCTGTTTTCAAGTGCTATTACTATATGTTCATTTATTCACTATTTGTCAGTTGTAAACTGCATTGATTATAATTTACAGAGCGCTTTGATCACTTTTTGTGTACAAAGAAGCAGTCCTAGATGCATGAATTATTATCCCCACTTTCTGAATTTTGGCTTCTTTCCTTTAGCGTAATATTTTCAAGGTTCCTCTATGTTGTGGCATGTATTAGTACTTTGTTTTCCATCAATACACCACATTTTATGCTATCCATTCTTTATTTGATGGACATTTGAGTTTCCACTCTGGTGCTATTATGAATAATGCTGCTATGAGTGTTTGTGTACAAGTTTTTGTGTAGACACGTTTTCATTTCTCTTGGTTAAGTACTTAGAAATGAAATTGATGGAATATATGGTAACTCTGTGTTTAACCTTTTGTGGAATATGCCAGACATTTTTTAATTATTAAATTTCAATCTAATTTAAAACTCACACTCATACTTGGTTTAAATCTCATTTATGTCCCTCCACATCCCATCCTAGCACTTGCCAGCCTTGATAAGACAAGGGTACTTCACACAGAAAAGGAAGCACAGGTGCACTTTTTCTCCCCCTTTCTCTTTGCAGCACTGAGTGTGTGTGTGTGTGTGTGTGTGTGTGTGTGTGTGTGTGTGTGTTTGTGTGTGTGTTCACATGTTTGAGAGGGCCATGGACAGGATACACTTTCCTTTTCTTTGAGATCTCTGGACTGGCAGAGAGGAAGAGGAGAGCAAGAACAAATGACTCTCTGCCTAAGATCCTATCCCTCTAAGGAAACTGTAGGACTGTCTTGGTTGCTCTTATTTCTTTGGCTGTTTATGACCATCTTGACTGTTCAAGATGTCAGCTATGGGGCTGAATCTTGTCATCTTTTTTCACCCTCCAGCTCTCAGGATGGGCACACCCATAGCTTCTTGTCCCATAGCTTTTTGACCCAGACCACCTTCCCTGGTTAAACTTGAAGTCCTAGAAATCCATGCATAGTCCCCATGACACATGGGGTACTGCAGCTCGTCCACACTGCCACGGAATTGACTCTGCCTCGCAGTTCTTTTGCCCATTACTCAGGGATAAGTGAGGAGCAGCCTACACTCTGAGCTACTAGTCTTCCTGCTTGCTAGTGATTCTCCTGGAGTTTGTTCTACCTTGACTTGAGGGGGTTTTGACTTTCTCCCATATGTCTTTCCCTAGACAGGAAGGAGTATCTGATGATATTGGATTTGATTCTGTTATCTCTTAGGACACTAAGGCACTTAGCATCTTTTTATTCCTGGTTTTAGATTCTAGAAGTTAGTTTAGAACAATAGGACAATTCCTATCCAAAACCTAGCATAAAAACTTATGTCATGCTTTTATGTTTTTACAATGCACGTACTTTTTTCCCTCCCAGATAAGTGGGACTAACATAACATAATCTCATTAACTAACAGTTCTAGAGATTGTCAAAATCCTTCATGTGTCTCATTTTCTATGCTTGTTACCTTGAAACAATATTCTGTTCCATTTATGAACCAGGTATTCATCATATACATAGATAGGACTTTACTATTTTAAAATATTAAAATATGAAAGACATATCATAAGTAATATATATTTTAACTATGCTAAATTAATTTTTTCTTTTCTAACTTATTTTTCCTGCTCGTGTCATAGTCCTACAAGAGATTAATAGAATCAGTTTAATGTATTATCAGAACCCTCAGTTCATCTTTGTGAACCTGGATTCCTACTTAAATATGGTTTTTCTAGGTATGTGATCACAAATGCTTAAATAACATGTCATCTCACTAAAATTAAAAAAAAATAGTTCAGATAAGTAGATGCATATATTCTACTTGGCCTACCTTGTGGCCAATTTTGAGAAATTGTTGGATGGACGACTGGAATAAAGAATCTGTAGACGTGAGCTCACTGACCTAGATGTGGGTTGACTATGCAATATTCCTGGATTTGCTTGTAATAATGAGCGCTGATTATGGGAATAAACCAACACAGCCATAGCTTGACTGTGTTCTTTAACATTCAGAACCTTCTCCAGGGAAGGACGGAGACATCAGCAGTAAGACTGTAATACATTTTCAGACAGATTTGCAGTGCCAAAGTCCTGTGTCTATTTTGAACATCTTTTCCTAGTTGTTTTTAATTTTTTAATGACTAAACTTAATACTTATATTTTCTCTAAATTTTTGAAGAGAAAATTGGCATCCTGTCAATTTCTGTTTTTTTTTAAATACACATGGTGCAGGAGCCAAGGATTCTCCTGGGTTATTGACTTTATTCTGTGCTTAATGAAGGGTGTCATCTTGTATTAGTCAACTCTCTCAGTACTTTCGCTGATAAATGAGGAGATGAAACTGTTGGTTTCAGAGATGCTCTTTGATTCCAGGTTTCTAGAAGTTTTGCTTAGCCCCACAAATTCTGCTGCTTTCTAAAAATTAAATTCTCATAATTCTTCCAGTGAGTTAATGTTTTTAATTATTTCTCAGATCATTAAATTTGCCTGTAAAATATGCATTGGAATATCCACAGATATCTTGCAAATGGGGAACTTTACCTTTTGAGCATCCTGGGGGAAAATGAGCATCATTCTATTTTCAAAACTAGGTGAAGGTTTCATAAATGTTCCAAGTGTTCTATGTTAGTTTGCATTTTGAATATTTAAACAAAAATCTTTGGTGAAGCAGTTTAGTCATCATTACAGACAGTGACATAATTACTTATCTAAAATACTGTTTTCAAAACTTCCTCTTAAAGTGTCATCATTTCACAAGCAATTGTGGTAAAGACAGTGTTTATTTAAAATGTTATTCCTCTCTTTAACATTTTTAAAGTGCTTGAGAATATTTTAGAGATACAAACAATGATTTTTGCTCCCTCTGAAGCTCTTTCCTTCCAAAATCATGAGATGCAAAACTCATGAATAGAAAACTTGGCTGGGTGTTTTAAACTTGCGTAAGTCACCCATCAGACTGTTTTTTACTGTTTGAGATTCTACCAATGAATTTCTTCTTCAAAGCAGAGGCTGTGACATTCTTTGTGTCACTGTCAAAAACTTTTGCAGAGGAGTCAATTAAATATCAAGTATTTGTTTTCAGATCTTTTAATACATCATAGTGTTACTGGAGGAAAATAAAAACAAACCCTCAAAATATTTACAGATCTTAGATAATAGTCTGAGTTGAAAGTTTCAATAAAAATTTAGATGTTTTAAATCATGTAGTTTGTTTTGATCACAGAAATAATTATTGGGAGAAGCAATATTTGATCTCTTTCCAAATTTACACATCTCTGGGCAGCTACTTCAACAGAAATTCCGTTTTTGTTTCTGACCTATTCTCTCCTCTTAAATTCTAGGTTGGGAAATAGTCATGTGATGCTATCCTTGAGGGCTTTTATTCTGTGGCATTCCATACCGTTGATACTTTTCTAACCTTCTTGTTTTAATGTCTGAAAATTTCAGATTTTCTTTTACAAGTGTTATTAGCAAGTTTACTGAATTCTCACAAACTAAAATAATAAGCTTTCCTATCTTAGGGTGTAACTAAATCAAGCCAGTCCTCAATTTCAAATATTTTATTGAAATGGCAATTAAAAATAATTCCAACTAATAAATATTGAAGATACATGTTAATAGGTAAACTCACTCTACATTCCAGAGAGATGACAGGGTTGGAGTAAACATTTATTGTGAACTATTATGTGTCATGTTCTGTGCTCATTACTCTGTTTATGTTATCTCATTAATTCTCATAGGAAACTATACGCAGAGTTTATTTTTTGTCTGTGGGGAGACTGAGCTTCCTAAGTGTTAAAATCATGTATGTCCCAAATATAACAAATGGTAAAACCGGGCAGAACAGTGAAATAAACAATATAAGAAGAAGGCCAGGAAGGAAAATAAATATCCTGAGGAGATGAGCAGGATCTAAACTAGAGTTGAGCGGCTTTTGAGTAGATTTATTTATCAAATAAGGGAGAGAAAAAAAGACATGGATAAAGGAAATTATAGCTTGCGTTGAGCCCTGATGAAGAACCCAATTTAAAATACCGATGACAGTTTAGAGGCATCCTGGAGCTCTAGGAATTATGTTAATACCTCATAATTTCTGCTGAGAAGCCCTAGGATAGGGGATGTTGGCCTTCTAGGTGATGCTTGGCAGTTTGGGAGGTAAGCTCAGAGTGGGTATCCCAGTTGGAATCCAGAGCATGCTAAGACCCACCTGCCTGTGTCCATTATACAGTTTTTGCTGTCATTCATGAAATAAATCTCTTGTTAGCTCCATAGGCATTTGCAGGTGGTCCCCACATCCAGTGGTTTCATATTGCACCGCTCTGCTCCATTAACACCACCTAATATAAACCTGAGTTTTATATCTGGCCATCTTTACCATCTTGTAGAATGAAGAGGATTCATAGACGAAGGCACATGTGATGCATTCTGTGTCTGACGCAAAACAGAAGTGATACATAACAGTGACTGATAGCTGTCCACTAAATTACTGCCTATAAAATGGAAACGGCTAATGCAGGAAATCTACCAAGGACTGACCTCTTAGACATGTGACAGGGAACTGGGGAGGACATGTACTAGCCTATCAAAACCACCTCCTGCCACTCACTTTTAAGCATTCCTAGGAAGCTAATCTGGAGTGTGTTTCTGGCCTCTGAAGTCCTACTGGGGAATGCGAGAGCAACCACAGTAAGTTGTTCTTTTAAACCATGTATCAGGGTTATGACTTTAGAAGACAAAAAGCTATGGAACTTGGACACCTGCTGAGAGGATGATGTTGGAGAATAGATTTGGGCATTTCTGTCAAGGAAAAAATTAATTTTCATAATTCTGTAGAATTGAATAGATGAGAGAGGTTTACTCTTCCTTTGTTCTCCTTCATCCTCAAAGAAAGTGGCTGAGGGCAATTTTGCTGGCCGTTGTGCTAGTAGTGGTTATCACTAATGGGTTAAAAAGGCCCGTCTGGAGCATGTGTGGACATTTATCCCTATCCCCCCTTATGTTCCCCAGGGACTAATGTCCCAAACGGAAAAGAGCCGGTCGTCTCTCTATCCTTTACATCTGCTAGTTTGTTCTTCCCAGCATATAAAAGGCTTGATCCCAATCCCTCTTTAGAAGAAAATGTCAGACACCCTGAATCTCTCTGAGTTTTTAAGTCTCTTTTTGTGTCTCTGCATCTATTTGTCTTGCTCTATTTTCCATTTCTCCATTTTATCTCCTCAGTGTCTTCTGTTGTAAGCAGTTAGGGCCACACCCTTGGCATATGGAAGTTCCCAGGCTAGGGGATGAATTGGAGCTACAGCTGCCGGTCACCACAGCCATAGCAACGCTAGATCTGGGCCGAATCTGCAACCTGCGCCACAGCTCACGGCAAAGCCGGATTCTTAACCCACTGAGCAAGGCCAGGGATGGAAGCGACATCCTCATGGATACTAGTTGGATTCGTTTCTGCTGCGCCACAACAGGACCTCCCATGAATGTGCCTACTTCTTAAAATGGGAGAATGATTGGATTTCCTGTCGTGGCTCAGTGGTTAACAAACCTGACTGATGACACCCTACTTTTACTTACATGTGAGATTGTTTTACATCAGTCCTTGGGAGTTCAAT
Source organism: Catagonus wagneri (assembly GCA_004024745.2). NCBI lineage: Eukaryota > Metazoa > Chordata > Mammalia > Artiodactyla > Tayassuidae > Catagonus > Catagonus wagneri. The sequence continues at coordinate 8,714,150 of PVHT020000886.1, read as the reverse complement.
AAACTAAATCTCTGTTTTTCTTTCTAAGGTTACAAAAACAACCTTTTTTTTTTTTTTTTTTTTTATTGCCATTGCAAAGTTTCTAACCTTCATGGGAGGGAGTATAAAGGCAGTGATTGCTGAAGTCATTGTACCCTGAATACTTTCTTTCTGTCTCCTAAACTTTCTAATTTAATGTTGAGCTGATTTAAAACGGAGAAGCATGAGAAGTTTTCTCTTCTCAAAAGGCCATTGGGTGATAATCTTAGAGGTAAACCACCCTTGAGGTAACACTTGCAAGGGAAGACAACTTTGTAAAAGGAACTGCAGTGGTGTTAGAGGCTTTGGCATGTGATAGATAGAGATTCTGTGAACTCTACAACTTCCCTTTAGCTTTCCAGAGTGAAGCTTCTGGGGCATCTGTGTGGAGGCGAATTACATTTGATAACAAATGGGACTGCTGTCCAGCAGGGTCAGAGGACCTAGATTTATTCGTAACTCTGTTGCTGAAAATACCAACAGTTAATGAATCTGGAGACTCATTTACTCATCTTAAAAAACAAACAGGAGTTCTCACTGTGGTGCAATGGAATCAGCAGTATCTCTGGAGTTCTGGGATGCAGGTTCGATCCCCAGCCCAGCACAGCATGTTAATGATCTAGCATCGCCACAGCTGTGGTGTAGGTTGCAGCTGTGGCTCGAATCTGATCCCTGGCCCAGAAACTCCATGTTTCTCGGGGTGGCCAAAAAGAAAAGAAAGAAAAACAAACAAAAAACAAAACAAAGCAAATCAGTAGATTGTGTAGTAAACTTGACTAGGGAAAGTAATTTTTATTTTTTTACATTTATTTGAATAAGTACTTTTTACCATGTAGTTATAATAATTACCAGTTTGGGGGCATGTCTGAAAACTTATTAGATAATCTGGTTCCTAGTAATACCTTTTACACCTCGAGCTAATCCATTAGCAAGAGATGTATACACTTTTCATTTCCTTTGGTTCCTAATGTCAAGCTATTCTCATATCTAATCCTCTCTTTTGAACCTAGTAATTCCTCTTTGCATGTAGCTACAGCCGTCTCTTTGGCCAGTGCATCAAGTTGGTTAGAATGGAAGCAGGCTGTGCTTTAGGGAGGTCAACTCAATAGGTTTTCTTGTTAAAGTTATCATAAACTTTATCCTTTATAACTGTGAATTTTGAGAGAAATTTTACACTTTGTGTTTTTTGTGCCTTTTTGAGTTTGGGACATCTGCTGTCAAAAGTACTTGGTAAACATATACAGTGTATACTAAACCTGTATGTTAAAGAATGCTTTTAGGAATTCCCTGGTTGTCTAGCAGTTAAGGATTCAGCATTGTCACTGCTGTGGCTTGGGTTGGATCTCTGGCCTGGGAAATTCTGCATGCTGTGAGCCTGGCCGAAAAAAAAGAAAAGAAAAGAAAGAATGCTTAGCAAGACTTGAAAAAAATGGAATGTAGATTTTCATTTTACAAATGTTTTCCTCTCAATTTAAAGTCCAGAAGTTAAATTTAATATTTTCCAAAGCCATTTTTGCAAGCTTGCAAACCATGCCATGTTTTTATACCAGTTACTATAGTGTGTTTTTCACATGTTGATTTTCATTATTCCCTTTTTAAGAAGGGAAAGAGAATTCCCTTTAAAAGCAGTGATTAGGAGTTTCCATGGTGGCTCAGTGGTAACAAACCCAACTAGTATCTGTGAGGATTCAGGTTCGATCCCTGACCTTGTTCAGAGGGTTAAGGATCCAGCGTTACTGCCATGTAGGTCTCAAGCACAGCTTGAAACTGGCATTGCTGTGGCTGTGGTGTAGACTGGCAGTTATAGCTCTAATTTGACCTCTAGCCTGACAACTTCCATATGCAGAGGGTGTGGCCCTAAAAAGCAAAAAACAAAAAAAAAAGAAAGGAAAAAAAAAAGGAAAGAAAGCAATGATTAATGTATTGTGAATGCTAGGTAGTAAATTGGTAAAACAAAGGTACTGATATTTAGAAAATGGCTATTTAATATAAATGAGATTTTAATTTGGAATGGGAAAATTGCCTTCTTTCTTCTCTTTCTTTCTCCCTCCTTATTCTTTCTCTCCCTTTCTTCCTTCCTTCTTGCCTTCTTTCTTTTGTTAAACCTTCACTGAGTACCTGCTGTCTGCCATATTTGTTCTCCAGAAGAAAACACTTTATAGGAGACCAGATTTTATGCTATAAAATCCTTACAACCTTTATTAAAATTGTTAGTGCACTTTAGGCCAAAGGGGATATGTTTAATATTTAACATAAATACCTTTACGTTTTTCAATAAATTCGACACAATAGTTGAAATATGTAGGGGAAAAGTTAAATGGTAGTCAAATATAACTAAAAATCATTGGACTTAGCTTTCACATTTGTCATATAAAGGGGTTAACTAAACTAGTTTATAATGCCCTTCCCGTGCAGCACATGGTAATCACATCTCTGTCAGTTCTTATTTGCTTTCCATTTTTATCAAAACACGCATTTTTCTACAATATTCAGCTTGGAATTAGGAAGTGAGTCTGGAGAACCAGAATGGCAAGTGTACACTAAAGGACTCAACTTTAGTGTCACTGTGCACCTATGTCAGGAAACTCTTGAGCATGTCACAAGTCTTAGAAAATTTCACTTTTTAGATAAATTTTGTTACATCCAAGATCTTCTCTATAGTACTTGCATTCTGATATTTCTTCTTTGAGAGAAAAAGGGATGGAATTGCAGATAAAGCCCTGAGAATTGGCCATAAGTCAAAACATAACTATATCAAAGGACTGTTGTGGGCATTAAATAGCATTTGTGAACTGCTGTATAGAAGGTTCATAGCATGGTACCTGGCATGTAGAAAATACTCAGCACATGTTAATAGTATTACTAGCCCACAACCGACCTACCAGCACACACAACAGATGTATGTTACTATTAGCTTTGCTACCATTACTTATACCAAAAAAAGCAAAAACAAGTTTGACATCCTTTGGCCTAACACAGTCTAACCCATGATCTTAGGCTAGGTTTGTCAATGTGGTTCCTGCTCTTCTTTTCCCTCCTCAAGGCAGACTTGCCTACTCCATACCAGCACGCCTTCCTCACTAGCTTGGTAAATACATTGAAATCTTTCTTGATATAGCATTCCAGGCAACCATAAAAAATTTGGTCAGAGTTATCATGAGAGATAAAATCCATCTGCCACCCTAGCCTTGGATTCAACAACCATTAAATTGGCCCTTGAATCTATGTTATGTATAAGGAAAGGAATCACATTTTCTGACTCAGGGTATTTACTAAAATAACTTCCATCTCTTTTGAACACAAGCTTAAAAACACCAAGAACTCACTAGAATTCAGTAGTGGCTTATTCTCTCTGAAATATGTGGCAAAGATGTCTTTTGTAACCCTACAAAAGTCACCTGTATTTTGCCAATTCATTCACCAATGTCCCTAAATTAGAAACAAAACAAAACAAAATGAAAACATTACTTGAAATTTACATATGTATATACAGACCACAAAAAAGGACTTGGTGGAAGACAAAATCCATTCTTCGATTCATTCATATGACAGGTAATCACGTAGTCAATATAGAAAAGTGTGTTTAAATAGAAGTGAGTTTTAATAGAGTTAAATACAGTTTGTCTCAGCTGACAAACACTGCAACATTATTTGTTTTCCTTTTTACAACAGCCTTGTTCTGCTTTTCCTCTCTTCCTTTCATCCTAATCTGCCAAACACAGCCATACTCGCACAACCTGCTCTCCTTTCTCTCTCAGGCTTGGACAAACAATGTACCTTGTATATTGAATAGACTTTGCACGACATGAAAAACTTTCCTCTACTCAAAATAATGGCACATATTTAACTATTAACCCAAAGGAATAACCTCTTTCTCAGGTTGACGGAGCATACCAGGCAATGAGAAGCTCCTTTTGATTCAGACATCCAGTATACTAAGATCTCACTAGAAATGAGTATTGCTTGGCTAACCATGGGTACATTGTTCATTTTTCCCAGTTCATTTTGTTCCTAGAAAGTGAAAACATAAAGCACCTAACAGTAAACAAATCAGATGGTATTTATAGTTATTTGGTAGGCATAAGGCAAAGTGGCAAAGTTTCTTTAAAGTACCAAGCCGTACTTAGGTGGAGATTCATAGTTTAATTTTCTCATTGAATTTCATTGTGTAGCATATGCTCATAAATGCAAATAACTCTGCTGAATTAGAAAATTGGTACCTTCTTTTCCTCTGTGGTTTACATAAAAAGACTTTGGGAACATAATGGTAAGCTGCTATTAAGTAAATGAGTTGGATAGAGAAATACAAATAAGGGCTGTAAAAGAAGTATAAAGCAAAATGGAGAAATGATAACAAGCCTCACAAAATGGTTTCAGAGACTGAATAACTGAAATGTAAACATTACAAAGACAAGTGTAGGTAGTGAATTATATAACTTTTATGAACTATTTACTTCTCAGGAGGTCAGATAATTCTCGGTGTAGGCATCACAGTGTGGCTGGCTCAGTTTAACCGATCATACTAAAATAATTAACAAAATGTTAAGGTTGACCTAAGAATGATGATCTGACAAGTAACATAAAAGTTTCCTTGGTCCGATTTACCGTGAAGAATTGACTCTGTCACAGTCTCCAACTCTTCTTGAATGTCAGTGCCTAGCATGTATATAACTGCTCCCATCAGAGAACTGAACACACTTTTCTTTTAGTTAAGAATCAGTATCATTTGGGAGGATTCTGATAAGATGGTGGAGTAAGAAGAATCAGGAATTTCTTTCACTACCTAGATTATAGTATCTGTCTTATGTAACTATTTTGCAACTCTGAGGGTTATTGAAGGCTTCCAACTTCCAGGGGAAGGCATAGCCAGTACATTGAATTTAATTTTGGTCAGTTTCAGCTCTTAGCAGAGTAGCAGTTACTCATCACCCACCCTCAGCCACAAGGGAGGCAGCTGTGCATATGTTCCAGGAGCAACTTGCACACAATTTATGGGAGCCAGGGTGAGCAAAAATGGCCTTGCCCTTCAAATTTTGGGCATTTGTGCTCTGATCACTGATTACTGCTTCTGATCACAGATGTGCAAAGAACCAGGCATCCATTATTTCTTTATTGCCCCACATTGCTGCAAGCCTCTCAGCTGAAGTGACTTCCAGGGGGTTTAAAGGGCCCATGTAATTTTGTCACCACCCCCTACCTTCACTTTTATATTTTTCCTCTTTGGAAGCTAGACATTAAAGACCAGGACATAAGAAAGTAAGGATATATGGGGAGAAAATTAGAAAAATGAATGCACATGCCCAGGGAAAAATGAAGGTTCAGAAAATATGTGACGAAACCTTGAGTTTACAAGTCAGGGTGGTCCTTGGCACAGAGAGCGCATACAACAGTCAAAGGGACAAAAAAAATAGTAAATTCTGGAGAAGGGGAAGAATTCGATTTCCAGAGTTAGCACACTATCAGATTCAAATGTCCAGTTTGCAACAACAACAAAAAAATTCACAAGACATGCAAAGAAACAGTAAAGTATGAATCATTTAAAGGAAACAAATCAACAGAAACTGTCCCTGGAAAAGAACAAATGGCAGATACACCAGAAAAGCACTCTTAAACACCTGTATTAAAGATGCCGAAAGAACTAAAGGAAGATGTGGAGAAAGTGAAGAAAGTGATATATTAACAAAATGTAAATACCAATAAAGAGAAAATCTATGAATAAGCCAACAAGAAATTTTGGAGCTGAAAAGTAAAATAAATAAAATATTCATCAGAGTAATTCAAAGGCAGATTTGAGCAGACAGACCAAATAATCAGCTTAAATATAAGGCGATAGAAATTATACTGAGTGAAGAGCAGAAAGAAAAAGATTACAGAAAATTGAACAGAATCCAAGGGACCTGTGGGACACACATTGTGGGGCTCCCAGAAAGAGAAGAGAGGCAGAGAGAATATTTGAAAAAATAATGGCTGAAAACTTCCCAAATTTGATGAAAGACATAAACACCAAGCTCAATGATTAAGATGAATGCAAAGAGAAGCACACAGAGACACATTGTAATCAAACTATCAAAAGCCAAAGGCAAAGACAGTCTTGAGAACAGCAAGCCAGAAGTGACTTGTCTCATACAAGAGATCCACAATAAGATTTTTAGTATATTTTGTACCAGAAACTGTAGAGGCCAGAGGCAGTAGACCAAAATATTCAAAGTGCTAAAAGAAAAAATGTCAGCTAAGAATTCTATATCCAGCAAAACTATCCTTCAAAAGAGAGGGAGAAATCAAGGCATTCCTAGAAGGTAAAAAACCTGAAGGATTTTTTTTTTTTTACCACTATACCTGCCTTGCAAGAAATTCTCAAGGGAATACTGCAGGGTGAAATGATAAGGTACTAGACAGTAACTTGAAGTTGTATACAGAAATAAAGATCTCAGAGTTGCGGTTATGGCTCAGTGGTAACAAACCCAGCTAGTATCCCTGAGGATGCTGGTTCCATCCTTGGCCTCTCTTAGTAGGTTAAGGATCTGACATTGCCATGAGCTGTGGTAGAGGTTGCAGATGTGGCTCAGATCTGGAATTGCTGTGGCTGTGGCGTAGACTGACAGCTGCAGCTCCAATTCGACCCATAGCCTGGAAACTTCCATATGTCGCATGTGAGGCCCTAAAAAGCAAACATGCATACATACATACATATATAAATAAATAAATAAAATAAGAAGAATGGATTAATGATCCTGATATGACTCACTGGTATGAAATTAGCAGTAATTCAGTGAAGATACTGCTGAAATATTTTACAGAATGACCAAATTCATTATATTTTTCACATTAAAATTCTATAAATATGCATGTGTACATAATTTTACATAATTACATAAATAGAATCCTCATTCCGACATTACCAGACACCTGTTTTTACCTAGCAACCCCTTCCATGTTCATTCTCCAACACTTGGGAATATGTGGTTGGCCTCTGAAGTATATTTTTTTTTTTTGACAGTCTCCTTTTCCTTTTCATCTTCTCCCCAGAGAAAAATGTCCCAAGTTTTTTCTGTATGCATGTAATTACATGAAATATACATATACATGAATATTCATGCTTACCTTTCTTTGTAATATATAACAATATGGAAAACATGTCCTTTTGTAAATATTGTATCATATCACACCTACTTCGCTTCATCCAGCTTTTCTCACTCAGTAATATCTAGTATACTGTTTCCTCCAAAAGAACTAGTATACTCTCTGATTCTTTATTTTTCTACTGTATAGCACAGGGACCCATATCTATTCACTTGTGATGGGACATGATGGAGGATAATGTGAGAAAAAAAATATATATGTGTGTGTGTGTGTATATATATATATATTATATATGTATATATATATATATATATTTGACTGGGTCACTTTGCTGTACAGCAGAAATTAATAGAACAATGCGAATCAACCATAATAGAAAAAATAAATATCTAAAGTAATGCTTACCAGCATAATAATGAAACACCCATATATGTAAAATATAATATCGTTTTACACATGAAAACTTAGCTTTTCCTACCTACTTAGTGTCAGCATTCATGACTATGTAAAATGTTTTGGTATAGATAGAACAGGTTATGACAAGTAGAAACCAGATAATCCCTGAAAATGTTCTTTCATTTTCAATGAAGAAAACTGATGCATGCTTATGAGTCCAGTTTTATCTTAAGGATTCTAATTCTTCCATGCATGCAGTGTTTTGTGCTTTTGGAAATGAAGCCACAATTGTGCCAGCATTAAACAGAAAGTTGGTAGCCAAAAAGATCAGGAGGCAAGGTCCTGAGCCTCATAATAAAGTTATTTAAAAACAGTTTCTCAGTATTTTCATTTTTTTTTTCTTTATCTTCCATAGAAAATGTTATTGTCCAAGTGATGTTTAGATAAATGCTGGATGAGGTAAGAGAAGAGAATGGAGATGGAACCTTATCAGGGGCTTAAGGAATTCGTTTCTGGTTTAGCTGGAGATGTCTGTGGTTATGAGGAAGGCGTTTAAAATCTTGTATTCACTTTCTTCCTGTTATCTTACTTGTCTCTTGGTTTTAAGACCAACTTTTCTAAAATAGAAAATGGAAAATCCAAGGGGCTTAAATCTGAAATATTTATCAGAAATACAAGTGGAATGAAACTTATTCATAAAAAAGTTTGAGATAATAGCATTTGTTCTAGGTGTTCTAAAGCAAAAAAAAAAAGATAAAAGTTGTATGGCTTAATGGCTATTTTTTTTTTTTTAAACTGTAATGAGGATCATGAAATCTAGTTTCAAGTTTATACCATTACTGTTTTACAACAGCATTCAAAATGCCCATTGTAGGAGTTCCTGTTGTGGCACAGCAGAAACGAATCCAGCTAGTATCCATAAGGATGTGAGTTTGATCCCTGGCCTTGCTCAGTGGGTTAAGGATCCGATGTTGCTGTGAGCTGTGATATAGGTCACAGATGCGGCTCCGATCTGGTGTTGCTGTGGTTGTGGTGTAGACCAGTGGCTACAGCTCCCATTCAACCCCTAGCCTGGGAACCTCCATGTGCTGGGGATGCGGCCCTAAAGAAACAAACAAACAAACAAAAAAGCCCATTGTTTGGGTCTTCTTTAACTAGATACCATAGTATTTTCAGTCCAAGTTATCATTTGAAATAAAAATTTAAAATATATAAAATCATCATTTGTCAATAAGATGTTCGTGGTAAAGGAACAATGACTAACAGATTCATGCAGAGTTCTCAGCCTGTCACTGAAGAATACTGTTTTTTTAATTAATTTTTTTTTTTTGTCTTTTTGCCTTTTATCTAGAGCTGCAGCTTTGGCACATGGACGTTCCCAGGCTAGGGGTCTAACAGGAGCTGTAGCCGCCGACTTTCGCCACAGCCACAGCAACGCGGGATCCGAGCCGCATCTGCGACCTACACCACAGCTCAAGTCAACGCCGGATCCTTAACCCACTGAGCAAGGCCAGGGATCGAACCCGCAACCTCGTGGTTCTTAGTTGGGTTCGTTAACCACTGAGCCACTAAGGGAACTCCAATACTGTTTTTTTTAAAGCAAAGATTTCATTTTTTATTTTAACCTTCAGTATTTAAATATATAGTTTCTGTAGATATATTACTTCATGAATATTATAAATGATGCTTAGAAGATTTTTTTTTACTCCATCTTAAGATGTAAGATACTGGATTGGTACTCAAAAAAGAGTTGTTGAGTTTCTTTTCTTCATTTAAAAGGCAGTAGAAAAAATTATTCTTTCAATCAAATATCACCCGACACCTTCCACTATGCCTGTGCCCACAACTCAATACGTACTTCTTTGATGTTTAAGATTTTCTTGCTTTACGAGTTCCCACTGTGTCACAGTGGATTAAGAATCTGACTGTAAGCAGTTTCATTGTGGCTCAACAGTAACGAACCCAACTAGTGTCCATGAGGACGTGAATTCAACCCCGCGGCCTCGCTCAGTGGGTTAAGGATCAAGCGTTGCAATGAGCTACAGTGTAGGTCACAGACGTGGCTTGGATCCTGCGCATTGATGTGGCTGTGGTGTAGGCCAGCAGCTAAAGCTCTGATTTGACCCTAGCCTGGGAACTTCCATGTGCTGTGGGTGCAGCCCAATTAAAAAAAAAAAAAAAAAAGAATCTGCCTGCAGTGGCTCTGGTTCAAAATCGTGGCCTCTGAAGGGTTAAAGGATCTGGTGTACCCTGGCCCATGATCTTCCATGTGCATTGAATGCAGCCATTAAAAAAAAATTATTCCTTGTTTAAATGCAGTTATGAGTATGAACTTTGAGTGGAAGGCTGCAAAGTCTTTTTCATATGATTCCATTGCCTAACACATAGTTAGCACTTAATTAATATTGATTGACAATAATATGAGTTAAGAAATAAAGGAGAAATTACTTCAGAAAATAAAGCTTCTTGAGAAAACTAAGAAATTTATTGGTGGAGAGCAAAGCGGTTCCTTGAGGGAGTAAAAGGGGTTTCGGGGGTTAGGGATTGCCTAACAGGGTAAGGAGTAAGGAAAAATATTAACTATTCCCAGATTTTGTTTATGCTTTGGTTTTTTAGTTATATGGCTGCCACAAAGATCTTACAAGCAATTTTACATAATGTTTCTTTGAAAATATGAACTTCATGCTCCTTTCGGGCAGTGACTATGTCTTTATGTAGACTTGATGAATGGGAGGCATTAAGTAAATATTCGCTTTATGAAATTATCTTTTTATGTATGTCGAGATGGATTTTTAATTCATAACTGTTATAAATATCTTGATAATTTCCATCTGGAATTGTTGCTCCAACAGATTAATATATAGAGATGCTTAATAAGTAAAATTTAACTTTTGGAATCAGTTGAGCCTACAGTAAATTGGATATAACATGAAACTAAGCAAACAAATTTCCTAGTTAAAATATCAATGAAGATATCTGAGGACTTAATTAAGACAGATGGTGGTATTGTGACAACCCAGATGACACTTGGGAAATTATCAAATGCACCTTGCATCCTTCATTTTAACTTGGAAGATGATTTCAACTATCTCCTAAGGGATGGATGTGTTAAAGTTTAATATGTCACAAGAATACTTACTGATTATGTAGCCTCATTGTAAGGCAAAAAAGTGGTAACTTCATGACTTCTCAAAAGATGAATCTGATATCAATTCAATTTTTTATTTTAGAAACTCATTTATTTTCTTTTTTTAAAGAAGTAAAATTTTAGCTACGTTCTGTCTGATTAACAAATGGATACAAGGTCTGAGCTGTTGAAAGAGTCTGAATTCATTATGTCCAAGTATGGAGCTGTTCTCACATTCTATAGTTATATCCCATTCTAACTATTCATATTATATTTAGACATATCAGAATTATGGTAGCTAATTTTCATTCTTCCTAACACCTGTCCATTTGCTCGTTTATAAGGAAACAGGCTCAGAAGGGTGAATGTCTTGTCCCAAACCACAGAGGTGTTTAGTGTCAGAGCCGGGAATGTGTATGTTTTTGTATGTGTGTATATAATTTTTTTATTATCCTGAAAGACTGAAAATTGATGTTTCTCAGAAGCTATCATTATACTAATAAATGATGATTCCTTGAGATTTTTTTGGCACTTCAAGCTATTATTTGAAAAGGGTAAGATGAATAAAATCAAGGTGTTGAATTACAGTGCTGGATCTCATGTGGTATTAATGGTGACCTATAATAGTTAAGTCCGTTTGGATATACAACTGCAGACTTATAGGGACTTGGATATTCAACTCTGAAGGAATTTTAGTAATTATTTTTTTAACAGAATTTCCCAAGGCAAACAAGTAATTGCAAACTGAACAAAAATTAAGTCCGCCTATTTGATAGAAACATAAGGCAGGTCACAAATGTAAGTCACAGAAGTAATTTTAAATTTTCTGAGTATAATTAAAAAAGTCAAATGAACAGGTGAAATTAATTTTATTAATATATTTTACTTAACCCATATATGAAAAAGGTAATTTCAACATATAATGAATAAAAAATTCATGGAGCTATTTTTCACTTTCTTTCTGTACTATCTTCAAAAATCTGTGGGTATTTTCCACTTACCTCGCGCCTTAATTCAACTAGCCACATTTCAAGTTCAGTATGCGTGGCTACCATACTGGACAACACAGGTCTGAATGATCGGCTCTGCTGCTTCCAGTGAGCGAGAGGAGGAGTTAGAGAAGATGATTGGCTGTCCTTTTTCTGGAGAGATATTTAGGAGAGGGTACTGGCATAGAGCATTACAATATATGAAGGCAAACATCTCATTTCACAAATGAGGATGTTGGCGCCCCAGAGATGCTGAGTATCCTGCCCAAGAGCCCTGGCCTAGAGAAGTGGTAGAGCTGGAAACAGCTCAATACCCCTTGAACTTATTGTCCTTTTCCCACTATGCTGTATGTCTTCTCTAGGAGTAAGGAATCAGTAAACAATGCCAGAAAATCATCTTTGTATGTAAAAGGTCCACATAGCAGAAGTCTTCTTACCTGAGAAGAAAAATCCATGCTTATTGTATGGAAAACTTCCATTGGATTTGCTTACCCAGGTGACCTCCCTCATAATGGTTGTATTACATGAATAACCACACTTTAGTGACATTGATGTAATAGCATTGCACCTCATGATTTTATTGAAAGAAAACATTTTCCCCTAAGAGATACATGTGGATTGCTATTAAAATTGATGTATTAAATTTCAGTATCGTGTATACCACCTGTAAAATTCAAGTATAAATGGAAATGACTTTAGTATTTATATTTAACGTTTTATAATAGGACCTTAATACACTCTATACCTACAGGAATTGTAGATGTTTTATAAATTGTGGTCTGCAAAGATACCATTTTTTAAACAAAATGAATTCATTTTACATTGTTTATTTGTTCATTCAGTGTGTGTGTGTGTGTGTGTGTGTGTAATATATATATAAAATCCTTACTGTATACCAGCATCCTGTTAGATCCTGAAACTAATGTTGAGGATAAGCTAGCACAGTTTCAGCTTCATGGAGTAAACCCTTTATTTGGGAACACCAACAATAAATATGTAACTGAAAAGAATATATAGTTGTAAACCACGGTAACTGTTGACTAGAGAAAAAAGAAGCCAGTGTGCTGTAATAGAGAATTAGGAGATGGTGTGGTAGATCTCCTTTCAGTGGAAGAGTCTAGAGTGAGAGAAGGGAACAGCAGATGCAAAGGCTGAAAAGATCTTGGGTAGAAAAGATCTTGGTATATTACAGGCACAGAAAAGTCATTGTGACTAAGGCAGAGTCAAGCAGTGAGAGGTTACAGAAGAGTCTGAAATTGTAGGTAGGGGTCAGATATCACAGGCCCTTGTTCAGGACATTAAGGATACTTTTTTCCTAACATTTTATGGAAAAATGTATTAAAGATTCTTGATGGGGGAATGATATGATCTGATCTATGTTAAAAAAATTCACTGTGGCTACTCTGTGGGCAATGGATTTCAGAAGAGTAAGCAAAGAGCTGGGATAACAATTAGGAAAGGTATTGTGTAATTTAGGTGAGGGGAAAGGAGTGGGGGCCTTCATCTATCAGAGAAAAAGATCCAGAAGGTTCAACACACTCAAATTTTGCTAGAGAATAGATTTCCCACAAGAGTGGCTTAGATAAATTACTTACCTTCCTTTGGAAGGCTGAAATCCCACAGGGTATTTCAGGTCACAGGTAGTGAGATGTTTTCACAGTTCACGCATTTCTGTGCTGAGCTTGAAGAACATGCTCTGATTCCATCAATATGCTTTTCATTCAAGGCACATGTAATGTGCTATAGTTATTCAACTCTGTTATCAACTCCCACGTAAACTTTTTAAAAACATTCCTTGGGCAATATATTCAAATTGATGCATGCCTAGAAAAGCCTTTTTAGTTTTGCATTCTGGTCATCTTTCACAGAAGAGTGTAAGAAATAGATTTTCAAATCAGACTTTCTTCTTCAGTAAGATCATTGGTAAGTGATGGATAAAATTTGAATATGCTTTTATGATAGATTTCACAGCACAAAAGAAATATTCATTCTGTCTAAACACTGCAGTAATGTTGTGACATGTATTTTTATTTTATTCATTTTGATTAATTCTTCTCAATATTTCATGAGAGCCCTTTTTATTTCTTTGTGCCATACATCACAATCTGTATTTTTTAAATTTATTATTTTGTTATCCATTTCTCAACTGAAATGTAGCTCTGTGGGAGTAAATTTGTATTCAGTTCAAGGTTGTATCCCTAGGTTCTTGGCACATAGCAGGTGCTCAATAAATGTTTTTTAGATAAGTGACTGAATGGACATTTTTAAATAAACTTTGGCATTTCTACTATATCAAAACACTTCTGGTAGATAACTATTTGCCCAGTGTTATATGCAACAACTCTTCTATTTGAACCTCTGTATTAACTTGGGGTTTTCAACGTCAACTCTCTTGACGTTAGAGGGGGACAGTGCTTTGTTGTGAGTATGCCTTGTGCGTTATAGGGTGTTTGACAGCATTCTTGGCCTTTACCTGCTAGATTTCACTAGCACCCTCTCCCCAGGTCGTAACAACCAAAAACATCTGCAGACATTGCCAATTTTTCCCTTTTGAGAATCACTAAAAAATTATTTTTATGGTATACAAATTATAAATATTTTTGGTAATAAATATTGAATCTTCATAGATTCTGAAAAATTGAATACTGAATTTTTGCATTTTCTATATGGAATATTTTGTTTTAAAATTTTATAAAACATTATAAAGAGGGTCAATTTTCCATCTGAAAAAGCAAAATTTCAAGGAATCACAGAGTCCTTCAAAATTTATAGAGATCAACAAGGAACACGCACTTTCAATAAAACTCTCCTTTGCTGGCAATAAAATATAAGCGTATGAATCCAGTTTCCAAAAATGAGAACATAGAAGTCCCTAGGAGGCAAAACTAATTCTATAGTGACTGAATAGAATTATTACTTGCATAGAAAGAAGGAGAGAGAACAGAATTCTGTTAGCAATTCGCAAAGGCCCAGGGTTTTTCTTCTCTTCCTCCTCCTCTTCCTTCTCTCTCTCTCTCTTTCTTGCAATTTTTAGAACAGTTTTAGGTTGACAACAAAATCTAGAGGAAATACGTAGATTTCTCATCTAACCCTGCCCCCGCACTTGTCTCCTCAAATATCAACATCACCCACCAGATGGTACATTTATTACTAAGGATAAGCCCGCATAGACACTTCATTATCACCCGAAGATTCATATCACCTGGATTCATATGCTCATATTTTATTGCCAGCAAAGGAGAGTTTTATTGAAAGCGTGTGTTCCTTGTTGATCTCTATAAATTTTGAAGGACTCTGTGATTCCTTGAAATTTTGCTTTTTCAAATGGAAAATTGACCCTCTTTATAAAATGTTTACCTTAAGGTGCATTCTTGGTATTGTATACTCTGTGGGTTTGGACAAATATTCAATGACATGAATCCATCATTATATTTTGATACAGTATATTTTCACTGTCCTAGAAATCTTTTGTGCTCTAGCTAATCATCCCTTTTCCCTCCCACCATGGATATTTTTACTGTCCCCATAGTTTTGCCTTTTCTAAAATGTCATACAGTTGGAGTCATAGGTATGTACCCTTTCCAGATTGCTTATTAGTCATCTGTTTTCTTTCATGGAGTGTGTCTTTGATATTGTTTGTATCTAAAAAGTTTTCCCCGTATCCAAAGCCGTCTAGGTTTTCTCCTATGTCATATTCTAGTAATATGCATTTAAGTTTCCTCCATGTCTTCTTATGACTTGATAACTGATTTCATTTCAGTGCTGTCTGGATGCACCATAATTTGTTTAACCATTCACCTACTAAAGGATATCTTGGTTTCTTCCAAGTTCTGGCAGTTATGAATAAAATTACTATAAACCTCTGTGTGTAGGTTTCTGTATGGACATAAGTTTTCATTGCTTTTGGGTAAACTCCTAAGAGCATGATTGCTGGCTCATATGAAAAGAATCATATTTAGTTTTACAGTAAAATGCTAAACTGTCTTTCAAAGTGACTACCATTTTCCATTCACATCAGCAGTGACTGAAAGTTCCTGATGGTCCAGTTCCTCACCAGCATTTGGTGCTGTCATTGTTCCAGATTTTGTTCATTCTAATATGTGTATAATGGTGTCTCATTGTTGTTTTAATTTCCCTGATGACATATGGTGTGGAGCACCTTTTCATATGCTTACATACCATCCATATGTCTTTTTTTGATGAGGTATTTGTTAAGATGTTTGGCCCATTTTTTAACCATATTGCTTTCTTACTATTGAATTTTAAGAGTTCTTTATATATTCTGGAAAACCATCCTTTATCAACTGTCCCTTTTGCAAATATTTTCTCCTAGTCTGTGCCTTATCTTGTTTACTTGACATTATCTTTTGCAGAACAGGCATTTGAAATTTTATTTAAGTCCAGCTTATTAGCTATCTATTTTCTTTCATGGAGTGTGTCTTTGATATTGTTTGTATCTAAAAAGTTTTCCCCATATCCAAAGCCATCCAGATTTCCCCCTATGTCATCTTCTAGGAGTTTTATAGTTTTGCGTTTTACCCTTAGGTCTGTGATCCATCTTGGGTTAATTTTTGTTAAGGATGTAAGTTCTGTTTCCAGATTTATCATTTTTTTTTCCATGTGGGTGTCATGGAAAGTTGTTCCAGCACCATTTGTTGAAGAGACTCTCTTTGCTCCATTGTATTTCCTTTGCTCCTTTGTCAAAGATCAGTTGATTATATTTATGTGGGTTTATTTCTGGGCTCTCTGTTCTGTTTCATTGATCTCTTTGTCTATTCTTTTGCCAAGGCCACACTGTCTTGATTACTGTGGCTTTATAGTGTCTTGAAGTTGGGTAGTGTCAGTCCTTGACTTTGTTCTTCCCTTTCAGATGAAGAATGTGTTGGCTATCTGGGATATTTTGCCTCTCCTATAAACTTTAGAATCAGTTTATAGATATCCACAAATAACTTGCTGGGGTTTCGATTGGGATTGTATTAGATCTCTAAATCAAGTTGGGAAGCAGGGCTTTTCTGAGTATGGCAGGATAGCCAAAATTCTTCTGTGTGATAGAGCGTTTAGTGAGATATTTACATTACTGTTTCCAGAATTTGGTCTTTTTTATTGATCAAAGCTAAACCACAGTACAGATAAAACTCTGCATTGAACAGTAAAAAGAAAACAGCATTGAAGGACACATAAATCAGATCTTACATAATTTCCAAAGCAAGGTGTAATATTTAAAGCAAATGGACATGTGGTCAGTTGAGTCTTGGTTTTTCTGAAGAAACACAAAATCTTAAGGGAAGATTTGGGTGACAGTAGATGAATGCCTTCAAAGCTCACAGCACGATTAATTGTTTCTCCACTGGCTATTTTGTTGTACACAGACAACTTTGCTAATGTGATAAAGCAAAAAAGCATATGCCTGTTTTAGAAAGAAGCAGTAGATACGTCACTCAAAGGACCTGTTTGCTACAAAAATTGAATGATATCACTACCAGCCCCATTCACAGGGCATTGCAATACCATCTCTTAAATTCATGTTTTTCACATATTATATATGTGGATATTCAAATTATTTTACTAATCTGATTTCAAATTGAGAGATTACGAGTGAAAGCATATAGAGTAGTGGTGCACAAATGAGTCCAAAATTGTGTTATAGATTATCTTATATTAAATTCTCAGTGGGGTTTTTTATTCAACTGATTTGAGTAATCAAACAGTGGCCTCTCTCTTCCTGCCATGGCAAGTTCTAAACGTTTTTCTCTGGCTGTTTCATTCTAAATTCCTCAGGCTTTGATGAAAGGAACTTTCATCTTAGGTCCAACATTATGAAATTTTAGAGAGAAATCTTATAGTTGTTTCTTGTGATGACACTGAAAAAAAAATTATCAGTGATTAAATCATTACCACCTCCTTGTATCAGTCTTCCTATTTTAATGTCTAATATGTTACAGTTATATTCTGTTTGAAGTTTATAAAAACCTACTTTCAGTGACATTTATGAGCAAAGATGCTGCTTTCTTAAATTCACTAGCTATTTATTTTGTTACACCTCATGGCACTGTGAAAAAATAAACTGCTTTATCATTGTAGGCAAACTACTATTTTCCACTTTCAAAGGAAACTAGGTTTTACTTAATTAGCATGGCTTTTTGTTCTCTATTAGTTTGGGGGATAATAAAATGCACACAATAAATTATCTTTTATAAGGTCATTTATTTGAAGTTCTATAAAGAACATGTGGAGGTGAGTGACTACCTTGGAAATGCATCTGTGTAGGGACTGTTCTTCCTTCAGGCTCCTGTCTGTTGCTGACCATTGCAGCTTGGATACTTCTCACTTATTTCCTTGGCACCTTCTCAATACAATAACTTACTAACTTTACCCTTTAATAATATTTTAGGCATAAAAATATTCCTTATGAGTCTCAGAGGACCCTTATAAATATAACTTGAATACTGAATATCTTTATTTTCAGTACATAAATATTGTGGGTTTTTCTGAGTAAGAACAAAGAAATCAGTTAAAACCTATAAGGTCATCAGATTATCATTAGTTTTCTCACTTTTCAGCTGATAGTCAAAACCAAACTAGTCACCAATATTACAGTATGGGTGACATATATTAGAAAACTTGGTTAAGTAAAGGAAGGAGAAGATGTATTCATTCATGCATTCTTTCATTTCAGGTTTAAATGTTTATTTTTCTCATGTGTCTCTGGCACCATGCTAGGTGCTGGTGAGACATGAATGGGGTAACACTAATGTCTCATTAAGGCACTGGCACAATTGGGGCCAATAGCTTGATGTTATAGATGTAGGGTAAGTAAGTGCTATGAAATTGTAGCTGTGCTAGAAAACTCCTGAGGCTATGAGAGTACTTAATCAGGGAATCTGACCTAAAGTGAGAAGCAAAGACTGAGGAAATGTTATTTGAGTTTAGGACTTATGGAATAGGATATACTTGTGAAGACAGGGCAGCAGGAGGACAGTAGTGGTGGTGGTGGACTGTTCAAGTAGAGTGAAAGGATATGAAAAAGCCCTATGAGAGTAACTGAAAGCAAGGATAGAGTAATGTGAGATGAGTTTGAAAAACTGTGATAACAATGGGAAGGTGTCATGACAAAGTATAGGATTTCCATATTTGAAAGTTCACACTGTCTGTAGATTGAGAAGTGCCTACAGGGAGGCTAGAGAAGATTCAAGATTTCAGAGGCCTGGAAATGTGGGAAGTGACAAACTAAAGAGGTGACAGTTGAGATGAAAAGAAGTAGATTGACTCCAGATCATGCAAAGAATGCAAGTCAACATACCTGAGGATGGACTAGACAGGGGATTTTGGAAGGGAGGTTTGTAGCTGATGTGACCAGATGATTTATGACCCAACACTCTGAGAAGCAGAACATTGCAGAAGGGCCAGTTTTTCTGTTTGGCAAAATTGGGTAATTAGGTTACTAGTGGATGATGGGCTAGGTGCTTGGAATCTGTCAGGTATCCATATAATTTTCATTTTCCAAGTCGAAGCTTTCATTTCGACAATAGCATCTCTTATCATTACCCAGACTGTTTCCTGGTAATACTCTGACCGTAAAGGAAACTCATTCACCTTTCTTGGTATTTTTAGAATTGCTCAAAAGGTGGCATGTCTCTTTGCAAATCCTGGTAAGGCAGCTCAGTAAATATCACGTCCACAGGCGTAAATGAAGCCTGTGGAACAAGATGTTGCCCTAGACTACAAAAGCAGATAATGTCAAAACTGGACTGGAAGTTGAGGTTTCCTGTTTTCCAGTAACAGGCTTAGATGACTCATTAGGCTTGAATGAGATGCTTTGAACTGGGGTGACTGCAGAGATTTTCTTCTCTGCATGTTGAAGTGGGAAGCACTTCTTTGGCTTTTTGCTTATCTTTCATGCTGTATAAATCTCCAGATGTCCAACACTGGGAAGAAAACTATGACTCTATCTTTTGGAAAAAAAAAAAAAGTTCTGTATGAGACAAATACGAAGAATTACTTATGGTTAATAAACATATGAAAAACCCCTTTATTAAATAGGTTTAAAATATTATGATTGGAATTAGCCTTCATAACCAGTATTTGGGGACTTGGTGAAGTAAATTTTATTTGCATGTTGGAACACTCAGCAGCACTAAAATGTTCAATAGATGAATAATATAAATGAGAAAGTGTTCATATTTTTAGTTATAAATGTTTCATCCTACTTTAAAAAATTTGTATTTCTTTTAGATATATTACTATGGCATTCACAATATACACAAAGAACCAAAGCTGAAATATTTACAACAAAGTGTTAATAGTTCTGCATATATTAGAATATGGATGATTTTTGTTATTCTTTTTCATATCTAGATTTTTCATATTTTCTGTAATAAATACATTCTCTTTTTGTCATAGAATAAAGTTATAGAAAATGAGAGATCCAATTCATCTGTCACATTGGAAGATATATATTTTTTGTTGTTTCTTTTTTTATTTTTTAATGATTTTTATTTTTTCCATTGTAGTTGGTTTACAGTGTTCTGTCACTTTCTACTGTACAGCACATTGACACAGTCACACATATATATACACATTCTTTTTCTCACATTATCCTCCATCACGTTCTATGACTATATATATATGTATTTTTTTTTTGCCTTTTTGTCATTTTAGGGCCACACATTTGTTATTTTAGGAGCACACCCATGGCGTGTGGAGGTTCCCAGGCTAGGGGTCTAATCAGAGCTATAGCTGCCAGACTATGCCACAGCCGCAGCAACACCGGATCCGAGCTGCGTCTGCAGTCTACACCACAGCTCATGGCAATGCCGGATCCTTAACCCACTGAGCAAGGCCAGGGATTGAACCCGCAACCTCATGGTTCCTAGTCGGATTCGTTTCCGCTGAGCCACAACGGGAGCTCCCCATCACAATATATATCTATCTATCTCTATCTATCTATCTATCCATCTATCTATGTCTTTTTTTTTTTTTTTTGCCTTTTTGCCTTTTCTAGGGCCGCTCCCGCCACATATGGAGGTTCCCAGGCTAGAGGTCTAACAGGAGCTATAGCTGCCGGCCTTTGCCGCAGCCACAGCAACACGGGATCTGAGCCGCGTCTGCAACCTACACCACAGCTCACAGCAACGCCGGATCCTTAACCCACTGAGTAAGGCCAGGGATCGAACCTGCAACCTCATGGTTCCTAGTCGGATTCGGTAACCACCGAGCCACGACGGGAACTCCCAAAATATATTTTTAATTGTAAAATGCTAACAAAATTTCAGGGAAATATATTGCTAAGAGAGTGTAATCTAATATAACCTACCCATATAGAAGGTCCACAACGTACTTCAAGACATTAAAGTGTTTATACTCTGTGACCTATCAATTCCACAAAAAGAGACTTATTCTAAGGAAATAGAGAAGTTTACAAATATTTATTTACATGATCTCTTCGTGTCTTTGTTTACAATAGTAAATGATTAAGATCAACAAAATATCTACAAATACGGGATTGTTTAAACAAATTATATTGCATTTACACAAAAAAGTCATTTAAACTCACACTTTAAGTATTCAATGAAATGGGAAATGCTTATGCTTTATATTTAAGTTGTTAAAAAGCAGGTATGAAATGTTATGTACACTAAAATCTCAATGATGTATAATACCACTTATACATGCATCTGTGGAAATGAAAGGATACACAGAGGCATGTTAGGATTATTTTTCTGAACAGTGAAATTCTATGCAGGAGATTTATGTTTTCTTCTATGTGTTTTTCCACACATTTCTAAATTTCTACAAAGAGCATGCATTAAATTCAACAACAAAATAATACGATTCACCCTGAAAAGATTAGCAGGGAGAATAGAGTTGAGGGTATGTGCAGTGTTTATGGGGATTGCAATGGATTCCTTCAAGAACTGTAGTTTGCGTATAGTGGTAGCTGATCTCTTTTGCTTATTCTCCTTAAAATTTCCTCGGGAACTGTCTACTTCTTCCTTCTTCCCTCTAGAGCTCTTTCAAGATTTTCAGGCATGTGGAAAATCATAACATTTATGTGGTGATAGTATATTCAGTTATTCAGATTCAGATGCAAAAATATTTGTTGAGAACCTGCTATGTGCCAAACACTTTGGGAAAAATCTTTACTTATTTGGGCATCAGGCCTCAAAGAGGCATTTCGGATTTCTACAGGAAGAGCAGAAGATATAGATTTTCAAGACTGAAGTTTGAATCTAGAGTTTACCACCAATTAGCTTTATAAATTGAACAAGTCACATTCTTCTGAGCCCTTATATTCATTCACTTATTCGTTCAACAAATACTGACGAAATCTGACAGGCACTATCTTCCAGGCTCCAGGGTAGACCAGTGAACAAAGTAAAGTCACTCTTTTCATCCTACTAGATTGAAACTGACAACATATAAATGCATAAAAATGTACTAGCTAGAGGTAAACATTTTGGTGAAAACGGAAACTAGCAAGGGGATAGGGAGGGCTGGAGGGCAAGGTAGAAATTGGTTGCTGTTTTATAAAGAACTGCCAAAGACAAACCAATAAAGTGTCATTTGAGAAAATCTTGAAGAATAGGAAAGACAATAATAATAAATGCCTTCCCTCCCTCATGGGTTTGCTAAGGCTATGTGAAAGGGCTTTGCAGGTGTAGAAGGGAACCTTCAATGTCATGCAGCTATAGTTCTGTGAAATTCCGTTGCCCTTGGTAAAAGGAGACCTGGGTTGATGTCCCTTGATTGAGGGGCATTCTCCCTTTGGAGTTGAAGTAGACATTATAAATAGACGGAATGATAAAAATACAGTCTCTTCCAGGAGCAGAATGGTCAGATGATTTATTTCCCTTCTGCTTAAATAGAAGTAATGAAATACATATTACAGCATTCCCTGGAGAGAGCTTTGCATTTTGCATCAAATCCCTTCACATCTCTTCTTTTTTAACCACAGAGATTCCCCCGAAAGTTAAAAATGGCAAAACAAAAAATCCCCACACAATCTAACAGTTTACTGGTATCAGTTAGTTCATCTGATATCATTGTGTCACACATCAATTGTCTCTCTCCCCCTCCCTTAATATCTCCGATAAATTCAATCCACTTTAATCTCTCCTAGATAGGTCTCTGTGGATTTGTCTATTTTCTCATATAGCACAGACACCCTGGGATGACTTTTAAATCATAAGTAAGGAAAATAAATTTTCTTTGAGCGGTTACACATAAATGTTGATACTTCCTTATTCAGCCCAGGTGTTGGAGTGGTGGCCACACTGTGCCAGCTTCCTCAGGGTTGAGTCCCTGGGTCTTGTGCTTTTCCTCAAGTGTTGGTGAGGCTCGAGTGAGGTGGAATATGAGAGTGCGTGATGCCTGGTGCTGGCTGCAGACCCACTCAAAGCCCTGGGGCTAGCCGTTCATGCAGGTGTGCCTCTTACTGTCTGTGGGTCTGCAGTTATAAAAAGGAAGCTGTAAAATAGGTCAGTGGGAAGATGAGCTAAGAATGAAATGCAGATTTTTGAACTCAAAGATATCTTCTTTTTAGGATCCTTTTTTTTTTTTGGCTTTAACAAATACTATTGCATCGCTTGTAATGAATATATAGAGTGCCTTGTTCTAGTGTATGCTCAAAAATTTTTTTAAATTGAAGAGTGAAGGAAGGAAGAATTAAGGAAGAGAGAACAGAGAAGGAAGGAAAGGTTGCTGTCGTAATACATAACACTGTAGGACATAAAACATTATTAATATAGACTTTTTAAAAAGGATGCTAATTACTTAATGCTTCCCTGTTTTTGTCAATAGAGACAATAAAAACGAATGCTCTAGTTAGGGCAAATAGTCAAATAGTTTATAAAATACTGACCACTCCTTCTTTTATGCCCTGCATTGATATCATTTATATAACCTAGTCTCTGAGGCTTTTTATATTTGTTACTTACATGTAGTTGCAGTTGTATTCATCTCTGCAGCCATATGGTCAACATAACATCTGGCTGAAAGTATTGAATATTTTTTTTTTGCTATGAATTTGTTAATGTAATCAAACCTGAGGATTTTTCTTTGGAGAGGCAGCACAATGTTAAGAGATGAATTCTGGAGCCAGACTGTAGTTTGAACCCTGGCTCTTACACTTACTACCTGTGTGACCTTCAACTTGTTACTTGACCTTTTTCTGTGGCTCAGATTTCCTATGTCTAAACTGAGAGTAATAATATTGCCAATGGCAAATGGTTGTTGTGATTAAATGAATTATGTGTATAAAATATTTAGAAAAGTGTTTAGCATATAGAATAACATCTGTTATCATTTAATTAGAAATTAAGTCCATACTCTGAAGCAGAATCCTATACAGTTACTTATTTTGTTAAATGTGGACTGAATAATATTAATAGCGTACACTGGGTGCTGCTATCAACTGAATTTTCTCATCGTTGAGAAATTGGTGAACATCATTATCCAGCAGCAACAATGGCATTATTTCCATTCTCATCTAGAACATTTATGTTGTCCTAGTCCAATTGATCTTCCTCTGTGTGTGCTACACTCTTCTGGGACAGGAATGTTTCAGGACTAAGTGTTTGTCACTGCTTCTGCAGATGCTCCAAGTTCATTGTCAGTCCAATGCTTATCAATTGCTAAGGCAACTTTATGTTCTGCAAAATACATGCCCTTGTCTTTTTTTAAAACTTAATCTGGGTGGAGTTTGTGTTGTGGCCCAGTGGTAGCGAACCCAGCTAGTATCTATGAAGACGCGGGTTTGATCCCTGGCCTTGCTCAGTGGGTTAAGGAGCTGGTGTTGCCATGAGCTGTAGTGTAGGCTGCAGACGCGACTAGGATCTGGCGTTGCTGTGGCTGTGGCGTAGACCGGCAGGTACAGTTCCGATTCAACCCCTAGCCTGGAAACACATGCTGCGGGTGCAGCTCTGAAAAGGCAAAAGTAATCTGAAAATGTTTTCACTTCTTTTCTACCGTGAGTGTTTCTTTGTGTTAATGTCCCTCCCTGCTGCTTTCACAACAATGAGAAGGGCAACCGGATGCATTGCCTTCGCGGAGGATGATGAGGTTTTGACTGGATAATGAACTGAAAAAGAGATCTTTCATTGCTTAGCACTATGGCATTTTTAAATGCCACCAGACTGCACTTTATCTGCAGCAGCTTACCTTATTTTTAGCCACTTGGCAATGGATAGTTTTAGACCACATAGTGATTGGGGCATAGGACAATTTAATGAGCGTTGTTTACCTGGGTGGGCACCCTGAGGGTGTGAACCAAAACTGAATCACTTTATCACTGCTCGGGTCTAGCAGAGGGTTTGCACTAGTGTATTGAATTGAGGGAGTGACATAACATGAAAGAACATACGGGTTAAGGAGCCAAACCGATATATGGATTTGGCTCAGTATCATCAACAGAAATAGATCAGATGCAAGGGCTCTGAGATGGGTGAAGGTGAATTGGAACATATCAGAAATCAGTCTCTCAAACTGGTTTCCAGCCTCTTAGGGGAAAAGTGACATGCTTGTTTCTCATATGATTCTTGCTACCATGGCGAACAGGTGTTCCCAGTTTCAAAGGTCTTGTGTGCATGGCAGTAGCTCTCAAGGTTTTCATTCACCTTTATCAAGTCTTCTACCGTCTCTTTCACTGTCTCTCCCAGACTCCTTATAGCCGTGTCTCAACTGTGGCGGCTCTTATTTTTCTTGGAGAGTTAGACTGCATGAGAGGTAAAAGCATGAGCTTTTATAGTTAAGACAGACTTGGATTTGTCCAGGTTCTTGGTGTGGCGTTCTATGGATATGAAGGAAATTGAGAAAGACCTCCTTTCAGCATCAATACATTTATCTAAAAATTATGTTAGCAATAGAACAGAGGGTGTTTATTATTAAAGAAAATTGGAAAGAAAAAAAAAGGTGAATCCACTTAAAAGGAGGACCTAATTTCATAATAAATAATAAATATGTTTTAAGATTTGTCTTGAAAATACAGTTATGCAGATAAATGTATTTCATCTAATAGGAAATGTTATAATTTCAGCTGTATGTTACTACTGTGGAGTAAGCTGGGAAGAATGTTTGGGGACCAATTTTATAGGTGAGTTATAAGTGAGCATTTTGTATTATCAAAGCCTTTCCTGCTCAATGTGACCTTGTAAATGTAGGGACCTTGTAAATGTAGGCAATAAATTTTCACATAAAAATACTCACCTAAGGTTATTGTGTGGATAAGCTAATATGCCTGAAACATATTTGCCAGTGTGTTAATAAGTGAAAGTCAGTGTGTAATAATAAGCCTGCATCTCCTCTGGATCCCAAGACAATTATCCACCTAAGGAAGAAGATGGCTTTCAAGTATGTGCGTTTTTAGGGCTTTAGAAATTGTGTTTAGCTATTCTTTGAAAAACTGTTGTTTATGAAAATGTTTGGATTTATTCATCAGCGTTAGTAAAAAAACCACTAACTCATTACTGGAGCTGTTCCTTGGTGGTCCCTGCCCCTGGTCCCTCCTCCTCCTTTAAGGACCTGATCCCTTCCTCTGTCCTTTCCTAAGGAAAAGGGTTCAGGCACATGGGTCTCTCTCAGAAAATGCAGGGTAGGATTGGAAATTATGATTGTTCTCTGAGTCAGTGGCAGAAATCTGGTGAAAATATGTTCTACCTGCTTGCTGAAACTTGATGGGGTATGCGGAAAAAATGTGAGCCTGGCAACTGGCTTGTTTTCAGACTGTCGCCTGGCTTTATGGAGCAGGCACATCATTTCTTTCTTAATTCAGGTATTTAATTATAATCCCTTACTTGACCTGTGCTTTTCTTCAGGTTCTGTTAGAGTTAGTACCAGTGGGTTTACTGTAATTGATTGCATGCACTGGCAAGGAACCCTTAAAAAATAACTGGTGCAAATAATTAGGGTTTTATTTCTTCTTTGGTGGTTAGCCAGGCAAATGTGCAGATAAATTGGGTTCTCCCTCATGTGTTCACACACACAGACACGATGTGAGGGAAAATATGCCAATTTCTAGACCCTCTTCTTAGGGAGTGAAAAATTGTATTTTAAGACTAAAATGATCCAGGCAGCAAAATGGATACTTTAATATTTAAATATTTTCTTATATTTACATGTATGAAGAACTGGTCTGAAGTTGTATACTAAAAGAATTGTGTAAAGGAATAAAATATTGCAGTATGAGGAAAACCCTATCCTTTCTCTTCCCCTTCATGTTAGAGTTAACTGTTCCTGAAGTCAGTGCGTTTAACGTCCACGGTGCTTTTGCACATTTTTACATACCTGTGTATCCATAGTCAACATACTCTAAGTGCATGTTTTAAAAGTTTAATAAATTTCATCATAATCTATAACTTCTTTTGCAGTTTGCTTATCACTCAGCTTATATTTAAAAATTTTATCAATATTGATACACTTAGTACCTCATTCATTGATTTTAACTGCTTCATAACTTTGCACTGTGTGAAACCATTGTTATAAGAGAACTTCAATTTATTGAGTGCCTCCAGTTGTCAGATATTCTGATAAACAAATAGTGTGTGATTTTTGCCCCAGGTTAAACCTTAATTTGATGATGTTTTACTAATTTAGAAATGAGAAGTTTGTATTTTCCTGCCCAGCGAAACCCAACATTTCTGAGCTCACTATATGTTCTCTCAGTTCTGTATGCAAACCAGTCAGTTCTTTGCTGAGCGGGTTTCCTTCTTATAGCACTTTGGCAAATTTGCTACCAGAAGCCTACTCGTTCTTCTAATATTTTAGTTGAAAGTCTGCTTGACTAGGTTCACAAGTTTATTAGGTATATGTTCTGTCTCCAGGTTAACAAAGGCAACATTTTTTACCAAGTATTTTACCTCCTCATGGAATGGCTCCCTATTTTTCTAGTCTCCTATAATAGTTTATTGCCATTCACCACCTAATCTGAAAGCCAGAGCTCCATATATTGGGTTTTGAAACAGTAATACCTTAATTCTAGGTACCAATTTCTTTATCATTTATCTTTTGCCAAATAATGCCTAATAAAACATCATGATACTCGGTGTCTCGTAGCAATCATCAGTGTTTTTGCTTTTACATTAGATGTTCACAGCTGGAGACTGACTGCTCTAGGCTGGGCTTATCGGGGCTGAATCCTGGTCTGCCCCACATGCCTTTTCTGTTCCTCGGGCAAAAGGCTACTTGCGGCTGGACTTATTATTGGTAATCACATAAGCTCAAGAGGGAAAAGTCAGTAACACAAGCATACTCCAAACTTCTGCTTGCATCTTGTCTACTAACATCTCATCGCTTAAAGTCTAAGGTCAACAGGGCAGGGAAGGGTACTGAGTCTATGGCAAAGAATGTAGAGAGAGAGGAATAAAAAATTAAGAAAAAAAATTATTATATAATACTATCTCGTCTAAAATGTATTTTATTGAATAATTGATTTGGTATTGTGTTAATATTAATACAATATTAATAAATATTTATGTTATTAACACAATATTAATATTATATTTTTTCTACTGAAGAGCAGTGATTCAGAATATATATATATATAATCTTTTTCATTGTGGTTTATCATAGGATATTGAATATGGTTGCCTGTGATATACAATAGGATCTCGTTTATCCATCCTGTATATGATAGTTTCCATGTGCTAGTTCCAAACTCCCAATCCATCACCTCCCCCGTACCCCTTCCCCCTTGGTGACCACAAATCTGTTTTCTATGTCTGTGAGTACTCCTGTTTCGTACATAATTTTCTTTGTGTCATATTTTAGATTCCGCAGATGTGATATCATATGTTTGTCTTTCTCCTTCTGACTTACTTCATTTAGTAAGATAATCTCTAGCTCCATCCATGTTGCTGCAGATGGCATTATTCCATTCTTTTTAATGTCTGAGTAGCATTCAACTGTATATATGTACCATATCTTCTTTATCTATTCGTCTCTCAGTGAACATTTAGGTTGTTTCTATGTCTCGGCTATTGTGAATAACACTGTAATGAACATAGGGGTTGTGTGTATCTTTTTTTTTTTTTTTTGGTATGCACCCATGGCAAATGGAAGTTCCCAGGCTAGGGGTGAAATTGGAGCTGTAGCTGCTGGCCTGCATCACAGCCACAGCAATGTGGGATCCGAGCCACATCTATGACCTACACCACAGCTCACGGCAATGCCGGATCCTTAACCCACAGAGCGAGGCAAGGGATTGAACCCACATTGTCATGGATACTAGTTGGATTTGTTTCTGCTGAGCCATGATGGGAACTCCTTGCATGTACCTTTTCTGAATTATAGTTTTGTCTGGATATATGCCCAGAAGTGGGATTGCTGGATCCTATGGCAGCTCTATTTTTAGCTTTTTGAGGAACCTCCATACTGTTTTCCATAGTGGCTGCTCCAATTTACATTCCCACCAACAGTACATGAGGGTTGCCTTTTCTACCATCCTCTCCAGCATTGGTTATTTGTAGACTTTTTAATGGTGGCTATTCTGACTAGTGTTAGGTCATACCTCACCATAGTTTTAAAGGAATATTTTAATTGTATCAATTGCCTCCCATGTGCTAGACACTGCTATAGTGCTCGACACACATACTCTTCCCTAATTCTCATTTGTTCATCATGAGAAATGTGGTGTTAGCTCTGCTTTACAAATGAGAAAGCTAAGACTCAAAAGAGTTAACCAAATTTTAGGACGTAACAAAGCCAGGAATTTTAGGTCTCCAGGAATTTAGCTCTTTCTTCCAAATATCATACAACTGCAATTATAGTTTTCCAAAATTTTAACATAAAAATTATGTAGAGATAGCCATATAATTTTAAATAAATAGTACTATGAGTCAGTATTATATGTCCTTCATAACTAGTTTATCCTCACTACTTGTGAGAATCAGAGGAGACAGGCATCATTATGCACTTGGGGCAAAAAGAAAATAATGACAGAAAAGGCAAATGGACCAAGCTTGCAGTCAGAATAAGAAGTGCAATTTTCATTTTCTCTTGTTTTTAAACATGCCAGTCTTTTCTTTAAAACTTAAGTGGAAAAATATATAAACAGATTATATTGATGAAACTGAGGTGAAGGCAGTTGATAAATAACTGTCATCTCTGTTTACAAAACAGTCTTCAGGGATAAAAACTGGGAAAAATCTTGGGCCCCCAATGTCTTCTTTGATAGGAAAGGCAATGATTAGTGACATGTAAACACGAAAGCACAAGGCATGCTTATGAAATGAAGCATTGGGTACTTAGAGAAAACCAATCAGAGGGTCTAATTAGATTAACTAAGTACAGTTGACCCTTAAAACAAGGCTGGGATTAGAGGTTCCAATACTTCCCCCCCCCAATACTCAAATATCTCTGTATAATTTATAGTTGACCCTCTATGCCTGTGGTTCTGAATTCACAGATTCAACCAACCACAGATCGTGTCGTACTGTATTATTTATCATTTGAAAAAAATCTCTGTGTAAGTGAATGAAGCATATCAAACCTTTCGTTCAAGGGTCAACTCTGTACCATGCTGGCTGCATATTGTCACATGTATTCTGGTGGAGGAGGTCATTTAAAATATCATATTACCTAGAGATCTTTCAGATTGATTTCACATGCTGCAGAACTCCTGACAGTATGCATCCTGGCTAAACCAGTAGACTTCTAAATAGATATCTGTATACCTGTCTTTTTCTTGAAAAATCAGGATCCAAACTTAGTTGGCCTGAACTGTGCTGTACTATAGGATTAGCTCCCGTAATATCAGTGAATATCAAAATGTCAGGATCAGTATTAAAATTGTTACGACTTTTGGAGTTCCCGTCGTGGCTCAGTGGTTAATGAATCCGACTAAGAACCATGAGGTTGCAGGTTCGATCCCTGGCCTTGCTCAGTGGGTTAAGGATCCGGCGTTGCTGTGAGCCGTGGTGTAGATTGCAGACGCGGCTCGGATCCCGCGTTGCTGTGGCTGTGGTGAAGGCCGGCAGCTACAGCTCCTGTTAGACCCCTAGCCTGGGAACCTCCATATGCCTTGGGTGCGGCCCTAGATAAGGCAAAAAGACAAAAAAAAAAATTGTTCTGACTTTTGAGGAAATGGTAGAGTTACAGGGAAAAAGAACTCCTGAGAAATTAAAAAAAAAAAACACCTTACCATGTATTTTCACAATTATATATTTTACCCCAATGAGAGTTTTTTTTCCCCCTGAGGAGAGAGAAAAGTGCATAGGATGGAGCTCCCACTGTGGTGCAGCGGGATTGGTGGCCTCTTGGGAGCTGCTGGGACGTGGGTTTGATCCCCACCTGGCACAGTGGGTTAGGGATCCAGAGTTGCTGCATCTACAGCTTAGGTATTGACTGTGGCTCTGATCCCTGACCCAGGAGCTCCATATGCTGCGGGGCAGCTAAAAATGACCAAAAAAAAAAAAAATGTGTAGGAAAATCATAGAAATTTAACACAAAGCCTAGAAAAAATGAGGGATATTTCTTTATATTTTCTTGATAAACAGAATATGAGACAGAAGGAATGAGAAAAGTCAGCGCAAGCTATGTCATAACTGTCAATGATACATTGGAGTAGAGGAAAAGAAACCAGAGAAGATTGAAATCTATTTTGGGGGAGATAGAGACGGAATGGGATGAGGTAGGAAAAGATTAGGAAAAAGTCAGCTTCAGTCTTTGGTTCATCAATTTGTTTTATAAAGGCAGACACTGTTATTACCTGAGATGTGAAGCAGCTAACATACTTCATTTTACTTCATTCTGTCTCTTTAAAAAAGGGGCAGAGAGATTATATAAAAAGACAGGAATGCTCTGGTGGCTCAGTGGGTTAAGGATCTGGTGTTGTCACCGCTGTGGCTCTGGTTACTGCTGTGGCACAGGTTCAATCCCTGACCCTAAAATTTCCACATCCCATGGACACAGCAAACAAACAAGCAAACAAAACAAAACAAAAAACTAGGGCGGGGGCAATAACCATTGCTACCACAGATGACTTTTCAGTGTAAGTATTGTCCTAATGTCCAACCAGCTATACCATTCCTTAAACCCTGACGTGATGTTGCCCAGCTTTATTCTAATCACTTAGGAGGTTGCTCTGTACTGTCTCCAGCAGAGTCCTAATTTTCTCAGCACCATCTATTCTGGGCCAGTCAGGAGATAAAGTACATGAGGACTGATTCTGAGCCTACTATGAACCACAGAGCAAATTATCCCCATTTGAACCATTTTCTTTATATAATGCAACCGGGTGAATTTCCCATGCCTTTAAAGCTTTAAAACACTTTAAATGTCACATTAACTCCTTTTAATAATATCATATATTAGGAGATTACTCATTCTACATAATACCATCATTATTAAAAGTTGCTCATAGATCCTGTGATTTTTTTTTATTTTTTTTTTGCCTGTACCCATGGGCATATGGAAGTTCCTGGGCCAGGGATTGAATCTGAGCCTCAGCTGTGACCTACACAACAGCTCAGGCAATGCTGAATCCTTAGCCCTGCAGGCAAGGATTAAAACCTGCACCTCATCAGCACCCTGAGCCACTGCAGAGACAATGTCGGATCCTTAACCGGCTGGCCACAGCGGGAATTTTCAGATCCTGTGATTAAACTAAACCATCAAAGAATCACATAGATGCTTCTTAGTCAATAACCGTCCTTTCCCATCACCTTATTGTTTTTGTTGAAATGTAATTTGACTAGACACATATCTGTATCTGGAAACATTATAAGAAAAAGGATTGTGAAAACTAACTTGTCATTGTGCTGTAAGATGTTGTCTATAACATTACACTGTTGTTCTCAAAATAATCCACGGAAGAAATTCAGTTTCATTAAGAGAAAAGGGTGTAGCTTTCATTTACACCAAGTATGTATTTTCTTTATAAACAACTGCCAATTTTATAAAACATTGATCCCTTGATACTGGTTGCTTATACAAGATTTAGGGCATGCAGTTGCAATTTGTTTATTTTTTTAAGTTGATATGAGTTTTATTTTTTCCATTATAGTTGATTTACAGTGTTCTGTCAATTTCTGCTGTACAGCAAAGTGACCCAGTCATATACGCACATATATATGTATATATATATGTGTGTGTGTGTGTGTGTGTGTATATATATATATATATATATTCTTTTTTTCACATTACCTCCCATCATGTTCCCTCACAAGTGACTAGAGAAACTCCCCTGTGCTGTACAGCAGGATCTCATTGCTTATCCACTCCAAATGCAATAGTTTATGTCTATTAACCCCAAACTCCCAGTCCATCCCTCTCCTTCCCCCTCACCCTTGGCAACTCTAAGTCTGTTCTCCAAGTCCATGAGTTTCTTTTCTGTGTATAGGTTCATTTGTGGCATATATTAGATTCCAGATGTAAGTGATATCATATGGTATTTGTTTTTCTCTTTCTAACTTACTTCACTTAGTATGAGAGTCTGTAGTTCCGTCCATATTACTGCAAATGGCATTATTTTGTTCTTTTATATGGCTGAGTAGTATTCCATTGTGTATATATACCACATCCTTATTCCAGTCATCTGCTGATGGACATTTAGGTTGTTTCCATGTCTTGGCTATTGTGAATAGTGCTGCAGTAAACATACAGGTGCATGTATCTTTTTCTTTTCCTTTTTTTTTGTCTTTTCTAGGGCCGCACTCATGGCATATGGAGGTTCTCAGGCTAGGGGTCGAATTGGAGCTTCCCCTCTAGCCTGTGCCACAGCCACAGCAACGTGTGATCCGAGCCACGTCTGGAATCTACACCACAACTCACGGCAACACCGGATCCTTAACCCACTGAGCAAGGCCAGGGATTGAACCCGCAATCTCGTGGTTCTTAGTCAGATTCGTTAACCACTGAACCATGACGGGAACTCCTGTATCTTTTTCAAGGAAATTTTTGTCTGATGTATGCCCAAGAGTGGGATTTCCTGGTCGTATGGTAGTTCTATATTTAGTTTTCTGAGGTACTTCTATACTGTTTTCCATTGTGGTTGTACCAATTTATATTTCCACCAACAGTATAGAAGGGTAACCTTTTCTCCACACCCTCTCCAGCATTTGTTATCTGTTGACTTGTTAATGATGGCCATCCTGACTGGTGTGAGGTGTTTTTGTAATAATTAATGATACTGAGCTTTTTTTTTTTTTTCATGTGCTTTTTGGCCATCTGTGTATCTTCTTTGGAGAAATGTCTATTCAGGTCTTTTGCCCATTTTTTGATTGGGTTGTTGGCTTTTTTGCTGTTGAGTTGTGTAAGTTGTTTGTATATTTTAGAGATTAAGCCCTTGTCAGTTACATCATTTGAAACTATTTTCTTCCATTCCGTAAAATTGTCACTTTATGCAGATGACATGATACTATATATAGAAAACCCTAAGGACTCCATGCAGAAACTACTTGAACTGATCAAGAATTCAGCATAGTAGCAGGTTATGAGATTAACATTCAGAAATTGGTGGCATTTCTGTATACTAACAATGAAATATTAGAAAAGGGATATAAAAATACAATCCCTTTTAAAATTGCACCCAAAAATTAACTACCTAGGAATAAACCTGACCAAGGAGGTGAAAGACTTATATGCTGAAAACTATGAAGCATTAATCAAGGAAATTAAAGAAGATTCAAAGAAATAGAAAGATATTCCATGCTCCTGGTTGGAACAATTAATAACGTAAAAATGGCCATACTACCCAAAGCAATCTACAGATTCAATGCAATTCCTACCAAATTTCCCATGACATTTTTCACAGAACTATGGCAGACAATCCAAAAATTTATATGGAACCATAAAGGACCCAAATTTCCAAAGCAATCCTGAGGAACAAAAACCAAGCAGGCATAACTTTCCCAGACTTCAGGCAATATTGCAAAGCTACAGTAATCAAGACAGTGTGGTACTGGTACCAAAACAGACATACAGACCAATGAAACAGAATAGATAACCCAGAAATAAACCCAGACATCTACAGTCAATTAATCTTTGACGAAGGGGGCAAGAATATAAAATGGGAAAAAGACAGTCTTTTCAGCAAGTGATTCTGGGAAAACTGGACAGCCACATGTAAATCAGTGAGCCTGGAACACATCCTCACAACCATACACAAAAATAAATTCAAAATAGCTTAAGGACTTAAATGTAAGACAAGATACCATCAGACTCCTAGAAGAGAACATAGGCAAAACATTCTCTGACATCAACCATACAAATGTTTTCTTAGGTCAGTCTCCCAAGGCAATTTGTATACTAATTTCCTCCATACTTCATTTTGTTTTCCTTCCCTCTCACCTCAGCTTTATTGCTTTTATTTATTTTGCTTTGCTATATTTTTAATCTGTAAAACATGTCTTAGTTTAAACCCTTCCTAAAACTAAGATAAAAATTAACTTTATGACTGAAAAATATTAGTTACTGTAGAAGAAAAATAGTCACTGAGAGATTAATTTCCTTGATCTTGAGCATATGCAGCTCACTTGAGCAGGAGTGAATAAAGTTCACCAGGGCACTGTTTTGCAGGATCTGCTGCTTGTCTGGTTTGCATAGCCTGGATGTCAGAATCTTTTTTTCTGATTCTCAGTTGACTTAAGTTGTGTAACATGTTCACATCCATGTTTAAAATTGCTAGATGTTATTTTTGATAATAAAAATATTAATTGAGATATGTCTGCAGTGTAGAATTAACTCTGTTGTAATTATGTAAATTTTAAGCAAATGTAAACTTTTAGGGAACATGCCAGTAATTACATAGCTTCCAGTATTAATAATTAATGCTTATTAATAATTAATGTGGGAATCCCTCTCACAAGGAATTAGTGAAACTCTTAGTTGAAAGGACCTATTTTATTAGTCAGTAAGAGTGTTTAATTCATCTAAGCATGAAAAAGTATGTGATAATTTTAAGTGTGGTATACATTGTTTCTCTTGGAAAAATAATTTTTGGAGTGTCTGTTCTGAAACAGTATCTTTAGCTGGTTTTAGACAAAATCTGGTTTGTATATTTGTGTTTCTCTGCTGCTGGAAGGATGTATATATTGAGTTATGTGCCTTAAAGCAGATCAAACTCAGGGGTAATTCAGTTTTAATAACCACACACTGCTACCTTTAAAGGAAGAGAAACTTTTACACCTTTTCTGCATCATTGAATTCTTCATCTCATTTTCCGGCCTGAAACCAAAGGCATGAAACTGTATTAATCCAGAGCCGAGAGGCATATTTAAAATAAAGTATTTGAAGCTATCTTAGGGACAGCTTTCCTGAAATTTCCAAGAAGTTAATAT
This sequence comes from Catagonus wagneri, assembly GCA_004024745.2. Taxonomy (NCBI): domain Eukaryota; kingdom Metazoa; phylum Chordata; class Mammalia; order Artiodactyla; family Tayassuidae; genus Catagonus; species Catagonus wagneri. The sequence continues at coordinate 8,678,271 of PVHT020000886.1, read as the reverse complement.
TGCAATCAGAGTAGCTGACAGGCAATTATGTAAATCCTATTCTATGTATTGCAAAGAATTTGTGGATTCTAGCTTTATTGAGTCCTTTTGTTTTTGTAATGCCTGACCTTTGAAAAAACATTAATCTTAACAGTTCGTGATAAATTCTATGACTCTTATTTATAATATTTTAGATATTTCTGATGTTTGAGGCCTCTAATCATTGACTCCACTTCTCTTGTTGGTCATGACTTTGTGCAAATTATATACCCTAGAAAAATAGATGTTACAGAAGCTATTAAATTACTTTTTTTCTGTGTTTATCTTTTATTCCCAATTTTGCAAAGGCTTCTTTTTTTTGCCTAAATTGTAATTTTGCTCTCTTTTAGAAATAAAGTATTTTTCTCTAAATTCCAGATTATAAGAAGCAAACTTTGATATTTGCATACCGGTGAGCTGTAGGAAAGCATAACAGTTTTTCATGTATCTAATATGTCTATGTTAAATATACCAAACGTAATTTATTTTAACCTATTATTTTTATAGCTTTGTATTAAATATATCTAAATGTTAAATATATCTATATATCCATACATTTGGATGATTACAATGATGATTATCAGAAGATAGGAAGAGAGGTATATTGTTTAGTTGGTAGATATGCTATGCAACATTGTGCCTATATTTAACAATAAAGTATTGTGTACTTAAAAATTTGTCTAGTTAAAAAATTTGTTGTATCTATGGATCCAAATATATGGACCTGTAGAGATCTAGAGATCTCTAGACCTATGGATCTATAGATCTATAGAGATATTTAGATTTAGAGGTCTCTATAGATCTAATTAGATCTAGAGATCTATAGATCTGTGGACCTATAGAGATATTTAACATTATGGAGGTATAGATATATTTAACATTTTAAAGTAAAATTTAAGTGTTCAAGAGCATGTAGTGAAGTATCCCCTCCCTACTTGTGTTCCTCAGTCACCCAGTAGCCCTCTTTACACAACCCCAGTCACAGCTTGCTCAAGTATCTTCCCAGAGGTATTTACTGCACACACAGACATCCACATGTAATTTTCCTCTGTTTTCATAAATATGCTGCAAACTATAGATTTTATTCTTTTTTTTAATTTTTTTTCCATTATAGCTGGTTTACAGATATCTGTCAATTTTCCAACTGCATAACATAGTGAACCCAGTAACACATACATCTATAGATTCATCACAGGTGATTAGACATAGCTCCTGGTGCTATACTGCAGATCTCCTTGCTTTTCCATCCCAAAGGCAATAGTCTACAACTGTTAACCCCAGACTCCCATACCATCCCACTCCCTCCCCCACAGATTTTATTCTTTATCTTGTTTTTATTTCTCATGAAAATGTCTTTAACTTTGTGTGCATGTGCATATTTATAAACAAAGACCTTCTTCATCATTTTTATTGCTGCTACATAGTATTCCCTTAATGAGTATCCCCCAATTTATATAATCAGCCCTCTATTGATGAACATTTTGATTGTTTTGAATCTTCTGCTATTACAAATGATACCTCTGCAAAATTTTGTACATGACATAGCAGTAAGATAATTTCTGTAAGTGGAAAGTAAATTTTAATTGTGGTAGATTTGCAAATTGTTACTTATGAGAATTTTACCAGTTTTCACCACCACTAACAAGGTATAAGAGTATCTTTTTATTCATGCCCTCTCCAACAGTGTGTATTATCAAACTTTTTATTTTTGGCACTCTGCTTAAAAAGTATTTTAAGATATTTCTTTAGATTTGACAGTACTTACACTCTTCACCACATACACACATACATGTATGTGTTTATTTATATATGCATGTATGTGTGTATTTCCACATGTTTATATGAGAAAGAAAAACAGATATTGGTGGAATTTATAGAGTTGAAATTTTCAATCTTTTTTCTTTTTTAAAATGGATTCTGAATTTTGCGTCATACTTAGGCAATAACCTGAGATTATTAAGACAAGTTTCCCATAGTTTCTTCTAACACTTTTATGCTTTATTTTTTCTTTCTTTTTTTTCAACGAATGACATTTTTTTTCATTTGTAATGATTTTTATTTTTTTCCATTATAGCTGGTTTACAGTGTTCTGTCAGTTTTCTACTGTACAGCAAGGTGATGCAGCTACACATACATGTATACATTCTTTTTTCTCACATCATCATGCTCCATCTTCATTGATCCACCTATCATTTATTTTGGTATAAGATGCAATACATAGATCCTAGTTATTTTTGCATGTTGAGATTTCTGTATAAAGTATAGAATACGCTAGTCTAATTGTGGGGAAAAATACCATGACTCCTTTTATTGTAAAAAAGTTAAAATTCTGTATCAATTTAGTGAAATACACATCTTTATAATTTAAATAAGTGTTTTAATCAAGGTATGATATGTTCTAGTTTCTTTGGTATGTTCCAGTAATGTTTTAAGGTTTTACTCAAATAAATCATCCACATTTAATGTAGGTATTTCTTATTTTTGTTGTAATTTTATGGATAAAGTTATTTTTTAAAACCATTAATAATACTTATTTATATATATGGATACTATTGATTCTTTTAACTAATTTTGAACCCAGCTGCCTTTATATACCTTGTTCTCATTCTTCACAAATTTTCAGTTGTTTTCTCTAGATTTTATCGGTAATCATTCACATCTGCTCATAATTTTACTTCGCCAATTTAGTCAGCCCTAGCTTGCTTCTGAAATAAGCATTAAATCTCAATGGCTTAACAAAGTAAAGGGCTATGATACAGACAATGCAATAAGATGGGGTGGGATGGGGTGGGGGGTTCTACCCAAGGAGCAATTCAGGGACATAAGCTTCTTCTGTCTTCTATTTCCGTCATTTTAGGGCAGGGATTGTCAAGACATTTTTCTGTACTGGACCAGACTGTGAATATTTCATGCTTCGATGACTTACAGTCTCTCTCACAACTACTCAACTATTCCTGTGTCTTGAAAGCAGCCATAGACAATACGTAAATGACTAAGCATGGCTGTGCAATAAAACCTAATTTAGAACAACAGGCGGTGGGCCAGCTTTGGCCCATGAACTGGCTTGTCAACTCCTGTTCTTGGGCTTCAGAATTCTACATTGGATTCTCTATATCCTGGTTGCAGATATAGGAAGAGAGAACCAGGATTACTTGGAATGATTTTATTAGATGGACGTTGAATTCATACACTGCTTTGGCTCTATTGGTAGGACTCTTATAGCCTTGTCTATTGGGAAATTTAGTTCATTTATATACCCAAGAAAAGTAAAAAAAAAAAAATGTGATGTTCATCCAGCTAGTTTTTACTATACTTCTGGTTTATAGTGTTTAGAAGAATAATTTATTTATTTTCTATGATTATATTGGTTATCATCACTAGAAAGTATGAAACCATAATGGTGATAATGAAGATCCTTTTAATTGTCCCAGATGTGAATAATCTGCTAGAATTTGTTATTAATCTTGATGATTAATTTTAAGTGTAAGAAAGATGTATGTTATGTTGGGGAAGAACTTATATTCTTTGAATTTGCATTCCACAACAAATTGTTATTCCTATTGTTTATAAAAGGATCTATTTTGGTAAGACCTATGAGCCTTGAATAGTTTTTATATTTTTAAACGGTTGTAAAAATAAACATAGAATGTGCAACAGAGAATGTATGTGGCCCACAAAGCCTAAAATATGTGCTGACTGAACCTTTAGAGGAAAAGTTTGCTGACTTTAGAACAGTGCTGCTCAAAGTGTAGTCTGAGACCAGCAGAATTAGCAACCCTTAGGATTCCAACACTATTAACATTCCTGGACGGTTAATTCCTTGTTGCAGCACTGACCTGTGCATTTTTATTGGTACTGAAAAACCAAACAAGCAAAAAAAGATGTTTAGCAGCATCTCTGGCCTCTACCTACCAGATGTGGTGAGCAACTTCTCACACAGTCCCTGCAAAAAAGTTGTCTACAATTTTTTTGTAGGTTGAGATTTCCTACTTTTTCTGATGTTTAATAAATTATGTTATCTAGAATATCAATCACTTCATCCAGGTTTTAAAATGATTTTCATAAAATTGAGCTAAGTAATTTCTTGTGCATCTCCTTTTCACTATTTATTTTAGCTAATGGTTTATTATTTTGTTACTCTTTCCAGTGATGAATTTTAATAGCTTTATCATTTTTTTCTTGCTTTGCTATTTCAACTTGTATTTTTATGAATTCCTCAGTTGACCTTCCCTGAAGTTTTGTAAAATAAATAAAAATAAACGTTAAATATGCAACAGAGAATGTATGTGGCCCACAAAGATCTTTTTCAAAGTTCTTTGTATATTTACTTAAATTGGTGTTAGCTTAACATGACTATTTAAGGTAGGAGTATTCTTCTAGGCTGTATCAGGTTTCTCCAAAGAGTTTTGCTAGATAATTATTTTAATACTGATATTTTTATGTATATCTAAAAATCTTAGTTTTGATTTCATCTTTTCTGCATGTTTTTGAAGAGAAAGTAAATTTAATTTTTAAAAATTTACAGTTTCTTAGCTCTTTTTTCTGATTTTCTTATTAATTTATTATTTTATTAAATAGTTACCAGAAAATACTATCTATGCTGATTCTCTTCTTGTGGGATATACTGAGAGTTTCATGCAGATGCAGATGGTTTTAGTTTTTAGGTTTTTTTTCCTAGTTCATCTCTCAGTTTCAGCATATAATTGTTTCACCTCCTTTTGCAATTTGTTAGTTTCTTTTATATATTGTTAAGTTTAGCCCATTTGTAATATATTAATATGATTGAAATGATAATCCTATCATGTGCTTTTATTATTAAGCTTTCAGTTTGTATAGGATATTTATTGTTTTAGTATTTGACTTTTCGGACTTGTGGTTCCTTGGATTTGCATGTGTTTCTTCTGATAATGTGGAAAAATTTACTCTTACATGAGGAGATACCTTTAAACTAGCGATTTACATAAAATCCTTAATTATCTATATCTCACACAACTCTCTGTTTACTCCCTAGTTGGGGCAGTGATTATATTGGCATATATCTCTCCCTAGCTTTTCTTTTCCACACTCAATGTAGCTGGCAATGTTGTATGTCTTAACGCACATCTATATGTTATGTTGGTAATAATCTGAAACTTCTCCGACTGATGGGCTTAATTTAAAGTGGTAGAATTTTTCAGCCAGCTCTAAGAGAAAAGTAACTGTACATTAAATTTTTCCAATCTTTTCTCTTTCTTCTCCTGCACATTTTGTTAGACTATTATACTGTCAGGATGTATAACGTTTATAAAACTTCTATAACCTGGCTCCCCACATGTTTTAATTAAATAGATTCAGTATTCCTTTCAAATCATTTTGGTATAGTTTTCCCTTTCTCTTCTGTTTGGCAAAATTATTTCTCATATCACTTCTTCAAGATGAGCTCATAGCAATATTCCTTGGCTTTGCTTGTTCAAAAATGAATGGAAAATCATCAGATCACACTTTATGTCTTTGTGGACTTTGTCACCATTTTTTCTACATTTAAAAAAATATTAAATATTGTGGTGAAGAAAACTGAACTCGGACTGAGTTTTAGCTGCTTAAAAAATGATTTGATCATGCCTGGATATCCAAAGAATTTTCTCTTTATCTGACAAATACAATAATGTAACTAGGATGCTTAGCATTGTGAGATAGTATCAATTCTTCCTTAATTTCTGGAAAGTGTCCTTGTAATTTATATTTTAACATTTTGTGTGTTCCATGTCTATCATTTTACAAAGCCCATTTAACTCTTTTTAAATTTTTTCTTGTGTTTTCTGGTGCATTTGTGTCATAATTTAGTCTGCTCCAACTTTGGCTTTATTTCTCTGTTTTTATGTTTTTCCCACTCTTTTCCTGAACTTTATCAGCCTGCAATTCATCTGTTTTTGCTATTTTTTTTTCACCCTGTGTTCTCTGATCTTTTACATTGCTATGTGCCCATATAAAGATTTGGCTTATATTGCTATTAAAAGCAATGAGAAAATATATATTGGGAGGCAGCAGTTTCTGCCACAAGTAAAGTTTGATGTTCTACTGGGAATTTTTTCTTGTCCTGAACTATGTGTCACATAACTGGAACTGGGAACATGTCTTGTCTGAAGAACTACCATTCTTTTATTAGTAAAAGAAGACAGATGCTTGGGTTGGGACTTATTTTCCTTCATTCTCATGTCTTCAGAATTCTATCTCACTATTTTACATAATAATGGAAACTAAGGTTGGTTATGCAAGTCGTTGAAGGAAATGTAAAAATGAAGCATTCTTAAGGTCTCACTGTGTTTTTATGCCTTTTATATCACTTATATACAGTGAAGATTTAGGATTCCATTTTCTGTTAACAGGAGTGTAGCCCAGCTGCCAAATCTGCATTAATTAATAGCAAATTAATGTCTAATAGCAATGTCCGATAAAATGCTTGCCTCTGCAAGCTCTATTTAGCTTTACAATTGCAATTACCTCGCCCTGTATATTTCTTCATGGCATGAGGATGTCATTTGTAGGTTTTTAAGTGTTTTAGAATATCAGGAGTTAAAATTAGATTTTGTTTTCCCTGGCAAGATAACAGATGTTCTAGGACACTAATTACCCTAGGAAGAGTATCATTTACTTAGAATATATTAGGCTCATTAAAAACTTTTCCTTTTGGTTTTGTTCCAATGGATTGCATTTTTTCTTTTATATGTGTGTTTGGCTCAAGGGGAAAATAATAATGAGCACCCTGTTGTCTAACACCCACCGTTTTCAGCTCCTAGTGCAACCTGGCTATTAAAATGCTTAGTATATGTTCACATATAATGTTACCACACTGACCGTATGGAAATCTTGGCACCTCTATTATTAACAGTTCATCTGATGGCTGTCTGTGTTTTCCTTCGCTTTTCTCGCTGTCTGACTTTTCTTTGGCTGCCTCTCTAAGTCTCTTTTCCTCTTGATGCGCCATTTTTAAGTTATCTGTCAATCTAATAAATTACACACATAGTAAGGAATATGTTTTGTATCTTACTCTTCTGTAGATTATATAATGCTTAGAAAGTTGCCCAATAGAAATAATTTTGTTGAATTAGCACGTAGTCTAGTCCTCCCTTAACAAGTATTTATTCAGAATCTTCTATGAATATAGAAATGTACTACCATGTATTTAAATTGGGCAGTTTCTTAATAGAGTGGGCATCTGTGAGGTCCTAAAATTTTAATGCAGATTGTTCCTTGAACTGACTTCTCAATTTATTGTGCATTATGTGAAATACACAGTTTTTTTTTTTTTTTTTTTTAGCTAAGAAGTTCTAGTAGAGTGATATTTACAGCCATTGACTATCTCACCTATTCTCCTTTTTACCCACCGAGATTCGGGAAACTAGAACAGAATCCTAGATTAAGACCTTAGTTTTTATTTCCTTTTAATGAACGATTATAAATCCATAGTCCATAAGTGCTACTTTTAGAATAGATGCGATTGTTATGTACTTCCTACAGTATCTGGGAGCCTATTTCCTCCTCTCTAAAGACAAGCTCTGAATTTTAGATTGGCTCAGCAACCAAATGCCTCTTGTTCTGCTGCTGTAAATCAACGTAATTTTCTCTTCCCCAGTAAATGTTGCTTTGACACTTGTCATACGTGTGTCCTTAATTGTTTATCCAGCTACATTCTGCAGGAACACTCCAAGATACTGATTACTGTTTTTGATGGTTTCTTCTATTTAAATGACTTGACGTGACACTTGAATGTAATTATGCATCTGATGTTTTGCATGTCATAATTAACATAGTTTAACTGTGTGACAAAATTTCACAAATGCTTTGGTCCTTTTTCGGTCAATGAGTTAATATTATGGACTCGTATCTTTAATAAGCAATAGAGAAATCAAAAATACCTTGTCTCAGTTTTAGCAGTTTTGTTTCAAGAATTTACGAGCTCTATATTCTAAATATTCTGAAGAGTTGGTTCAGTAAATATATCCTGCCTCTAATTGTCAATAATACTGCTCAATTACATTTTGAATTTCAGGCTGGAGGCAAATTGAGATCATAATAATGATCAAATATAAGATTTCCCTGGTTCAGTTTTCTCCTACTTTTCAGGAACTTAAGCGTCTTCAAGTAGGTCTAAGACTGCTATCTGTCTTCAGAAGGTGTCTTCTTTGTGCTCACTGAAGTACTCCCTTTGGCTTCCAAGTCAGTTCTGTCGGTTTCTCCCTCTCATGTTCCTCATGGCTTCACTTCCTACAACTTTTTCTTTCAGATGCCCTCAGGGGCCCCGTGGCTCATACTTGCTTAAGCATCAGCATCACTGATGATATCCAGTGATGCTGGGCTTTACCTGTATTCCCAAGATACTCTCATCCCTAGTGAAGCTACCAATGCCAATTCCTTCTGGTTTTATTCTTTATCATTGCTGCCTTTGTCTTCTATCTCAGGCTTGAGTGCATGAGCCAAAGGCCCTTTCATTGGCAGACCCTTCAGATACTCAGAATTCTTACTGAAAATCGGACTTTGGACTCTTGTCTGTTATCCCTGAAAAAGAAAGTCTTTTCTCCTCTGATTCAAAAAAAGTGTAATCTAACTTTTCCTCCTTCAGGCCTAATCATAGTTCATTTCCACTAGCAAAGAAACTGAACTGAGCCAAGGTTATAGGCCAAAGATCTTTCCCATAAGCTTCCTGTTCTTTACAACCCCGAATTTTGCAAAATGTAAGTTGGGGGGGTTGGGAAGAATGGAAATTTTAGGTTAATTGATATACCACTAGGCAGCCATTCAGCTTCACTGTTTTTTTCTTTTTAAACATGTATTTACCTCAGATGCTCCTCAGTAATAGATTCCAGTATCCATTGTCAGTAGCCATATGTGATAACCACTAACCAGCTACCTGTAGCCCTTCTTGACCCTTGACTTTTCTGAACTGAGATGTACTTTCAGTGTAAAAGACACTCAACATCAAAAACTTTGAACAAAATTGAAAAAAGTATAAAAATGTCAATATTTGCAACATATAATGACGTTGAAGTGAGAATGTTTGGGATCTATTAAATCAAATGTATAATTGACATTAATTTCACCTGCTTCTTTTTACTGTTATTAATATAGGTACAAGATAATGTGAAATTAAGTATTTGGCTCACGTATTTCTATTAGGTAGTACTGATCTAGATCAAAGAGAGATTTGTAATTGCTCTTTAAAATAGGAACATGTATTAACGTAGAAGACTAATGCCAAGAGCTAAGGCTGTGGTTTGCATTCCTATGAGTCTGCCCTCCCTTTGCCTCAGTTCCTGAGCAGAAGCTTCTTCTACAGCACACACCACCTCACTCACACCACACTCTTGTCCTGGTCTGTTTCCTTAGTAACCGGCACCAGGGCAGGAACCTGGCATAGCTTTGTAATGACTTGTCTCATCCCCACCCCCTCCTCACCAATCAGGATGATCTTGTATGTTCATAACTCTAGCTTAACCCAGATTTAAGAAAAACTACATCAGTGATTAAGCTAGAGAAATAATTGTGTCCTAGTCTTCTGGTACTTTACTATGGGTCCGAACTCACTTTCAGTGATATTTATTAGCCTTATACGTGTAATATGATGCAACTTCTTCTGAGTAAGATTCTACTTGACTTAGTGGTTTTAGTTCAGCTGTTCCAATGAATTTACAGAAGAACCTGGTGCAATTTAATATTCTTCTTTCTTAACGCCTTTTGGCCTCACTTGAAAAACTAAAGGGATGCGTTCTTCAGTTGACATGTGACGACTTCTGACCCTGTAATGGTTATGGGAAGAGAAATTCTGTAAATCGTAGCTGCTTATCGTAAACTTGAAGAAACTCCATCATAGTCAATTCAACAATGCAAAACTGTGTGTATGTTCTCCTTTTCCTTCCTCTTTAGCATTAACATACAGTTTAATGTGTGTGCGTGCGTGCGTGCGTGTGTGTGTGTGTGTGTGTGTGGCTTTGTGCTCCCACAATGTATGGGGCATGTTGTTAAACTTGATCAGTGAGAGATGGAGTCCCCTGAAGCATTTTTTTTTAACCTAAATTAGAATTTTTGTGTAATTACTAGAGTACTATCATAGGTTGATGTGGGACATCTCCTGTCCATTTTATACTTTCTCCTTAAAACTCTCTTAAGTTAAAATTATAAAGATAAATAATTCGCTGTAGGAAAGACTAATACACATACACACACACACACACACACACACACACACACACACACACACACACGTTAATGAAAGACAGAACCTAATGCAACTGGTTCACTTCATTCGGCCTTGACTTTAGTGATTGGCATCCTATTACAGTACTAACTGTCAGATTCCCTTACTACTTCTTCCTCAGGCCTGCTGTTATTCTAGATGGACGTGAACTGATGAAAGAAGGTAGAATACTTTTTAGAGAGTTGCTTCTAACATACTTCTGATGAAATGGCAGTCCGTTTTATGATTCAATACTGTAAATTTCTATTCTTATTGATTATTTCTCAACTTGCCCTGGGGTCACTCAGAAGAGGGGGAAGTAGCCATGGAATTAAGAATCAGACATGATCCCTATTATCTGTAATTACAGTCTTAGATATAATCTGTTTCTCACTGAGCAGCTCGAGGGCAGATTGACTACCACGAATTAAGTATTATTTTCTATTTAAATAAATTCTAGAATCTTAATGTGTTTGAAGAGCTATGTCCCCATGGCTGGTGTTATCCTGAGTATTACATTAAAAAAAGAGATCATCCAGAGGCTATAGAAGTGAAGGCGCCTGACCTAAATCTCAGGCAGACAAGAAGGAGAATAGGATTCGTTATACCTTGTTCAGTGTTCAATAAACCTAAATAGTTAATGAACTCTCAAAATTGACTCCAAGACATTTACATAGTACAATTCAGTAAAGTAATTGCCTCTGTGTCCTTTGAGTCAGTGAAGAATAAATAACCTTAAAAAGACTTTCTGAGAGTTCCCTTCATGGCTCTGCGGTTAATGAACCCAACCAGGATCCATGAGGATGAGGGTTTGATCCCTGGCCTTGCTTAGTGGGTTAAGGATCCGGCGTTTCCATGAGCTGTGGTGGAGGTTGCAGACACGGCTTGGATCCTGTGTTGCTGTGGTTGTGGTGTAGGCCAGCAGCTGTAGCTCTGATTTGACCCCCTGGGAGTGTGGCGGTAAGAAGCAAAAAAAAAAAAAAAGACTTTCTGTGATGTCTTTTAATAAGTATTTTGTGCACAAAAATAATTCATATTAAAAATCATATTAAATTCATATATCTATTAATTGAAGTAATTTCTGAAAAAGGAACACTTGGCCATTATTTTCAGTAAGAACTTATAAAATTATGAGTGATTTACTAAGACATACAGATTTTAGTGCAGCTATGTTATCAACATCAAGGCCCAGCAGAAGATAAGGCTAATGTATTATGGTGAAGCTGAAACAAATCAGAAATATTGCTCAGTTTAATTACTAAGAAAACGGCAAGGGGAGTTCCCATCGTGGCTCAGTAGTTAACGAATCCAACTAGGAACCGTGAGGTTGCGGGTTGGATCCCTGGCCTTGTTCAGTGGGTTAAGGATCCGGCGTTGCCGGGAGCTGTGGTGTAGGTTGCAGACGTGGCTCGGATCCCGCGTTGCTGTGGCTGTGGTGAAGGCCGGCAGCTACAGCTCCTGTTAGACCCCTAGCCTGGGAACCTCCATATGCCACGGGTGCAGCCCTAGATAAGGCAAAAAGACAAAAAAAAAAAAAGAAGGAAAAGAAAAAAAGAAAATGGCAAATTGCTAGAAAATAAAGCAATCCCTTTGTATGTCTTCCTGTTTTCTGCATTCTGGTGCTTTGACATCTGGGGCCTTGCTAATTCTTCAGGGACAGCCTCCCTCTTAAATAGCCAGTTCCTCAAGTTAGTACAGGATTTGCCTTGGAGCATCCCTTTCAAATGCACGGCCCTGTCCCCTCCTCAGTGGGATTCTTACGTGCTAGCCTACTATCCGTTTACCCTACTCCTCCCATGGCCAGGTACCAAAAGCTACTGACAGGCTTTGTACCCCAAAGCCCACTGAAGTTATTTAAACAAGCCAATCCTAACCTGTTACACTGCCTCTGTCATTCCTTTCCATGGAAACACGATAAAGGCTCTTACCTGCATCTCTCCAGCTCCCCCCACCTGACTCCCCCTGCCTTCTGACCCCCTCTGGTGCCTCCGCAGCTGCCCCTTCTTCCTCACCTGCGTGCAGCAGAACTGCCCCTTCCTCTTGAGACCCGTGAGTGTGACAAACTATCTTTTCAATCACCTCCTGACCGGTTAGCCTTGCTATACCTAAATAATAGTATAACCTGTATTTTAAAACATCCTACCTCGGTGTTTTCATGTGGACTGTAAGCACTGCCATGATACGTGTTATGTTTATTTAACAAATATCTATTGAGCCCCTACTAAGTCTAAGACTACCCTAGGGTTCATACTACTGTTCAGGATCAATAAGACATAGTCCTAGCCCTCAGAGAATTTATGATTCAGTTGTGACTAATTCTTTCTTCAATGAAATCAAACTGAAATGTTTATTTAAAATGTCATTGTTAGCACCTGCGACAGCAACTCTGGATCTGAGCCTCATCTGTGACTTACAAGACAGCTTGTGGCAATGCCAAATCCGTAACTCATTGAGTGAGGCCATGGATCGAACCTGCATCCTCATGGACACAATGTTGGGTTCTTAACCCTCTGAGCCACAATGGGAACTCCTCTTTACCACTTTTTATGCCTCTACTGCCACCACCGTGGTCTAAGCCACCATCATTTCTTACTTAAATTATTCCCCCAACCCTCGTCTTGTCTTCCTGTTTCTATTCTTGTCTCACTGCAGTCTATTTTTAATGTCACTGCAAGCCTGATTCTTATAGGACTTAAGTCAGACCATATCACCACTTTGCTTGGAACCCATGGCGCTTAGAACAAAAGCCGAATCCTTGTAGTGGCCTCAACAGTCATCACCATGTGGCCCCTCAGGATCTCTCTGACTCTGTCTTTCACCTCTCTCTTCCTTGGTCGCCTGCCTTAACTGGGATCAGAACCCCAGCAGTAATCTCACTTGTGGGCTTTGCAGTACCTCTTTCCTCTTCTTCAAATGCCTATCCTCCAAAGAGCTCCATGGGCGACTCTCTATTCTTCACCAAGTCTTTGTTCAAATGTCACTTTCTCAAGGAGGCTTATCTGGATCACATTACTTAAAACTGCAAAATTGCCAACTGCCATCTTTTCTGCACTTCAAACACTACCTAACCTGCTACTACTTCTCCTTGTCTTTTTTCTTTCTTTATTGTTGTTCATAGTAGTTATCCCCTTCTAATATACTATAAGATTAAAGTAAATCTTATAGTATAATGCTTGTTCTTTGATGTCTGTTTTGCTCCCAAGAGTGTGAATTTAAGAGTGCAGAGATGTTTCTTTTACTCTCTAGAAGAATGTCTATTTGGTAGTAAGCTCTTGGTCAATATTTGTGGAAGGAATGGACAGGTGAATGAATTGATGAACAGAAACTCACATTATTATCTCCACGGGTCTATGCAAAGTATCACTGAGAGCTATGGGGTTGAGTCTCCCAAGTAAGTTCAGGAAAAATCAGCTTGAAGCTTGCTTTAATTATCTATAATTATGTTACTGTTAATCTTAAATGAGAAGTTAGTCCAAGTCAAAGGTGAAATCTGCTGAGTTCACGCTTGGCGCAGTCCATAAAGACAAAAGTACATGTGACAGTATAGCCTGGTTTAGATCAAGGGCTCTGGAGCCAAAAAAGCGCAACTTCTTACTAGTTATGTGAAAGGCAAGTGACTTAAACTTTGCTGTCTGAGTTTCCTCATGTATAAAATAATGAAATTAGAGTATATCCTGATGAGTTATTGTGAAGATTAAATGAGTATAGAGCTTAGACAAGACTTGGTACATAAAAACTACTGATAATCATTTGTTTAACGGAAAGAATATCAATCATATAAGGTTAAGTGATCTAAGTTTGATTTCATCACTAACTAGCTGCATGGGTTAAAGCAAGTCATTTAATGACTCTGCCTGTATTTGAAAATAAAAAATAGTACCAGATTGCATCTAAGACCTCTTTTAGCTCTAAGAGCCTATTATTCTCTGATAGTGATGATAATGGCATATTTCTTTAGAGTCATTGATCAAATGCGTAACTCATTTCTGTAGGAAATTTATTCTTTAGATAAATTAGAGATGACTAAACTAGTAGAACTTATTATCTTAATTTTTGTTTAATAGTAAAATAACTTTTGGCATTGCAATAACAGTATGGGGCTTCAGGAAATATTAATTAATAATGATGACATATTCATATGGCCTTTCACAGATACACAATGTAAGCTTTTGAATAATATATATAAGTACCTACCCTTGCTCTTTTGTAGTTAACTTTTCCTTGAAGGAATCCTGCAGGCCTGTGTGTAGCATGCATTTTACTCTATATGACAAGTATATATGGATTTTGCGAGATCTGGCAAAATCTCATTAAATTGTCACAGTTCTGTTTGATAAATAGGAACTCGTGAGCTACCAAACCAGATGATGGCGAAAGGGATGAGAAACTCATTTTCTGCACTTTTTGTAAAGCTCACGTCTTTATAATTATGAAAGCAATCTGTTCAAAAAAAAAAAATTGACCATTAGAAGTAAAGGTAACCTAGATAGCAAAATTGCATTTAAGCCAATTGCTCTTAGATAAATTCTAGTTACGGTCAGTGGACATCTGCTTATTTTTATACTTTAGTGTTTGTTTTCTTTCTAGCTCAAGATTAAAATACCAGACAGTTTAATAATAAAGAGTAAGTCTATCACTTAATACAAATGCCTTAATCAGAATTTCCAAATAACAAAATTATTTTCATGCTCTGGTCATTGGAACATTTAATTTAAACACTACTTCAGAAAATAAACTTCCAGGATAAATAGGAAAGAATCATGGTGGTTTTAATAATAGAATAAGGTCCTAAATCACTTTTCTTCATGTTGCAGTTTTTTAAAAAAAGATATTGATTGTATGCAATATTTATATCATTGCTCTGTGGGCAAAGAGGAGGGAGTCTTATGATAATCAAGGGGAACTGTGAAGGGCAGGTTTTGGTTATAAAGAAACTATACCATAGACAGAAATATATGAAGATTTACCTTAATGCTAGAAAGCCCTTTCTGAGTATGACAGTGGTCTTTGTGTAAGGTAGACAGACTTTTAAAAGGCAGGTGTCTGTGTTGGCACTGGGACATGGATTTCAGTACTCTGTGCTCTCTTGTGCTAAATGTCCTTGCTTAGTAGATTTCATTGTAACTTTGAAAAAAAAGCACACATTGGAGAAAACATGTTGACTCTCACTAAGTATTTCTCAC
Organism: Catagonus wagneri; assembly: GCA_004024745.2. Classification (NCBI taxonomy): domain Eukaryota; kingdom Metazoa; phylum Chordata; class Mammalia; order Artiodactyla; family Tayassuidae; genus Catagonus; species Catagonus wagneri. Next base: position 8,662,860 of record PVHT020000886.1, on the reverse strand, counting down.
ACAGACTTTTTCTGTAGCATGAATTTTGAGGTCCCCAAGAATAAAGTGATGATCATACTGAGAGCCTTTTGAGTAATACGTATAAGACAGATTTTAAATGGTTTTGAAATTATCAGCTCAGTTCAATAGAACTTTCAAAATATATTATGACTATGTATTATAGGAGAATGTATTAATGCATGATTGTTTATATATTGTATTAAACCACAGGTGTTAGTTCTATCTCATTAAATACATATTTTTTAAAGTTTCCATTTAATGATTGATGCAAAGTTAAGGTGTGAAAAATGATATACCACAAATATGTACCTTTGTTTAGTTTTCCCTTCCTTTTTTTTTTTTTTTTTTTTTGCTTTTTGGAGGCTGCACTTGTGGCCTATGCAAGTCGCCATGCAAGGGGTTGAATCAGAGCTGCAGCTGCCAGCCTACGCCACAGCCACAGCAATGCCAGATCCCAGACGCATCTGTGACCTACACCACAGTTCATGGCAATGCTGGATCGTTAACCCACTGAGCGAGACCAGGGATTGAACCTGCATATTGATAGATACTAGGTTGGATTTGTTTCAGCTGAACCACACAGAAAACTCCCTTCCTTTCTTTTTAATAATATGAATCTGGAAGATGCCTATACCATTATTGCGTATACTCGTTCAACTTAGAGGTACAATCTATATTTCTCTTTACTGCTAAAGTCATTTTTCAAAGATAGGTAATTTTAGGATTAAACAACTGTAAATTTATAGACCTTCAGTGTATAAACTATATGCAAATGCCACTATCTGACAAGTTTATAATTGAAAATGTCACACATTTTTTGGTTAATCTGTGACTTATTTATCTTCTCTGTACATTAGTTATTTGCTACAAAAATAATCTCAGTGATCTAGCCATTTTGCAATGTAGTATGAGTCTAGTTGGAGAAATTAAGGTTTTTTTTTTTGCTATATCTGTGACTGACTTTCAGTTCAGCCAGTATTTGTTTAATATGCCATTAGTAAAGCTTTATATTCAGATTTAGGTAGCACACAAAAATGAAAAAAAAAAAATAAACTAACATGGACCCTACCATGTAAATATTCGTAATTCAGTGGAAGAGATAGGCATACATAAAATCTGATAATTTAAGCAGTTGGGTTGAGAACTTAAGTGCAGGAGAAGTGAATTTTACCTGAAACTGAGGAATTGCTTGATAATAGGATTACAGCTAGACGTTTACATTTGAAGGACGTTTCTCTAGTAAATGAAGTGGGGTTCTGGTGGGGTGGAGACAGGCAATCTGGTTAGGTTAAAGGGCCCAAGATTGGATGAACAGAATAAGAAATAACTGTGAAATTGGATTTAATTATTATGATTAACATTTTATAAAGTGTACTTTGCATAATCTCTACTGAACTATTGAAACCCATCTGTGAAATCAAATACAACCAAATCGTAGCAAAATAGCAAGTTGGGCAAAATTACCCAGCATTCTTCTGCCTTTCTTTTTGGTGTCCCTTCGCTCTTCTGGGTACCGAACGTCCACATTCAGCTGAGGTGACCCACCGCCGTGTTCACCATGGTGTAGTAATAACTGTGTAAGTCTGAAGGTCAAATGACCTGGAGTTGAGGTCCATGCTAAGTAACCTCTGATCTTTGCTCAAACATCAGTCATCTCCTCGGTGAACCTGATCAGACCAACCTTTTAAAAATTGCAATTCTCTTCCTGCAATACACTCCATCCATTTCTGCTTTATTTTTGTCAATGGAACTTATCATCATCTGTTATTCTATAATTTTACTTATTTATTTCATATGTTTTCCACAGCTGAAATGTAAGCTCCAAGAGGGAAGGATGTAATTCTGCCTTGTTCACTGGTGTATCACCAATGCATAGAAAAGTGACTGTCATTATTTGATTATTTTTTGATAGAATGAGCCCCTAAATGCCCCTAGAGAAGTCAGCTAATGTACTCAGCTACATATGCTTCACCCTGCCCTGTTAATACCTGTCCTAGGCAATATGCATGCCTTTACAGATTATCTTCAGAAACAGAAATTTAACCTAGTTATTCTAAAGGCAGAAAACTCCTGATCCCACGCCATGTAGAAAAGGGCTAGGTGAACTTTTGTCAGTTGTGTCCTATAGAAACCCCTGCGAAGTCCTGAGACAAGGTACCTTTCTCTTTGCCATTCTTTCTGTACTGTGCATATTATTCTTAGATGCTCAATTAGAGTTATAAAAATGAGTTTACTGTATTTTGTACCAAGTTTGAGGTGCACGGGCACATCAGTTGCTTAAAACCAACTTGGGAACTTATGAAAAGATTCACACAGATAAAAAGAATTGCATGGTGTGTTATTTGAGTACGTAGATGATGGGAATATCTAAATATGTGTTTTACGTTGGGATTTTGCAAATAGATATGCTAGATTCCCCTCACCCAAAACCGATGGCAGAAATGACAACTTGAAAGCAATCAAAACCAAAGATGTGACATTGCCATTTGCTATCATACATCCTAAAACCAAGTGAAAGTGGTTTCACTTTAATATAGAAGTGAAAACTCTTACTTGTGTCCTTTTTTTTAATAGGAAGGTTTTCAGTCAGGATATAGCTTGGGATTTATGAACTAGAAAATTTTTTTAAAAAATGTGTCTCGGCATGTGAAATTACTGCTGATTTGAAATACTTTAATTATTTTCAAAAAATTCATTTTATTTTTCTTTCTGGAAATGTGGTCACCTTTGCCTCCTAGAACTTAATTGTTGTGTCCTTGGGGAAGATTGGCCATATCTGCCACTCAGTTTCCTTCTGTAAAGCATGTTGGCTTTTAAATGGTATACCTGGTTACAGTGTCCTAAAATAGAACATATTGAAATTTTGTGTCTTTAAAAAATTAACTTCCCTAAAAGGAGTTTACAGCTGTGTCACATATGTGCATTCAGAACTCTGGATTATAAACAACATAAGTTTATATTCTGTTTCTGAAAGTAAAATGCTAAAAATGGCTAAAATGAGCTAGGTAATCAGCAGATACCATGGAAAGAACTTTCAGTGTGGTGCACTTTAATTCCACAGTATCTACTTAAACATCTAAGCCATGATGGGTGTTCTGCATTTTAGGAGAATAATCCAGTTCCTTAGTCATAGAATGACTTCATGTCAGTAGCCAGTTCCCCTAATCCTGGTTCTCATTTAGCCTGTTAACCAGGTATTGTGTTTTTTAATACATTATCATATTTACCAGTCATAACAGTTCTGTGGAACCTGCTATGTTGGGGTCATAAATATAACCATTTTAGAGCTAAGGAGGCATTCTCACAGCTGTTTAAATTTTAGATGAAATTCTTCCAGCTGCTAACGGTACAACCAGAATTCAAACTCAGGCATTCCAATTCTAAATCTAGGGCTTCTAATGAAACACAGTCCCCTTCCTTCATGACTTAGTGTTTTTAAATATACAGTATTTTAATGTACAATATTCTTTTGTCGCTTGGTACATGCTTTAATTCATGGTTAAGTAATCATTCGCTGCAGCGGCTTGGGTCACTGCTGTGGCACAAGTTTGGTCCTCCCCCCCAAAAAAAAAAGAAAATAAAAAAAAAAGAAAGAAGAAAGAAGGAAAGAAATCATTAACTCATAAAAGGTTCTGCCATAGACATGCTTGATCCGTACAACTTAAGACGTGTTCTCAAAATTTGATATATTCTAATTGTGAAACAAGATAAGTCCAACAAAACCAAAACAGATTGTCTGACAGTCTAGTCATCTCTTATCTTCCATCATTGGCTGGACGAGAAATAAGGTACATGTGGACTACCTTTTAGCACTATGTAATATCTTGCATATATTCAGTAGCCTCAACAAAGCAAATACTTTCTTTGTATTTAATATTTATTACACTTCATATGCCTTTAAGTGATTGTTTTCCTCTTTTTACATGTTGAGAAAACTGAAGCTCAAAGTCTTTGAAGGCTGTATGGATAGCAATAGAGAAAAAAGGAACAAAAAAATCCAGACTTATTGGCTCCAAATCTTATAGTCTTTCCACTACATTAACTCCCATGTTTTTTACCTATGCAGTCAAAGACATTATACTCAGCTATATAGTATAAATAAAAGAAGTTTATGCTCTTTGCATGATGCTGTCCAGCAGTGATTTAGAGTAAAATAATGCATAGCTTTCCTTGGAAGCTTGTGCTATGAGAGATGTTGTTACCCATGAAGCAAAAGAAAGTGGATTTTAGAAATGAACCATTTAGAATAATAATCAACACAATTGATTGGTTATTTAGTATCACCAAAGGAAGCTAGGACAGACTCAGGCTAAGCCTTAGAGAAATCAGTTCAACATTTTTTATGTAAAATCATCAGAAGACAGAATAAATACCTCAGGGCAATGATTATTTCATTCTTTTGTTCTTTCATTACTGAATATGTTTTTAGCATGTTGCCAACCACAGACTCCTTGGGTTTGAGAACGAACTTCATCACTAGCTGAATTAAAACTTGGTCAGTAATCTCTGCTCTTCCATTTTTCTCATCTTTACCTCCATGGAGATAATGAGCACCTATCTTACTGGGTTGATACGCTCAATCTTCACATCAATCAATGAGTTAAGATATGTCAAGTACTTACAACAGTGCCTGGTGCCCATGGTAAACCTTATATAAGTACATGATATGATTATGTTATTGTAATATAATAATCATTATTGTGAATACTGTACATAGTGAATCATGCAAATACAACAATGAATGAAAAGTAGTCCTTACATTCCGTATATTATAATCAGGTGAGGGAGGTCTGTCCTGTGTCAGAAAACTGCTTGAAGGAGGTTGGGTTCTAACTGAGAAGATGAATACTATGAAAGGGTTGATCCTTAAAGAGGTCCTTTCTACTAATAATACATATTCCTAGGTCAAACTCCTTAGTCAAGTGCAGCAATATGTAGTAACAGTTAGCCATGATGTTATGAATTCCCTCAGAGAATCTAAATAAGAATTCAGTTTCTAGATTACATAGTTCTTTGAACTGGCTTTAAGTAGGGTACCCATTAATCACTTAAAGGTTAGCATAAGCTGATCTTTTTGGAGCTTCTGTGTGCAGAGAATGTTCTAAGTGGAGGTAACAGCAAATGCAAAGGCCCTGAGGTGAAAAAAGTTAAGTGAACTTGGAACTTAGTAAGCAAGAGGGGAAGTAGCAGGAGAGGAAGATGGAGAGTTATACAGGACTGGGAACATATAGGTTCTTGGATGTTTCTGGAAATAGTTTGCATCTTCTCTAAAAGCAATGGAAAATAGATTAAAAGGTGAAAGCAAAAGAGTGGTTGGCTGTTGAGTAGAGAAGACAGGAGGAATAGGGGAAGCTTAGGGTGTAAGACTGTTGTTATTTCCCCCTCCCAATAATCATCCGAACTATTTAATTTGAAGTGCTATTTGACCTTGAAGAGTGACAGTTATAAAACTTGGCTGATCCTGTTTGAACTTTACACTGGGGGGACAGTCACTGAGACTATACAGGCAGTTTCAAAATGGGCAGCGTAGTGCCAGGAAACCAAATCTTCTTAGAGCTGCGTGAGAATCTTGCTCTGGGTTTCACTTGTTCTAGGTGACAAATTATGCTGATGCTTCTAGCAGACTGGGTTACAGCTATAGAGAAGAATAGAAGCAGGTGGAATGCCCCCTTCCTGTCAAGAACCCAGAGAGCTAGGTTTTTTGTCCACCGATTTACAAACAACGTAAAAACTAAATAATATTTTAAGGCAGTACAAATGCAAATGCTATTCCTTTGTGTCAGTTATATACAGTGTGCCTACATGTAAAGAAGGGGTATTCTTATTCAGAGACAGGGCATACGGCAAAGCACTTCTCAAAACACTGTGATAATCCTAATTTTTGTCTCTGGTGTGGGGATATTATGAAAGGAACTGCTTATGCAACATATTAAAGACTTCCAGGCACAAATATTTCACTTTGTTCAGGACTTGTAGTTTTGAGCCAAGAATCACGTGCTGAGAGGGGGCCAATCAGGAGATACTCACTGGAGGTGGTACAGTGTGTGGGGTTCTTCCTTGGAGGTTCTGAATCCTCCTTGTCTGAGCTGCACTCAATATCACCCTAGGAGAAGGCTAGTAAGGAGACTAATTCATGAGATCAGGGTGGAAAACGAGGAGGGATTTGTGAGGGTTTTGTGGAAGAAAAGACCGAACTTCTGATGATTTGAACTGGGTATGTGAGATGCAAAGGCCACAGAGGAATCAAGAAAACCTAGGTTTTTTTTTTCCTCTAGTTTTTCATTTGCTATATTCACCTAAATGAAAATGGCATGCCATTTATGATTAATAGCAATTATAGAAATAATATTTAGACTTGAAATATAATTTTTAAAATCTCTCATGATTACCGCTTCATTTTAAAATATTTGTTTCTAGCCTTTATCCAAACATATATAGTTTTAATTACTGTAAACATAGTATACATGAAGTTGAATTTTTTCTGTTTTCACTTAGTAATAGGTCGTAAGTGGCCTTATATTATTTTTCATCTTTATATAATTTAATAATTTGATTACTACATGCATATATATATTCCCTCAAGGTCATATTTTTAATTTAACCATCATCCATTATTAGTTATTTTATTAGGATTAATGAAAAATATCCTTGACTAAGCCAGATCTGATTTTTGAGAGGATGTTTTCAGGCTTTCAAAATCAGGCACGATATTAACAACTGGACTTAGGGACATGAAATCATTCAGAAAACTCTGATAGTGGACAATTTAATGTCTTTCTCAAAAAGCTTATTTCTTTTTTTTCAGTTTTTAAAGCTTTATTGAAGTATAGTTGATTTACGAGGTTGCAATAATTTTTTCTGTACAACAAAGTGACTCAGTTATACATGTACATACATCCATTCTCTTTCAGATTCCTTTCCCACATAGATTATCACAGAATATTGGGTAAAATAAATGGAGAACACTTTTTAAATGTCTAATATAAACATTGATCATTAATTAATATCGACTACCCCAAAATCTCATTTCTTAGCAAAGCTTGTAGTTGAAAAATTTTATTTTATTTTATTTTATTTTTTTATCTTTTTATGACTGCACCCGCAGCATATGAAGGTTCCCAGGCTAGGGGTCTAACTGGAGCTGTAGCCACCGGCCTAGGCCACAGCCACAGCAACACAGGATCCGAGCCGCATCTGCAACCTTCACCACAGCTCACGGCAACGCCGGATCCTTAACCCACTGAGTGAGGCAAGGGATCGAACCCGCAACATCGTGGTTCCTAGTCAGATTTGTTTCCACTGCACCATGACGGGAACTCCAGTTGGCAAATTTTAAAATGCTAGTGAAGCTGGTCTGTTGTTTTGTTTGCTCACTTCAACTTCAGCAAGTACTTGCAATGTAAGAGCAAAACATGGCTTTATGGCTTCATGGTATATTACAATGAAAAAAATTAATGACCAATGTTTATACTAGAGGTTAAAAACTCTTCTATATTTATTTATTTCATAATGAGATAATAGGTGATTAGATGATTTTGATTTGTTTACTTTTTGATACTGTTAGTGAAATATTACTTTCTAAAAAGTGATGAAGGTAGTACTCTACATAAGGAAATAGAGTTACTAGTTAGGAATAGTTATGCTATCTTATCGCCTCCCAGTATTACTTTATTGACTCAGCTTGTGATATGAAATTTAATTCAGAACATAAAAATTCTATTTATTAAAGAAATCTGTGAGAAGTTGGTCCATCAGTAGAATCTAAGGTTGTTGATATTATCATTCCCATCTTATGTGTTTCCTGTGCCTAGAATTTTTATCAATTCAAATATATTTGAAAGCATAGCAAAAATTCTTCTTTCTGTAGCATTTAATGATGATGAAAATGAAAAAGGAAAAATTTCAAGCTCTGAAGTAAGAACATCCTGAGTCATTCTAGCACCAATGCTTGTAGACATGAGAGATAATTGTCCTCTCTCCATTCAGTAATTTAATATGTGTGAAGAGAAGAGGTACCACTATTTGAGGGATGCAGAAACTGTAGATTTGGGGAAAACCAAGTGAAGGTGGTGTGTTTGGTGGGCTTCCATTACATGGGGCAATTGTGTAGCTGGTCTGTCTTGTTTGGTTGGTAAAGGAGAAACATTGAAAGAAATAGATTTTTTTTTTTTTTTGCATTTTAGGGCTGCACTCGTGGCATATGGAGGTTCCCGGGCTAGGGGTCGAATCGGAGCTGCAGCTGCCGGCCTACGCAACAGCCACAGCAATGCCAGATCTGAGCTGCGTCTGCTACCTACACCACAGCTCACGGCAATGCTGGATTGTTAACCCACTGAGCAAGGCCAGGGATCGAACCTGCAACCTCATGGTTCCTAGACAGATTCGTTAACCACTGGGCCATGAAGGGAACTCCTGAAAGAAATACATTTATGTAATGATTGTAAGCAAGGATTTTTGTTTGTTTTCCTTATTGCTTTTTATTTTTGTGTTGAATATCCTTGAATTTTAATTTTGCTTCCTGCTGTTACAAGCTCTTTAGATGTATTTTAAACTTATGATAGTAAAATGTTTCTTCCTAAAATGGTGTTTTTAATGATGAACATGTGACTTTAAGACAAGGCTAGGTTCTGTCCAGCATGAGTCTGACAAAATCTCCAGCCCAAACTAATGAGATGCAGTGAACAATTACTGTGTTTGAATATGTGACTTTTGATTACACAGAATGGATTGAATGAGAATACGTTACTGTTGTAGACAGAGAAGTCATTTTATGTTTTGCATGTGCATGATGACAGTCACTGGAAGATTTTCTATACTAATTATGATAATTGGCAAAAGGGTCTTGAGAAGTCTTTCTATACATTATGTGGTAGGAGAACTTTGAAAAATCTAAACAAGATTAAAATTACTTGAGTGTATGGAGGCACTTTAGATTTATGTTGTCCAATACAGTAACCACCAGCCACATGTGGTTATTTAAACACAAATTAAATTAAATAAAATTAAGAATTCATTTCTATAGCCACGTATGCCTAGTGACTGCCGTATTGGTTGGCACAATTTCTAGAACATTCCCATCATGAGAACATTCTATTGGACACTGTCACGCTAGGTGCAACTTAAACATATTCCTGCATCTTTTATTATTAACTGTAATTATAACGATAATAGAAGAAGGCTAGAATTTTGGTGCTAGCATATATATCAGAAAATGTGCATTTTAACATGAATATCTTATAAACGGTTCAAACAATACTACGATGGAGGTCTTATTATCCTACCTATGAGGAAGCCAGATCATGCTGAAAAGATAGAGGTTGATAGAGATAGGATTCAAATCCATGCCTCTCTCATGCTGTATACCATGATCATTCTTATGCATACACTTTTATTATAAATGGCTTCAGAATGAAAATCAATGAATTTATCCGTATTTTACAAACAGAAAATCTGTGGCAATTTATGTAACTCGTGGAAATCTATATTCTACCGAATGGGAAAAGGAGGATTGGGAGGTACTTGGCCACAGCTCCTATCCTAGCTATTGACACTTTAAAAATTTATGTTAAGGTATAGTCAGATTCATGAGGATGGATATTATATAACATTATGTAAACACGTATATGTGTACATGTGCACTTTGTACATTACCTTATAATTAAGAACTAAAGACCAGAAGACACAGTTTTGAAGATAAGGAAAATGTGCATATGTTATAATTCATGTAGAGTCAGTCAGTAACAATTAAATAGAATATATAGAAAATTAGCTATAGTTTTATAGGATACTCCATTTTAAATTTTCTCCCACTTCCTGCTACAAAAGACTTTTGTCAATTAAAAACGCTTATTTTTTAAACATTTCTTATATTTTATATATTTGTAATTAATAGCATATAACTTTTTGACAGCTGTTTTTAGGCCCAAACTGAGATTTGAACATTCTTTGCTAGAGGACAGTATTCAGTGTAGGTTACTTAGCATCAGATATAAGAGCTGTCTATATTCAGGGGTGCAGGGTGGTAAATAGCTTCACAATTAGGTAACTGTTTTCCATGAATACTTTAGTATCTGATGGATATTTTACCAGGTTTTTTCTACAATCGTATTATGTTAATATTGTTATTGAATAATGTCCTCTTGGGACTTGCTACTGCAAAATAACTTCTGTATATAATGAGCTGAATAGGAAATTTTAATTCATATTCATTTTAATAACTTATTCAGTCTAACAACTGCCAGAGGAAATTCTTATATGTAATTCTTGATCATAGACATTGAAGCTTTAAAATGAAGTTTTGTTAGACTGTGCCTTGAAAGAATAAGTGTACTGTACACTTGAAGAAAATATTTGAAATTTTTATCAGAATAAAATAAAACAGTTTCACTCAACAGCCGATGAGAAAAATCCCCTTTTATTGGGTTGGTTCCCAATTGAATAAATTTCCTTAACTGCTGTATAAATTCAAGTTGCAAACTGCAGTTTTAGCATTTGCCTACAGCTATTGCATCCTGCATGGACACTTATAATCCTGTATTTTTAGGTCAAAGTATACTTTGTAAATTATTTACTTTTAGTAAGAAACGGTGATAACTGTAAACCCAAGACTACTTAATATTCTTTAGAGGCAACTCTGAAATGTATTCTAAAGCACTGTCTGTTATAAAATGAGAATAAGAAACAATGTGTGCCACCACTGAATTTGAAATTATAATTAAAAATTTAAATGACACTTGAAGAGGGGGGAAAATTTTTACTTTTGCCTGAAATGTTCTAAGCGTAAAAATATCTCAACAAATAAAACAGCAGAAAGATAATATTTTAGAATCAGTTTATCCCATATAAGTGATTTATTAAGCTTAATTTCAGCTTTTTTTTTAATGCAAGCATGATAATCATGGCCTGTGGCCATATTTAACCACAGCTGTCATACTGAGTTTCACACAGTAATGGCCTACCTAATAGCACTAGTATTTAATAAACCTTGCTCCTTTCATTGTTCATTGAGACTTGTTCTTGGCCAAAGTGTAGGTTGGTTAAAAAACAGTTTTCAGAAAATTATGTGGAATAATGCAAAGCAGGGTCAAAATCAAAAAGGATATAAATAGTACAAATCTAACATATCAATGGTGTTTTGGAACAATGTGCTGTTGAGTAAAAGAAGGAAGTGATTTTTGTTCTTATTTTATCTGCATTTTTTGACATGGGTATTACTGGATTTTGTTTCCTCCTCAGGCTCTAAATTTTTTTTTTTTTTTTCTGGGCCACAGCTTTCCAATCCCTAACTTATGTAACTGTATAATTAGAAAAAAATAGTTTCTTATAACCCGTTCATGGTTGTGTTTTAATAAGGTTCTGTCAGGCACACTGAAACCTTTGGAGGAAAGGTAATTCATTTTAAATGGTCTATTTTGTTGTTGTTGTAGTTGTTGTTTTCCTGTTTTTTTTTTTGTTTTGTTTTGTTTTGTTTTAGTTCCATAAGATTAAAAAGGAATTCTGAAAGGAAATGAGAAATTCACTTTTAATTAAAAACCCTTCTTTTTCAGAACTTGTGTGCTAAAATTAATAGTGGATCTTTAATGTCTAGCCAGCAATAAAAGTATCAAAGGAAATTTAGGAGGGAAAATGATCAAAACAGAGTAATCTTTAGAACACTTCATGTCTGCCTGCTCTGCCATGGGGACAGGGTGTCAGGGGAAAGAATGGCTTTAACATGTACTTTCACAAGGGAATAATATTCTCGTTTGACTGGCAAAGTACAGATACTTCAGGGGTTGATAATAGTCACAAAATACAAGTTTTACAAAATGTCACAGCTCTGATTAGTCTTCATTTACGATTGCATTCGTATTGGCCAATTTGTAAAGACTTTCTTTTTGCCAGCAGCAAAAAATGTAACAAACTCTTTTCCTTTCCACTGCTCATGTAGAAAGTGTCTATAGAGTATAGTTTAAATAATTTTTAGAAGTTCATGTCATCAGTAATGGGACTCTAGGAATTACTGGTCCTTTTTTATCAGTAAGCAAAGCAAGGCGAAATTATTAAATCTGAAGGACCATGTAGCTGATTTTTCTTTGAAACTTAGTACCTGAGACCCTGAGGCAAACATCAGCACTAATAGCATTGTTACCATAAAAACCAATTAAAAGAGCTTCACAGAAAGTTTTTCTTACCTCGTTGCTAGAAAATTATTCTAGGGAAAATGATTATCAACCTGTTTGTGAGACAAAATAGAAACATTTCTATAAACATTATTTGAACCCCCAATTATTCTAACGAAACCCTCTGACATAGAATTAAGCACACAGTAAGAACACAAAAATAGTTTGCATTGATTATCTGGATGTAAAAGCGTTTCATTACATGAGACTAAATTTTGTTATGAATTTGGTTCAGCATCATAACATTTAGACCAATTTTCTCAGGACTATCTTCATAGTAATGTTAGCATGTTCTCATATAGTTTAGTCATACATATGAGCCAGGGGGAATCCTTGAAGCCTTCTTTTTCTCTGTGGTTGGCCAAGTCTTACAGCTCCTTTTGAGTGGCTCTGTGAGGATGGTGTTGGCAAACACACGTGGGAAAGACAGGCTCACCCAGTCAGTGAGGTAATCAGAGAAATTCAAGCCCTCCAGCTTCCCATAGTCAACACTCACAAAAGAAAATTAAGACTAAAAGTGATCAAAACTAAATACATCCCTCATAAACAAACCACATGAAAAATCAGACTGTCCCCAGGTACTTTCAACATTCAAGCAACTGAAGATATTTTCTGAGTGGTCATTTTGATTTAGAAAAAGAATTAGCAGGAGGTGAATGGTCCCAAGTAGACCAGTGTCAATAGCATTGCTACTGGCTGAGATCATCCAGGACAAAGCATGGGAAAAAGCTTCCTAGTAGAAAATGAAGTTGAATTTTCTTAAATTATAAGGTGGATTATTTGGCAAAATCAAGCGTTACACTTTATGCACAGTTGAGATTTAAAAATTAATGTAGGTTGAATGAAGTAATGTGTAAGCTCTAGGTTGTGTTAAAAATATTAAGATTGAGGAGTTCCCGTCGTGGCTCAGTGGTTAACGAATCCTACTAGGAACCATGCGGTTGCGGGTTCGATCCCTGGCCTTGCTCAATGGGTTAGGGATCTGGTGTTGCCGTGAGCTGTGGTGTAGGTTGTGGATGTGGCTCGGATCCCGCGTTGCTGTGGCGGTGGCGAAGGCCGGCAGCTACAGCTCCTGTTAGACCCCTAGCCTGGGAACCTCCATATGCCACGGGTGCGGCCCTAGATAAGGCAAAAAGACAAAAAAAATAATTAAGACTGAATTTCGACTAAATGATTCTTGCTAAAAGATTTGTTTCATTTGAATTGACAAGCGTGAAGAAAATCTGAAAAAAAATTCCTTGGAGTTCTCTGAGGGCAAAAATTCCTATCACCTTGCCTGTCAAATTCTGGGGTACTATAAGAAAAGTTATTCTAGGACCTCAAAGTAGTTTCAAGTTTTTGAAAGTATTACAAGCAAAATATTCACATTTTAATTCTGTAAATTGAACCAAGTATAAATAAATGGTTTGGGGAGTTTCTGCTGTGGCACAGAGGGTTAATGATCCACCTTGTCTCTGTGGAGCCACGGGTTCCATCCCTGACCTGGTGCAGTGGATTAAGGACCCAGCATTGCTGCAGCTGTGGTGGAGGTTGCAGCTCTGGCTCAAATTTGATCCCTGGCCCGGGAATTTCCATTATGCTGCAGGGTCGGAGAAAAATAAATGGTTTTGAAAATCCTGAAAATCCCTTTGAGAATCTCCAGTAGTAATTGGAGAGAGGCCCTTCATTCAATTCGTTTTGATTCAGAGCCGCTCAATAAGGTGTTAGTAACTGTTTTGGGCCCTCATGGTAAATTAGGGGAAAAAGTGGAAAATGCTGTCATCTTAGAGCATAAAACCTAGTGAGAAGAACCAGACAATGAACAAAAGAAATAAGTGAATGATACAGTAAAATGATAAATAGTTTGAAGAAAAATAGACCAAGGAAAGTGAGAGAGTGGAGGCAGAAAAAAGGTGACTTTTCAAATCCTTGCTAAGATGGGTGTCATTTGAACAAAGACTGGAGGGAATAAACAAGCCTGCCAGGCAAAAGAAACAGTGGGTGAAAAAGGCCCTGAGGCGGCATCCTGCCAGAATTATAACAGAAAGAGCAAGGAGGCCAGTGTGGTTGGAGCAGAATGAGATAACCTGGGAAAAGCCATTTTAAGAACTTTGCTTTTAACTCTTTGTGAGAGAGAAAACCATTGGAAAATTTTGTACAGAGATGTTTGTAACATTTTAATAGTATCTGGCTAGCTGGTGTGTTGGAAATTAAAGTGGCCAAGGGTGGAAGCAAAGAGACAGGTTAAGAGGCCCTTGGAGTCATCCAGGAATTGGATGATGGCAGCTTGGATCAATGCGGGAGCAGTGGAGGTGGGAGAAGTGCTTGTATTTTCAGTGTTTTTTGAAGCAGAGCCAGTAGGTTCACCAAGAGATTTATGTGGGGTGTGAAAGGGAGCCAGGGCAATCGTGACCCGAAGGCAGTGTGGTTCTCACCTGGGGATGACTTTGCCCCCCAGGGGATATTTGGCAATGTCTGAGGACATACTGGGTTGTCACAGCTGGGGAGGGATGCTCTATGTGCACAGAGGCCAGAGATGCTGCTAAACGTCCTGTGGCGCACAGAACAGCTCTCTCCAAAGAAGGATGATCCAGTCCCAAGTGTCAATAATGCTGAAGTTGAGAAACTGGATTAAGGTTTTTGGCCTGAGGAATTGGATGGACGGAGTTGCCAGCAACAGAATGAGGAGGTTGCTAGTAGAGTAATTTGAAGAAGTGAAATCAGGAAGAAATCAGGAATTCTGTCCCTTTGAGGTGCCTATTAGATTTTCAAGAGACTGATTTCAAATATCGCAGTATCATCAAGTAAAAATGAGATTAAAGTTTATCTGATTTTAAATTAGTTTAAATGGTTTATTTAAAAAGTAAATTACTGTAGAATAGAAACAGTGGCTCAGACTATGCCTGTGTTTGAGACAATTCTGAATATAGGTTCTGGTATTTCAGATGTATAAGAAAAGCATGACTAGAGTGGCCATATTAATTTTCTCCCTAAAATCGCATTACATTGTTAGAAATGATATAGCTGATAGGTTACATATTAGATATATTAGACAATTCTGTCTCATTTTGATAAACATATTTTATGGCTAAAGCACCAGGGTTATAATTAATGTTTCCTAATATGTTATAGGTCTCTTATCCCTTTATTCATTCTGATTTTTAGGAAAGGGAAAACTTCATGATAGAAGGACTCTACAAAAACAGAGACGATATTAGGTATCTTTCCCTAGTTTGGATCCAGGGCTAGTACTACACACTTCTCTAAGCAGCATTTCTGATATTCTTTTGAGGCCAGCCCTAAAAATAATTGGTTTCTTTTCATCCAATAGTCCTTCAAAATAGCTTCCTTCTTTCTTTAAGTACAGAATGCTTGCAGCTGAACAAGCAGCTATAAGGGCGGTCTGACTTGTTGCTAACGGAAGTTGGCCTTGTTACTTCTCTGCCAGCCTTGGTGGGCTCTGGAAAAATTAGGATCTGCTTAGCCTAAGATTTTAAAGTCTCTTAAGTTTGTAATGGAGTGCCTAAAATTGAAATTCGTAATTAACTTAGCTGTGACTGTCCTTGTCATTCTCTTCCTATGTGCATTCCATTCCTTTATCTAGAGGGAGAAGCCAGTGAAGCAAGAAAAATGTAAACACCAGTGATTGAATTAATTTTCACACTTTTTAACACTGCTTAATATTTCTCATGTTTTATTTCCAAAATGTTTACTATTATTATTATTATTTATCTTTTTAGGGCCACGTCCACGGCATATGCAAGTTCCCAGGCTAGGGGTCAATGGCCTAGGCCATGGCCACAGCAAGCAGGAACCCAACAGCATCTGCCACCTACACCACAGTTCACGGCAACGCCAGATCCTTTAACCCACTGAGCGAGGCCAGGGATTGAACCCATGTCCTCATGGATACCGGTTGGGTTTGTTACTGCTGAGCCACAACAGCAGCTCCCCAAAGGGCTTATTTTTCTCTTGAAATACATTACAGTAGCTCTAAAATGCATCTTCCGTGTAAATATAACAAAACAGCCAGAATAATTAATCTATAACTACTGGTTTTAATAGCCCAGATGTCCAGGGCTGAAATGCTGAGACCCAGCAAAGGGAGGGGACATGGCTGAATTAATTTAAAAGAAAATCTGCACATGGGGCTTCTTTAGAAAGCTGATGTTAGACATAATTTTCCCTTATTTTTGGAGTTTCAGTTTCTAGTTCACATGGTATTTTGAGAGTTTCAATTCATCTTTACTTATACCACTTTTATTAAGACTTCAGAAATAGAATCAGTCAGACAAGTGCTGTGATGCATGTGGCGTCTATTTTCTTGTTTCTTTCTAAGATATCTAATTCAGACATTTGATCAGAAACATTACAAGGGTAATTGATGTATGTTACAAACCTGGAAGAGTCATTAGGGATGTGCGTGGATTTTGCTGTAAACATGTTTTGTAACAAAATTGATGTATGGGCACATCTTCCAGAAACTGAAGGCAATGAATAGATAGTGTCAGAAATACAAAATACAGATGGTGACTGGTTAATGATCAGCAGAGAAGGAAAGCAGTACAATTAACTGAAATTGAGTAATTGGGGAATGCATCTCTCTAAAGAGCCTGGGAACGAGCAGGGCAACCCGATCTCCAGACCCCTCTGGTTTAACTTTTTCCTTGGTGGTCAAAAGGGAAATAGCCCGCGGACTCTAAGCTATTAAGCTTGCTAATCAAATCATCACATGATCTCCCTATTCTCTATTACACTGGACTTGGAAACTTTTAGAAAATATAGGTACGTTCAAGTTTGATTTAGTTTATCAAATACACAGATTCTCTCTGTGCTATTTATTTTCTGTTCTTCTAACATCCATAAATTGTAATATTGAGTTCTACATCAGTAACCTAAGTTAACATTCATGTTTTTCTCTATCATGTCCTAAAGAATCAAAAGTTAGCATGGGAGTTCCCGTCGTGGCGCAGTGGTTAACGAATCCGACTAGGAACCATGAGGTTGCGGGTTCGATCCCTGCCCTTGCTCAGTGGGTTAACGATCCGGCGTTGCCGTGAGCTGTGGTGTAGGTTGCAGACGCGGCTCGGATCCTGCGTT
>PVHT020000886.1:8599316-8644620 GCA_004024745.2 Catagonus wagneri | reverse complement strand
CTGTGGCTGCGGCGAAGGCCGGTGGCCACAGCTCCGATTAGACCCCTAGCCTGGGAACCTCCACATGCCGCGGGTGCGGCCATAAAAACCCGCGGCCATAAAATGACAAAAGGCAAAAAAAAAAAAAAAAAAAAAAAAGTTAGCATGAAAGATGAATAAAAATCTACTTGAAAGGCAGAACAGTGTTTCTTAGATCACGTGTTGGCTTGTTCTCTGATTCTCTCGCAGTTTAAAGCGATTGGTTGACGATTATTTTTACTCATCTTTGTCAAAAACAAAGAGTACAAAAACCCTTAAATTGAAATTAAGGAGTCTGGTGACACCTAAAAAGTATTTGCAGTAAGGGTAAATAAACAAATACAAAAGTTTCCCTAAAAGGTTGAGTGAAATAAATCCTAAAGATTTTTTAAATGTGGAAAATGTATGTATCTGAAAGCTTATTTAGATGCTAGTTATTATCATCTCCTGAGGTGGCCTTTTTGTAGTACTCCTTGACAGCCAGATAATAAAAAGAACCAAGATTCAGAGTACAGCAAATGTCTTATTAAAGCGTACTTGGCCCATTTTGTCCTCAGTGTTTTAGTTGGATTGCCCAAATCCTTTGTTCAGGAACTTTTCCCAGACTTGTAATTTGTAATTTTCTCTGTCGTCACTTCAAAGACTATTAAAACAAAACAGAAAACACTGTACAGCTTTACTCCATTCATTCACCTATGCTACAGCTGGTAACTGGGAACTTACTCTGTGAAGGCACTGAGCTATCCACAGGGGCTACTAGGAAAATAAGACACACTCCACCTGCAAGGAGCTGGTGGGGAAAATGAAAGAGAGCAGGGGAGTTCGTAGATAAGGATAGTGAATTTGCAAAATGCTGTATAAATATAGACAAGTACAGGTTATGATAGTAGCACGTAGAAGGGACTAAAGGCAGCTTCCTGGAAGAAATAACTTCTGATCGGAGATCAAAAGATGAGTGAGCATTAGCTGGAAAGAGAGGTAATTGTCTTTGCAAAGAGCCTGGGGTTTTGACTATGTTGCTTTGTCTCTGTTTAAGAGAGTTGCCTCAGGAAATAACACGGTGAGTATAAGGAAAACGGCCCTTCACATTGTACCCTGAGATCCAATCCATGTTAAAGAGCTGGAAATTGATCCAGGGAACAATATGGGATTTTAAGCTGTAAATTAAAGTGTTGGTTATACACTTCAACAAGATTACTTTGGCTCTTGTTTGGGAGACGAGAAGAGAGGAGGGACGACCAAGGACCATCAGTTGGGAGGCTGTGCGGTAACCAAGGGATGTCACAGTTTGAACCAAGGTGAATGCTGAAAGGGGGTAGATCTGGATTTTATGTTGTGTTAGAATTTCTAGCATTACCATGCCTTTCTCTTAGCAGCCATTTCATCACCAGGTGACAGGATTTGCTCTGGAAAGCTTGGTAGTCACAGCTTCTGGCTCATTGACCTTGCTCCCAGTTCATGGTTGGGTGCAAAAAATTCAGGAACTTTGAGCCTTCAAATTCCATTTTACTGGCACCTGGGGAGAACTTCCTCACAATTCAGTCTTCACTTCCAAGACAGATTTTCAAGAGAAGCCACATGATTTTATTTATTTGAGGAAGTCTGACCCTAGTCTGATGCTTTGCCTGATTTAGATCTCAAGACCACATTGTCAACATATTGGGGCAACACATCTAGTTCAAAATTCATAACACACATTATTTGGAGAATAGGGTGTGACAGCAGGTAAATAGGTCCATCCTAATCGCTCCTGGACAGTCACATTTTACATTTTGTTAGACATCACATGAGAAGAGGAAGTTGGACAGAAAAATACAGAAACAGTGTTTGATAGGAGGAAGTGACATTTAAAAATAAAGAAGTGACCAAGAATGCAAATATTTATATGTATATAACATATGTAATACATACATACATATATGTAATTTACTTGATATAACTTGTTAGAGTTGCAACTTGCTCATGGTGTGTGAAACTATGAAATCTTAGTAAGTGCTATCTTAGCCAATTCAAATAAGAAATCATAGCCAACTCAAATAAAACCCCTCCCAAATCACTGACACTACAAATATATATATAAAATATATATTACGTAACACACACACACACATATATGTATATATATGTATATGATTAAAATAAAGGTAGACTGCATTGGCCCTCTACTTTCAAACATGCAGGACATAGGTTTCTATGTGATCTATGAGATGTTTCAATCTAATCATATATTCTACTGGACTGAACCTTCCACAGAAGAGAGCAATAGGAAAATACTTTAATACATCTACTCTTGCACGAAAATTATAACCAAAAAAACCCCACCAGCAAATATGTAGATCTTTTCAGTAACTCAGGAAAAATAAACCCAGAATGTTGGCAAGCTAATTTCTTCACTTGTATAGGAAAATATGTCAACACCCTTTATTGGGGCTTCAGTACAGATCCCCAGAGCACTGACTCTTGGAAGGGAGCCAGGAAAAGTAGAAAGAGGAGAGAAGGATTATGAAGCTGTGGAAAGTAATTTTTTGTCTGGGTTGGGATGAGATGACTGCAGTCTGATTCTGTCCTAAGTGTAATTTCTCCTACTTCAATATTATGTAACTCAGCCGCTTTTGTACCCAATAAACTGGCTGAGTTGCATGAGACTATGGTGCCTCTCCTGGAGATCTCCAGCAGAGAGAGGGAAGAAGATTGGGAGGTGGAAAAGATTCTCTGAGATTGCCTACCTAGTATCCTGCCAACCTCTACACGAGGATAGAGTGATTCTATTTGACATTTACTTGATGTAAATTTTGGAATTGCAGCTTGCCCGTGGTGTTAGAATTTTGTGAAATCTTAGTAAGTCCTGTGTTAGCCAATTCAAATAAAGCCACTCTCAAATGGCCAACGCTGCAAACAGAGGAGAAAGTGCTGGGGAGAATTTAATTAATACCTTCTCAGTCTCTGATACAATTTATATTCTAAACCAAATCAACTAAGAAGATGAGAACTTGAACTCAGTTCCTCCTCTTCTCTTCCATCCCACGTCTCCTTCCTTGGATAATGGTGTCACCAAAGCAGAAAGTAGAGAGAATGTAATTTTAGGTCATCATTTCCTAGTGATCTAACACCCCTCATTTCTTTCAAATCCACCTGCCTTGCTTGCCTCCTGCCACATCCTAACTCAGGACTTCCTTCATTCTTGTCTGAACATTTGCATTGCCTCTCAAACTGTTCCTTGCCTGAAATCTCTTTTTATCACTTGTGAAATTTCTCCCACAAGCTCCACAAAGGGACCTACCAACACTGAAGTAGATGGTGGCTTTTCCATGCTCACAATCCTTTAGTGGTTCCTAGAACCTAAAGCAGTTCCGAAAAGGGGGGCATCAACGTGATCTGTGGATATTTAAGAAACTGTAGAAGAAAAGGCTTTACCCAAGACCTATGAAATTGGAATTTTTCAGTTCGAGCCCAGCCATGTCTTTGGAAAAGGATCTCTAGGACCTACCCAGTTAGGAACAACTGTCCTACAAAATAAAATCTAAATTTCCCTGTATGGCATACAGAGCCCTTAATTATATGTCCCCTGGTTTGGTCATTCAGAGATAACGCTACTGTATATTTTTGTTTCTTCAATACTAAATGCTTTTAAGTTTGTGGAATACATTTTTCTTTGCTGCGTTGGTGCCTTTGCACTGGCGTACCCTCTGGCTAGACTGCCCTCTCCTTGATTCATCCTACCTCTTTTTAGTTTTGCTCTCCATAAGCATTTATGCCCTTGCCTGTGAGAAGTAGATAGCCTATTTTCTGTATTCTCTCTATATTTTGTTCCTAGGTCCATTATAAAAATTATCATGTTGTATTTGTTTCTGTCTTTCCTTCCAAGAAATTAAAAAAGATATTTATATTTCCAGGTCCCAATAACTTGGCTCCAAGTAGGCAGTGAAATAAATAATTGTCAAATGAAAATATGAGTAATCTAATGAATCTGTGAATCAATAGAAATGATCCAACGAAGCTTGTGGATGAGGAAGCTGGGAGCGATGTATAAATAGAGGTTTTTTTGCAGCCTTTTAGGTTGGATCTGTGAGTCCAGGGCATCTATTTCTGTTAAGAAGGCATTTCTTTTTCTTCTGAAGTCTCCAAAAATACTTTTCCCATGCTGCAGTACGTTTATGTGGTTGAAAGCAGAGCTTTCTGTAGAACTTTCCTATGCTGTCTTCTGAGGCTGAGAAATTATTGTTGAAGATTAGGATTGCCTGTAAAAATGAAAACCTGCTGGGGCCATGACTGAAAGGCAGAATGTGCTGCATGTACCACGGAATAAATGCAGAGAAATTTCTTAAGACTTTTCTTAGAGAAAGCTCAAAAGACCCAGGGTCTGAGGTAACTGCTTGTTCCCCATTTATGAAGCAGAGTTACTGACTTTCAAAATATTCTGTCCTTTTGGGACCTGAGCTTTTTAGTCAGTCTTTAACCTATGAAAAGATGAATGGATTTAATGGGAACACAGCACAGCTTTCCATTCCTAATGAGGAAACAAGCTCAGGAAACTTTTTACACATCAGGAACCCTTCTGTTGCTATTCTGATGTGTTTTATGTGTGTAAATGAGCCATAAATCATGTGGATTGAATTTCTCTTAAAAATACTTCTCCTTGTGCGTAAAGAGAAAGAGCGCTGGGAGAAACTGAATGGAGTAGAAATGAAGTAGGAGAGAAGATGTTTAGTTAAGTCAGGTTGTGGCAAGATGAGACCTTTTCAGGTTCTGGTGACAATACTCCCTTGTTTGTGAATTGCCTTTTAACTTGAGCTTCCTTTCAGCCTTCCATTACAGGTGGGCAAATAGTTTCTTAACATTCTAGGACCTCATAACCTTGTTCCAGTCATGTTGCAGATGTACATAGATGACACAGTGTGTGTCACAGTCACACATACTAAGTGACTGCACTTGAGTGTCCTCCCCCACTCATCCCACCCACCCTACCTGTGGCTGGAGTTGCAGAGACAGGTCTTGGCAGTGAGTTAGGCAGAACCTTGTCCATCGCCAGCTTAATCATGGCTCTGCATCAGCAAGCAGAGCTTGGCTACCCAATCAGCTGACCCATCTGTCATAGCAGTGAATTTTGGTGCCAAGAAAAAAAAGGCAGACTTCTGGTTCCAGTTGGGGTGTGGTGGTCCAGGAAGAAGCTGGCCGTGTGGATCTCCCCACAGCAAAGAAGCGTTTGCTGCTGAGTCTCAATTAGGATGAGGATTGGGGTGGGGGTGGGGGGATTTATTTAAAGACATTTGGAAGGAGGAAATGGAAAATACTGAATTTGAGCATTAAGAGGCCAGCTGTCTGTCTTTGTGTAATTAAATAGCTCCCCTACAGAGTGCTTTTTTTCTCCCTGTCTGGTAGTTTGATGTTCTGCAACCATAATGGTGTAATAGCATATTATCTTTAAAAATACATCCAATTTATGTCATCTCTTCTCTAAGGGCACTGGATTTTTTGGTAGATGTTTAGCTCAGTTCTCCATTCTAGACAGAGGAGTGTGAGCTTCAACTTTGCAAAGCTCGGCAGGGGCTGTGGTGTATTTTTGATAGAGGAAGCTGTAGAGGAGGCTTTCCCCTTAATAAGATAAAAGATGAGCTTATACAGAAAACGTGCTCGGCAGCTGTGTTGACCTTTACCCTTCCTTTTGCTTAAGTTTTTCCTCCACTTAGTGGCCTGGGTTTGAAGATTCCAAGCTGTAGACCTGCACTTGTATTGTCCTTTTTTAAGGTAGTTCTGCATCCATCTTTATAATGATACGCAAAGCCCGCAAGACATCCCTGTTCACCTCTGTGCAGGTTCCTTTTAAAGAATGAAGTAAGTGAAGAAAGTCAGAAGGAGAAAGACAAATACTTACCTACTTAAACTGCAGTAAGTCAGAAAGAGAAAGACAAATACCATATGATATCACTTATATCTGGAATCTAATATGCGGCACAAATGAACCTTTCTACAGAAAAGAAACAAACTCATGGACTCTGAGAACAGACTTGTGGTTGCTGAGGGGGAGGGGGAGGGAGTGGGATGGACTGGGAGTTTGGGGTTAGTAGATGCAAACGACTGCATTTGGAGTGGATCAGCAATGAGATTCTGCTGTATAGCACAGGGAACTGTATCTAGTCACTTGGGATGCAACATGATAGAGGATAATGTGAGAAAAAGAATTTATGATTTTATATATATGTCTGGGTCACTTTGCTGTATAGCAGGAATTGACAGAACAATGTAAGTCAACTGTAATAGAAAAAATAAAAACCTCAAAAATTTTAAAAATGTCAAAATCTTATCTACAAAAATTTTTTTAAAAAAGAATGAAGACAATTTATCGTATAATTCTTAAAATTTGGTACTGTTTTGAAGTTCCCTGGGTGGTTCAGCAGCTTTAGGATCTGTGGCTGTGGTTCCTGCTGTGGCACAGTTTCCATCCCCAGCCTGGGAATTTTTATATGCTGTGGGCCCAGCCAAAAGAAATTGGTACTGTTTTCATATTCATTTCACTTTTTATGATTTTATTTCAACTGCTTCATGGTGTGGGAAGTAAAACTTCCCACAGTGTTTCTCTCTGGCCTTTTATGCCTTCTGTTCTATTCTAAGAGTGCAGTTTTCAGGATGTGAGTGGAAAGGAAAGGAAGAAGAGAGAAGGATTCAGATAGGGAGAGATGGAAAAGTGCTTAGAGGACGTTTTAGTACAACCATTTCACCTAGCAAGTAGGGACCTCTAAGCATTGCCTTGAGTCACCCTGTAGTTGATGGCTAAACTTGGTCTAGTGCACTAGTCACCTGAAGTCAGAGTCTTTCCTCTTGTCATTGAGGGGCTGTATTTTTGGGATCCCCAAATCTGGTTCCCTCATCTGGCCATGCTCTTTTAAAAAGTATATGAATTGGGAATTCCCATTGTGGGTCAACATGTTATGAACCAGACTAGTATTCATGACGATGTATGTTCGATCCCTGGCCTCACTCAGTGGGTTAAGAATCTGGCATTGCCATGAGCTGTGGTATAGGTCGCGAAAATGGCTCAGATCCCAAGTTGCTGTGGCTGTGGGGTAGGTGGGCAGCTGCAGCTCTGATTCGACCCCTAGCCTGGGAAATCCCGGAACTTCCATATGTTGCAGGTACAACCCTACAAAGAAAAAAAAAACTGAATTTACTTATATAAAAAAAACTTAAGAAGGTTCGCAAAGCCACTTTTTATTGCATAGCTTATATTTAATGGAAATAATAACCTCACAAGAAATCTGCATTAGTTAAAATCTGAAAAAATGAGTTGATATTGTTAATTCATAGAATCTCATGACATCTTATCCTAGTCTGGCCTCCAAGCTTACCTGAAAAGTTAGTGGCACCTGGATTAAAACTCCAGTCCACAGATCAGATCGGGACAGTGATTTTCAATCTTCAGCATTCATCTGAACCATCTGGAAAATGGATTCAAGTAGCTCTGGGTTATAATCCGATAATTTGTATTTCTAATACTGTTTCTAGGTGTTGGTGATACTGCCAGAACTGATGATCATGCTTTAAGAACCACTGCTCTAACAGAGGTAGTGGGTTTTGGTTCTATTCCTGCTAGACTAATGAAAAGAGATTAAGCAGGCAAATTCAAGTAGTTTTGCTAAACTATCTCTCTCAATATTAAACAAAGATCAGTTATCTTCTGCTATCAAAGGTGTACTCATCTTTTTAAGACTGTGATAGCAGTGGTTTCTTTCTATCGCTTGTCCCAGAATAACACAAAGTCTCTTTGATATATAGTCATAACAATAATATCTTCCTTTATACTTTAGTAAATAAATGCATGTATACCTTATCTGTAAACTTCTCTAAAAGTTGCCAAAGCAACTGTTACCTTTTACATTTTGTAGATGAAAAAGCTGAACCTCATCTAAAACCATATATGACTTAAGATCACAAGGCTAGTGAGTGCAGATGGCAAGTATTAGAATTCAGGTTGTCTGACTCCAAGTTCTACATTGTTCTGACAGCCTAATAGTGAAAACCAGTGAATTAATGGCACCCTTCAGTGACATGTTAAGTAGTCAGTCTGCATAATATTGGCTATGCGGGGTATATGCAGGTTAACCCTATAAACTTTGAACTGATTATTCATATTTCAAGACTTTTATAACCAACCATATTCAGTTGACCTGAAGAATCTGCCTTGAGATGAGCTTTTTTGTTCTTGTCTGAGAATTCCTATCAGATTATGGAGACAAAAATAAATCCAGAGAAAAGACACAAATAAATATGCATCTAGCCAACTAGAGTTGCAGAGGCCTAGTCACGGATACTGAGAAAGCAGGCATGACAATTTATAACCAGAGAATTAAGGCTGAAAAATCTTCATGGAGGTAATCCTTGAGCAGTGTTTTAAAAAGAAGAAGTGTAATATGATTTGCAATAGAGGAGCAGAGAGAAAAGAAGGACATAAAGCCTTCTTCCTTGGCAGGAGTGAAGACTGAAAATGCAATTATGTGTTAGAAGCCAGCTGACAAACCAAGATGCAGGTGTCCTTGAGATATGCAGCACAAACAGGAGTGAACAGAATCAGGGTTTTCCTAAGGGAAGTGAGGCAAGAGGTCAAGTAAGAAATGCAAGTCCTCTCTGAATGTTTTCCATAAGAAAGTGTGTTTGTAGGCAGATTTGTCATGCATCCTGCAGTTGTGAGAAGTGACATTAGCAGATCAGGATTGCTAGAAAGTAGTGTGCCTTGAGTTGCATTGGTCTTTGTATGTGAAATTATAGACACTGCACTGGCCAAAAGAATCTGGAAGGTTCTATGAGAGACTGAACTGTGAAGGATCCATTTCTAGATATCCACTAAGCAGAACACTGCCTGTAATATTTATTTATTTAGTCTTTTTAGGGCTGCACCCGTGGCATGTGGAAGTTCCCAGGCTAGGAGTCGAATCAGAGCTGCAGCTGCTGGCCTACACCATGGCCACAGCAACACCAGGTCCTTAACCCACTGAGTGAGGCCAGGGATTGAACCCGCATCCTCATGGATATTAATTGGGCTCGTTACCGCTGAGCCACAATGGGAAGTCCCTGCCTGTAATATTTAAAGTTGATGAGACCAGCCTTCCACCAATGGCAGATGTCACTGGTAGAAACTTCCAGTTCCTGCAAAGGTGATGACAGTGAGGCTAGGGAGTTACTGCAGTTATTTAAGGTCTCAACAGTGAGTCTGAAGTGTGTACTTGGCTTCACTTGACATGATGTCGAGCTTCACTTAGCTTGTGGCTCACTTCGTTTGAGGAAGCAAAACTGCCTCAATGTTTGAACATACCCCTAATGTTTACACGTTCCTCTCTACCTGTGGCAGTCACACAGCGTAGTTAGAGCCAATGCTCTTCACACCGAATTATGTTTGCTTTGAAATGCGTATCTGACTTCCACTTGGAACCTCTGCATCTGTGGTGCTATCTTACAGAGTCCCCATTTTGTGGCTCTGTCTCCCTCTCTTAGGCAAGAGCTGCCTAGAAACTCCAAAATTAAAATGGAAAAATAATGAAAAGAGTTTCCCAAGTTGCAAATAATTGATGATGATTCTAAAATTGCTGGTAAGTTTTCTTTGCATAATTTGATTGATATGGCAGTTATCATTAGCAGCCTTGAACAGAATGCTCTTGTGAACAAGATAATTTATCTCACTGAGTCTGTTTTTGCATAAATATTTTAAAATGAAAGGCATAATAAATCTGTCCAGAGCATGCAAACAGTGGGCTGCCAAACCTGCCACCTGTTTAATGAACCCTTCTGCCTTCAAGAAAAAGCCGTATCAAATTAGTGCTGACATTTTGCTTTGCTGCTGCCTTTCATATTCCAGGAACTCGGAGATCCTCTTGCAGAGTCCTTTAAATGGGGTAACACTGTTTTTTTTTTTTTTTTTTTAATGAGTTTTATTTTTTCCCATTACAGTTTGTTTACAGTGTTCTGTACATTTTCTACTGTACAGGAAAGTGACTCAGTCTCTCTCTCTTTCTCTCTCTCTCTCTCTCTCTCACACACACACACACACACACACACACGCATGCACACACATACATTCATTTTCTCACGTTATCCTCCATCATGCTTCATCACAAGTGACTAGATATAGTTCCCAGTGCTATACTGGGAATATAAATTGGTACAACCGCTCTGGAAAACAATATGGAGGTACCTCAGAAAACTGAATACAAAACTACCGTATGACCCAGCAATCCTACTCTTGGGCATATATCAGGACAAAACTTTCCTTGAAAAAGACACACAGGAGTTCCTGTCGTGGCTCAGTGGTTAACGAATCCGACTAGGAACCATGAGATTGTGGATTCGATCCCTGGCATCGCTCAGTGGGTTAACGATCCGGCATTGCCGTGAACTGGTGTAGGTTGCAGATGCCGCTCAGATCTGGCGTTGCTGTGGCTGTGGTGAAGGCCGGCAGCTACAGCTCCTGTTAGACCCCTAGCCTGGGAACCTCCATATGCCGCAAGTGTGGCCCTAAAAAGACAAAAAGACGCATATGCACCTGAATGTTCATTGTACCACTATTCACAATAGCCAAGACATGGAAACAACCTGAATGTCCATCGACAGACGAATGGATTAAGATGTGGTATATATACGCAATGGAATGCTACCCACCCATAAAAAATAACAAAATAAATGGGGCAACACTGATTTTTTCATTAGAATTCAGCAACAACTATAAAGCAAGCTCCCCCACATTTGTACTTTCATCTGCAGTTTGACTGGGACTTGGGGTTGGGGAGTTAGGGGCAGAGTTAAGGGTGATGGGTGGAAAAATCAGAACTCTAGTAAGTGTGAAAAGAGCAACAAGGGGTGAAGAATTCTAAATGATTGTCTTGTTTCTCCTGCTGTTATCTGGTGGAGGCCTTTTGGTTGCTGAGGATCCACTGTTGGAATGGATGGTGCATGTTCTAGCTCAGGAGCTGGGGAACGCGGAAGAGCTGTGAGAAAGATGAGACAGTGAGGCTGCCAGGAGGGGGGTGACAGCAAGCTTGCCGATTTGTCTTTAGAAGTCTTGCCCAGGCAAACAGAACAATGTCATCATGTTCCCTAAACATACTACCCTTTGATTCTTCAAAAGAGGTCATTGTTTTGATGTATAAAAGCCTGTAAAGGAAAGGATTCCCATGTTTCTATTCCAGTGTCCTTAAAAGACGCAGATGCCCACACTTGAATAAAGGGCGTTGCCTGAAAGAAACAAACATGGCGGCCGCCTTGTGGAGGCTGAGGGAGGCCCAGCCATGCAGGGCCAAGGGCGCTTCCTGGGGCAGGGCAGAGCGCTCACGCTGGGGGATAATGGGGATTTTGTGCAGGCTTTGTATACCAAGCAGCTTTTTATACCCTGAGCAGCATGGATAACCTTTGAATCCAGAGCTTTGATTATGTGAAGTCATTAGCAAAAGACACACGTGTGGGTCATTGCTTTTCCTTCTGCTCTGGTCTTTAATCTGTAATTTCCTCACAACATCTTAATGAGCTCTTAATCCTCCATTTTTATGTTGGCATGTTTATACACAGTGATTTTTCTTGTACTCCTGACCTTGGCAGACAGTCTTATGTTTTATATGCACATTTGCGGGCTGGAGGGGATTCAGGTTGGCCACACAGCCTTTACCTCCCTGCTGTCCCTTCGGGTGACAGCCAGGGAACAATGAGCTTAATTAATCTATTTCACATTCAGATATATTTTCTAGCTAGCCTTTAGACCTGGCAGGCCATTTAGGACGTATCCATTCCTGCTGCTGCTGCTGTTGATGGTGAAGTGAATGTTTAACCATGAACTGTTGTGAGTCCCCTGATAACATTTTGAGGGTAAAACCCCTTTGATCTTCTCATGCCTTTTAATAGTGATCCCTCAAAAGGAATTCAGCCCAGGTTTCCTAGCCAGCAAGTGATGCTGTGGGTACACACAGTCTGTTTAAGTCTGGGATACATGTTTTATCAACCATCAGGAGAACAAACATGAGCCAACCGTGGGTTGGTGTTACGTATTATTTTTCAATTTTGTAAGCTTTTTTTTTTTAACTAAGTTATTTCAAAGGGGTTATTTTCATGTGAAAAGCAGTATCACGGTTCAGCATAATCAGCAAGAGGTCTGGGTCCAGTGCCCAAATTTGTTGTTTTTTTTTTTTTTTTTTGTCTTTTTGCCTTTTCTAGGGCTGCACCCACGGCATGTGGAGGTTCCCAGGCTAGGGGTCTAACAGGAGCTGTAGCTGCTGGCCTTTGCCACAGCCACAGCAACGTGGGATCTGAGCCGTGTCTGCAACCTACACCACAGCTCACAGCAACGCCGGATCCTTAATCCACTGAGCAAGGCCAGGGATCGAACCCGCAACCTCATGGTTCTTAGATTCGTTAACCACTGAGCCACGACGGGAGCTCCCCAAATTTGTTTTTATTTGTAATATTGTCTAAAAGAATTTAAAAGAGGTATATAATAAAAGACACAAACCAAACATTAAAACAGGAGCCAAATAATAAAGGCAGTTGGAGGGATACAGTTAATACGTAAAAGATGAGGCCTATTTAGACTGTAATTACAGGTACTCAGGGTTGCAAAGGCCTGTGAAATTGGGTAGTATCCATCTCTCAGACTATAACCCCAGTGTTAAATAAAATGTAACTACATTTTTGTATAATTCATATTAATCTGATTTTCAAATTCTTATTCTGACTGGTAATCAAAACATGATTCATACAGTTCTTAGCTATTTTCAGATGTACAGTCAATTGAGACAGGGTTTTTATTTCCCCTGCTTGTTTCCAGAAGGAGCACCATGTTCTAGGGAGTACGTGGCGCTATAGCATCTAGAGAGGGGCCCAGACCCTGCTGGCATCCACCGCAATGCAGGTTATTCTCTCAGAGAAATCGCTTCTGCATACTTGGATCTGCTGTGATGATGTCCTGTGTCTTCCTTGTCTCTGGTCCCAGTCCATGAATTTTTCCATCTCACTCACCCACATATCAAACCCCCTTCACTCCCAGCTAACTCCAGTGCCTTCCTTTGAGACAAAGATTCACCTGTTCGTCCATGCTCCCTGAATCCCACCTATCCCCAGATACTGCAGCATCCTGGGAGAGATGAGAAACCCTACCACTTGCTTCCCAAACAAACTGACCTTGAGCCTAAGCGCAGGGATGTCAGGACACAGGGTCCTATCTCTGAGAGCCTTTTCCGTGTCTATCTTGTTTCTCTTTCAATTCTTTTCTCCCATCACAGGCCTAAGTTTGTATCCTTTTTCATCTAGTTGAAAGTGGAAATAGGGAGTAGCTAAGAGGAAATATATTGGTTCTGCCTAATTGAACTTTCCATCATGTTCTTGGCCTGTAGCTTTTAAACGTTGCTACTCATTTGAAGTTTACCCTCTCTGATTCCACTCCCCTGCAAGGAGCTGAGAGAGTCCTTCTAGTGGCCCAGATGAGGGGCTCAGGAAAAGCGCAGCATCTGCGCCTGTGTCATCTAGGCACGGTGATCTCCGGTACTATCAACCTGGCTGACACGAGCAGGACCAGATAGATAACCATCTGGCCTCTGTTTAAACAGTCCTGTTGCCAAGAAATCACTGACATCCGATAGTTTCCCTTTCTGACCTTGGACAACTCTCACTTACATTTAAATTTTTTCTTCTTTTTATTACTGAAACATATTTCCATGTGGATGTACCTTTTCTCCCCTCCATGCCTGTCCATGGCCCAGCATCTAATTAGCTGAAATTGAAAGGCAGTAAAAAAGGTTTTTAAAAAGCCCTGCCTACCACCCAGTGCATTAGCAACATTTCACTGAATGCCACACTGCCAAAGTAAACTGCAAATTTGGAAAGTTACTACTAAGTTGAAACCGGTTAATATTGAGAGCCAAAAGTGTACCAGAGAAGGTTCATGTAGCTTCTCGCACTTAGCTTTTGATGATCTTTGACTGTGAGCTCCTGGGGATAAGGGCTATGGCTTCTTCCTCTTATGCATGGCGTCCTACTCCTAGTATGTACTTGCACAGCATTTGAAATTTGTGATGTAAGAGTTGTTTTTACATGTTTCAGAGTAAATTGAGATTCAGAGAGATTAAGTGGCCAGCTCAGAGTCACACAGGTAGGAAGGGGCAGAGGTGGAATAAAATGAAAGTGTTCTGAACCCGTGTGCATGGATAGCTCTCCCTGCCCTATTGTTTGGATAGATATAATGCTACATACGCATTATCAGAGGTGGGATGTATACTTTGAGTATCACAAGCTTCCCAAAGTTTAACAGTCCCCTCTAACAATCAAAAAAAAAAAAAAATCTCAGTGATAAACTTTCCTCTTTATGTTTTCTTGATGCTTTCCTAAAGGTGAAATGATGAATAAATACTATAGGGAGGACTCTTAGTGCACATCTTATTTAAAGGATGGTTCTGGCATCTAAGAGTGTGTCTTGCATGAATACACCAGAGTTTTTACTTAATTTTCTCGAAATGCAACAGACAACCTTCGTAGAAAAACTCCTATGATAATTTTAAGACTTGAAACTAAAAGGATGACCTATCTCCTCCCAAATCTTGCTTTCTGAGAATGTCTTTTCCTTATTCTTTTAATAGACAGTGAGCTTTAATGAGAATATGTGTATTGTGCTGGAAGAAGCCGGTCACCCCAACTTTCTCCAGCATGAGCAATTTGACAATCCTATGACTCAAGTCTAATTCCAAGTTCCCAGTGAATAGAGATTTCTGGTTTTGTTTCAGATGCCAGCAATTTTTTTCCATGTTCCTTCTTCCAAGAAGCACCACAAACCTAACCACATAATGAACAGCGTTTGGTACAATTAAACATGATATAAGTTCAAGAAAGCCTTTGCTAACTCATATGACAGTCAGCTCTCCACTTCCCTCCCAGGGCTTTTGTACTGTTTGGAATAGTGGAGCCAGACATGGCTGGTCAGTAGGAGATAACAGCTTCATTGAGCTCTCTCAATGCATCTGGAATCAGGCTCACCCTAGAGAGTGCCCATTTTTCCAGGAAGGAGGCCAAAGAACTTTTATGTATGGAATTTAAATGTGATTTAGAAAAAAAATCAATGTATTCAGATCCTATGTGCAAAATAATAACAGGTAGCAATTCTTACATGATCTTCATGGAGGGAATTGAACCGGCCAAGTTTGGGAGAAGTTATAGATTGGCCTTGTGGGTATGTGTTTATCATTCATGCCTTTATTTCCATCTTAATGGTACTTTCAGTTCAGTCAGTAACACAATGCTTTCTTGTAGAAGAATAGGGAAAACAGAATATTGTAGTTAAGTTTACTGAGCACCTACTATGTATTGGGTACTGTTCAAAACGATTTACATGGAATATATACATTTAATCCTCAAAACACCCCTTGTATGTAGGTGGCACTGAAATTCTCATTTTATAGGTGAGAAACAAAGTCAAGAGACTTGCCCAGGGTCAGGAATTACTACAGAGCCTTATTCAAATCAGTCTGTCTGATTCAAGTCTGGGCTGTTTACCACAATGTTGTGCTCTGCTCTAAAAGAGGATATATTGCAGGAAGCATCCTCCAAGCTGGGCTGGACAATGTCCTCTAGGCACCAGTACTAGTGGTCCGTTGTCACTGCATTAAAAACAAAAATGTCCAGAAATGTCACTTAGCCACAGATAGACAGGTATTCCTGATTACTTATACTGTGTGACTTTAAAATTAACCTAACAGAGTGCTGTCATTTGAAAATAGTAGGCTAATTGACTGTAGTAGCAGAAAGCCTTAGAATCTTACTTAAATGAGAATAGCAGTAGCTTGTCTTGCCTCAGACTTAATGAGTTTTTACAAAGCAGAGGCAATGAGGCTTCATCCTGTGAACCTTAAAGAAAAAACTGAGGGAGATCAAAGGCTCTTCCAGCTCCAGTAGTCTTCTCCCATGGCCAGAATGCAGACCAAACTGCATTGTTTTGAGAAACAGCAAAAAGTGCTGGAGGTGCTGTGGAAATGCAGAATCATCAGTTCAGCTCCAGAAACAAAACTCCAGAAGCTGCGTTCAAGGATTGCAAAACTTCCTGGTTGGAGTTGAATAATCAAGAGTAAAATATTGCTGACACTGAGACTGACAACAGCTCTGACAAACTTAGCCAGAACTCAGATTGGGACTTGAACACACTTCTTATTTTTTTAGAATTAGAGTCACTAACCTGGTGTCTGGACGTGAGGTTCAGGTTCCTTGTGTCTCTGAGCAGAAGGAATTCAACGAGAGACAAAGTGATAGGCAAGAAATAGATATATTAAGATAGGATACTTGTGAGAGATAGGAGCAGGCAGGCAAAGAAGCACTGCCCCAGGACTAGGTAGGCTACATTTTTATAATCCAAGGAAAGTGGGGAAGGGGGAAAGACCACCATCTTCCTCTTTCTTTAGTAGATGTCAGGCTTATGTCATTAGTTCCTCCTTCGTATCTGATAAGAGTGTATTTGACTCTTGGAGGTCAAACTAGGACTGTAATGGTGCTTATTCAAATCAGCAGAAGGGTGGTAACATATGCTAATGTAGGTAGGTGAACCATCTCAGGTTTCCATATAATGAGGGTCTCTTACTTTGGAATGCCATCTTTCCCTTAAATTTCTCTCCTTGGTCCTTAAGGTCATTATCTTGCTTAACTTGAACAAGGCCTCGTTTTATCTTTCACTTAATGACCCGAGGCATATCTCGTGCTTTTATTTACGGCTTTATAGTTAAGCAAGCCTGTTTCATTCCATAACGTTCTGATGGCTTTCTTGAGCAATTATTAACTTAAATGGTCTTCCAAAGTTCCCTAGGTTTCCATCTATCTCTATGGTCCCCTTCTGGGACTTGTACAGCTACCTGTGTAACTATGCCGCTCTAGCCCCATCACCACCATGTGCGGTTCTTTGAACCTTGCTTGTGCAGCACATTGACCTCTTGCTAGACCTTTGGGAGCAGGCACTATGAAAACTACATTGATTACCTTAACAGTTGTAATATTACTCGTGTTTCTCACCAGTGTAGCCAGTGGATCTCATGCTCATCTAATATGTTAAGCACTTTAAAGACATATAATGTGTATTTCCTCATGAATCTCGATTGCCAGAAATGATCTCTGTCCTTTCTCTGTCTGTTATATTTCAAGAAATGAGGGGAAGTCATAGATTTCCATCCATATGCTGATCTTTAGATTAGGATTCAAAGCTTGGATGAGCCCAGCTGTTTACCCTTTACCTCCCCAACTGCAATGCTAATTCTCACCTCCCTCAATTTTGTGTGTGTATTGGAGGGGAAGAAGGGAGAGAGGGAGAGAGAGGCAGAGAGAGAAAGAGAGAGGGAGGGAGAGGGAGAGGGAGAAGCAGGAAGAGAGCGAAGGGTATATAAGAAACAATGAATTTTCATAATTTAAAGTATGACAGTTCTTACAGCTATAAGTGGGGGTATGTTGACAAGGATGACAGGGAAGGAACCTGTATTATGTCCATTAGAAAACTCCCCATCTGCAATTTATGTTAGCACATGCTTATAAAAATTCTCTTGCATGTTGTAATGATATAGGATGATGAGATTCTATCCTTGTCCATTAAGGTAAAAACAAAACAAAACAAAAAACCCCTGCTCTTAAAAACCTCATCTTTATAGATGGATCTGTAGAAAGACCTAGATCATGATCTTCCAATTTTTTGATTGCTCATTTAACTCTTAATTCATCTACTCGTTTAAAAAAAAAACCTGTTTGGGCTAACTTATTATTAAAATATGGCTCCCGTTAGAACAGGGGCCTTGGATTATTATATATTGAAGTTGTCACACTTCCTTTTAAAATAGGTTTTGTATTGTGATAAAAACACGTAACAGCATCTACTCTCACCAGATTTCAGAGTGTACAGTACAGTATTATTAACTGTATATACAATGTTGTACATTAGCTCTCTAGAACTTTTCCTCTTGCATAACTGAAACACTATACCCATTAAACAGCAACTGCCAGTTGTCTTTCTTCCGAGCCCTTGGTAACCACATTCTACTTTCTGCTTCTATGAGTTAGGCTATTTAAGATTCCTCATATAGGTAGGATGATGCAGTGTTTGTCCTTCTGTGATTGGTTTATTTCACTTAGCATAATGTCCTCGAGGTTTATTCATAGGTTGAAGCATATGACAAGATTTCCTGTTTGTTAAGGCTGAATAATATTCCATTGTGTATCTATATTATGCATGTTTTCTTTGTGTATTTACCCACTGATGGACATTTAAATTGTTTCTACCTCCTGGCTGTTGTATATAATGCTGCAGTGGACATGGGAGTACAAGTATCTCTTTGAGGAACTCTCTTCATTTCTTTTGGATAAATACCCAAAATGGAATTGTTGGATCATACGGTAGTTCTCTTTCTAATTTTTGAGAAACCTTTGTACTATTTTCTATAGCGACTTTAGCATTTTCCATTTCTACCACCAGTGCACGTATACAAAGCTTCTGGTTTCTTCACTTGCTTACCAATTTACCAACACTGGTTTTTCTTTGTTTTTTTTTAAATAATGATTTTTAAAATAATGATTATCCTGGAGTTCCCATCATTGTTCAGTGTGGTTATGAACCCAACTAGTATCCATGAGAATGTGGATTTGATCCCTGGCCTTGGTCATTGGGTTGAGGATCTGGCATTGCCATGAGCTGTCATGTAGGTCACAGATGCGGCTCGGATCCCATGTTGCTGTGGCTGTGGTGTAGAATGGCACCTACAGTTCTGATTAGACCCCTAGTCTGGGAACTTCCATATGCCATGGGTGCAGCCCAAAAAGACAGTAAATAAATAAATAAATAGTGACTATCCTACCAGGTATGAGTTGATAGCTTATTGTAGTTTTGTTTTTATTTCCATATTTTTATTTTTGATTATGTGGCATATTTACACATAGTAGGCTTTTTAGAGATTAAATTTCATAGTGTTCAAATGCAGGCTTTTAAAGAAAAACCTTTGAGAAATTAACCAAGGGTAACAGTCTAAATAACAAGGTACAAAGCAAGCAATTTGTTGTCACATATTTGTCAAATATAAATACTAATACAGAGAAGATATGTTTTTAATTAATTAAGTTTGTGCCTTGAACCTGTTAACCTCAATATATGATTTGGTAATAGATGATAATTTTTTATACATGTGAGCACACATCTAAATAAGAAGCTGAAAATATTTGTACTGTAGAGAGAATATGCTTTTTGAATAGGAATTTAATTTTTTTAGTAATTATTTTTATTTTTTCCATTATAGCTGATTTACAGTGTTTTGTCAATTTTCTTTTGCACGAAATGGTGACCCAGTCACACATACATGTATACATTCTTTTCTTACATTATCATGCTTCATCACAAGTGACCAGACATAGTTCCCAGTGCTATGCAGCAGGATCCATTGCTTATCCATTCCAAAGGCTATAGTTTGTATCTATTAACCCCAAATTCCCAGTCCATCCTACTCCCTCCCCCTCCCTCCTCCTCCCTCTTGGCAACCACAAGTCTGTTCTCCATGTCCATGATTTTCTTTGGAAAGGTTCATTTGTGCCCTACATTAGACTCCAGATATAAGTGAAATCATATGGTATTTATCTTTCTGACTTACTTCACTTAGTATGAGAGTCTCTACAAATGGCATTATTTTGTTCTTTTTTATAGCTGAGTAGTATTCCATTGTGGATGTATATATACCACATCTTCTTAATCCAATCATCTGTTGATGGACATTTAGGTTGTTTCCATGTCTTGGCTATTGTGAATAGTGCTGCAGTGAACATGGGGGTGCATGTGTCTTTTTCAAGGAAAGGTTTGTCCGGATATATGCCCAGGAGTGGAATTGCTGGGTCATATGGTAGTTCTATGTATAGTTTTCTAAGGTACCTCCATACTGTTTTCTGTAGTGGTTGTACCAATTTACATTCCCACCAACAGTGCAGGAGGGTTCCCTTTTCTTCACACCCTCTCCAGCATTTGTTATTTGTGGACTTATTAATGTTGGCCATTCTGCCTGGTGTGGGATGGTACCTCATAGTAGTTTTGATTTGCATTTGTCTAATAATTAATGATATTGAGCATTTTTTTCATGTGCTTGTTGGCCATCTGTATATCTTCTTTGGAGAAATATCTATTCAGGTCTTTTTCCCATTTTTTGATTGGGTTCTTGGCTTTTTGCTGTCGAGTCGTATAAGTTGTTTGTGTATTTTAGAGATTAATTCCTTGTCAGTTGCATCGTTTGAAACTATTTTCTTCCATTCTGTAAGTCATCTTTTTGTGTTTCTTTATGGTTTCCTTTGCTCAAGCTTGTCAGTTTAATTAGGTCCCATGAGTATATTTTTGCTTTTATTTCTGATGCTTTGAGAGACTGACCCAAGAAAACATTTGTAAGGTTGATATCAGAGAATGTTTGCCTATGTTCTCTGGAGCAAGACAAGGATGCCCACTCTCACCACTGTTATTCAACATAGTATTGGAAGTTCTTGCCACAGCAATCAGACAAACAAAAGAAATAAAAGGTATCCAAATTGGAAGAGAAGAGGTAAAATTGTCACTGCGTGCAGATGACATATTACTGTATATAGCAAACCCTAAGGACTCAACCCAGAAACTACTCAAAGTGATCAACAAATTCAGCAAAGTAGCAGGATATAAGATTAACATTCAGCAATCAGTTGCATTTCTGTATAGTAACAATGAAATACTAGAAGAGGAGTACAAAAATACAATACCTTAAAATTGTACCCCCAAAAATCAAATACCTGGGAATAAACTTCACTAATGAGGTGAAGGACTTATATGCTGAGTACCATAAAACATTAATCAAGGAAATTAAAGAGGATTCAAGGAAGTGGAAAGATATTCCATGCTCCTGGGTTGGAAAAATTAATACTGTAAAAACTGCCATACTACCCAAAGCAAACTACAGATTCAATGCAGTCCCTATCAGATTACCCATGACATTCTTCACAGAACTAGAACAACAATCCAAAAATGTATATGGAATCACAAAAGACCTAGAATTGCCAAAGCAGTCCTGAGGAACAAAAACCAAGCAGGAGGCATAACTCTCTCAGACTTCAGGCTATATTACAGAGCCACAGGAATCAAGACAGTGTGGTACTGGTACCAAAACAGACATACAGGCAAATGGAACAGAATAGAGAACCCAGAAGTAAACCCAGACACTTATGGTCAATTAATCTTCGACAAAGGAGACAAGAATATAAAATGGGAAAAAGACAGTCTTTTCAGTAAGTCCTGCTGGGAAAACTGGACAGCCACAAGTAAATCAATAAAACTGGCACACACCCTCACACCATGCACAAAAATAACTTTAAAATGGCTTAAAGACTTCAATGTAAGACAAGAAACCATCAAACTCATAGAAGAGAACATAGGCAAAACATTCTCTGATATCAACCTTATAGTTTTGATTTGTATTTTCCTGATGATTAGTGATAAAACATTACATTTCAACTTTTAAAAAATTTAATTACATCCAGAGAACAAATCCCATGTGATATCATATCTATATATCTCTACTCTATGAAGTCATTCATTCTTTGACGTGGGAAATGGTCTGTGCTCCTCGAAACTGCCTTCTCGCTTGCTTCCTGTGCTGTAGAAGGTTGAGAATCCCAGGTCTCATTTCATCTTGTGCTGTAGCTTATCCCTGTCTGCTCTTTCTGCTATACTTTCTTTAAAAACTTTGTGAGCCTTCAGTGTATCATATTACAGTTCATTTGATTATAAACAAAGGCTATACCCACATTTCTTTCTGAGCTAGGTCCTCCTATATCTTCAGTTGAGAGTCAGAGTGCTGAGTGACAATGCCCTAAGTAGAAGATTTTTTGTTTAGTTAATGGTCTACAAGGTATATAGCCTTGGAGGCTCTCTTAACTCGAAAAAAAGAGTCTGAGAATCATGCCCTTAAGATCTCAGAGGCTCTCTACTGGGCACATTGGTAAAGTTTTCTGAGGTCTCAACAAAGGGTTGGTCTTACAACTACACTTTTGAGATGCTTATTACTTGGCTGGTGCTGTTCTGGATTTGATGTTTGCCCTGAGGCTATTTTTTTTTTAACTTTGTGATCTTTTGTTGCCTAAAGAAACTGGGGATTATGAAAATAGTTTTATTAGTAAGTTTTACCTTTTTTATAGTTTGTCTAAAGTTTCTTTATAGTATTTTTAGCTTATCTTTTTTCAAACCATACATTCATATGCAGATAAAACAGTTGGCACTTTCAGTGTTCTGCCTGAAAATCTTAGTAAAATCCGCTAGTTCGATAGCTATATTTTTTTATACCTTATCAATGGTACAGTGTTGCCAAACAGTCTGCTACTGTATAAGTAGGGTTATCTATGCCACAGCCATAGCAATACGGGATCCAAGCCATGTCTGCAACCTACACCACAGCTCACGGCAACACCGGATCCTTAACCCACTGAGCAAGGCCAGGGATTGAACCTAATTCAGTTGTTCCTGGTTGGATTCCTTAACCCCTGATCCACGACGGGAACTCCCTTTCCTAATTATATAGATGCATCTTTTGTCTCAATATTGTTATTCTGTTATGATTCTTGTCTTAAATAAGTCTCCTCAAGTAATGAATTAGCAGTGTTTAGCTCAGGAAAAAAAAAATTAATGTAAAGGTTAAATTATATGCCCAATACCTCAAAGCATATTTTCAGCCAAATATATGGGCTTTTCTTTGAGACTTTAGCAGGAGAATCCAAACCCTCAGATATCATCTCCACTTTGAGGTCTTCATGTGATTTTTGGCTTCATGTATTTTTGGCTTATTTTGTACTTCCCACAGTGAAAAGTAAAACAGAACAATATTTTTGTTCCTGCATTTGTCCATCTCTAGATTAAAAAAAAAAAATTAAATGATACTGGTGTAAGACTGCTGGTTTTCTGCCACCCTCCAAAGACCACGACTCACGGTCTCTCCTAGGCCATGGGGGACGCATAATAGAGACAGAGCTTGTCTTCACCTAAGATGTTTGCCTGTAACATGGGCATGGGGAGGGTTTAACTACTTATGATTCATTTATCCAGTTGAAAGAGTCTAAAAACTGAAGCATACATTAACATAATCAGAGTGTCCAATCATATAGAAGGGAAAAAATCAAATTCTTATCTGAAATATTTCTTATAAACTGGCAATCTTCTATTCTATTTTGAACTAAAACCCCCATTATCATAGCAAGTATGGTTCTTAGTGAAGGATTTGTGGTCTATTTGATTATCACTGACCCTGAATATTGAAATTAATATGTTAAAATTCTGAAGCTAAGTAAATAACACCTAAATCATTCGAAGGTCTCTAACAGCAGGAAGTCAAATAAATTAGAGATGAATGTCTTCAGTTAACTGATGTTAGTTATACATTCATTAGAGTAAATCCATTTGATTTCTTCTTAATCAGTTTTATGTGAAAGAGGGCAGATTAATTGGTGTAATATATTATGAAATATTTGCTAGTCCATACCCTCCACCCCCAACACACATGGTACTCAAAAGCAAATGCAGTTCCATTGAGGAAATATATTGGTGAAGTATAATTTGAATTTATCTTCCTGAAGAAAGCATATTGACAAAGTTACAAATAGTTTAAGGCAACCAGAGGAATAGACAGTCTCTTCCTTATCCATGTTTGGTCATACACAGATAAAAGGTGATATAGCTTTTGGAAAGACTAACATTGCCACATGTTAGGATGATTATAATTTTTCAGAATGTATGAATTAAGTTGAGAGTTATGGATCTCATTTGAGGCCCAACAACTATTTATTTTTATTGAATATGGGTGCTAAAATGGTTTATTTTAAAGTTCCTTAAAGAGAATACATATTGAATATATTATTTTTTCTGCTGCATCATCAGTTTTTACTAGCATCTAGAATTCAAATTGATAAATAATAGGAAGAGATACATATACACAATATTTTTACCACTCAAATAAGGAAAAGGATGTATATTCAAAAAATAGCGACCATGTTTAGAACCCAGTAAGCCGAATGATTTATGCAAGTCATTTCAGATTCATGGTTTGTTTCCTTTCCTTTGCTAACATGTTTCCATTTCCAGTTTTAATGCCTATAATGGTTTTGTGTTATTTTAAGTATCCTTTTATATATTTTAAAATTTTGCACTAAATGGCAGTTTAGTTTTTTTGGAAAGGGTTCACTGAAATCACACAAGCACTTTATTACTCTAGGAAATTCTCTCAACTGGACTGTAGTCACTATGAATAAAAGTACCGAACCAGTCATCCTCATCGCTAAGGCAGGAGCTGCTCTGTCAGTGGGGCAGAATCAGAGGTTGCCCCAGTCCCTTGTTGACTTATATAAAATGACACTGTGCAGAAATGATGAGAAAAACAGAACATTCATCCGAGTTGCTAGGGACCCCCTTGTCCTGCCAATGGAATAAAAAGCAGTGAAAGGGAGGGGTGTTGCCAAAATAGTTTTCCTAGTAGGATATATTTGGAGTGCAGTTCTGATGTAGTCTAGTATGAAAATATCACTGGGTGATGAATTTGCTACAGTTGAAAACATAAGAAAAGTCCCCTTTGAGCTGCAGAAGATCAGTGGAAGATAGGTAAATCAAGATCAGCTAGTGAGGAAAGGGTCTGAAAGTCTCGTGTTGTTTTCCAACTCAGTTAATCAACTGTCATGCATTTGTGCTATTAACAAACATTGATTTACTATTATATAAAGGGAACTACTTCGTCTTTAGCATTGGGCTACGTGCTAAAAGAAGTTATGTAGAATAATATCACCCTGCTCTACTCAAGGAGCTTAAATATCTAGTTGTGCGCATAAAAAAAAAAAAAGGACATGCATGAAACCAGTGAAGATGACTTAGATAACATAACACACTGCTATGGTAATAAGCTCAGTTGTATAATCAATAGCAGATAAGATAGTATAATTATGTTCACATGTTCTAGCAGAGAAGTTAACAAATTAGGTAAAATGGGTATCAACTAGGTTTAGTTTCTGAGGAAAGGAATGGTGAAGAAGACAGAGTCTGAGCTTCAGACTGAGTCAAATATTGATAATGGAGGAGGAGGGGAAGGGTACCCCAGGTTGAGTGAAGTGCGGGAATGAAGCACAGGGATAGACATGGAAATGCTTGAGGTGGGGGTGGAGGAGGTACAGGCAAGCAGAATGGGGAAGAGTTCCTTGACCAGAGGTGATGATAGATGGTGGAGAGAAATTAAAATTAAAGTTGGGAGAGCCCAACTTGAAAACACTGCAAAACTTGATAGAAACGGTGAGTCCTTTTTATTTGTTTTTTGTTTTTGTTTTGTTTTGTTATATGGGAGTACAATTGACTTACAATGTTGTGTTACTTTCATATGTACAGCAAAATGAATCAGATATATATATCCATGTATATCCTTTAATATATATACATATAGCCATTATTTTTCAGGTAGGCCACCACAGAGTATTAAGCAGATTTTCCTGTACTATACAGTAGGTATTTGTTACTCATGGATTTTATATACAGTAGTGTGTATATGTTAATCTCAACCCCCTAATTTATTCCCACCCCAATTTATTCTCCCCCCCAGTGTTTCCCCTCTGGTAACCATAGTTTGGTTTTGAAATTTTTGAGTCTGTTTCTGTTTTGTGAATAAGTTTTTTTCGTATCATGTTTTATTAGATTCACATATTAGTGATCTCATATGCTGTTCATCTTGATCGGTCTAACTTCACTTAGTATGATACTCTCTAGGTCCATCCA
Source organism: Catagonus wagneri (assembly GCA_004024745.2). Lineage (NCBI taxonomy): Eukaryota > Metazoa > Chordata > Mammalia > Artiodactyla > Tayassuidae > Catagonus > Catagonus wagneri. The sequence continues at coordinate 8,618,834 of PVHT020000886.1, read as the reverse complement.
TGTTATCTTTTTTGTTTTATTTTTAATGTTTACATCTTAATGTATTTTATTAGTCACACAAATATCATTATCTGTAAAGCATGATTAAGCAAGAGGTGTGAGTCTGAGGGGAGTGTGGGTGAGGAACAGAAATGTGGGAAGGTAACCCGCCCAGCAGTGTCTACATAATCAGGTGCTCACTCAAACTCCACTAAGGTTCTGTCCCTTGTGACTGTTTTAAATAAAGCTCAATTATTTCAGGTAAAAAGATGTTTCAAAGCCTTTGTCAGTTTGGAACCACGATTCTTACCAGAGAACCTTTGTATTTGATCATTTGGTGAATTGATGGACACACAGAGTTGGTAGGGTTTCTGTGACTGTGGCATCCTGAAGAGGCAGGAGATACAACTGGGAGACCACGTAGGAAGCTGTTATGGGGCATAGCTGTAGAAGATAGAAGAGTAGGCAGATTGGGGAAATTTTTCTGAGGGATAATTTACAAAATTTTGTGGGATTAATTGAATGTTAAATGTCTCAACATGTGCGAGGTGGTATAAACTATACTGGAACATGACACTTCTCTGTGTAATATCCTTCCCAGTGTCATAGGCTCAAAGTTTCAACACTTAACACTGTAGAGGTGTCTTAGTCTGCTGGGGCTGCCTTAACAAAATACCGTGGACTGGGTGGTTTAAACAACAGACGTTTATTTTCTTGCAGTTCTGGAGGCTGGAAGTCTGAGATCAGGTTGCCAGCATGGTCAGGTTCTGCTGTGGTGTCCCTGCCAGCACTAATTTCATCAGACCAGGGCCCCATCCTCATGATGTAATAACCTCTCAAAAGCTTCATCCCCAGATACCTTCCCACTGGGGTTTAGGCTTCAAGTATCAATTTTGAGGGGACACAGATATCCAATCCATAACAAGTGGATATTTGGAGGTTGTCTCCCCTCACTCCCACCTTATCCATTCTTTGCCTTCTTCCTTTCTAACTGACCTTTTGCTTGGTCTGGAGAAAGCTTTGAAGCAGAGACTAGGGCAGAGTGTGCCATCTCATTCTGAATACTTTCGTGTTAATTCTCCATCCAGATAGGCAGAAGGGAATCCCACGGACAAGTTTTTATTACAGATTTTGCTTTTCCAAGAAGCATGTCCTGACTACCCTATTTAACACTGTAACCTGACATACTCCCTATCCTCAGCAACTCCTGACCTCTACTTATTCTGCTCTGTTTTTTTCTCCATAGTCATTACAATCTTCTAAGATACTACATAGTATATTTATGTATTGTTTACTCTCTGTCTTCCATCATTAAATGCAAAATTGAATTGGACAGAAAGATGTTTATTTTGTATGCTGATCTAGCTAAAGTACCTAGGATACTGCCTGGCCTTTAGTAGGCAAAGTATTACTGAATGAATATATATTATTGAACGAATGAATGAATGAATGGACAACTACTGAATTAGCTAGATGAAAAGGATATATTTATTTATTGACAATTAATTTCAGGAAAACACTGTGTTGTACAAACTGAATCAAGACTTTAAAACTCGGGAGTTCCCTTCACGGCTCAGTGGGTAACAAATCCGACTAGGAACCATGAGGTTTCAGGTTCGATCCCTGGCCTTGCTCAGTGGGTTAAGGATCTGGTGTTGCTGTGAGCTGTGGCATAGGTTGCAGACGCGGCTCGGATCCCGCATTGCTGTGGCTGTGGCGTAGGCCATCAGCTACAGCTCTGATTAGACCCCTAGCCTGGGAACCTTCATATGCCGCGAGTGTGGCCCTAGAAAAGGCAAAAAGACAAAAAAAAAAGATTTCAAAACTCAAACCTAGTGATGGTTTTTACTTTCCTAAAGAGGTCATATGGTTTAAGTAGGAAGAAGTGGGGCAATTTTGGATGTATTTTGAAGGTAGAGTCAACAAGAGTTGCTCATGCACTAGGTATGGGATGAAAGAGGGAAGTTAGTGGGAATATCAAGAATTTTGGCTGAACAGCCTAATGGGCAAAAGTGACATCCACTGAAATGGGAAGAATTACAGGGAGAGCAGCTTTGTTGATGGTGGTGATGGTGGTTGGGTGATGAGGTGAGGAGCTCAGTCCTGGAAATGTTGAGTTCAAGATGTCTATTAGGCACACATTCAGGTGGAGATAGAGTGAGTACTTGAATATGTAAGTATCAAATTAAGAATAAGATCTGAGCATCTATCAATATTTCTATAAATTTATATGGATTCCATTAAAAATTCGTGTATCACTGCGAGTTTGATATCAGTAAACTATACCCATGTGCTAATTTTAAGATACCACTGAGAAAAAAAAATGGAAAATCACTCTCATTGTTTTTGAAATGGACCCTATGTGAGCTTTTTCCTTTTATAGTCTATCTTCCAGTGGGCAAAAGAAACATGAAATATTCCCCCCTGATTATTCCAAAGCTGTTCTATTTTTATGCAGATATAATTGCAATGTTTATTTCTTGAGAGTTTTTTTTTTTCCTGGAAGTTAATCAATTAATTTGATCTTGAAGAGGAAGTAATATTTCATTGTAAGAAATAAAGTGAAAATCTTTGGGATATTTTATTAGTCTGTCACTACTGTTATAGGAGTCTTAAAGAAAAGTTTTGTAGCAAGAGGTGCTAAGGCAATAACCACTTCTGTTATCTCTGCCTCCATCACTGCTTAAATTTATTCTCATATACTAGCCTTGAAACCTGTTTATCTTCATGACCACCTTGTCTATCTGTTGTACTCATTACCTAATTACCACTAGCTACTTTTTTGTTGTTTTTTTCATGTCTTTTAGAAAAGTTGTACTTTCTGCAAGGCTGCATCCTACGATAAAATAACATCAATAAATCAAAAAATGTGGAAGAGCTGTCATAAAAGGAAAAGTCTGCCCTTGTATTTCATGTCTTATCAGATCAGATTTTAGTCCATTGCAAGTTTCTCCTTTTAAGATCAACAGTTTCTTGGGCCGTCCTAACAGATGTTTTGGAAACTTGCAAACTCTCACACTAGCACAAACTATAGAGTTATTGACTTCAAGATACACATAGAGACATGTACACACAGATGTGTATTGTGTGTACACATATAATAAAATGAGGGCTCCAGCTGACCGAAAACATGTAGTAAGTGGATTTAATAAGACTTTTGTTTTTGAAAGCTGATCATCAAACCGTCTGTAGTGTGGTCAGATCACACTTCCTTCATGTCTCGTCTGAGAGGACAAAATAACCAGAAATTTGGACCTACTTCCTCAGTCTAAAGAAGGCTGTTATTCAAAAGTCCATCAGTCCCTCAGTACATATTTCTCCTTCTGAAAAGTTATTTCATCTCTACTTAACTCCAGTCAGCCTGTGAATATATGTCTCTCTCTGTTTTTTTTTTCTCTCTGGTTATAACATATATGTGCATAAAATGTACACACTCGTGTATAATAAAGCTTCTCTCTTTATGACTCTGTAATATATGAGGATATAGATAAGTTCTGGGGAGGAACTTAAAAAAGAGAAGTGTACTTTTATATTTTGGTGAAAAGGGTGCATGAAAGAGAAGTGAAACAATTTTTTAACATCTACTTTTCTTTTTTTGGCTGAGAGAAACATGTACATTATGTTTGCACAAATGCAGTTTTCTTATAATTAGGAAATGCACATACTAAAGTGATTACATTTACTTCTTAGCAGCATAGCAAATTGATGTCAAACAATAATTAACAATTTATTGATAACTTTTTAAATGATACATATTTCTTAAATATATTTTAACTGAAATCTTTGCATTCCCATTGTGGCTCAGTGGGTTAAGAACCTGACACTGTCTCTGTGAGGATTCAGGTTCAATCCCTGGCCTCGCTCAGTTGGTTTTGGATCTAGCATTGCTACAAGCTGTGGTGTAGGCCTCAGCTGCAACTCCAGTTTCACCCCTAGCCCAGGAACTTCTATATGCCACAGGCACAGTCATTAAAAAAAAAAAGCAACAAAAAAAAACCTCTTCACTATCTATTCACATATTAGTATTTTTATGGATTTTTAAATTATTATAGAAAAAGATATATTTTAAGACATAAAAATAGTCACTTTTGTAATTTTTTTCTTACACAAATTGTCAATGAGTTATTCCATGAAATGCAAAAAGCAAGAAGACAAATGTTTACTTCTTGTTTTGTTTGCCTTGAGGGTTTGTGAGTTTTGATGTACTATATTTGAGCTATTTTTCAGAATACATGACTGGATTGTCAAGATTAAGTTCATGTTTAATTTATAGCATCATTTGTACAGAGTTTAAACATTTAAACTCAGCTTTCCTTTTTGTGAAAAATGTAGTGATGCTTACTTTGTCGTGACTTTGGTTTGTGTATTCATGTGCTGAAGTTCAAGAAACTCCAATCTCACACCCAGCTTCAGTGACACCCTGTGAGTAAACATATGGAAAAATTTAACTTCATAGAGGTTACATTTGAAGCCTACACTGTGGGTCTGAAAAGAGTGAGATATGTTCAGTGTGATGATGAAGAAGACCCTTTGCTCTCTATAAGACTGACTGTGGGTTGACGGAAGTGTAGGTCGGAAGTGTAGGTCGGAAGTGTAGGTCGGAAGTGTCCAGTAAGAGCATCACGGAGACCCTTGTGAAAGGAAAGATCACATGTCAAAATAATAGAAAAGAGAAACCTGCATTTGGACAGGAGATGGGAGAAAAATGAAGGAAAAAAAACACTGAAGATCCAACAATGATTATGGCTGAGACAGGTGGGTCGTTGTTGACAAAAATGAAGCTGGGAAAAAGGAAATTTTACCTTCCATTTATGTTAAAAACAAATCCTATCAAGGCATTATTCTGGTTCACTAATAAAACTGAAAGTTGCATGGTCACCAAGAGCCTGTGTTATGTAAGCAACTCATTCACATGCCAATTTATTAATTAATTTGTTAATTCATTCATTTCCTCATTCAGCATATATTTTTGAGTACTTACCTTCTGAAAGACACTGCTATTTTCTCAGCGTGGAGTGTGTTAGGTGTTGTGGAAAGACTTGCAAAAATGCATCAGGCTCATAACTCCCGTCTTTGAGCATGTTACTTTCGATGAGAATAAAGAAAGAGGAACTGGGCATTTTTAGCAGGAGAAATCCGCAGGGTTATTTCCTAGGGCATGAGGAAGGTCAGTCTGACTAGAGTGATGTGCGGGAAAGATACCACAGGACGAGGTGTTCTATATCAATGAGGTGACATTGCAGGTGCACCTGAACACCAGGTTAAGGATGAAGTACAGTTTTCAGCTGGCTGTACTGAAGCCAATGGTGGGAAGCCCTCCAAACCGCCAGAGCATCAGTGAAACTGATTTTTTTTTAAATCAGGCCTAATAATGTATAATTAATATATAGCTATGTAATCACCACCACAATCAAGGTATAAAATTGTTACATAACCCCACAAAAATTCCCTTATGCCTCTTCATAATCTTCTTCTCCATCACCTTCAGCCCATGGTAACAAATACTGTTTTTCCTGTTCCTATAGTTTTATTTTTACAAATATAAATTTGACCTACAGTGTGTAGCCTTTGAACTTGGCTTTTTTAGTTAAACATAATGAATTTGAAATTCACCCATGCTGTTCTGTGTTTTCGGTAGCTCCTTCCTTTTTTAATTTTTTTACTTTATGTTAGAGTATAGTTGATTTACAATGTTGTGTTAGTTTCAAGTGTACAGCAGAGCAATTCAGTTAAACATACACACATATCCATTCTTTTTCAGATTATTTTCCCATATAGGTCATTACAGAATGCTGAGTAGAGTACCCTCTGCTGTACAGTAGGTCTTTGTTAATTATCTATTTTATATGTAGTACTGTATATATGTTAACCTCATCCTCCTAATTTATCCTTGCCCTCCACCTTTCCCCTTTGGTAACCATAAGTTTGTTTTCTGTGAGTGAGCCTGTTTCTGTTTTGTACGTAAGTTCACTTGTATGATTTTTTTAGATTCCACATATAAGTGATGTCATACAATATTTGTCTTTGTCTGATTTACTCATTTAGTATGATAATCTCTAGATTCATCCATGTTGCTGCAAATGGCATTATTTTATTCTTTTTTTATGGCTGGGTAATATTCTATTGTATATACACACCACAACTTCTTTATCCATTCCTCTGTTGATGGACATTTAGGTTGCTTCCATGCCTTGACTATTATAAATAGAGCTGCAATGAGTGCGTGTATCCTTTCAAATTGTGGTTTTCTCAGGATAGAAGTCCAGAAGTAGGATTGCTAGAGCAGATGGTAGCTCTTTTTTTGGTTTTCTTAAGGAACTTCCATATAGTTTTCAATAGTGGTTGTACCAGTTTACATTCCCACCAACAGCGTAGGAGGGTTTCCTTTTCTCCACACCCTCTCCAGCATTTATTCTTTGTAGTGGCCCTTCTGACCAGTGTGAGGTGATACCTCATTGTAGTTTTGATTTGCATTTCTCTAATAGTGATATTGATCATCTTTTCATGTGCTATTTGGCCATCTATATGTCTTCTTTGGAGAAATGTCTATTTAGATCTTCTGCCTATTTTTTTTTTACTTTTTTCTTTTTTATATTAAACTGCATGAGTTGTTTATATATTTTGGAAATTAATCCCTTGCAGATCACATTGATGCAGGAAAAGCTTCTTCCTTTTTCTTGCTGAGTAGTATTTAATTGTATAGATGCACTATAGCTTGTTTATCCATTCACTTGCTGAAGGACATTTGGGTTGTTTCCAGTTTGGGGGTGATTATGAGTAAACCCACCCTACGTTTGCATATGTTTTTAATAGTGCACTTATATATCTTCTTCCTACCATTTAAGCTTTCAGCCTTTGAGTCAGTGAAACCATTTCTTTGTCAAGTTCAGGTTTTAAAAAATACATGTGAGAATGTGTTAAATTAGTAATCTCAACACCCTTATTTGTGAGTTAAAATTTATTAATGGCTATGAGAAAATAGTTATAAGATAAATGGAATAGAAGCCATAAGAAGAGAAAATAGTACAGTGACAGGGGAAGTTGGGTAGTATTCAGATGTAACTTTTGCCGGATGGACCATCACAAAATGCTGAATGTATTGTCCATATTCTTTGCATAAAGCATTGTTCTGTGATCTGTAGAGGGGTTAAAAGTTTGATATTCATTTCTTTATCTTCAGTTATTTAAAATATTTAAAAAATTTAATTTAATACCTGATACCATATTACACATATATTTATGTCTCTTCTTCATTACAAAGTAAACTCTACAGACAAGATACTCTTTTTGTTTTGTTACTTTGTATTTTCTTCAGGTTTGCTTTTAAGCACTGTGTTTTTAACACCTAGAAAAATGTCTGGCATATATGGAGCTTAGTAAATATTTTTGAAGACATAAAAAAAGGAGATAAAATGTAAAAAAGTAAGAAAGCATCATAAGGTAATTTGATTGACCAAAGGGGGTGACCAGTAAGTGTTCAAAGTTTAGGGTATGTGGGCAGCTTTTAACAGACTACCAGTTACTTAGGAAAAGTGGAGGAGATATTTGATAAAGAGTTTCCTTTAGATTTTGTTGCTTCTTGTGATGAATGTACCTATTCTTAACATTTAAATCATATTTCAACTAATATGAGGTCACATCACATGTAAAACATACAATTAGTTTATGCATCACTAAATAGAATTAAACACTATAATTTAAACTATGATTTTTCATTGTCTATAAAATGTATCCCAGCTGAAATATGTTAAATGAAAAAATTCTAATTGTAAAATTAATGAAATGTGAGATTTTTGCCAAGTTTGTTTTTTTAATTAAAAAAATTTTTTTCTTGCTTTTTAGGGCTGCACCCGCAGCATGTGGAGGTTCCCAGCCTAGAGGTCAAATCTCAGCTGCAGCCGCCAGCCTGCGCCACAGCCACAGCAAAATCAGATCCAAGCTGCATCTGCGACCTATTCCACAGCTCACAGCAATGCTGAATCCTTAACTCATTAAACGAGGCCAGGGATGGAACCCTCAACCTCATGGTTAGTAGTCGGATTCGTTTCCACTGCACCACAACAGAAACTCCAAGATTTTTGCCAAGTTTAGATAAGATGATATATTTAAAAATCCTTTGTAAACTATAAAAAATTACATAAATGATAGTACTATACTTTACTCCAAAATTCTTGACCCAAATTAACACAAAATTTAACAAAGAAAATGTATGAGTATACATATAATGTACAAAAAAGACATACACACATTTAGGTCAAATCATTACTTGAATGAATATAACATTTTTACTTGTGTGTATATAGAAATTCATGTGAAAAGTGACCATATACTCTCTGGAAGCAACAACTATGTAATCAGGACACCTGCAGAGTTAGCAAAATTTTAGACCTTTTTAACTGAATTAGATTATCCAAGTATTAAAAGGTAATAGTCCAATATTTTTAAAAAATAGCATTTTTTGTCTATTCGCCTATCAAAATGAAGAACTTTAGTATAGAGTATACTTTTAATTCAACTTTTGATCTGTGGCTTAACAATTATTAATTTATTTTTAAAAATCTAGTGAAAACAGGTTTTCACCAGACATGAAAATGTCTGAAACACATGCTCTTCAAAAAGATGTCTTTTTGACTTTTTGAGATATATTGGGGGTATCTCTCTTTCCCTTTTTTTTGCCAAGCCCGTGGCATGCAGAACCACAGCAGTGACAAGGCAGAATCCTTAACCACTAGACCACCAGGGAACTCCTTGGGAGTACCTCTTTTTGTTCATATTTTTAAAATTTGAGTATCTTTCTTAGTACCACTGCTATATATCCATGGAAGGATTTTTTTTTTTTTACCAAAGTTTGTGGGTAAAGAGAATACAGAAATACAAATGATTTTTTTGTGCTTTTTTATTTTTCTTACCAGAGAAATTTGGAACTCTTCCTTTATGATTCCTGAAATAGTATTTTATTTTGACTTTTCAAGAGATAACTGTTATCTCTTTAACTTTTATTTTCACTATGTCTAGAAAAATATTTCCAATAGGATTCTTTTTCTTTTTTTCCTTTTGATCATGCCTACAACATGTGGAAGTTCCTGGGCCAGGGATTTAACCCATACCACAGAGTGACACAGGCCTCTGAGCCTCAAGAGGACTCCCAATAAAATTCTTAACGGTTATAACAATCATAAAATACAACTAGATTTAAATTCAGATTTTAGATCCTCAGAAAGTACTGGATAAACACATAGGTGATCACAGGCAGTGATCCCCTACAGGTTGTTATTTTTCATTAAAAATAGAAATAGTTGAAAATAATGCCTACCCTTTGGACATATGCGCAGAATAAAAGCTATATTTTCTTGAGGAAAAAGAAGATGTAATGACCATTAGTAAGTTTGGACAGTTTGTTGTTTTATCCAAAAATCAGGCCACCAGTGCCTCTGGAATAAGACTGAAATTGATTAACTCAACATGGAATGAAAGGAGTCCAGCATGAGCACTGCACCCTGCGTTCTGATTATCTGATTTAGGTTGTAAATTAATTGGTAATTTTACATTTCTTTTTTAGAAAAAAAAGGAAATATACAATTTTTTTTTCTAATCTCCACCTGCTGGTTGTTAGTAGGCGACATAATGGTCTGAGTGAGCTGAGGAAATTGCTGTTTAGAGCTCTGAATAGTTCTAGGTCAGAGGCTTGCTGGTTTTCATTTCCTAATTTTCCAAAGGAAACTCCTGGAAAGATGAATCTGAAAACTAACAGATGTATCAAGCAGTATCTTGCTCAGGCTGCATTTATTCTTCAACATATGTTGAGCAACATTATATATGTATATGTGTGATTACTTTTCAACATGTATTGTTCTATTACACTGTAAATATAAATAATAACAGATGACATTTACTGAACTAAAACTCTGACCTGTACCCAATGAATCACTAAATTAGACTTAGATGAAAAACAATCTAATTCTTGCTACTCTTTACTGCTGCCTAATCATATATCAGGCGCTATGCTCGATACCTCATACACATAATTTGATTTAAATCTATAAACGGTCCTCTAGAAAAAGTTTTTTTTAGATCCATTTTACAATGAGGAAATAAAAGCACAAATATTTATAATAATTTTCCCAGAGTCATATGTCTAGGCTGTGAAAGTCAGTTTAAATCTGGTTAGTCAGAATCTCAAGCCTGTGCTCTTACTTTACAGTCTTCCTGTTCTTAAAATATTCCTAATGAATGAGTATTTTCCTCACCTTCTTGCTATCTTCCATCATATAGCTCTACTCTTGAGGTCTTTAGAGACTGTGACCTTTTAAGGGTTCAGATTCCTTCAGGGGCACAACTCTGCTTCCTTTCTTAGTACTGAATTGTCACTACCAGAAAAATTCAAGTAGTACCCATTGTGATATTATGATCCTAAAGGTTTCAAAGCTCTCTTATAATGGTGGTGGTCTCCAAACATCTGTAGGAAGACTATTCTAGGAGATTGATACACACACGTATGTGTGTGTGTGTGTGTGTGTGTGTGTGTGTGTGTGTGTTGCATATACACCATACACAATTATGTCAGGAATTAAGCACTTAGTTTGTAGCTTTGCAACTTAAGGATACCTTTTTTCCATTTTCCCCCCTTTTTTTGTTATTTTTTGGTTTGGAGTTCCCGCTGTGGCACAGTGGGTTAATGATCCAGCTGGTCTCTGTGACACTGCCAATTCAATCCCCTGCCTGGAGCAGTGGGTTAAGGACATTGCCACAGCTGTGGTGTTGGCTGCAAATGGGGCTCGGTTTTGATCCTGGCCCGGAAATTTCTGTGTACCATGGGTGTGGCCAAAAACAAAAAAAACAAAAAAGGAACAAGTAGAAGGACACTTTTTTTCATCAATACAAATGGGAAGACACAGAGAGGGAGATTACACAGGATGTTTTATAGCCAAGTTTGGAATCACGTCACTTTTGCCTATCTTTTATTTATTGGTCAGAATTCAGTCACATCTCACTTAGACACAAGAGAGACTAGGAAGTAAAATCTTGCACTGTGCTCATAGGAAAATGAAATGGTTATGTAAAATAGTATCAGCTCTGTTTCATTTAAGATTTAAAAGCAGTTATTAATATAATGGGTTACAGGAAAAAATCACCTGATTATTTCTATAAATACAAAAAGGTGTTTAGTGAAATTTAATACCCATTCATGGTTTAAAAAACCAAACAAAACAATTCTTAGCAAATAAGGAATAGAAGAAAAGCCCTTGAAAGTGATAATGAATAGCTTATTAAAAATCTCTAGCTGTCATCATAGTTAATGCTGACACACTGAAAGCATTATCTTTAATATCAGAATTAAGTTAAGAATATTTGCTATTATCATGTCAATTCATCAGTTTATTAGTGGGTCCTTGTCAGCACACAGTAGGATAAAATAAAGAAAATGTTTAAGGATTGGAGAGGAAAATACACACTTGGCATTACTTGCAGACAATATGCTTGTTCTAGAAACTCCCAAAATTATACAGATGAGAGAGTTTAGTAAGGTTGATGGGTAAAAATATCAATATACATTTTCATAAACTAGGAGTAAACAGTGCAAATGCATATTTTCAATGCCATTTTAAAAGTATCAGAATATACAAGGTATATATAAATATGTAAGAATAAATATATATCAGTGCATATAATATTTAACAGTATATATAAAATTTTTATATACATACAGATACAAAAATATACAAAGTAGTCAATTTTGGAAAGACCTATATTAATGGAAAAAATGAAAAAACCTGTATTAATGGAAAGATAAAACATACTTATGGGAGTTCCCGTTGCTGGCTCAGTGGTAATGAACCCGACTATTATCCATGAGGACATGGGTTTGATCCCTGGGCCCGCTCAGTGGGTTAAGAATCCGGCATTGCCATGAGCTGCTCTGTGGATCATAGGTGTGGCTCAGATCCTGCATTGCTGTGGCTGCGGCACAGGCCAGCAAGATTCGACCCCTAGCCTGGGCATTTCTATGTGCCACAGGTGAGGCCCCAAAAAGCAAGAGACAAACAAAATGCTTATGAATTGGAAGTCTTAACCCTGTAAAGAATCTGTTCTTATTGGTTTAATATTGCAGAAAGGCAAATGATCTCTGGATCCAATGCAGTGCCAATAAGTACTCCAACAGGATATTTTTTAGGGAAGTATTGAGAAGCAAGTTCACATTTATTTGGAAGTATAAATAGCCAAGAATAGATGTGACATTTCTGATGAAGGAAAATGAAACAAGATTTGCCTCACCAACTATGAAGGTGTAATCATTAACATAGTGTATTATTGGTTCAAGGATAGACAAATTGATCAAGTGAGCAAAATAAAGAACTTAGATTCCCATATATATGAAAAGTAATAACAGTTGATATAAAAAGATCAGTTGAGAAATTATGGACTTCTCAATAAATGGTCCTGGAATTATTGTTCATCCTTTTTACCAAATCATTGCCAGCAGCAAACAAATACTGTTATAGTATGTCCTTTCTTAAAGCAAAATAAAACAAAACACAAGACACCTTGGTATCTGTATCCTTCTTTAGCTGCTAATACATTTGTCTGATCCCTTTCACATCAAAACATTATTATTATTACTTTACATTTCAAATTTATTAGTATAAGAAGAATTTTTCTATATTTGGTACCAAGAAATGTAAGTTAATGAATTTGAAAAGAAGAAAAAGTGAAATCCAAATTAATAAAAGATTAAAGAAATAAGAATACTACAGTTAACATGGATTTATGAATATAATCCTTCTTGCTCCAGTATAAACAAAGTTAAAAATCTAAAGACAATAGAAAGTACTTATATGTAAAAGAGCTCTAAGACCTTGAAAAAATAATTAAGAAGAAATTGATAGATGAAAACTTTTTTGAAGAATTATCTATGATAACTGTCTCCACTTTACCATTTCAGGTTCTTTCTTCAACCCACTGGCATTAGACTTGCTTTTTCTGCTATTTCATGGGCACTGCTGTTGTTAAGTTCACCAGTAGGTTTTTGGCCAGATCCATCAGTTTTCTAGTCATGCTCTCACTAGATTGATCAGGAACATTGGATACAGATGGCCATTTCCTGGGACAGTTTCTTGCCTCAGATTTCAGGATTCTGGACCTCGTCCTTCTCTGGCCCTCCTCAGTCAGCTTTCTGGTTGCCTCTCCACTGTAGCTTCTCTAGATGTGGGCATCCCTGCAGATGGTCACCCACCTTAACCAGTCAATACACTCCCCTTAGGTTACCTTAATTTCTTGATTTCAAATGCAAATTATAGTCTATTGCCTCTCAAAATGAAATCTCCAGCTGATTCTGTCTCTGGATTGTGAGGCTCGTGTAACCAACTTCCTACTTCTTATTTTCCTGGATGTCTAATGGGCCTTTCCAACTGCAGGTAGCCTAAACTGAAAGTCTTAGTTTCTCCCCAGCCTGTCTCTCCACCCCTCTGTTTCCCCATCATTGTATATGAGACCATCCAGTGCTACAGTGCTCAAAGTGTAGGCCTTATTTTTGTTTCCTCTCTTTCCTTAATTTCCACACAACATATTACCAACTCTACTTTACCTCCAAGACATAATCTAAATAAAAGTCCCTTTTCCTCATTCTAATGGCTACTGGTCTTCACTATCCCGATAATCTGGGCTTCTGCTTCCATTGTTGTCCCTCCACAATTCATTTTCTAATCAAAAGCCAGTGTGTCCTTTTGAAAATACAAACTAGATGAGCCTGTGCTCAAAATCCTTCAGTGGCCTCTCATTAGACTTAGAATGAAGATCCAACACTCAACTTGAGCTTACAAAGCGGGACCTGATCGCCTCTGCCTTCCTTCCAGACATTGTCATTCTCCCTTTCATCTTCACTTGAATGGATATTATTAGCATTTAGGTCTCAGCTGAAATGACACCTGCCCAGAAAGGTCCTCAATGAACACTCATTCTAAAGTAGTTACCTAGACACCTTCATACGTTAACACCCTATTTTAATGAGCTACACAGAACATTATGTCGTTTAATAACTTGCTTGTGATTTAAAATATATGTATGGGTAGATGTATGTGTTTTTTCCTTCATTAAAATGTAAGCTTCATGAGAACAGGTCATTGTCTGCTTTCTTTGCTGCTGTATCTTTAGCATGCAAAACATCCAAAACCTCCTCTGACCTAGAGAAGAAATGCAGTAACAATTCATGTTGCATTGTGACTGTGTCATTGTCATATTTGGCCTTGCTGCATACTTGTGTTTTGTTACAGCGCTTTCTTTGTGTAGCAAATCAATGCATGTTAAAATGGCTATCAAAGAAACCCCATATTTTAGAAGTGGAAAGATATTAATTTTAACAGTTGCAAATTAAACTAGATTTTAATTGAATTACACATTGTCTCTAGAGGATCTGGCAGAGGCATGGTGAAAATGAATATTTAGAATTGAAGCAGTTTGCTTCTTAATCATAGAAGCCAAGTCAATATTTTTAAAACAGAGAAAGAAAGTAGCTCGGGGCAGGAGCCAGGAAGAAACACTGTGTGATACTGATTGTGAACAACTGTGAAACCAGTGGAACTTCTGAGATTAAAAATATTTGACTATTGAATCCAAAACTTTAGTCACTTACAGTTTTGCCTGGGATTACTTTGCTAAGCAAGAAGAGTGGTTGTTTGCCAAGGAAGGACAAAATTAAATTAAAAAATATTCATACATTTTCAAAGAAACTTGGATATAAAACATTTTTTAAAATTGCATCTAGGCTCATACTCCCTTGCAGGTTCTTGGTTTCAAGTTGTCTTTGCCCATCTAGAGTAAGTATGAGCCCACTAGCTATATATTTAACACTGTCATTGAATTAACTTAAACTCAAATGCAAATGCAAAAGGTTCATTTTTATATCAAAAAGGTAATATTCTTACATGTAGAAATTCTGGAGAAAAAATCTAAAGATTTAAAATTTTCACTGTATAACATGTTAGTATTATTGTGAATTTTTTTCTCTGTATTATTTTCATTTTAAATTTAATTTGTGGGTAGATAAAACACTCATATAATTTCAAAATCAAAACTGTATTAAATGTTTACATCAAAGAGTCTTACTTCCCATCCATCCTTATTCTCTCCTGTACACACGCGGGCATGCACACACACACACAAACACACACACTTTTTTTTGTCCATGCCCACAGCATGGAGAAGTTCCAGGGATCCTAAATGCTACCGCTGCAGTGACAGTGCAGGATCCTTAACCCACTGCACCACAAGGGAACTCTGATAAATACTTTTAAAACTGAAGTATAGTTGATATACAATATTATATTAATTTCAGGGGTCCAGTATGATGATTTAATATTTTTATAGATTATACTCCATTTAAAATTATTCTAAAGTATTGACTACCCTGTGTTGCATGGAATATCATTGTAGCTTATTTATTTTATACATAGCAGTTTGTATCACTTAGTCCCCTACTTCGATCCTTTCCCTCCCACTGCCCTCTTCTCACTGGTAACCACTAGTTTGTTCTCTGTATCTGTGAGTCTGTTTCTGTTTTGTTATACTCATTCGTTTGTTTTATTGTTTGGATTCCACATGTAAGTGATAACATATAGTATTTGTCTTTCTCTGTCTCAGTTCACTAAGCAAAATACCCTCCAGGTCCATCCATGTTCTCATGTTCTTGCAAATGTCAAAATTTCATTCTTTCCTATAACAGAATAGCATTCCATTGTGTGTGTGTGTGTGTGTGTGTCTGTGTGTCTGTGTGTATGTGCATGCGCACGCACGTCGCACATAACGTCTTCTTTATTCATCTGTTGGTGGACACTTCAGCTGCTATCATATCTTGGCATTTGTAAATAATGCTGCTGTGAACACTGGGTGCATATATATGGATAACTACTTTGATTAGTGTCATATATTCTTCCCGTGATTTTTTATGTGAGTAAAGGCAAATATATGTTCTTGCTATTATTTCTTTCTTACTTAAAATATAGCATACTGAATCCTTATATCCTAAATCAAGATATCCTTCCTTCTCTTTATAATCTATCCCGTAGAGAGCTATTAACATATCTATTCACTTATACATTCATTAACAGATATAGCCTATTTTATTTTTACAGCTTTTATAACACTCCATTATGCAGATGCGTCATTGTTTATTTAGCCAGTTTTTCATTGATGGACACTTCAGTCATTTCCAGTCCTATTATTACAAACAGTGCTGTTTTTAATGCAAATTATCTTGCAAATAAGCCATCTCCTATGTGTGGGGGTGTGATAAATAGTACCAATGTGCTTTCCATATAAATTTTGCCCTCCTACCACCAGTACATGAGAGAACTGTTTTCCTTAGCAACAGAATATGTCATCAGACTTTTGTAATTTTACAAAAGTATAGTATTTTTACAGAAGTAAATATCACACTGTATTTGCAATTTCAGCACCAAATTTTAAGGATTATATAGAACATAATTAACTGTAGGTCAAAGAAGCAGAGAAATGCCAAGAAAAATAGGTGTCCAGTAAGTCTAAAGAGTTTTTTTTAATTCAGAATGTCAAAAACAGCTGTGTGATTTTTGTCCTAAATTGCCTTTTTCCTGCTAATGACTTTTTTCTCTCAATTAAATTTTTAAATTTTAAAATTCAAAAACATGAAAAGTTCCTATACTAACTATAAAGTAGTTTTACTTGGATGTTAAAAAAACTGGCAAGATCCTTTTATTCAGTATCCCAGTTTATTTTGGTATATAGATTTATCTGTTTAACAGTTTCTTTCAAGGTTAAGCCTAAGTCCTTTCTACCTTATCTTGTACACACACAAATGGTTTATTAGTTAATTAAGATAAAGTGTTAAATGGAAGTTTTAATTATTTTCAACTTCCTGGTCCATTGATAATGGCTTATTAGACCCTTCTCTTTAGGGTTCCAGATTTTCCTATAATAAACACTATATAATTATGACTGTTTTTGCTCTTTATATTTCTTTTTCACAATGAGACATGAACTCTAAGACTCTTTTCCCCCATCTCTTCTACTACCGTAGTCTTTGCTTCAAACCTTTGGCATTTAGCACCCCCCTGAGCAGCTGACATTTATTTTTCTAATTGAGAAATAACAAATGTTGTAAAATAGCACATACTGTTGGACATGAAATAAAAGGTCAAGGTCCCAGTAATGAGTTGAGAGGCATCAGCAGTTGAACTCGGTGATTTCCAAATATGGACTCCTAACCTTGCCACAGATAGTGTGTCCTAGGATTCCGAGGAAATGGGGTGACCCTACTGTAATTAATTCCTCCAGTTGAGAGTGGAGGGTTGGGTAAGGAGGCATTTCTTTGGCTCCCACCTATTGGAGTGTCTTGCACGCTGTGTATTCTCCCCTAAATCACTGGCTAAAGTTTAGGTACCACTTAATAGCTCTTGAGAATTAGCAGTGGATTTTTTTTCAGAATGTCATCTTGTTTATAAGTCCCTCCCTAGGGGTCACTGGAGACTTTGTTTCAAAGTCTTTATACCTATGAGTTTCCTTTGGCTGATATAATAAATTACTGCAAACTCAGTGGCTTAAAACAACAGAAATGTATTCTCTCACAGTTCTGGAATCCAGAAGTCCAGACTCAAGGCAGGGCTGGATTCTCTTCAGAGGCTCTAGGGTGGAGCTCTGCCCACTTCTGATGACAGTCAGCATTTCTTGGTTTGTGACTGTCATTCTAATCTCTGCCTCCCTTTCCACATCACCCTCTCCTCTGTGTGTACGTCACATCTCCCTCTGTCCAGCTCTTACAAAGGCACTTGTGACTGGATTTAAGGTCCTTCTAGATAATCCAGGACAGCTCTCTGCTAGGATCCTTAACTTAACCGAATCTGCAGAGATCCTTTTTCCTGATAGAGTAACACTCCCGGGTTCCAAAGATTAGGACCTAATGTCTTTGGGTGGCCAATATTCAAAGTATTGTACCATATTTAGATGTCTTGTAGAACTGTCTTCCACAGTCCTTGCAAGGCAGAAGGACTGACTTGACTTTGAGATTCCAAAACGCTCCTGTTCAACCCTGCCTTCCACTGTCATTTTCTTTGCTTTAAAAATATATTGGTCTGTTTCTTCTTAGAACACAGTATGTGCTCATGATTTTAAATTTTTAAAAAGTAAGAAAAACTGACAAAATAAAAATTATCTATGACCTGGCTGTCCAAAGGTAATCTATATTAACAGTCCATTTTTTTCCTAAGTATTTTGGCATCCTTAACACATAGTATATTCTAAATATATTTTTGATTAAAACAACAGGTAATTGAATAAACTAGTGAACCGCATCGCAGCTATAGGACACTAGCTAGGAGTTCTCGTTGTAGCTCAGTGGGTTAAGAACCTGGTATGGTGTCCATGAGAATGCAGGTTTGATCTCTGGCGTTGCTCAGTGGGTTAAGGATCCAGCATTGCCAGAAGCTGTGACATAGGTCACAGATGCAACTTGGTCCCCTTGTTTCTGTGGCTGTGGCATAGGCCAGCAGCTGCAGCTCTGATCAGTCCTTAGCCTGGGAATTTCTGTATACTGCAGGTGCAGCCAAAGGAAAAAAAAGGGGGGGCGGGGGTTGTAATTACAGTACAAACTGTAAAAAAATTACAGTTGTAATTGTACCTCTGCATGTGATGTTTCAGAAGATTAAAATGTACAGCAGCATGCTGGCACATAGTAAGTCTCAACGAATGGTTAGCTGTAATAATTCAGGATGGAAAGAGATTTCACACTGAAGGAAAGAATTTGGAGTAGAATTTCTTGAGGGATGGATTTTGTGCCAACACTTGGATTGTTTTTCTTCCAATTACAATCTTTCAAAATGTCATAGGGCACCTAAAGAAAGGTAGTAAGATGTTGTGGGCAAATTCTGGGTGTCCATGGTATTGCAAGGGGACTCATCTATTGGATAAGCCTGAGAAAGTAACTTCTAAAGTCTCCATCAACTTTGAGAGTATAATTATCAAATTTTGGTTTTAGAATAATGATGCCTTCCTTTTCCACATTTCCAGTCTGTTTCTACCCAACCCAGCTTCTGTCATCAAGGAATTTCTTCACTATCCAATGAATTAAAAACATGTAGACCTAAATTAAGAGTGACCTAGATGTAACGAGGATGATGATATCTGTGTTCCTAGGGACAGTATTCATGTAGAAGGACTTCATCGGGGAGGAAATTCATGAACTTCCTCTATCCTGTCCAGAGGGGCAGTTCACATGGGGTAAGGGATCTTTGTGTCTAAAAACAAAGATTTAAGAGCTTTTACAGGAATGACATCAAATACTGCACTTTTTTTTTTTTGAACTTTATTTTTTTTCCTTTTATGGCCGCGGGTTTATGGCCGCACCCGCGGCATGTGGAGGTTCCCAGGCTAGGGGTCTAATCGGAGCTGTGGCCACTGGCCTGCGCCGCAGCCACAGCAACGCAGGATCCGAGCCGCGTCTGCAACCTACACCACAGCTCACGGCAACGCCGGATCGTTAACCCACTGAGCAAGGGCAGGGATCGAACCCGCAAC